>JAPVLO010000367.1:0-600000 GCA_027257055.1 Cephalopachus bancanus | reverse complement strand
GATTTAAGTGTCTAATTTCTGTGTCAAAGGATTATAGATAGGTCATATGACAGAGTTTCCCTTTTAGTTCCTAATGATTGTGAAATCAGAGGTTTTAGAAGTTGGACACGGTCAGTTGGGCTTGGTGGCTCAGCCTGTAATCCTGTGTTTTGGGAGACTGAGGTGAGTGGATTGCCTGAGTCCACAGGTTCGAGACCCGCCTGGGCAACTTGGTGAGACCTCATCTCTACAACAAATCAAAAAATTAGCCGGGCATGGTAGCACGCACCTGTAGTTCCAGCTATTTGGAAGGCTGAGGCTGAAGGATCGCCGGAGCCCAGCAGGTCGAGGCTGCGGTGGACGGGAGCGGCCACTGCACTCCAGTCTGGGTGACAGAGTGAGACTCCAACTCAAAAAGAAAAAAAAAAAGTTGGACATGGTCAAAGGGATTGTTTATGGTGTTAAAACTGTAATCTCAGTGAGGGCAAATGATTCAGTCTTCCAACTTCCATGAGTGTTCTTTCCACTGTAGTACAAGTGTGTCTTTGTAGTTCTGTGACTGGATTCTACCTATAGATGCCATGGAAACTTGCTTTTGAAATAGAAAGAGTTTTACCTTACCAGTAAATAGTTCCTGAATAAAGAGTTACTGGTAGTTTTAGTTTCTGGTGGTTGTTTAGTTTTTTTGTATTTTTTCTTTTTAAAAATAAAGTACCTTGGTTTAATTTTAATTTTATTTCTTTTTCAGTTCAAATCTGAACATCAATGATGTACTAGGGAACTATTCGTTGACTCTTGTTGATGCATTGGATACACTTGCAGTAAGTCTTCAGCCTTTTAAAAAATCAATTAAGATGTTTTGGAATTGGTTATCTCTAGTTTCCCTCAGTAATGGGAATTCCAGGGAACCTGATAGTCAAAATGTATTGATAGCTATTATTTATTTTAATGACCTTAATGGGGAGAGCAAGATAAACATTGAAGATTAAATGAAGGTAAATGTGATTCTCCTAAGAAATAGAGAAGAAATGTATGTTTTTGTGTTTTACTGGGAGAACCAATTTTTCTCCCAGTTTCTCACTGTCTTATTTCCTAAAAGAATTCATAGAGCATCTAGCTCATTAATATTGACAGTTACTGTAGTTACTATTCCAGGAATAAAAGACAGACGATCTCAGGATTGGTAGGTACTCTGGAATACCATCTAGCTACTGGCTCCCCGGGGTGGTATCTGAACCCTGGTGCTAGTCCATACATGGGGCTCTCTGGAAACACTCCTCTTTTATTTGCTACTTCCTGTTTTGTGGACACTGTCCATTCCATGCTTGAGCTGCTAGCTTGGGTACTGACTTTACCTTCTTATCCTGTGGTTTTGCTCTTTGACACTGGAGACCTGAAGACCTTTGAACAGATATGCAGAAGTACATTGGAAGCACTGTGGACATGGTGCTTATTAACTGGCCATGTTTGTGTTCTTCGTCTGCTTCATGACCTTTTGCCTTAGAATACAGTTTCCAAGGGACTGTATTCCAGCATAGCATTTTTTTTGAGTCGAAGTCTCACTCTGTCACCCAGGCTGGAATACAGTGGCACACTTACCACCATCACAGCCTTGACCTGCTGGGTTCAGGTGATCCTTCCACCTCAGCCTTCCAAGTACCTGGAACTACAGGCACAAGCTACCATGCCCAGCTTGTTATTTGACTTGTTGTAGAGATAAGGTCTCACCAAATTGCCCTGGCTGGTCTCGGTCTCCCAGGCTCAGGCAGTCCTCTTGCCTCAGCCTCCCAAAGTGCTGGGATTACAGGCTGAGCCACCGCGCCCGGCCAGCATTGTTTTAAAATCTTCACAGAAGAGGTGCTTTTGCAACCTCTTGGTTTTCCTTCATTGTCCAGCAAGCCTTTATCATGAGAAAATTCTTACTATAATCTAGCTCAGATTTTGCACTTAGTAATTTATTCTTGTTTCTTTTAACGTTCCATGGGAGAGTTTAAAGCTGTTAGGAGATAGAATTGGGTAATGCTAGCTAAGTTTGCATTACAGCTTTCCAGTATCTTGCTATTAGTAGAACTGTCAGAACTTGGAAGGAGCTGAAGAGATCATTCTACATCTTTATTTTGTAAATGAGTAGTAGACCCTTTGTCTAATAAGAAATCTGGTATACTGGACTTCATTCCACTAGTCTGTAGATGCAAAACAATTTAGTTTCCCAGTATCTCCTTCTAAAGTAGTCACTACTCCATTTCAGTTATTCCCATCACCAGTCAAAATGCCCAGAGAGTGTGTCCAGCCTAATTAGAGCTATCATATTGAAGATACTCAAGGCTTACTCAGCCTACAAGTGTTACTTAAAAGGAAATGTCTTAAGACTTATTAGATATTGCTTATGAAGGCCCACCTTTTCTCTCTGAGCTCTCCCCCCCCCCATTGTGCCTTTTTATCCCCCTGTCATACTTGTTATTTTATTACTCTGCATACTTTTCCACACACACATAATGGTGTTCAGTGCATAGTAGGAGTGCAAATATTTGTTCAAAAAAATGAATTCTACTAATCCAGCATCTTCCAGCACAGATTCCGAGTGCATACTTTGTGAAAGAAGAGTTCTGTTTCCAAATGAACTTGAGAAATTCTACTATCTGTCCCATGATGGGAGAGCTACAGTGCATATCAGCATTTTAAAGGCTCTTAGTGCTTGAGGGAGGGCACATAAATAAATAAATAATAAAAAATTAAAAAAAAAAAAGCTGGGTGCAGTGGCCCATGCCTGTAATCACAACACTTTGGGAGGTGGAGGTAAGAGGATTTCCTGAGCCCAGGGGTTCGGGACCAGCCTGGGCAACATGACGAGGCCTCCTCTCTACAGTAAATCAAAGAGTTAGCCAGTCGTGGTGGCTTGTGCCGGTAGTTCCAGCTACTTGGAAGGCTGAGGTGGAAGGATTTCCTGAGCCCATCTGGTCGAGGCTGTGGTGGCCATGAACATGTCACTGCATTCCAGCCTGGGCGACAGCGAGACTCCAGCTTAAAAACAAAAAGAAACACCAAAAGAATAAATAAATAATCAAAGGTTCTGAGAAGTTCTGCAGTAAAACAAACACACACACACACACACACACACACACACACACACACACACACACACACACACACACACAACTATTTGACTCTTTTGCCCCATCCAGTCTTTCTCAAGCATGAGAGAATGATTTCATAGCCTGGTTGCTTTGGGCTCTGTAGCTATTTGAGATCATATCAGTACCTGCAGGTTCACCAGATACTGTTGCTGGTGATCATCTGTAAGGAAACAGACCCATGTCTGTGGTTTTCATTGTAGAGTATCCGGTCTTTAATGTGTTAAAGCTTCAGGCTTATTTTTCAGGTGTTATGTATGTTGAGGTTTTCCCTTTCTTTTGCTAACATTTTAAACTGGTTTTTAACAGATATGCTAGGGAAACATTCTGAATAGCAGTTTCCTGACCGTTGCAGCGTTATTGCATAATCTTATAAAAGGAAAGAACTGAAAGTTAGAAAAGCAATGTGTGTACTTGCTCTGTATATTGTAGCAAAATAGTGAGGGGGGGAAGAAAGATATAGCACCAATACATATTGGGAAATAAGACATAAATGAAGACATAAGTGAAAGTGTCTGATGATGAAGTGGATTTTTCTTGATTTGTGTGTGTGTGTGTGTGTGTGTGTGTGTGTGTGTGTGTGTGTGTTTGTGTGTCTGTCTTTATGTTGTCATTATAGTCCCAGGATTATCATAAAATTTTGAGTGGAATGAAATCATTTCAATTTAAGTTAATCAGTAAAATTGTATGCCCAATTTGTACTTCATATAGGAGAGAGTAGTTTTTAGTATGACATCATATCCACACACCCAAAATAGAAATTGTAATTCTAGATCACTTTTTAAAAAGTACATGAACTATTTGTATGTTTTGTTTGCTTGAAATTGGTCACCGGTTTTATGCTGTGCTCTAAAAGATATTACTACTGTTTCTCAAACTATTTAGACATCTGGATAACAAGCAAGCAAGTTTATTCAATTTTCCAAATGTTTTGGTCTCCTGGAAGCCAAGCACCCAAGCTGTCATGTTTTTTTTTTTAGTTGGAGTCTCGCTCTGTTGCCCAGGCTGGAGTGCAGTGGTACACTCATGGGCACCCCAGTGTTCACCTGCTGGGCTCCAGTGATTCTTCTGCTTCAGCCTTCCAAGTAGCTGGAACTACAGACATGCGCTACCATGCCCAGTTAATTTTTGATTTATTGTAGAGACAAGGTCTCTCCAAGTTACCCAGGCTGGTCGAACCCGTGGACTCAGGTAATCCACTGGCATCGGCCTCCCAAAGTGCTGGGATTACAGGCTGAGCCACCGAGCCCGGCCAAGGTGTCAATTTTTGGGGGGAGCAGAGAAAGTCATATTTTTGTTTTTTCTATTTTCTCATTTATGCTTGCCTTTTCCAGAAGATTTAGGTACTGTATTGCCTAGCATGTTAAATAAGATTGAATTCAAGTTTGCAGGAGAATGGAGTTGGGAAGATGAGGTATGCCAATGATTTTATGGGGAATTTTTGTGGTTTTGCCATTTGAAGATAGGATTCTTGAGTTGGAGGAAATGGGCTTGCCGTTTGTCTTGGAATATATTCTGAGAAATAACTGTACTTTTCTACCTTTGTGTATCTACTTATGGTGACGAAACCACATATAGACATTTAGATAAAGTGGCCTGGCTGCTACGATTATGTAGCCTCCATTCATTTCAAACTACAGTAATGATTTGTGTTCCTCTTTTTAAAGATAATGGGAAATTCATCTGAGTTCCAGAAAGCAGTTAAGTTAGTGATCAACACAGTTTCATTTGACAGAGATTCTACCGTTCAAGTCTTTGAGGCCACGATAAGGTAAAATAATACATAAAGGGAATTGAAGGCTTCTTTTTGTGTGTATAAGAATAGTTCCCTTGAGGGTCCTCTAGCCCCAAGATCCAGGTAGAGAGTCCCTGCAAGCTTTATGGGTACTGTGCACATTGTTCATGTTTGTTTTATATTTATCAAAACTGGAATAATTGATATTTCCAAGTAATCACATTCTGGACTGAAGGGGAAGATACATTTATGTTTTAATGGGCTGTAAGATAGGTATCTGTCTGGTGCAGAATTTAATGCTTTTCCTTATGCCTGATCTCATTTCCTTTTTTCACTGTGTCCTAGGAAAACCCCTACATATTTCTGAGGGAAATGAGAGTTTTCCATCTCACTTACCACCCACTTAGTGGCTTGGTGTTTTTCTTCCGACATGTGTCTCTCACTAATCTTTCTTTAATTTACTGGGATCATGCTCTATACCCAGTTTTGTATATTGCTTTCTTTAGTTTGATATATTGTGATTATTTTCCTGCCTAATTTACATTTTTTGAAACTTGCTTTTTGGCTGGCCATGGTGACTCACACCTGTAATCCCAGCACTTTGGGAGGCCAAGGCGAAAGGATTGCTTGAGTCCAGGAGTTTGAGATCAGCCTGGGGAGCGTAGTGAGACCTTGTTTCTATGAAAAATTAAAAAAATTAGCTGTGTGTGGTGGCACCCGCCTGTAGGTGGATCAATCACTTGAACCCAGAAAGTTGAGGCTACAGTGAACTGTGATCATGCCACTGCACTTCAGAGTGAGACCTTGACTCAAAAAAAAAACACCAAAAAATTGTCTTTTGAATGTTATCATATACTGCTCTAGTTTATAGATGTAATATTTATTTAAAATTATGAAATTCGCCAAGTGTGGTGGTGTGTGCTGTAGTCCCAGCTACTCAGGAGGCTGAGGTGGAAGGAATGCCTGAGTCCAGCAGGTAGAGGCTGTAGTGGCTGTGAGTATGCCACTGCACTCCAGCCTGGGCAACAGAGTGAGACTCCTACTCAAAAAAGAAAATGTTTGTTTTTGAAAAACTTCATAATCTACTTGGGATCATTGGAATGGGACATTCGTGGGTCTGTAGGGACATAGATCTAAGCTAGTAGCCTTCTACCTCTGAGTAGGTTATTTTCTTTTCACTTCCACTCTTCCTCACCTTGCATCTTTACCAGAGGTTGGAGAAGTTCATCAGTTGCTTGGTAGTCAAACTACAAAAGTTACTTGATATTTGTTGTCTGGCCTTTCTCTGTTTTTGTTTGTTTGTTTGAGTTGGGGATCTCACTCTGCTGCCCAGTCTGGAGTGTGTGACATGATCACAGCTCACTGCAGCTTTGACCTCCTGGACACAGGCAGTTCTGCCTCAGCCTTCTGAGTAGTTGGGACTACAGGCATGCACCACCATGCCTGGCTAATTTTTTATTTTCTATAGAAACAAGATCTTGTTATGTTGCCTAGGCTGGTCTCGAACTCCAGGGCTCAAGCAGTCCTCTCACCTTAGCCTCCCGAAGTGCTGGGATTACAGACTTGAGCTGCCACTCTATTTTTTTTTTGTGTGTGTGTGTCAGAGTCTCACTCTGTTGCCCAGACTGGAGTGCAGTGGCTGCTCCAGGCCACCGCAGCCTCGCCTGCTGGGCTCTGGTGATCCTTCTGCCTCAGCCTTCCGAGTAGCCAGAATTACAGGCATGCGCTACCACGCCCGGCTGATTTTTTGATTTATTGTAGAGGTGAGGTCTCGTTGCCAGGCGGGTCTCGAACCCGCGGGCTCAGGCAATCCACTCACCTCAGCCTCCCAAAGGCGCGGGATTACAGGCTGAGCCACCGAGCCTGGCTCTATTTTTAATATGACTGTCTAACCCAAGTGAACTAAGTCAAGAGTAACTTCTGACACTAATAAGTAATATATATTCTGAGAACAACTAGCGCTTTCCCAATTAGTACACTCCCTCTTTCTTTTCCTTTCTTTTCTTTTGACAGAGACTCGCTCTATTGTTCAGGCTAGAGTACCTTGATCATGGCTCATTGCAGCCTTGAACTCCTGGGCCCCATTGATCCTCCCACCTTGGCCTCACAAAGTGCTGGGATTATAGGTGTGAGCCATCTCCCTTTTCTTCATGCAGATTACTGGTTTTGGTGGCCTCAGATAAATGGTTTGTTTTCAGTAATGTGGTTAACTAAAATTGATCATTTATTATTAGAGTTGGAAAGGACTTCAAAAGGCCATTAAACAGGCCTGTCTTGACTCTAGGCAGTTGTAATTCCATAAAGAAATAAAAGTACTCTGTCCTGAATTGGATTGTATGCACTTATAAACCTTATGGTTTTATTATTTCTTGTTCTTCCTGTCATTAGAGTCCTGGGAAGCCTTCTTTCTGCTCACAGAATAATAACTGACTCCAAGCAGCCCTTTGGTGACATGACAATTAAGGATTATGATAATGAATTATTGCACATGGCCCATGACCTAGCTGTGCGGCTCCTCCCTGCTTTTGAAAACACCAAGACGGGGATCCCCTATCCTCGGGTAGGTATGCTGGTTTCATGCTTTATGTTTGACAATTCACTGTCTTCCTGAATTAAAACTCTTTTTTATTAATTTGTTTGGGGGAAGGAACAGGACTGAGGTAGAAGAGGAAAGCTGTGTCCCTGAAAGAATTTGACCCTTAATATGTAAATAATTTTGAATCCATTCTGCATTTAGTGAGCACCTACTGTGTACTGAACAAAATACAGTGACAATCTGACTTAATCTTCCCCTTAAGGAGCTTATATTCCTGTGTTCTATATTCTTAAGTCCTTTTACATATATGATTTATATCCCCTGCTGCAAAAGTGTGTGGGGAATTTATCTTCTTTTCTGACTTGGGTGTATTTCCTCAAAGATCCTCACATGTGTAAGAGCTCAATGAATGTTCTTTTGAATGCTTCATATGGATTTTTCCAATAAAGCCTGCACAGACTAGCAAGTTAGCTGCTGATTTAAATGTCAAGATCTGGAATGCGGCCAGGCATGGTGTCTCATGCCTGTACTCCTAGAGCTTTGGGAGGCCGAGGTGGGAGGATTGCTTGAGCCTAGGAGTTCGAGACCAGCACGGGCAACATAGCGAGACCTTGTCTTTACAAAAAATAAAAAAAAAATTAGCTGGGTGTGGTGGTATGTGCTGGTAGTCCCAGCTACTCAGGAGGCTGAGGCGGAAGGATCACCTGAGACCCCTCCAACTCAAGAAAAAGTTCTAGATTGAGAGTATAGCTTTCTGGCATCTGATCTGTAGAGCCCAGAACTCCTCTGGGAATTGACTCAGCCTTTTAGGTAGCCCATGGAGAATTGCCAGACCCAGTACCTCCATGATGAAGCTGGCTGTTACATTCTGACTGCGCCTCCTCTGTCTCCTCTAAGGTTTATGTTTGCTGAGCAGGAGTGAGTTCATAGTATAGTAGCTCACTTAAAATGTATGTGATTCTACAGTTTGCCTTTATCTCTAACTCCAAAGCCTGGTGCTTGTGTAACCACGAAGAAAACCTGCTGGAAGGTAATGGTTTGGTAAATAGTGTTTTAATCATTCCCTGAAGACTTGTTTTTTATTGACAAGTCTCTGATGTTCTTATTGTCTTATTTGTGTCTTGTAACTTTAGTCCCATATTCATTTCAGATGTATTGTGGGAGGCAGTGGGCTGACTATCCTGCAGCAAGCTTGGCTCATTAGCTGAGTGTAGAATCTGTGACCTAGCCTTTCAGCCCTGTGGGTTCCTTGAGTTTTGCCATGAAGTCTTTGTCTCTTCCCTCCCCTAGGTGAATTTAAAGACAGGAGTTCCTCCTGACAGCAATAATGAGACGTGCACAGCAGGAGCTGGCTCCCTCCTGGTGGAATTTGGAATTCTCAGCCGACTGCTGGGGGATTCCACATTTGAGTGGGTGGCCAGACGAGCAGTGAAAGCCCTTTGGAACCTCCGGAGCAATGACACAGGATTGTTAGGTGTGATAACTCCTTCTCTTGCCATTGGTTCTGCATGTTACTTGGTCCTCTTTCCTCCATCTTCTCTGGGGCTCTCCCTTCTCTCTACTCCTCGTAAAGCTGACAACTCAAGAGAGAATGGCCCTCAGTGTCTTCCGTGTCCAATTTCTTTATGCGACCTTTTGCGCAGAGTGAAGCTATAATGTTTGATGAAAAATAATAAAGCTTTTGCTGTTTGAGGGCTCCCTTCTGATTTGGATCCCTTGGCATATTCCACTCGAAATTATTGTTAATGGAAATGCTATAAAAAGAACTGCCTCGGAGGCAGATTTTATTGTTGCAATATAAGGTCCTAAATATAGGAATTTAGAGCTATTGGTGGAGTAGCTTTCTCCTTAAACAAAATCTAGGCATGTGGTAGTCGATTGAAAGCCCAGATTAAATTTGTATTAGGTGGGTTTTTTGTTTCGTTTTGCCTTGAGAATGTTTGGTCAAGTTGTTATTTAAAAATTATTGTGGAAACTTTTAAATGTATAATAGTAGAGAGAAAGCATAATGAATAATAATCCCTATGTACTTAGCATTCTTCTTCAATAATTATCAGTATCTTGCTAACTCAAGATGTTAGTTTAAAATGGATTTTACCTCATGTAACTGTTTTAAGTTCTAAAAATGTATATGCTGGTTTGTATTTAATAATAGCAATAGGAGTAAAGAAGTCACTCAGATTGTCAGTCTGTCACCATATGTTGACCAATGTCACTCTAAATTGCCAACTTTTTAGCTTTCCATAGGCCCTTTCAGCCTAGCGTGTGCAACTTTTATATGTTTTCAGTTATAATATAAACAAATTGAAGGGGAGACTAAAAAAAAAACAACAACCCAGAATTATCTTTTGGAGGGTGGGCTCCTTGTAGTACAGTCTTCCTCCGCTAGGCAAGTGTTCTAGGAGCCCATTGGCATCAGGATACCAGCTAACGTTGCTGTGAGAGACTGTTTGGCTTCAGTGAATTTATTTTGGAGACTCTTTCAATGTGTTTGCCCATTTCATGATGGGTTATTTAAGAGCATACCTGCCCACACTGCACTGAGTGTTCACTAATTTTTGACCAAAAATGTAATGATCCCCATGCTTCATCCTCCCTATTCACCTGATCTTACACCAAGTGACCTTTTTAGTTTCCCTGGATGAAAAAAGTCCTCAAAGGGAAACTTTGCTGGTGTCAAAGAGGTGAAACAAAAAATGGCAGACGGACCAAAAGGCATCAAAAAGGATGAATCCAAAAACTGTTTTGAGCAGGAGAAAAAGTGTCTTGATAGGTGTGTTGCATCAAACAGAATACTTTGAAGGTGACTGAAATTTAAAATTGTAAGAATAAATACACAATTTTTTTTTTTTGAGTTGGAGTCTCACTCTGTCACCCAGACTGGAGTGCAGTGGCCGCTTCCGGCCACTGCAGCCTCGACCTGCTGTGCTCCAGCGATTCTTCCGCCTCAGCCTTCCAAGTAGCTGGAACTACAGGTGTGTGCTACCACACCCGGCTAATTTTTGATTTATTGTAGAGATGAGGTCTCACCAAGTTGCCCAGGCGGGTCTTGAACCTGCAGGCGCAGGCAATCCCACTCACCTTGGCCTTCCAGAGTGCAGGATTACAGGCTGGGCCATGGAGCCTGGCCAATACACAATTTTTAATAAATAAGTTCCTTTTTGGGGGGGTCCCTTCTTGTATTTGTAGTCTGCCTTATATTTGGCAGGCCATTCAAGTGTTTCCAAGTTGTTACTTTATAATTGTCCATTAACTCTTTTTCTTATGTTAGACACTTAGAGTCTTTCTTTCTTTCTTATTATTTTGTCTTTTTGCATTGTACAAATGATTCTCTGGTGAATAGCATAATACTTTTTCTTTTTAGAAACACTTAAAATAATTTTTTTTTAGGATAAATTCCTAGGAATGACAGTACCGGATTAAAGGCTGTGAATGCTTTTTGGGGTTTTGAAATACATTATCAATCTGGAAAAGCCAAATGACAGACCTGTTTTTTACTTTTATTAATTTGTTTATTTATCTTTAATTATTTCATTTTATTTTTGAGTAGGGTATCCCTCTGTCACCTAGGTTGGAGTGCAGTGGCACAATTCCTGCTCACCATAACCTTGACCCTTTGGGCTCAGGTAATCCTTCTGCCTCGGCCTTCTGAATAGCTGGGATTACAAGTGTGCACCACCATGCCCGGCTAATCTTTAAATTTTTTTTAGAGACAAGATCTCATTATATTGCCCCGGCTGGGCTCAAACTCCTGGGTTCAAGCAATCCTCCTGCCTCATCTTCCCAAAGTGCTAGGATTATAGGCATGAGCCACCATGTCTGGCTTCTATTTTTATTTTGCATTAAATGTTTATCCCTGTTTCTGAGTCAGTGGTTAAACACTGTATATTCAGAAAGGTCTCTGGACTGTCCAAGTTACTACCAGGACCGATAAAAATGTTAAGGCTAAGCATTCATTCCTTCTCTTGTCTGCCGAGGGTGAAGGCACTGAGGAACAGTGGGGTTGAAGTAGGAGACCTGTCCCCTCCTTTCTGCCTCCTCACATCACTCAAGATAGTTGGGATCTGAAGTGCCTTGTTTGTTTTTGCAGGCAATGTTGTGAACATTCAGACGGGCCATTGGGTTGGAAAGCAGAGTGGCTTGGGTGCTGGGCTGGACTCCTTCTATGAATACCTCTTGAAATCTTACATTCTCTTTGGAGAAAAAGAAGACCTAGAAATGTTTAATGCGGCATACCAGAGTATTCAGAACTACTTAAGAAGAGGGTATGTCTCCTTAGTGTCTTCTGTTGCCTTGTAAAGCAAATAGAATGCATTCTGAAATGAAATGTTCATACATTCTTTTAACATAAACTCACAGGATCTGTTCATCTCTGCCCTCACCTCACTGCCTCCTAGCTGTTTTTGAGTCACTGGGGGTGAAGAGCTGTATTAGCTGTCTGTTGCTGCATAGCATATTATCCTAAAACCTAGTGACTTAGAGCAACAAACATCACGTCATGCAGTTTCTGAGGGACAGGCATCCAGAAGCAGTTTTGGCTTAGGATCTCTTGTGAAGTTGTTGTCAAGCTGTTGGCCAGGACTGTAGCCATACCAAGGTTCGAATAGGGCAGTAGGATCCCCTTCCATGCTCACTCATGTGGTGGTTGGCAGCCTTCAGCTCCTCAATGGTTGTTGCCTGGAGGTCTCAGTTCTTTGCCACTGGGGGCAGCACATGGCAGTTGGCTTTCCTAAGAGACCAAAATGGAAGCCACAGTGCTTTCATGACCTAATCCGGGAGTGATATGCCAATACTTCTGCTGTACCATTGGTCACCCAGACCAACCTGAGACTGTGGGAGGGGACTATGCATGGGTGTGACTACTAGAAGTAGGGTTTAGTGGCCATCTTGGAGACAGGGGCTTACACACGTTCCCAGAGTTTGACTGTGATTTTAATTGTAGATACAACTGCAATGCAGGGCAGTTGAGTTATTTTGGCTCTTTTACCAATCCACAGAATTGTTAGGCTTGATCTTTATACTTGAAAGGAAAGACAGTTTCTTTTCCCTCTGCATTTGTTTAAAACAACATTATTTACAATTTCTTCGTTCTTGTATTCAGGATGGCAGGAAAGAGAGAGGGCCATTCGAATCTGCTATTCGTGGCTTACACCTTGGTGTCACTCTCTCTTCCTAGGTCTTTCTTTGTATGCATTTATGTATTAAATGGCCAATGCAAGACATAGATACTGAGCTTACTGCTTGGTTGGATTTTCTTGGACCCATTTCTATATTAGCTATTGTAGGAACCACTCATGTGAGTGCTGTGTTTAAGAAAGAAGCCTTTTGACTGGAGCTGAGTCATTTTTGCTTTTCAAAACCCCAAACTAACCCCCAAGGATCTTGCTCTGATGCATTGCTCCAGGTCCATGCCACAGCACTTCACTAGAGAAGATAAAGGAGGTGCCATGCTTCCTTGCTCAGGTCCAGTTCAATGTAGGTCCACACTATGTACTAAATTCTGTTACATGCCAAGATTTCTGCAAAATACAGTGAAATTCTGATAATGGCTGAGTTGAGAACTTTTATTTTGTGGTAAATGTTATCTTCTGCCAGTGTCTAGTATAGTCAGAGGCAGTCTGTCTCTGGAAGTTTAAGGAATGAGTTAGGAGAAAAAGGTAATGTTGATTTTTGTTTTAAATGAAACTAGCAGGGGCTGTGGAGAACAAAGCAGGTCTGTTGGTGAGCTTCCCCCCCCCCATCTTTGAATGTGCTGCTTGGGTTTGCAGGCGGGAAGCCTGCAATGAAGGTGAAGGAGACCCCCCACTCTACGTCAATGTGAACATGTTCAGTGGGCAGCTGATGAACACCTGGATCGACTCTCTGCAAGCCTTCTTCCCTGGGCTGCAGGTATTTGGACATCAGATTTGCTAAAAATAAGCAATCATTGGAAAGGGCCTTTGCCCTTCGCCCTTTCTTTTTTGGGGGTGGGGTGGGATGGGGGGATTTTCTGTCTCCTTTGGATTTGGTAGTTAGTAGCACATGTCTTGATTATTCTGTCTGTGAAATTATTTCCTGGAATATTGACCAGAGCCATACTACATAAGTATAAAACCATACTTGAAAAGCGACTGTATGTGAATTTTGGATAATCCATCTCTCAGTTTTTTATTCTTTGTTCGTTAGTACATTTGACCTCATTTCCTATTCAGTTCATATCTATTTGGCATTGATGGCCAGTCGGGAAGCATCTTTTTGTTTGGGTGTCACTTTTGTTGGTTTTATCTTCAACCATGTTTGTAGGTCAGATTAGAACTGGGGGTAGAGGAGAGCCCAGGGTCTTTGTGTCACGTCTTGCCACTTTGGGAGGTGCTCTCGGCCTGATGCTTGTGTCCTCTCCTCAGGTGCTGATAGGAGATGTGGAAGATGCCATCTGCCTCCATGCCTTTTACTACGCTATATGGAAGCGATATGGTGCCCTCCCTGAGAGGTATAACTGGCAGCTGCAGGCTCCTGATGTTCTCTTCTACCCACTGAGACCAGAGTTAGTGGAGTCCACATATCTCCTCTACCAGGTACTAGAATTTAGTAAACAACAGTTTGAATTTAGACCCTAGGAAGACCTGTAGCAATTGGTTCTTAATGAACATTTGCTGACTGATGTAGAGTTGTGTTGTTTCATGGTGACACTGATAGTTAACACCTGTCTGTAGTCTTGTTAGTATTCAGGGTCATTTGTGGCTTCATAGCACAGAAAAGGCACCTGCAGTCAAATATGTTTTTACCCTTATATTTTGCAAAGCTGAATTGTGTTTTTACTATGGGATTTATATCTCTCATCTTTAAATATTAAAGAAGAAGGTTTTGTGCTCAGGTGTGTTCCAAATTTATTTGACCAAATAACCCTTTTCTGGGATGCAATTCTGTATCAGTGTACTGTAGAACCTTGGTCTGTGTAACAATTATTCAGACACAAAGAAAATTCTTTTTCTTGATTGTAAAGGAAATCCTCTGGGATTTATCTGAATGCCTATTTTTATTTAATGTCAAAAACATATAGCGTTCATCTTTTGTGAAATTACTTTGGTGCCAGAGGGAATGCCACTTTAACTGTGAAATGTCTTCTCCCCGACAGTGAAAGCCAGATATTTATACTTCTGTGCGTGCCATACATATATACACACTGAGAGTCCTCATCCACTCACAAGTAGAGCAGCAGCAGCTTGTTGACTTTCCAGGAAACTGGCCTTCAGTGCAGTTCATAGACCTGTCACAGACTCTGACAGCAGCAAGCCCTAGCAAGGGGAACCTGGTTTTGCAAGCCTTGGTAGTAGGGTTAGTACTGTGGTTTGCGTTTATTCAATAATTTTTGTACTGAATCCTTGCCATTTACTTCTAGGAAAAAAGGGGAAATTCTACTAGTATGGTCATAGTCCTTATGCCTAAAGAGAGACCTCATGAGTTTTAGGTAACCTCTCAAAAGAGGGAAGAGATGATATCTGCACATTTGGCCTCTCTGAGCCCAGTGCAGGGTGAGGCTGGACACACTCTTGAGAGTGGCATATCTACTGCTGTCTGATTTTTCCTCTTAAGTGTAGTCCTGTTGTCTGTGAGTTTATTCGTTCTTGTTTCTGTCACTGCCTCTTTCCCATTTTCAGCTTCCTCCTCGCATTGACTATTTTCTTAGGATCCAGAGGAATCTTGTGCTGTACAGCTTTATCCTCTGAAGCCACACCCTGTGCACTTTTAATCCAGAGACAGCTAACCTTGTTGTTTACTTTTGCTACTGTAAATTGGCACTAGGCATGAGTTAAAGGTGATCTCCAACTTGGAACCTGTTTGTTGGGTACAAGTCTTGCCTTCCCAGAGAATTTTTTTTGCCCTAACAAAATCATCCTAGAGTATGTGCCAGAAGAGTAAGCGACCCAAGGAAACTCTGGTTTCCTAGGGTGGCTAGAGGGGAGGGTGTGTGTGGGGGGCCTCCTTTAGATACTTTCACAAGTCTTGATGTTACCATTAACCTTTCCTTACAGTGCTGTAATGGGAATAGGGACAAGGTCCTGTTTCCTGTGCCTGCGTCTTAAGTTTCTAGAGAGTTCTTGGGCAAGATAGAGGTTGGATTTGTTCTCAGATTGGTATTGTCAAGATGGACATTGTTTTATTTCTGACCATGATGGGAATCAGGAGAACCAAAGCAGAGTATTGTTCTACCCTGGAACAGACTATCTTAACCCTGGTTAAAGTTAAACAGATCATAGGTTTGTTTGACATGAACTGACAGAATATCTTACACTTCATGACCCTGCGATATAAAGTGAATTGGGCCCTGTTTCTTCAGAACTTTGGTGAACTCATCTCGTTGGGGAATCCCTGCAGTCACTGTGATGTTTGTTGATGACATGTCTCCCATGCCCTCACTAGATCACATTCTCTCTTGTTTTCTCTAGGCAACCAAGAATCCCTTCTACCTCCATGTAGGAATGGATATTCTGCAGAGTTTGGAAAAGTACACAAAAGTCAAGTCAGTTTTCTAAGTTTGTTCCTTTTTCTGTCAGCCACTTTTGGTTTATTTTGAATTGTTCTGGGAAAATATTATCATAGTTTGCATTTTAATTTTTAGACTGATCATTGCTAATTTTGTAGAGAAATTGTTCACCTTTTGGTGTACTAGGATATCTCCATAATAGTAGGAATTAATTTTTTTGTCCCCCTTTTTCTCTGTTAGGTTCCAGCAGATTATGTGTGTGTGTGTGTGGTTTTTTTTTCAGTAATCGAATTCCCCTAGTTATACAAATAATACATGCATTAAAACGTCTAGGAAGTATAGAAAATATAAAGAGATAGAATATTATCTCTACGTACAGAGATAACCATAGACAATTTTTAAGTATATATACTTATAGTCTTTCATACATATATATGATACTTGTATATATGCATACACACACAAAAAAAGCCTGTATTTCAATTTTATGACCTGTTTTGTTTTTTCTCCCCACTATTAAGTATTTTCTTGCAAAATACTATTTTAGGGTATCCAGATAGTAAGCTCTACAAATTTTGGGACTAAAAATTTAAATCAGTTCTAAATTTTTTTCATGTAAATTTGTTCTTGGCACCATGCTATGTTTTTGGTCAACATCTTCACTGCTTCCCCACACCTGCCTGCAACTTGCTTATGATTTAGCAGCCAGAACACTTTAAGATAAATTTGCAAACAACCCAGTCTATAAAAATGTTGAGCCCTTCAGCATAAACATAGATTGTTTTGCATATGGTGTTGGATGATCTGGTTGATTATTCTGATAAGAAATATATCTAGGCTGGGTGTGATGGCTCCTGCCTGCAATCCCAGCACTTGGCGGGGGGGTGAAGCCAAGAGAATTTCTTGAGCCCAGGGGTTTGAGACCAGCCTGGACAACTTGGTGAGACCTTATCTCTGCAATTAATATTAAAAAACAAAAACAAACAAAAAAACTCTTGAAATAATTGCTCACTCTTGGAGGAAAAACAAAACAAAACAAACTAGCTGGGTATGGTGGCACATGCCTGTGGTTCCAGCTACTTGGAATGCAGAGGAGGAAGGATCACCTGAGCCCAGCAGGTTGAAGCTGTGGTGACTGTGAGTGTGCCACTGCACTCCAGTCTGGGTGACAGAGTGAGATTCTGACTCAAAATAAATAAATAAATAAAATATGTCTGTTTCTTAAATGAATCACTGGGTGTACAGGAAGAGAGGCAGGACTGACTGGACGATTGTTTTGTAGGTGTGGGTATGCCACGCTGCATCATGTCATCGACAAGTCCACAGAGGACCGGATGGAGAGCTTCTTTCTTAGCGAGACCTGTAAATACTTGTACTTGGTATGTGTGTTGCAAGATTAACCTGAGAAGAGGTAGTACTGCTTCAAGCAAGCATTTATGCAATCTTCTATCTGACAGATATTATGGGGCAAAACCACATGCTGGACATTGTGCATTCCAGGGATACAGGCACTGTCAGAACAAAAGGATATTGCTGTCTTCCCTCATGGCTTCCAACCTCATGGAGGAGTCATTTGTCCAGTAAACAAAGAAATAGACTTATGATTACAAACTGTGCAAAGTGCTGGTTGATTGGAAAAGGCTGCTGTGAGGGAGAGAGCAGTATTTATAGCTCTTTCTTACTTGTCTTGCTTTCTGTGATCTTGGCCGAGACCCACAGCCATGTTATGTCTCTGTCTCATACACAAGTCCTGGGGCACATGCTTGTTTATGTATGGGGAGGGAATTCTTGACCTGGCGGGACCTTTGAGATCACCTAGTTAATGTTCATTCTTCCCCTCACGGGAACTACAGCCTACATAGAGGTTAGGTGATTTGATCAGGATCTTAGGGTGACTGTGGCAGAGCCAAGGGCTGAACTGTAGTCCTGACTCCCTGTCCAGTACTTTTTGCCTCACTGTTCTGCAGTGTATATATAGGCACTCTCTTGCCCTCTACTACTTTTCTCAGTATGGCTGCATATGAAAGGACACTTCTGGAGGCACAGAGGGACAGGATTTTGTTAGGAAACTGCATAGTGACTGAGAATTTGGACTGAGATTCAACTATGATAAGTTGTATTAAGCAGTTCGGGGCTAAGTGAGCCAGTATCACCCCGGGAACCTTAGTAGAATTATAGTCATACTGAGTCAGAATCTTCAGAACAAGTGGGCTCAGGAATCTACAATTTTGACAAATGTCTCCAATGCTTCTGCACAAGCCAGTTTTGGAGCTACTGGTCTAATCCTTTAAGACATTACTCATCTGTATCTGGTGTCACTTTTCACAGAAGACCACAGATCAGGTGTGTCCTCCAGCAGCCCATGTCGTCTGGCCAGTGGGAAGACAGCTGTCCTGCTGTCAACTCCGTGTTTTGCAGCAGTTCTCGCTCACAGCAGAGGTGACTCAGCTCAGCTGAAGAGGCTTGTCAGAGCCTGACCACGTATCTCCATGCAGCAGTCGCTGGTGTCAGAAGGATGTTACAGGGCGAGTTCTGGAGTAAAGAAAGGAGACCCCAGAGAAAATGTTAGGGGATAGAACCCAGAGTCTGGGAGACGAAAACCTGAGATCTACCCCATTCTTCTGGTACTGTGTAAACATCGACAGACTGCACTGAGCCTCATTTTTTCCCATCTGTGAGATAGTTTAGGTGACCAATAAGGTTTCTTCCACCTTTAAAAATTTCTGTTTTTAGGTAGTCATTCATTCAGCATGAACTGAGGATCTGCCTTCTCCCACACTTACTTGTCCCATATTGGGTTAGGTGGTGTTCTTTCTCAATGTGCCTGCCACACCTTCTTTCAGTTCTATGCCTCGTGCACTGTTGAGGGGAAGAACTGTGCATCCTTAGAGCCCAACCCATGTTCTGACTCAAGAAATGAGCTGAACATTGGCGGATGTGTTGGGCTCTACGCTAGGCCTTGGGGACATGATGATGAATAGAATCTGTGCCCCCTCCCCATCAGCATTTACAATTTAGGGTCTAGATATGTGTAAGGTGGGAGGTAGTTCTAGAATTCCAGTACAAGAACTCTTAGGAAAGCATATGAGATCATCTAGTGGGGTTTATAGTCTTGTACATGAGTCTTAGCCTTGGAATTTCAGTCTCAGGTCTATGTGGGGTGTGCACAAGGTGGGAACAGGGCCAGGCATTTAAGTTTAGATTTAAAAAGTGGTTCTGTTTTGCAATCCAGGCTGGTCACCACAGTTGTCAAGTAAATGCCTTTTTGCCCACTTGTCACTGAAAAGCATGAGGCTTAAGCAAATTCTTCTCTCTGAGTAGCTGAGATACTGCTATGAGTTAGTGCCAAATTTGCTACAATTACCATTTGTAATCTTTTTTCCCCCCTTTTCCTCTAGCTTTTTGATGAGGAGAATCCAGTACACAAATCTGGAAACAGATACATGTTTACAACAGAGGGACATATTGTATCTGTGGACAAACATCTTCGGGAATCACCCTGGAAAGACTTCTTCTCTGAAGAGGGAGGGCAGGACCAAGAGGGAAAGCCTGTGCACAGGCCTAAATCTCATGAGTTAAAAGTCATCAACTCCAGCTCCAATGTGAGTTGCATTTTTCTAGGGATGGTTGCAGTTAGAGGAAGAGAAAAGACTAATTTCTTTGTTGTTTGGAACCCCTGAAAGAAAATTTATGGCATACTCAGATTGAGTCATTCAGAAAGTTTCCTAACGAGACCATTTACCTGGATGCTGTCAGGATGTAGGGAAAGCACAGGAGCAGTGGCAACATTGTCACTCTGGGCTGCAGGGCTGGTGTAGAGTGGTCACAGGGCAGGAGAGAGACCTGTGGACAGCAGCAACCACCTCGTAGGACCCACTGCTTGGATCTTACTCTGGTCACCTTGCTGGAAGGAAGCCAGCAGAGTCAGCACGTGACCCTTCCCTGTGTCCCCTGATCTCCTGCTTGAGCTTCTTTTTGGCTGCCCCCACCAGAAGCAGAGGGCAAGGGAGCCTGTGATACAAGCCATCAAGCTGCCCTCCCATGGGCCAGAGCAGGTGGACAGTGGAGGATCAGGGGTGGAAACAGGGGAGCAGATGGAAGAGGTTCAGAATCACAACCAGCAGGAGAGGGAAAAAGCATTCACAGTCATTATGGAGGTGCTCTTCAAACTGCAGCAAGTATCTACTTTCATTTAAAGCAGGGCTTCACTCAGCATGCCTAGATTATCTTGATAAGCAGCAGGAAAGATTTGGAAATAGAAGTCCTTGTGTGTCTAGTGGAAGTCACAGGTGTATGATTTTAATCAAATTGGTTTGGAAGTAAGGAGAGGGAGATATGGACCCTGGATCAGCTGAAGTCTCAAATCTTGTTATCCCACAAGGTCTCAGTGGTCCAGAATTTTGCCACCTACCCATAACCATCTGCCTTGGTTGGGGAGGCCCTTTCATTGTATACTGTGCTTTTCCTTGGTGCCCTGGTGAAGGTCTTCACCATTAGTCTGTGTACCGAACTGATAACTCAGGCCAGGGACATAGATAATCACCCCCTGCTATTCCCATCAGGTCATGGAGTATTGATTAAATGGCAAAAAAAAAAGAAAGAAAGAAAGAAAGAAAGAAAAGAAAAGAGAGGGAAAAGAAGAAAGGGAAGGAGACGGAGAGGGAGAAGAGTTAATAATAACTCACACTCACAGAACACTTGCTGTATGTCAGCACTGTTCTAAGTGTACATGTACATTAACTTATTCTCACAACCACCCTGACGCGTGGGTGTTTTTAATGTTGCCATTTTACAGATGAAATGGGAAATAGAGGTTCTGGTCTCATGGTAAAGCTGTGTGGTGCAGCCAGGATTTGGACCAGGCACTGTTATCTCTTTTAGGAAGGAGACATCTCTGACCTGCCACACTCACTGATAGATCTGATCCCATCAGGGCAGCACTGGGGCTGAAGGCTTATCTCAGGGAGCCCAAATTCTGGATAAACTCATGGCCCACTGAGGAGACCAGTGTTTGTCAGTGGTGCTGTTGAAACACAGAGGGGGAGAATCATCTGCCAGAGAAATCAATGAGAGGGAGTCCCCGAGGAGGCTACTTGTAGGATGAGGAGGAGCTTCCCAGGAGGAATGTTCAGGCAGAAGGCACAGCACCTACAAAAGCAGAGGTGGGGTAGTGGGGCTGGAACCAAGAAAGGATCTTCCAGTCTCGATCTTGCTGTGGATGAGGAACAGGGCATAGTGAGTTTGAGTACAGAGCATAGGGAAAGTATTTCCTTGGGGAGTGTAATGAATGTATGTGGACAACTATTTCCAGGGATAACATTTTTGGTTGATTCTCAATATCTCTATATAAAAAAAGAGCCTTTAATTAAAAACAAAAAAAATCTTAAATATTTAGGATCTAGTTTTGATTGAGAAGAAAAACATGGTCTTTTCACATAGTTGAAGCATTTTTGTTTTTTTGCTTGGTTTTGTTTTTCATTTGTTTGTTTTGTTTTATTTTGTTTTTGAGCTGGAATCTTACTCTGTTGCCCATGCTGGAATGCAGTGGATGTTCACAGCCACTGCAGGCTTGACCCACTAGGTTCAGGTGATTCTTCTGCCTCAGCCTTACAAGTAGCTGTAACTACAGGCATGTACCACCATGCCCGGCTAGTTTTTTGATTTATTATAGAGACAAGATCTTGCCAAGTTGCCCAGGTGGGTCTTGAACCCCTGGCTCAGATAATTCTCTTGTCTCGGCCTCCCAAAGTACTGGGATTACAAGTGTGAGCCACCGCACCTGGCAGATGAAGTGTTTTCTGAAATTCTAGGTGTATGAAGGACCCAAGGAATGTTGCTTTTAGTCCTGGCCACTAAACGCTTGGTGTGGGTGTCTGTTATCCTCCTGGAGCTATAAAGTGAGAATGTCAAATTATATCTGTGGTCCTCAGCTGGGGTGATTTTGCTCCTGAAGGAACATTGGCAGTGCCTGGAGACCTTTCTGATTGCACAAGAGGGGCAGGAGTTGCCACTAGCACCTAGTGAAAGAGGCCAGGCATGCCACTCACCATCCTGCAATGTATAGGGCAGCCCCACAGCAGAGTTGCCTACCCCCAAGTGTCAGTGTTGCCAGACTGAGAAATCCTGAGTTACGTTGTTTAACCACATTTGCACACTTAGGGGTGACATAGCGAGACCCCATCTCAAAACAAAACATATACAAAATAATTATAATTAATAAAAATTAATTATGATTCAAAGCTCATATTTTGCCTCCTTTTTGTCTTTTTAGTGCAATCGTGTTCCTGATGAGAGGAGATACTCCCTGCCCTTAAAGAGCATCTACATGCGACAGATTGACCAAATGGTTGGCTTGATTTGATCTGCTCTCCTCTTTGTGGCCTCATCTCAAACCAAACCGAACCCACTGAACCCGGACCATGCCAAAGTCCAGTCGGAGGTGGAAGTGGATGGAAATCTGACCGTCCATGATGGTGTAGAAATTCTATCTGGCTCCTCACTCATGTCTGGTTAATTCTTGCACACTTCAGTATTTCTCTTCTGTTCAATAAAATGCCCTGTTTTTATTAAGAATATAATTTTAAATAAGAAGGCACGTGGAAATTGGCTTCTTATGTCATGCTGATGTTATTGAGCACAATAGATGGGGCATTTTGGGGTTGATGTTCACAACTTCATACTCTAGAGCCTAAGTCCCTTCTTTTTGCTGGCACCTGCTTTATTGCAGTATTATTTTAAAGTAATTTTTATTAATATGATTATTTTGTATTTGTTTTGTTTTGAGATGGGGTCTCGCTATGTCACCCAGACTGGTCTTGACCTCCTGGATTCCAGCGATCCTTCCATCTCAGCCTCTCGAGTAGTTGAGATTACAGGCATGAGCCACCATGCCTGGCTAGCTACTTCTTTGTTGGAGGGTTGAGAATGAAATTTCTGTGCAAAGGACTTGAGGTTCACTTGGTCTTCCTACTTTGAAGTCATCCTTTCTCTTATTGGATAATTGGGTTCCCCAAGCTGTCCAACTGATTTCAGATCACATGGGGGAAAACATCATCTAGTTCTTCATTAACCCCCCCCCCGGAATCTTCACAGTGTTATATATTATTTGCTTAAGAATAATGGTTTTGCCAGAATTCTTAACAGTCTCTTAAGTTATTATGTCTGATATAATAGGTTAACTATTAGGATGGCATTTTGCATTTGTTTTGAACATGCACTTACCTGAGGATAGTTTCCCATAGTTCCAGAACCAGGTGCCTTTTAGGGAGAGAAAAATACCTAAGTTTGTCTGAGCTTCCATCTTTCTCATATTTTCTAACCAAGGATTCTCCATTCTGGCTGTTTTTGGTTAGAGTTTTGTTTTTGTTTCCTGTGTCTAGTGCCAGTTAGCTAAGTCAGGGAGAAAGAAATGAGCAGATGACTTTCTAGCATCCTTGATCTATCTCTCTGTGCAATATAGGCTTTAGATTAGTGCCTTATGTTAAGGGTTTTGGTTTGGGCCAGTGGATGTTGCAGCTACTACTAGTGGTTTCTGTTGTCACATGGTGGGACCATGGTGAAAAGGAGATGGGGTGGGTGTTTGTTAGGAAGAATCTGGAAATTGCTTGGCTAGTCCTTGCCTTGCAACCTGTTTGTTTTAAGTAAGCTTATAGAAGGAGGAAGTTGTGCTGAAACAACTTCATTTCTTTTTGTTATTATTTCCTTAGCCAGAACAGAAGTGTTTCTCTTTGAAAGTGCACTATTCACACAACCGTTCATACACTGCAGAGCTGGGCTTGACCCCCAGCCTGGCTTTCATGCAGCATCATGGACTGAAATGCAAACCAGTAGAGAGCGCAGGAAATCTCTTGAACACCTCCAGCCTCACACATCACGTTTCTTACCTGTCACTGCATGTTTTAAATGATTTCATTTCAGTCTTTTTAAAGTTAGAAGCAAGCACCATCTAAGGTTACATTGCATTTATAGTCAAAAGGGAGACATTTTATTTCTCCTTAAAAATTTAAGTGTTACTGTTTTTAAAACGGATATATGATTCAGTTCTTTGAGATTTTTGAAAAGGGATTTTCAATAACAAGTTTGTTATCTCTTTCAAACATTTACTATGCAAATTGTCTTAAAGTAGAAAAAATTGAATGCCTCTTTTTTACCTTGTTTTCATTTCAGAAGCATTATTCTGTTTATCAACAGTGTCTCATTCTCATCTACTGAATAGAAAACTATTTGAGAATACTATGTATATCTTCAATGTTTTCATTGACTCACTAAAAGCATCAAGTCCACACATGCAGACACACATGTGAGTGTACCTGTACCTTTTCTCCAGGCAGATAGAGGTGGGACTGTTAGTGACCCATTTGGGAGAATGGGCATATCAGGGAAGAAAGTGAGTTCTTCATGCCTTCATTTCTTTTATGGCACCCCCCTCTCTCTGGCCTCTTTAGCAGCAGTGGTATGTAAGTACTCCAGTGTTCTCTCCCCAGCTGGGTGCTTTGCCTGTCACTCTCAAGTCAGTGTGGGCGTTTCCTCCCTGCATGCTCTTGGAGTAGGGAACTTTGCTGGCAGCACCATCACTCCTTGAGTGCTACAGATATACCTCAGGGGCTTTGGGCTTTTATATTAAGTCACAGACTTTCCTGACTTTTGGGTCTAGGGGTTAATTAATACCAACTGGTGAGACTGAGATTGAGTTGCTGCATATGATTCCTGGTTATTGAGCTTCTAGACTACACAACCTAATGTTTGATGCTATGTAGTCAGTGATTTGTGGGGCTAGATGCCAGAATGCTGTCTAGTACCAGTTATGAAAAGAAGGTTCTTTGAGCCAACCTCAAAGCTCAGTTGTGTCCTTTTTGAAAACCAGTATGTCAACAACTGTGATACATCCTGCAGGGCTTCTGTTATTTATTCTATTCTGCATTCTAAAATATTGAGTAGGGGAAGGCTAAGGAGGGGGAATGCCAGAGAAATTCCCTTGCTTGGTGTTTTGTCTTCAGATTGAATGGACTTCAGCCTTTGCAGTGAGCCTGGACCATCTTCATATTTCCTAGTTTAACTCATGTCTGGTGTCAGCTTTTGTCAACATAATGAAAGTGATTCTGTAGAACTGTTGTTGAGAGCTGTCTCATGGTTGGGCTTGATGGAGTTAATTTTCCCGTAACAAAGTTTCAGATCATTCCAAGGCTGGCCTAGCTACTTTAGGGATTGAGGAATCTGTTCTGGAAGAGCAGGTGACAAAGGAAGGGTTTGCTAGCTCTCCAATTGCATTGGCCTTTGTGAAAAAACAGCTTCTGTTTTCAGACCTTTTGTTCTGTTTTTTTTTCCCTAGCTCTTCTGCTGGAGCCTACTTCTTGTAACTGAATGAATCCCCAGGTTCTGATGATGACCTGTGCTTTTCTTGTCCTGGATTGTGCACTGTGCATACTACACTTAATATAGTTTTCTATGTATCTGAAAAATGCATCAAGGTGGTGTCCGTGCAGATGACTATTGGAAGGGGTTCTGTAGTCCTGGTTTAATGAATGCAGTTGTGCAATCTGAGGGCCTTGACTCCCCCTCCCCCTTCTCTCCCACCAAAGAGAAACATCTCTCTTAACCGTTTCTTAGCTCAATTTACTGAATGATGGCCAACTGTAATTCCTTACTTTGGATTTTGTAGACTCAACATCAGACATTCCTTTCTTTCTGGAGGGCTCCAGAGACCTTTCTCTTTTGATAATTTTGTTTTGTCTTCTGACAAGGCCAGAAATCTTTTGTTGAAATGTAGTGCTGGTTAAAAGGTAGAGCTGAATAATCGTCTCGGCCACAGGTTGAGCAGGGACTTCAGAAGAAAACCCCAAGCTTTCCTGTTTCATTCCCAGACAGCCAGCTCCTCTAGCTCTTACTCCAGTGCCTCTTCCCTGCAGGGCAGGGACCTCTGTGAAAGTGAGAAGGTGGGCGGGCCAGGCCATGCCATGTGGCCCAGGCTTCCCAGTGCTCAGGGTTGTGCTCCTGCTTGAATTGGGATGTGAATCTGGTGAAAATGGCAAGTACCTGTGGAACTCCCTGATTCACTACCCCTTCCCTCTTTCTGAGAGGCAGAGGAGTAATATTGTTAATGGTTATTTTGTTTTAGTTTTGAATAGCAAAACAGGCTCGTTTTTATTTATTATGTGCAGAAAAGTAAATCTGTTTTTACAAGAAATCTAAAGTTGGAAACTCTGGGAAAACTTACTGAAATACATGAATGCTTCTCTCTGTAATGTGCAATATGCTTTGCAACTATAGATGATATTTTATGTTTAATCTGTAAATAAGAAATGTATTTAAGTTAAAAGGGAGCTTTTTGTAAAAGGACCAAATGTTCTTTTATAAATGTAATAAGAAATATCTTGCTCTTTGAAATTTATTAGGATTTTTATGAATAACTTTTATTAAAAGATTCTTTTTTTTTTTTTGAGTTGTCATGTTTCTCCTTTACTTATTCGTATACATATTACTTGTTCGACAAACAAGGGGAGAAAACACTCTTTAAAGGAAACCGTCCATCTAGATGAATAAAAATCTTGTGTGTTTTTTTTTATAGCTAAGCCCTGAGTAATGCCTTCCCCATGGAATTCCATTCTGTTTTTGTCTGTCACACCCTTCCATGTAAATATTCTTCACATGTGGATGAGAACCATTTCAGGATTTGTCCCATCCCTAGCCTTCCCCTCTACCTCAGCCTCCTTTCTCCTGGGCACTGACTCTTTCTCAGCTATGGTTGCCAATTACCTGAGCATGTCTGGGATCTCAAACCAGTTTTCTGTGCTACCTTAAGCAAGGCACCTCATTTCTTCTCTTCTCTTAGAGGTTAAGGTGGGAGCAGTAGCCCAGGGGAGGCATGAGGGCAGAAGGTTCCAGAGACCAGGCCACCTCCCTCGTGCCACCAGTGTCTGTGGTGGGATCTTGAAGGAGAGAGCTGCCTATTCCCCATGACATCTTGGTGTCACAGGCAATTCTGATGGGCCTTTTAAAATACCTTGAAATGCAACAGGGCAGAGGAGTGAGTTCTGAGGTTGGGAGTACCTTGCTAACATTATAGCTCTGTTATGAGGTGTGGTGGGGTTGTATTTGTAAGGTCCCATAGGTTTGTGATCCTCTTGACAAAGCCAAGTAGGCATAGTAGGCCAAGGGGCCAGGTGAAGAGCCATAGGGACCGCCCTGGCCCCTGCCTTCCCTCTCCAGGATGCCTTGATAGAGTGAGCACAGGTCCTCACTGTCCATGGAGCTGAACAGTCCTGTGTGAACATGGCAGTGGAGTGTTGGGGTGGAGAGTAGGGACTCTGGACCACACCATATGGGGAACAATCCTAGCTCTACCACTGGCTTGCTGTGTGCCTTGGATGAGTTACACAGTCTCACTGGCCTCGGTGTTCCTATCCACTATATGGGATAATTATAGTCCATACTCATAGGATGGTTGTAAGTCATGAGTGGATTAATTTGTATAAAGTACTTAACATGGTGCCTAGCATAGTAGGCTCTGCGTGTCCCTTTATAATTATGGTCAAGTTGGATTTGACACCCAGGATAAGCCCCAGGGTGTAAACAGGGAGCCTGGAGGAAGAATAAAAACTTAGGCTGGCCGTGGAGAGAGGCCTGAGTTGGACCTCTGGCTTTGTTCTTGTGATGTGTGGTTTAGGTCAAGGTGCTCACCTTTACACAGTTCCTTCATGTTATAAACCAGAGATAATAGCACCTCAACCCCTAGGGTTCTTATGAGTGCAAAATGAACTAGCAGCTACATTTGTCAGAGCATGTGAGATGCCGGCTGCTAAAATCTTTACATGTTATGTCTCTTCAAGGAAGTATGCCAATGTTCTCCCTGTCTCAAACCCAGACTGTGTGGTGCAGACTAGTTACTTGTGCCCCTGTACCACGCAGTGTTTGTGTGTAAGTACTTGGCACAATCTGCTTGTCACTGTGATGGAATGAACAGGTTCCTCCCTCCCCCACTCTGTGTGTGTATATAGCTTAAAAGTGTGTCGTATTCAAATTTCGCCTGAGTCCTGAGTGGTAAGTTCCATTATTCCATTTCTCCAGCTGAGGACATTGGAAGGTAAACAGCTGAACCAACTAGAACCAGTGGCCTCAAGCTCTCTTTTAGGTGCTGTCAACCTTAAATAACAAGATTCAGAAAATATAATTAAGTATAGGGATTATTTGATCTCAAGGCTAGTAATGGCCACCCAAGAAACATAGATTCCAGAGAAATGAGGTCAGTGCTCCCAAGTTAAAAGTTAAGTTTTTGCTTACATAGGCAGAAAAATTTAGTAGGATCAAGACATTTTCTGTACAAGTCTAGTTTGTGATTTACCACAATTTTATTTACAGTTTTTCTTTTCCATATAACTTGTTTCCATCTCCTTTCCAATTTAAGAATGTATTTAACATTCCATTTTAGACAATGTGATCGTCGTAAAGTCATTGTGGGAGAAAGGTAAGAGAAAAGTTAAACTATAATGAAGATTAGCAGTGAGGAGGTTTTTCAGTCCTTCACAACATTTTGCAAAGCGATGTAGGTAAGGAAGAAGGCTCATCTGTTATCAGAGACTCATGTCCCATAATCACATTTCTTTAAGCCTCAAAATATTTTAAAGTTCCAACAGCTTGTTTTCTGAATGACTTATTTTCACAGTGCCATCGCGAATGATTTGATTCTAGTCCCAGTTTGGGGAGGAGAGATGTTGATGTATGCCTTCAGAGGGATGTAGCTCAAACCTTGATTTGAGACCCTAGTGGCTGGTATTCTAGGACTGGAGGAACAAGCTTGAGACCAGGCTGCATGCCTGCTCTGGCTTCCTGGCAGTCCCGTCCCAGGCATCGGGCCATCCACAGCTTCAGGGAATGAAGACTCCAAAAACCACACCATGAATGCCTCTTTCTCCACAATTCACAAAGTTTTTTGCGTGAGGGGTGGATGAGAAGGACGACTACTTTTTGGGGTCTACACTACTTCCACACAATAGAGAGACCCTCTAAAGAGCTTGGTTCTCCCCAGACATCCACATTTTCCAAAGTGGATTTCTCTCATCATGGGGTTCCTTAAACAAACTCTGCGCTGAGGGAAGAGGGCCAGATGCCCCTCAGTGGTGGGCTGAGCACATTCCTGAAGAAGACAGCCTGATTATCTGAAGAGTTTAACATCTTCTTAATTAAGAAGATGCCAAAAAAGAGTAAAGAAGCAACTTCCATCATTAGAAAACTCCTCTGGATCTTTCTAAACTGATATTTTGGGGATACATATTGACATTTAAAAGCAATAAGTTACTCCTTTACATATGTCTATTGAAATCTCGAGGCCGGGCTCGGTGGCTCAGCCTGTAATCCCGTGCTTTGGGAGGCCGAGGTGTGTGAATTGCCTGAGCCCGTGGGTTTGAGACCCGCCTGGGCAACTTGGCAAGACCTCATCTCCACAATAAATAAAAAAAAACTAGCCAGGCGTGGTAGCGCACCCCTGTAGTTCTGGCTAATTGGAAGGCTGAGGTGGAAGGATAGCTGGAGCCCAGCAGGTCGAGGCTGCAGTGGCCGGGAGCGGCCACTGCACTCCAGTCTGGGTGACAGAGTGAGACTCTGACTCAAAAAAAAAAAAAAAAAAAGAAACCTTGAAACCATTGCAATTTGTTACCCATGTTGATGAAAAAGTCAAACCCTATGAAACATTTAAAGATGTTTATTCTGAGCCAAATATGAGTGACCGAGACCTGAGGAACAGTCCTGGGAGTCCTGAGAACATGTGCCTGAGGTGGCTGAATTTTAGCTTGGTTATATACATTTTAGGGAGACAGAAGTTACAGGCAAAACCCCATAAATTAATACATAGGAAGTTTGCATTGGTTGGGCCTGGAAAGGTAGGACCTCCTGAAGGGGGAGGGCAATAGGTAGATTCAATGATTTTCTGACTGGCAATTGGTAGAAAGAGTTAAGATCTGTCTAAGGAATTTGAAATCAGTAAAATAAATGAGTTAAAATAAGGGTGGGGGATTGAGGAAGCCAAGGTTCTGTATAGATGAAGCCTCTAGGTAGCGGGCTGCAGAGACAATAGGTGGTAAGTGTCCTACAATGTGACCCCTCCGAGGGAAGGTGAGTCTATACAGATGTAACTTTCCTTAAGAAATGGCTTTTTGAAGTTACTTCAAAATATGTCAAACATTATTTTGGGGTAAAATATTTTTATTCCTTTAGTGCTTGCTATCTCTCATATGATGCCATACTAGAGTTAGGTTTAATTTTTGGGGGGTGGGTGGTTTGAGTATGGATCTCACTCTGTTACCCAGGCTAATGTGCTTTGGAATGATCACAGCTCAAGGCAGCCTTGACCTCCCGGGCTCAAGTGATCCTTCTGCCTCAGCCTCTCCAGTAGCTGGGTCTACAAGTGTATGCCACCAAACCCAGCTAACTTTTTTATTTTTTATTTTTGTAGAGACAAGGTCTCACTATGTTACCCAGGCTGGTCTTGAACTCCTGGACTCAAGCGATCTTACTACCTTGACCTCCTGAAGTGCTGCAATTGCAGGCGTGAGCCACTGCGCCTGGCTGGAATTTGGTATCTTATTGCCACATAGTCTGTTTTGTCAGTCTTATGATCTCTATTTTAATGCTAATACTGGTCAGTTGTGCCTAAAACTTCACAAGGGGCAAAGTATAATAAGACATGTCCAACCTCCTTTTCCATCATGACCTGGGATTTAGTTTTTCAGGGTTCCCTTGATATAGAAGGGGTCCGTTCAGTTGACTAGAGTCTTAAATTTTTATTTTTGGTTTACACTAACCATTATCCATTAACGAACGTATTCCACCAAGTTCTTCTTTTAGTTGGTAATTTTAGATTGTCTCTTTTTCTGCTTGAATTTATGTATCCATTTTTCTCTTACCACAGAATTTTATGCTGATTTAATATATTTCAATCCTCCTAAGTCTTATTGTCTACCCAGTCATACAAAAAAATGTATAAAGCTTGACAAATACATGGTTGAACAATTTTTCTGTGTTTATGAGGCTCTAAGTACTAAAAATGCTTTAGGATTGAGCTAATGTTACAATTAGTTTATAAGCAGCATAAATATATGTTTTGATACTTTTTTTTTTTTTGAGTTGGAGTCTCACTCTGTTGCCCAGACTGGAGTGCAGTGGCCGCTCCGGCCACTGCAACCTTGACCCGCTGGGCTCCGGCGATCCTTCCTCCTCAGCCTTCCAAGTAGCTGGAACTACAGGTGCGCGCTACCACGCCAGGCTAATTTTTTGATTTATTGTAGAGATGAGGGCTCGCCAAGTTGCCCAGGCAGGTCTCGAACTCGCGGGCTCAGGCAATCCACTCATCTCAGCCTCCCAAAGCGCGGGATTACAGGCTGAGCCATCGAGCCTGGCTTATTGTAGATTTTTATAAGTGACATTCCATGTTATTACTGATTGCATTTTAAAAATAAGCTGCACTTTAGGAGGCCGAGGTGAGTGGATTGCCTGACCCCGCAGGTTCGAGACCCGCCTGGGCAACTTGGCGAGACCTCAGCTCTACAATAAATCAAAAATTAGCCGGGTGTGGTAGCATGCCCTCCTGTAGTTTCAGCTACTTGGAAGGATCGCCGGAGCCCAGCAGGTCAAGGCTGCGGTGGCCGGGAGCGGCCACTGCACTCCAGTCTGAGTGACAGAGTAAGACTCCAACTTAAAAAAAAAAAAAAAGCTGCTAAGATAACAATAGCCAGCATTTATTACATATTTATATGCCTGAAATAACAAGATTTTCCCATGCATTATCTTAATTCATGCTTAGACTAAACCAGTGAGAGTAGTTTTTTCATGATGCCCATTTTGTATAAGAGGAAGTTGAGGTTTAGAGAAGTTTATCTTTATTTTCTTTTTTTGAGTTGGAGTCTCACTCTGTTGCCCAGGCTGGAGTACAGTGGCAGGATCATGGCCACTGCAGCCTTAACCTGCTGGGCTCAGGTGATCCTTCCAAGTATCTGGAACCACAGGCATGCACCACCATGCCAGGCTGGTTTTTCTTGATTTATTGTAGAGACGAGGTCTCGCCAATTTGCCCGGACTGGTTTCGAGACCCTGGGTTCAGGCAATCCTTTCACCTCAGTCGTCCAAAGTGCTGGGATTACAGGCGTGAGCCACCACACCATGCTGAGAAGTTTATCTTTAACTCAAGTACATCCAGTGAGTAGGTGCTGTAACCAGTATTTGAACCCAGGCCATCTGACTCCAGCACACAGCTCTTACCTACAAGCTGTAATCACATATCCTGCATGGAGGCAGTTTCTTTTCGAGTTAGAGTTACACTCTGTCACCCAGGCTGAAGTGCAGTGGCATAATCATGGCTTACTGCAGCCTCCAACTCCTGGACTCAAGTAATCCTTCCTCTTCAACCTCTTGAGTAGCTGCGACTATAGGTGTATGCCACCACACCTGGCAAATTTTTTTTTTTTTTTTGGTAGACATGAGGTCTCACTATGTTGCCCAGACTGGTACTGAACTCCTAGACTGAAGTAATCCTCCTGCCTTCACCAACCAAAGTGCTGGAATTACAAGTATGAGTCACCACACCTGAAGTTTAAATTTTTTTGTCGAGATAAGTTCTCACTATATTGCCCAGGCTATTCTCGACCTCCTGGGTTCAAGCGATTCTCCCACCTTGGTCTCCTAAAGTGCTGGAATTATAGGCATGAGCTACTGCACCTGGTCAGCAGCCCAGGAGTCCATGGGGGGAGTCTTTAAATATCGTGGCTCCATTTTGAAAGTAGTATAGAGGCCAAGGGAGAACTTTCCTCTTGGTCCTCTGGAGTTTTGCTGAAAAATCAACATGCAAAAGAGATTAATTGGATAAAAGGAATACAAATTTATTAACATGCATACACATGAGCCCTCAGAATGAAAATCCAAAGGTACAGGGAAAATTGTCCGTTTTTATGCTTAGGCTCAACAAAGAACAACCATATAGAAGTATGATTGGACGAAAAGAGTCTAATGCTGACAGACTGAGTGGGAAAGCCCATAGCAAGGCCCTTCTGTCTGGATTCTTCTTGACCTTTCTGAACTTGCATTTCTTCCTTCTGGGTGTGGGTCAGGTGCCTGTCTGGAATGGGAATAGGATGTTCTACAGTCAAACAAGGTAGGTCAGATAATTTTCTTATGGACAGTTTCCAGTCAAACAAGGTAGGTCAGATAATTTTCTTATGGACAGTTTCCATACAGAAATGCATAGGAAAATTTAGAGTGATATTTTTAGGTTTTATGATAGCTTTGAGAGAAGCTCTATAGTTTCTATGGCCAGCCTCGGGAGATAATGGGACTGAGTGACAAGAGGGCAGGAGAAGTTCAAAGAAAAACTTTGGCTTCTGAGGTTGCTTCTGAGTCCTCCCATTTGGGGCATTGTTTTCTGAGCCCCAACAGTAGTATTTGATGAGAACACAGTGATGTGTACCGCACAATGCCAGCAAGACTTGTTGGATCCTTGCCTCTCAGAGTATCTAGCTCCTGAACGCCTGCTTCAGGTTCACCTGGGTGGTTTGAGGAGCAGAGCAGGAAGGCTGACAGCCAATGAAAAGAAATTTTTCATGTCGCCTGAGATAAGCTCCTAAAATGGGCTTATGTTTTAGGCATGCACTTTCAAAGCCATCTACTCTGAAAATGGGCCATTTTCTACCAATGAGCATCAAAAATATCCTGTGCAATGACTATAGCTAACAATAGTATATAGTTTTAAATAGCTAGAAGGAGACTATTGAATTTCCCAACACAGATGTGGTGGCTCACATCTGTAATTCTATCACTTTGGGAGGTCGAGGTGGGAATATCGCTTGAGGCGAGGGGTTCAAGACCAGCTTGGGCAACATACTGAGATCCCTACTCTACACAATACTTTTTAAAAAATAAATAAAAAATAAAATAAAATACCTTGTGTGATGGTTATGAAAATGTTGCAAATACAATTTACTTCCACAAGAGACCACTATTGCTTCACTTTTTCCAAAGATGCCTTTAAAAAATACAGTTTGAACAACCCGTTGGTACAGGGAAAAAAAAAACAAAAACAGCAACAAATAGTGTTGCATGTTTTAAACACAGTGCACACAAATGTAATTTCATGGTCCTTGGAATCTTGTATCTAAGTCTTGGCATGTGCTGCTAATTGAAACATGAATAATATTGATGACAAGGATGACCTTGTGCATCTCTCTAGGGTCTTAGTCCCAGGATCATAGCTCTTTCATATATATTGTTCAGTTAAGACACACAATACCATGGTGTCTTTGAATTCTCATCTTCCAGAGAGTAAAACAGCTTCAAGGAAATGCCGCAAGCTGTGTAGTTAGGCAGTGATATTTTAGCACCAGAGATAAGTAGAAAAGGGAGAAATGTGAACCTACTGTTTGGAAGAGCATCTTCTTCAGGATTCAGGTGGGTAGGTTGATTTTCACCCCACGAAGTTGCTTTCACCTTGATATAAAATTGGGTGGCTATAGCCAGGAGCGGTAGTTCACGCCTGTAATCCCAACACATTGGGAGGTGGAGGCCCGAGCTCAGGGGTTCAAGACCAGCCTGGGTAACTTGGCAAGACCTCGTCTCTCTACAATAAATTAAAACAAACAAACAAACAAACTAGCCAGGGCTGCTGGTGTGTGCCTGGCTAGTTACAGCTATTTGGAAGGCAGAGGTGGAAGGATTGCCTGAGCCCAGTAGGTCAAGGCTGCGGTGACTGTGAGCACGCCACTGCACACCAGCCTGGGCGACAGACTGAGACTGACTCAAGGAAAGAAAACAAAGAACAAAATTGGGTGGCTATGTAGTTGAAGACCTCAGAATGGTGCCCACTGTTTGTCAGCACTGGCAGGATGTTGTACAGCTAGAAGTTTCCCAAGACAACAGCTTTCATGGCCTCTCCTTTCTGAGAAGCCACTTGGTCTCCGTGAAGTGCCACCTCCTAGAGCCTCCTGCCAGTGCCGGCTCAGCCTTTGCTTTTCATGATCTAATTTGGCAGACAGAAGGAAGGATTTGGAGTCAACATTGTAGGTTTGAATCTGTACTATGTTCCTCATTAACTAAGTGAATTAATAAACCTCTCTGAGCCTTGGTTTCCTCCTCTATAAGATGGGGCTGATTATAGCCATCTCAGAGTTTTGTTTGCCAAGCAGTTATGTGTACCAAGGATCTGGTGTGTGGTGGAGGGGTCTGCTAGCAAATCTGCTTTCCCTTTCTTCCTCTGTGTCCCTTAGATCAGCTGCCTCAGTGGTATTGTTCCTGGTTCTGAGAGGACTTCACAGAATACTTGTGTGAGTGCCAAGTAATTCCTGGATGGCACAGAATCAGAATCTGCCTTTAAGCAGTCTCTCCAGTGGGTTCTGAAGCAGGCAGTCCAAGGATCGCAGTTGGAGAACCACAGCCTTTAGAGTTTGCTAAGTGGCCGGGCTCGGTGGCTCTTATAATCCCAGCACTTTGGGAGGCCGAGGTGAGAGGAATGCCTGAGTCCACAAGTTTGAGACCGGCCTAGGCAACTTGGCGAGACCTCATCTCTATAATAAATCTAGAAAAATTAGCTGAGCATCATGGTGCATGCCTGTAGTTCCACCTACTTGGAAGGTTGAGACGGAAGGACTGCCAAAGCCCAGCTGGTTGAGACTGTGGTGGCTGTGGGCATGCCACTGCACTCCAGCCTGGGCGACAGAGTGAGACTCAAACTCAAAAGAAAAAAAGAGTTTGCAAGCAGCCAACAAACACATGAAGAAATGCTCAGCCTCACTAATCATCAGGGAGATGCAAATCAAAACCACACTGAGATACCACCTAACTCCAGTCGGAATGGCAATTATCAACAACTCAAAAAATAACAGCTGCTGGAGAGGGTGTGGTGAAAAGGGAACACTTCTACACGGTTGGTGGGAGTGTAAACTAGTGCAACCTCTGTGGAAAGCAGTGTGGCGATTCCTAAAAGCTCTAAAAATTGACCTTCCATATGACCCTGCAATCCCCCTATTGGGAATATACCCTGAAGAACTCAAATCACTCTGTAAAAAAGATACCTGCACACGTATGTTTATCGCAGCATTGTTCACAATAGCAAGAACCTGGAAACAACCATGCTGCCCATCAAAAGAGGACTGGATTTTTAAAATGTGGTACATATACACGATGGAATACTACGCAGCCATAAAAAAGAACAAAATCATGAATTTCGCAGCAACCTGGATGGAACTAGAGTCTATAATACTGAGTGACCTCTCACAGAAACAAAGATCCGAATATCACATGTTCTCACTCATATAATGGTCCTTGAACATCCAATGTAATACTATAAGAAAATGACTGATGGTACTGGGAAATTATGGGGGGGGGGAGGGGGATGGGATTAACAGTAGCAAATATCTGTCTGGGACTGGGAAAACACCTCTTATCTACAGGGTGCCTGAATGAAACGTAATTGTACACCTAACCCTTAACTGTACCCCACAAAACCATAATAAAAAATACTGATTAATTATAAAAAAAAAGAGTTTGCTGGGGCACCTGCAGCAATTACCTTTAGGGACTGATTTAATAACATTGGCAAACTTGGTTTCTCTGGGCGACTTCCTGCTGTACCTTCCTAAAGACCCTCTGCCATTAGAGGCTGCCCAGATCATTCTGGGAAATAACTGTTAGGAAAACTGTCCTTGACAGTGGGAAAGCTTGACTTTCAAAATGTGGTAACCTGGAGTCACAGCAGCAGTAGCAGCAACATGTGGAAATGGGTTAGAAATGCAGATTTATGGGCCCCACCCCAGACTTACCAAATGGGAGGGTCTGCAGGTGTGACCCAGCAACCAACACTGTAACAGGCATTCCAGGTCAGCTGCCCTCCTAGCCAGGCATGACAGATCCCAGAATCTATTCAGTCTCTTTCAGCAGTAGGCTGGTAGGGGTCAAGGGTGGGGCTTGTTCTACATTCTCCTGTGTGTGCAGATAGTGAGCAATTATTAAGTACCACCAGGTGTGCTGATCATTTATTCTCCTCTCTAACTTGCCCCATCACCTAAACCATACATTATGGTCGAGAGGTAGGTTGGGGCTTCTGATTCACTCAGTCTTTTATTTAACTAATAATAAACCGTGTTCTGTGTGGGGCACTCTTCTGGGTACTGGGGCTATAATAGTGATGAGAGTCTGCCTTTGCAGAAATAAATACATGCTACGACATAACAGAGTGGGAAGTGCTTTGAGGGCAAAGCAGGGTCAGAGAATAGAATGCTGGGTGGGGGAGGGAATGGGAGAAGGGAAGAGGGGTTATTTACTTTCTCTTGGGTGATATAGAATATGTGTCTGTGTGTCTACATTTGCTCTTTATTCCATGTACTGGGAAGATCATCTTGATTTTCACTCCATCCTCCAGTTCAATAGTTTCCACCCTCCTTACCCACAGCTCTGAGAGTAGGCACATAACCCAGTTCTGCCCAATCAAAGCATTCATCTCTCTGTTCCTAACAGTGAATGCTTCTGTCCTAGGGCTTTTCCTAGACATTACCAAAAAGAGAGAAATTTAAAAAAAACCCAAAAACCTCTCTTTGTGTTATTGTTTTGTTTTGGTTTTGAGTGGGGATTTCACTCTGTCAACCAGGCTGGAGTGCAGTGGCATGATCACGGCTCACTGCAGCATTGACCTCCTGGGCTCAGGTGATCCTCCTGCCTCAGCTCCTGACTACAGGCACAAGCCACCACAGCTGGCTAATTTTTTGATTTTTTTGTAGACACGATGTCTTGCTATGTTGCCTGGGCTGGTCTTGAACTCCTGGCCTCAAGCTGTCTTCCCATATTGGCTTTTCAAAGTGCTGGAATTACAGGCATGAGCCGCTGTGTCTGGCTGAAAAACTTCTCTCTTTTTTTTTTGAGTCGGATTCTCACTCTGTTGCCCAGACTGGAGGGCAGTGGCATGCTCACCACGACTGCAGCCTCAACCTGCTGGACTCAGGCGATCCTTCTGCTTCAGCCTTCCAAGTAGCTGAAACCACAGGCATGTGCCACCACAAGCAGCTAATTTGAAAAACTTCTTTAAGTAGCTGCTAAAGTTACTGAGCTATGAGGACTTAGGCTTGGGATTTCTGAGGACCACTGAGAGGGAAGAGTCTCCCTGAGGAACAAACTCCACCCAGAAAAAGTGGAGCTGAGAGGAGGAGAGAGTCCTGATCACATTGTTTGAACCAGTAGATCCGGCCATGTCTGAAGCACGTACTCTTGGACTTCTTAGTTTGGTGAGCCCATACATGACATTTTCAGTTGGGACCTGTTTAGTACCTTAAAATTCAAAGGATCATAAGACTGGTGTTTTTTTTTTGTTTTTTGTTTTGAGTTGGGGTCTCACTCTGTTGCCCAGGCTGGAGTGCAGTGGCATGCTCATGATCACCACAGCCTCAGCCTACTGGGTTCAGGTGATCTTTCCATCTCAGCCTTCCAAGTAGCTGGAACTATAGGCATACGCCACCATGCCCAGCTAAGTTTTTGATTTATTGTAGAGATGAGGTCTCGCCAAGTTGCCCAGGCTGGTTTCGAACCCATGAGCTCAGGCAATTCTCTTACCTCAGCCTCCAAAAGTGCTGGGATTATAGGCATGAGCCACTATGCCTGGCCTAGAATCATAATGATTAAACCTGAGGAACATGCATTCAACACCTGGCTCTGCCACTTTCAGGTTGAGTCAATTATCTCCTCTGTAAGAAGGGCTGGTTGAGAGGATTCAACAAGGGGAGAAAATCTTTGAGGCAGTTACTTCTGTCCTTGATCAAAAGTAGGTGTTCAGCCGGGCTTGGTGGCTCAGCCTGTAATCCTGCGCCTTCCTGGGAGGCTGAGGTGAGTGGATTGCCTGAGCCCGCGGGTTCGAGACCTGCCTGGGCAGCGAGACCTCATCTCTACAATAAATCAAAAAATCAACCGGGCGTGGTTGCGCATGCCTGTAATTCCGGCTACTAGGAAGGCTGAGGCGGAAGGATCACCAGAGCCCAGCAGGTCGAGGCTGCGGTGGCTGGGAGCGGCCACTGCACTCCAGTCTGGGCGACCGCGTGAGACTCCAACTCAAAAAAAAAAAAAAAAAAAGTAGGTGTTCAGTAAAAGGTGACTGGATTCCAGAAAATAACAAGCTGTCAAGCTGATTTCTTTTCCCTTAACCTAATGGTGTTCATGCTTTGTGTTTAAGAAACATGTGACTGGATTCATGATAAAATGAGTGTTCTATTTTTTATCTCTGTTCTGATACCCCAGATGGTACAGTGAACATGTATGCCGCGTTGAGACATTTTTCCTTTTCTCCATGAAATACAATTACATTGAATTCACAGCACTGATGATATTTGTTGTCTCAAATCACCATTTCCTAGTGCTGGGTTGAGAGATATGCAATAGGGTACTGATAAGGAATTTATCTTTCTAACCCAAATTGTATGCAGATAGATGATGCCTTCTTAGGGCAATGCTTTCTCTTTTCTCAGAATTACAGAAAAATCAGTCATTCTGGGGCTAATTCACATTATGTGTGCAAGTGTGTGTGTGTGTGTGTGTGTGTGTGTGTGTGTGTGTTTTACACATCCATCCATTTCAAAACAGATTTCAAGGTGAAGTAAGACACTCTCAATGCAAACATCCAAATGTTTTGGCTTTAGTGATGAGCATAACAGGGGTGGAGGTGAGGGAGCAGGGCTGTCAGTCTTGGCCCCAATGCAGGAGGTGGCAGGAAGCATTTCCCCTAGCTGAGAACAGTCCGAACAGATCGCAACCCTGAAATTTTGGAAGGGCCTGGGATGGAGTGATGGTTCTGAAGAAGCAATCTGGACTGACCGTTCCCTAGACTAGGAATCTGCCCAAGTAACAGAAACATATTTCAGCCATTTGGAGCGGTTGATCTCTAACTGTCATTACCATCACCATCGTTAACATCCATCTTGGGCAGTGTTTTTAACCTTTGTTTCATTATTGCCACCCCAACCCTGTCTCCGAGGAAACCTTTAAGAGCATTTTCTAATTCTGTCTAATTCCCCAGCACATTTTTTGGGGGGAGGGGGAGATGGAGTCTTACTCTATTGCCCAGGCTAGAGTGCAGTGGCACCATCATAGCTCACTACAGCCTTAATTTAAGCAATTGCTCAAGCAATTCTCCCACTCAAGCCTCCCGAGTAGCTGGGACTACAGACTTGTGTCACTGTACCTGGCACATTTTAATACTACAGACACACTATATACCTGTTTATGTAGAGTATGTGTATCTGTGCTTTATATTGAAAAATAATGATTTTTTTTGCCTCCAAGAACCATCGTTGCTCCCACTAAAGATACAAGGGTGAGCCCCCAAACCAGAATTTATTTATAAAAAAATTGTGTATTTATTCTTACATGTTTAAACTTCAGTCACCCTCAAAGTACTCTTTGATGTAATACACCTATCGAGATGCTTTTTCCACTGCTCAAAACGGTTTTTGATTTCATCAATTTTGATGCCTCTTAGTGCTTCTGCTGTTTTTTGTTTCACATCTTCCACATTGCCAAAATGTTTCCCTTTCAGGACTTTTTTCATCCAGGAAAACAAAACGAAACTTGCTATTGGAGAGACTGGGTTAATGGGGAGGGTGAGGCACAAGATCATGCCACTTTTGGTCAAAAACTCAGTGAGGTGTGGGCAGGTGTGCTCATAAGTCACCCATCCTGAAATGGGCAAATTCATTGAATCTCCAAAAGAAATTCACTGAAGCCAAATGCAGTTTCTCAAAACAATGCCAGCTGGCACAGTGATGCCGATGGGCTCTTGGAACACTTACCTAGCAGGGGAAGTCTTTACGACAAGGGGCTCACCCTCCAAAAAAATAATTCATTTTTTCTGAGTGTTCCCTCTTACTTGATCTAGTGCTTATTCTGTGTGTACCAATACTCTTGTGGGTGCTTTCATATACTAACTCATTTCATTCTCACAACACCCCTATCAGGTGTCCCCATTTTAAGGTTAGGGTGCTGAGGCAGAGAGAAATAATTTGTCCAAGGACACAGAGCTAGTAAGCGGTTACCTGAGTTAGCCAAACTGCAAAGTATGAGGGAACAGTTTGTACATGAGACTTCCTTCTTCCATTTCTAACACCAACTGCAAGGAGGTTTCACCAGCTACAAAGTTAGAGGGAGCAATCTCATCCCCAAACAACCCTCAGGTGTTATAACTTGCTGGCAGGACTTACGGAACTCACTGAAACCTAGTGAGTTCCGTAAAACCTCATGGTTACAGATTATTATGGGGAAAAGATAAAGATTAACCAGCCGAAGGAAAGGATGAGTGGGGTAGAGTCTGGAAGAGTATTGTATTATATGAACCTCCTTGCATTGATATGTCAGGTATTGCCAACCAAATAAGGTTCACCTAAGCTTTGGTGTCAGAGTATTTACTAGGCATAATTCCATAGGCATAGTTAATTGATGGGTTGATTGCCTACATGGCTGAACTCAGTCGCCAGGTCAACTGACACAGCTTGACCACAGGCCCCACCCTAAGTCCTGTTGTTGGCCTTTCTGGTGTGGCCAGCCCCTGTCCCATGACTATCAGGAGCAGCCAGTCCCACCCTAAGATCTGGTGTGGTCAGTCCCCACCCTAAACAGAGACACTCTTTTTAGATGTGACATAGATTACCTCCCATAAGCCAAGGATAGAGGCCAGAGCCCTCTTTGGGCAAGGTCAAATTCTTTACTACACAGTGGTGGAACTAGGATTTGAAGACAGTTTGATCTCATGGGGTAGAAGGGCCTTACATTTGAGCTTTATAATCATTACAAAAACCTTGTGAGGAGACAGACTTGTTTCCACTACACATGTGAGTAAACTGAGCATGGTAGGCTGAATAATGACTCCAATAATATCTGGGTTCTATCTCTGAAGTATGGAAATGTTATTGATGCAGTGGCATGATCAGGGTTCACTGCAGCCTCAACCTCCTGGTCTCAGGTGATCCTTCTGTCTCAGCCTCACATGTGGCTGGGACTACAGGCACATGCCACCCTATCCAGCTAATTTTTTGATTTTTTTAATAGAGATGAAGTCTCACTATGTTGCTGAGGCTGCTCTCGAACTCTTGGGCTCAAGGGATTCTCCAGTCTTGGCCTCCCAAAGTGCTGGGATTACAGGTGTGAGCCATGGTGTGTACCTGGCCTTGTAAGTATTAATGTATATAGCAAAATGGCCTTTGGAGTTGTAATTAAGACTCTTGTGATGAGATTATCCTTGACTGTTTAGGTGGTCCAGTCCCTAAATGTAATCACGAGTGTCCTTATAACAGGGAGGAAGAGGAAGACTTGACACAGAAGAGCAGGCAATTTGAACAGAGCTTGGAGTGATGCAAACGTTAAACATGGAGGAAGGGGCCAGGACCCAAGAATATTGACAGCCATTAAAAAATGAAAGAGGCAAGGAAATGAATTCCTCCCTGTAAGACTCCAGAAGAAAAAAGCTCTGCCAACACATTAACTTTAGCCTGATATTACTTATTCTGGACTTCTGGTCTCCAGAAGTAAGAGAATACACGTGTTGTTTAAAGGTGCCAAATGTGTGGTAATTTGTTACAGCAGTTGCAGGAAATGAATACACTGAGACATGGAGAAGTTGAATATATTTGCCCGAGGACTTAGGGCTAGATAATAGCTCTTCTAGAATTTTAACATAGACCTCCCAGACTCCAAAGCCTAGTTCTCATGTCTACATTCCAGAGGTGACTTGGGTTTGGTACTTCACTCCTGTGTTGAGGTCAACTATTCCTTGTTGACATGATGCTCTTGGCTGCCACTAGCTGTAATCATCCAAGGATCGTTTGGGATCAATACTTTTATCTACCACCTTGAGACTCAGAAGAAAGCCATTCCTGAGTGGCTCTCTCCCATTATTTTTTCTGCCTGAGTTTGTAAGGCCAATTCACTTAACAATAACAAAGACTTCTTATAGGCCCAATCTTTGTACTTCCCCCACACCAATCCTCGTGGCTGGACAATTGGCCTTTGCCAACTGTAATCGATCGAATGTTCTAGTATTTGGCGTATGTCCTGGAGAACTGGCTCTTTCAACAGTGCCTGGCATCTTCTATCTTTTATACTATCTTCGTTTGGTTTCCCTAAAAGCAGAGCTTGAGACAGAGACTTGGATGTATTTGATTTCTGGAGGGGAAAAAGCCTGTAAAAGAGTGAGGGAGCAGGATAGTTTGGGATAAGGAGGGAATTGGGGTAGTCGAGCCTGGCACTGCAGTACCATCCTCCTTGCCAGGCAGGGGGCCATTTTCTGGAACAGTTGGACCACTTTCTGGGAGACCTGGCACCTGTCATTTGAGGACAATTCTCTGAAGAAGGAACCACTGAATACCATTAGTGGTCAGCACTCCCAGTGGGTGGTGTGGGAATGGAGGACCATGGGTGTCTCTCCCAAGAAAGAAGATTTGGGTGAGCCTCCCAGTATTACTTTGCTGATTACATGTCTTGTTTCTTCTCTGAAGTCTGTGAAAAAGGCGCTTCTGGCATTTGTCTGAGTCTTTGGTTCTGGGGACTTTTAAATTCAAGTTAGGGACCTAAATTTCCTATGGCCATTCAATCTATGCTTCTCTAATATTTGTGATCTTCAGTCTGTGTTTACACGAGACAATCTTTCTAAATGTTTAATCCTTTTTTCACTGTTTGCATCTGCTGCTCCTGAGTGCCCATTGACCTCTGGCTCAGTGAAAACCATCAGGTGCTTGAAATCTGCTTTGTTCTCTAATCATGGCTGAAGGTCATGGGAAAGGCCAGGTCTATTTTCAGCTAGTGGCCTCTGGCTGGCTGCTGAAGGTGAGCCAGGCTGCTTCTGTAATGGCTCCTGAGCCCTTCTACTGGTATTCGTGGCTTTATAGAATCCCCGCTTCTTGTGTGTGAGCTGGAACTAAGGGTATCTCTGTAAGCACATGGGGATCCTAACTATAATCTAGTAGCATGGCTCCTGAGACCACGGGCTAGCCCTTAAGCACAGGAAGGAATCGTCACATTGCTGCAAGGACTTTCACAGGATAAACCCCTTTCAGCAGGTGCTTCTAATGAGCAGAATTTGGCAGAAGTAATGGATGTCCCTTCCAAGTTTAGGCTCTAGAAGACTGTGATTTCCATCTTGCTGACACTCGTTCTTGCCCTCTTGCATGCTTGCTCTGATGACGCAAGCTGTCATGGTGTAGGCCACCCTATGGAGAGGTCCACATGATGAGGAACAGAAGGAGACCCCTGGTCAACAGCTCACGAGGAGCTGTGTCCTGCCAACCACCACCAGATTGAGACTGGAAGCTGACCCCTAAGTGAGCATGGGTTTTTTTTTGTTGTTGTTGTTGTTTGTTTGTTTTTTGAGACAGGGTGTCTCTCTTTCACCCAAGCTGGAGTGCCATGGCAACAACATGGCTCGCTGCAGCCTTGACCTCTTAGTTCAGGTGATCTTCCTGCTCAACCTCCCGAGTAGCTAGGACTATAGGTGCACTCCACTATGCCCATCTAATTTTTTTTTCAGCTAATTTTAAAATATTTTTGTAGAGACAGGGTGTCACTATGTTGCATAGGCGGTCTTGAACTCTTGGCCTCAAGCAATCTCCTGCTTTGGTCTCTCAAAACATGGATTACAGCTATGAGCCATTGTGCCTGTCCTCCTCATTAAGATGATGGCAACCTTGTCAGAGAACTGGAGCCAAGGGATCCAGCTAAGCTGTTCCTGAGTTCCTGACACACAGCAACTGGGATATAATTAATGGTGTTGTTATAAGCCACAAAGTTCCTGGGTAATTTGTTACACAGTAGTGGATAACTAATACACAGAGTTCTGGGAGGTGAAAAAACTGAGACAGAGTATCATGCTTCTATAAAACTTAATGTTATATGGTAATCATTTTCCCAGCTCATTAAAAACTAGTCAGAGGTATAATTTTTCATGAATGAATCATAATTTATTTAGCCATTCTCCTATTATTGGCTATTCTGATTGCTGTCATTATTTTCTGTGATGAATAATACTACCAAGATTCATATATAAGCTTTGATCTATTTCACTGTTTACCTTCTAGGAAATTGTTTTCTAGAAGTGGACTTATTGGGAGAACAAATATGTTTATGATTCTTGGTATATATTGCCTGATTGCCCTCTGAAACTTTGTATCAATTAACAATCTCACCAAAAGAATATGATAATGCATTTAGAAAGTTCATTCTAGACTGAAAATTTTTGGTTCCAGGTTACTAAAATGGCTCTGTATCTATCTCCAGATCTGCAGAATTCAGCTCAGGGCCTGACATAAGTAGGCCCATTTAGTGATTCCCAGATGGTGAAAGAGACTTTATAAACGCTGGATGATTCTTGTTGCTAGATTCCTTGTGTTTGTTTCCAGGAGCGTCTGCTCAGTGGACAACTATTACTCTTCAGCTTGTGATTTCTAACTGGTGGGTGGAAAGGTGCACTCAGACTTTAGCATGCATCAGAATCATCTGGGAGCCTTATTAAAACACAGCTTCTGGCTGGATGCGGTGGCTCACAAATGTAATCCCAGTACTTTGGGAACCGAAGGCGAGAGGATTGCCTGAGCCCAGAGGTTTGAGACCAGCCTGGACAACTTGGTAAGACCTTATCTCTACAATAAATAAAAAAAATTAGCCAGGCATGGTGGCATATGCACCTATACTTCTAGCTACTTGGAAGGCTGAGGTGGAAGGATTGCCTGAGCACAGCAGATTGAGGCTGTGGTAGACAAAATCATGCCACTGCACTCCAGCCTGGATAACTGAGTGAGACTCCAACTCAGACAAACAAACACAAAGGAAAATAGCAACAACAACAAACCCCACATAGCTTCTGGGTTCCAAGCCCAGGGATTCTGAATTAGCAGGTCTGGGGGTGAGTCTGGGAGTCTGTGTTTTTCATGCTCTCCTGAGTTATGCTGATACTGCTGGTCCATGGGTCACACTTGCAGTGGCACTAGAGCCATGGACATCTGCCACACTTTGGCCTGTCCTCATCATTCTCTTTGAGTGTGACCTTCTCCCTACCCTACATTGGTTCGGGTAGTTCTGCTAACCAAGGTGCCCAAACACCTCTGCACAGGGGTGGAAACGGGTCTCAGGTTGGTCAAAGAACCAATGAGTGGTGTATGGGTTGGTATATGACTTGGGTAGGGTCATTCAGAGTGCATTGGGAGGGATGGAGAAGGATATGGAGTGATAAGGGAAATTTTGTGTTTGAGTTTGAGAATAGAAAAGATCAGGTGAGCCTGGAAATTGCTTAAGAATGAAGTTAGCAAAGCCAAGGAAGGAAAGAGATTGCTCCTTGGGATGGGGTTTGAAGCCTCTATCTAGTCATGCCATGGACTTCCTAGAGGTGGGCACTAAGATCTCACTCCTCCTTTGCTTAAAATTGTTTTAATTGGATCTCTGCCTTTTACAATTGGAAGAGACCTAACTCAGAATTTCTGTGACCTGGAATGGGGGAGATTGTAATGTGGACATTAGTAACCATGCCCCCTCATAGATGTCTCTCTGTAAACTCATGGAGAGTCTAAGTATAATCAGCTAGCACTGGTCCTGAGATCAATGTTTTAACCCTCCAGCACAGGAAGGACTGTGATATAAACTGTGAGGGCTTTGACTGTGTGGACACCTGTCAGCAGAGCTCTCTACAGATGGCCAGAAGTGTCATCAGCCCAATTCTCTGACTCACGCTTGCTCAAGAGGTACTTGTGCACACAGAAGAGGTTTAGTGCAGGTTGATGGAATGACTGTCTGCTTACCCAAGGAAAGGGGCAGTCTGAGTCCCTTTACTAGAGGAAAGTCTTTGATTCTGCAACAGGAAACCAAGTTGCTGATGAAGGAACTTCTGGGAGAAAGGTTATAGAGACTTGACTTCGACTTATAGGGATAGATGGGATGTGATCGATTGAAAGATTTAAAAAAAAATTTTTTTTGACTCAGGATCTCATTCTGTCACCCAGCCTGGAGTGCAGTAGTACGATCATAGCTCACTGCAGTCTCAACCTCCTGGGCTCAAGCAATCCTTCTGCCTCAGCATCCTGAGCAGCTGGACTACAGGAGCATGACACCATGCCTGGCTAATTTTTTTTTTTTAAGATGTGGTGTACATTTCAGGGTTAGGTATACAAATGTTCATTATGTAGGTACCTTTGTTGATGAGGTGTGCTCCTCCCTCCCCTGGCAGTTTCCCTCACCTGCCAATCCCACCCCCTATCCCTTGGCAGTTTCCCACTACCGCCAATCACCTCTGAGTAATTTATTTTTATTTTTCTTTTTCTTTGTAGAGACGTGGTCTCACTATGTTGCCGAGACTGGTATATTGAAGGCTTTGAGGGAGGAAGGGATGAGGTGGGAAGGGGGTGCTGTGGAGGCCCAGATACCCAGGAGGAAAGAGCAAAGGACAGAAATAGACAACTATGGATACTGAAGACAGAAGGCAGAGCACCTCTGGGTCTTCAGAGTGTCACTGTAGCCAGAAACATGCTTGCGAGTCAAATTGTATTCTGTTCCGCGTCCCTTCGCCCCTTTTCTCCTCCTAGCCTATAACTCACAGTTAACTTCCTTACCCTATGCAAAATCTCCATTCCTTCCTTTTTTTTTTGTTTATTTAGTTGTTAAACAAATATTTATCGCCAGACATCATGCTAGATTAAGTGTTGGGATACAAGTGGTGACTGAAGAGGCAGACAGAGTCCCTGTTCTCCTGGAGTTTGCAGCCTAAGGGAGAGAGAGACATTAATCAAATGACCACCCAACTGTATAACTGCAAATTCTCTTAGGTGCCGAGAAGGAGAGCCATCCACAAGCCTCAGCTCACTGTCTTCATTAACAAAGGTTTCCTGTTGACTGTTCACATTAGCATGACTTACTATTCCTGGAAACTCTTGTCCCAGAAGCTGAAGTTGCAAATCAATGTACAGTTTGTTGAGAAAAATCTGTTTATCCATACTGGAGACCTTCCAGCTAGCTCTCATTAAGGTAAATACCTCTTTTTCAGGGCAATAGGTCTCAAATGACTTTTCCAGACTGTTTCAAGAGCCTCATCTTGCTGTGTCCACCAACCCTAAACGATTATGTTATGAACTTTGCCTAAGCTCTTCCAGACTTTGCATTGAAAGAACTGCCTTAAACCGGTCCCCCTAAATCTTCTATATTTTCTAATGTTGCCCTTCCATAGGCCCGAAGTGCTACTAAGTTTCTGGCAAGATAGGGCTCTCCTGTAATGTGGTAAGCAATGCACTTGAAGTAGGCAGATGATGGTGCTCTGGAGGAGTAGACTACATTCCCAAGAGAGGATGAGGTGGACTACAGTCTTCCAACAGAGGATGGAGACCAAAAGGGAGTTTTCTCTAGAGAAGTAATGCTTGAGTGGAGTCCTAAAGAAGTGTAAGAATTATTATGGCAAAGGGAGAAAAGGGGATGAGGGAGAGCCAGGAATGGGAAACAAAGAATGTGCAAAGATCCTGGAGACAGAGAAAGGCCAGAGTGGTTGCAGTCCAGAGAGAAGGCAAAGGCATCACAGTGAGAATTCAGGCTGTGAAGGAAGCAGGACCCAGATCACCCATATAAATTAACCAGATAATTGGCCTTTATCTGGAGAGTGCTGGGAAGCCATTGATAGATTTTCTTCTTCTTCTTCTTTTTTTTTGAGTTGGAGTCTCACTCTGTCATCCAGGCTAGAGTAGCTCCTGGCTACCACAGCTCGACCTGCTGGGCTCTGGCGATCCTTCCTCCTCAGTCTTCCAAGTAGCCGGAACTATAGGCGTGCACTACCACATCCTCTAATTTTTTGATTTATTGTAGAGACGAGGTCTCACCATGTTGCCCAGGCTGGTCTTGAACCTGTGGGCTCAGGCAATCCTCTCGTCTCGGCCTCCCAAATTGCTGAGATTATAGGCTTGAGCCACTGCGCCTGGACTTTTTTCTAAGATCTTTTTTTTTATTTTTTTATTTTTGAGAGATGGGATCTGGCTAATATTGCCCAGGCTCACCTTGAACTCCTGGGCTCAAGTTATCCTCCCACCTCAACCTCCTGAGTAGCTGGGATTATAGCCACCACGTCCAGTTTACCATTGACAGATTCCTTAATTCAGCTTTTCTTTTTAAAAGTGCTCACCATGAGCAGTCATCAAGGAGAATTAATTAGGAGGCTACCGTGACTACCCAGGGTCCAGATGGCTTGAGTAGCTGGGATTAGGGCATTAGGGTGCTGCCAGAGGGATGGAAAGAAGTAAATGAATTTGGGAGGTCTGTAGAAAGCAAAACTGAGGATGGGAGAAATGAAATAAATTGACCAAAGTCACATAGTGGCTGCTTATATTTATATTAATTAAAATGACATAAAGTAAAAAATTATCATTTCTCAGTGGCATCTACCACATTATTAGTGCTCAGTAGACACATGTGGCTCCCATATTGGACAGAAAGCACTCTTGGACAGCACAGGTCTAGAATTCAGTTCTCCTAAAATACCTGGCCTCATGAATGGCCAGATTTCTGGCTACATGGCTCAGTTTGGAGACTCTGAGTGTTTGGGGGCAGAAGACCTGGAGTTGCTTCCCAACTCCTATAAAGCAGCTCAATGATTCCTGCCCCTTTCTCCACAAGGTAGTGACCAAGATGTTGGAAGCAGTTGTCACTGACACACTCTTGTGTATATGACCCCATGGACACAGAACGGGTATTTCTACCCAGAGGTGCCAAGTGTGGCTCCTTCTTCAAGCACACCAGCACTCAGGGGTCTGCCCAGCTTCTGAAAATATTGGCATGCGGCACGCTCATTTTACAGCTGAGATTGCCTATTTCTGAATTAGAAAAAAGATGTCAGAAGAATAATAAAGTTACTTTTGGTGAGTACATATTATCTGTAACAAAATAAAATGGGGATTGCTGTAACTACAACTCAATCTTCCATCTCAGAGGTTTATTAACTCTAATCCCACTAGAAACAGTAGCAGGATCCAGGAGTGTAATAAAATGGACTCATTTTTCTTTTCTTTTTTTTCTTTTTTTTTGAGTTGGAGTCTCACTCTGTCACCCAGACTGGAGTGCAGTGGCTGCTCCTGGGAACTGCAGTCTCGACCTGCTCGACTCTGGCGATCCTTCTGCCTCAGCCTTCCAAGTAGCTGAAACTATAGGTGTGTGCTACCACGCCCAGCTAATTTTTTTTGATTTGTTGTAGAGATGAGATCTTGCCAAGTTTCCCAAGAGGGTCTTGAACCCACGGGCTCAGGCAATCCACTCACCTCAGCCTCCCCAAGCACGGGATTACAGGCTGAGCCACCGAGCCCAGCTGGACTCATTTTTCACAAATTTTTTTCTTGAGTGCTGGTGGTATGAAGAGAAATATATATACATAAATATATATTTTTTCCCCCTGCTAATATATGACTGATTTTTCTAGTGATTTTTGTAATAGTTCTATTGTTTCTGGATAGTGGCTTTTACCTTTCCTTAGTTCAGAGCCAGGACAGCAAATCCAGGGTGTACGTCTTTGCTCCCTGATCACATGCAGACATCATTAATCAATCACAGAACTCTTTGTTGATGATTCTGGATGTGATCTCAGAATCTTTGTTTCCCCAGAAGTCCAAGCAGGTGAGAGAACAGGGCATAAACCTAGTGGTTATTTTTGGATTAGGCATTGTAACCAAAGAGCAGCAAGATAAATATTCAGTTCTCAGAACAGCAATATAAAATTGTTTAGAGTTGTCTACTTCTGGGAATAAGGAGAACATTCTTGCTATTTTGGGAACTATTAAGGAAGAAGAGTCTACCCTGTTGAACCAGGCAGTGGCTAAATTGTGTCTGTGGCATCACAGAGAATAATAGGAACCATTGGCATGATGATGAAAATATTTCCCAGCTCTTCCATGAGGCTTCCCTGCCCCCTAGAGATCTCATGTGTGAATATATATATATATATATATATATATATATATATATATTTTTTTTTTTTTTTTTTTTTTTTTGAGTTGGAGTCTCACTCTGTCACCCAGACTGGAGTGCAGTGGCCGCTCCCGGCCACCGCAGCCTCAACCTGCTGGGCTCCGGCGATCCTTCCGCCTCAGCCTTCCAAGTGGCTGGAATTACAGGCATGCGCTACCACGCCCGGCTGATTTTTTGATTTATTGTAGAGATGAGGTCTCACTGCCCAGGCGGGTCTCGAACCCGCGGGCTCAGGCAATCCATTCACCTCAGCCTCCCAAAGGCGTGGGATTACAGGCTGAGCCACTGAGCCCGGCTATGTGTTAATATTTTTACAACCAGAATCCTATTGATGAGACCTCAGATCTGGTTCTGATTCCACTGGTTTCCTTGTGCATCCCTTGGTGTATGTTCCATGCAAATAAGCAAACTAATTGAGGTTGACTGAAATAATTCTGGAATGTGGGGAGACTAAGAGAACAGTGTTAGTGAACGGATAAATGAACAAAGCCCAGCATTTCACAAAATGGGTTCCATGGATCCATTCTTGGAGTGCCAATGGGAGTTACAGGTTAAATGGATTTTGTGATCAACCATGGTTTGAAAATGCTAGGTTAAGCCGGACTCAGTGGCTCAGCCTGTAATCCCTTGCTTTGGGAGGCTGAGGTGAGTGGATTGCCTGAGCCCATGGGTTCGAGACCCACCTGGGCAACTTGGCGAGACCTCATCTCTACAATTAAAAAAAAAAAGCTGCATTAAACAAAATGAAACCAACTTTTTAAATACACGACTTCTCAGAACCTCTATATACCAATGCATCTTGGGATTCTTCTAAAGGGTGATTCAGTATACAGCATATTTCAAATTGAGTTGATCACTGAATCTCCTTTTTTCTGTTTCATTCTATAAAGTGTCTTTAGGACTAGTATTCTAAGAAATACATTTTACACTGGTCTAAACACCTCGTTTTACAGATTATTAAGGATGAGTTTCAAAGAGATCAACATGACTTTCCCAAAGTCTTGCAGGATGGTGGTTAGGCTGGGATTCAAACCTGTCTGAGGCCAATGCTTGGGCCACAAGATTGTCATTTACTGGATATCTTCCCTTTTGCAAGAGATCCTGGGTTAATGCCATCCCTCCCAGGCAGATGTTTGGTATATAATATAAGTAGTATTGGCTGAAGTGAAGTCTCAGGACCAGGCTACCAGTCTGCCTCGTTTATGTTTTGTTGCCAACAGAGGCTCCAAGTGAGAAGTCTTTGTTGCTTTTGCAGATGTCACTGTGAAAAATGAGTGGTGCCATTATTTCTGTTTCTGAATAGCAGTACACAACCTCTTCCATTGATCCAGAACTTTTTCATTGATCCTGGCTCTTCTACTTATCGAAGACAATGAATGCCTTCAATTGTGAGTCCCGTGAAGGTATAGAGGTGATTTAGGGTGTCCTCTTGGACCTTATTGAATCCTATCAGGTGCTTATTTAAACTACATGAAAATTTCATGGGATTCCCCTCAGAAAGAATTCTTTACCTAGGATTCAAGACTCCTGATAACACTGTACAATGACTTTTTTAAAGTTTTAAAATATTTTTAGAGATGGGATCTCGTTATGTTGCCAAGGCTGAATTCAAACTCCTGGATCGAGTTATCCTCCCACCTCAGCCTCCTGGGTAGCTGAGATTACAGGCTCATACCTCCATGCCTGGCTCACTATGCATTGATTCTCTCATTTCATGAGCAATTGATGAAATTCACGGACTGTAGTCATTTTCTAACATAATTTTTGTGGGGGTTTCCTAAGTCTTCTGTGTCCCTTCTCAGAATGGGCTTCATATTCACCTGCAGAAAGGGAGAGTATATGCAATGTTTGCAAACCCTCTGCTGAACACTCCTTGATTTAAAAAATCATGCTTGCCATATTATGCATGTTCTTACACATATTAGGAAGAAGTTTGTATTTTGTATCCCAAATCAGGCCCAAGTGAGCTTGTGACTGGCTAGCACCATGGTATCACAATTTCTGCCCCTGAACAAGCATTAAAAGTCATCTAACTACCCCTCTCCTTGGGGAAGAGTAGCCCAATTTTATCTGTAAGATTTTCTCTCCTCCCATAGCTGAGTGCACTATGCAAGCCCTGAGACCCAAGAATGCTGTTGTTGAATCCTAATTTTCCCAGAGGGTAGGAGCAGTGAAGGAAAATGTGGATATAGCTTAGCTCTGCTTATAAAAAGCAATGACGAGATAGCGAGGTCATCTTTGCTGGTTGCTGATTCTTTATGTTCTACAATTTCTGTCTTGGTGTGATCAAATGGGCTCAAAGTATGTACTGGTTAGCTCAGAGAGAGAGGTAGTCCAAATCTGGTAGATTTTAGGACAAGACAGTGGGCCTTGCCTACACTACTCAGTTCTCCAGGCTTTGATATAATTTGTGGGCCCTCACCATTTTCATGGGTCAGTGGCATTCTGTCCTTTTGGTCCAGGAACAATGGCTGGGTAAAGGTTACTCCAACACATAGTGACTTGTACTTGTGGATTTGTTGGATCAGGAAGTCAGATGGGGTATGCCTATCTGAAGACAGTTTGTCTCTGCTCCAGGATGTTGAGGTTTTCATATGGAAAGACTCCAAAGTTGGTGGGAACACAATTGCAGAGGGCTGGAAGGCCCCAAGGGTTTATTTCTGCACATCTCTCGTGCCTGGCCCTCCAAGGGGCTTGGCTTCCTCCCAGCATAGCAACTTCAGGGAAGTTGAACTTCCAGTGTCGTGGCTGGGTGCTATGTCTGGGAGTGGTCCAGTAAACAAGGTGGAAGCTGTCTTGACCCAGCCTCCAAAACCATCTGCCTCAACTCTGCTCTACCTTATGGGTGAAGCAGTTGTAACCCTGCCTGGTTTCAAGATTGGGGCATGAGATTCCTCCTATTGATGGGCACGTTGTAGAAGAGCAGATTGCAGTCATGTTTGGAAAATACAATCCTCCACCTCTCTCCCATGAGTCCAGTGTAACGGGTTCCAGGCTAAATAAGGTGTGACAGCTTCCAGAGTGTGAGATAGACAAATTTCCATATTACCTTCTGGGGCCGGAATGGTGTTGCTTCTATAATAGGGAGATACCCACAGGGAGTTGTGACTCATAAGTCAATTAACACACTAGCTAGCATGAAACAATTATTCCTAAAAGCTAGCTAACTGAGGTAGTTAACCTCTGTGGGGCCTTTATATAAATTTGAAAAAGATGCCCTCTGGGCATGGAAAAGGGGGAAAGCAGAATTTGTCTCTCTTCGTCATGAAATCTTTGTGCAGTGCACACACAGCACAACCAAATGTGGCAATCCTAGTAACTATTACTGTTGCAATACGTTTCATTAAAAAAAAAAATCTCCGACTACTTGGAAGGCTGAAGCGGAAGGATCGCCGGAGCCCAGCAGGTCGAGGCTGCGGTGGCCGGGTGCGGCCACTGCACTCCAGTCTGGGTGACAGAGTGAGACTCCAACTCAAAAAAAAAAAAAAAAAAATCAAGGTGTTTAGTAGTTCTTATGCCTAGGGCCCTCCTGGTTGCTTTCTGCTGTGTCCGTTTCTGGCTCACCATTTCACAGGGCCTCTGTCCTTACCCTTTTCTCTTTGGTATCATGTTTTCTGATACATGGTGCTCTCCATGGCAATTCACAAATTGTCGAGGAGGGGATACACTCTCGGGAATGTTGATGGCTTAATGGGACTAAATATGCGTTTAAAATATTTCTGAACAGGCTAGGCATGGTGGCTTGTGCCTGTAATTCCAGTGGTTTGAGATGCTGAGGTGGGAGGACTGCTTGAGGCCAGGAGTTCAAGACCAGCCTGGGCAACTTAAGGAGATTCTGTCTTTGTGCCACTGTACCTCAGCAGTGGGGGCCAGAGCAAGACCCTGTTTCTTAAATAAATAAATATGATATTTATGAGCAATTTTTAATTTATAATTTCAGATGTAATGCATATGTGTTCTACAAATTCAAATACTGTAGAAAGTTAAAAAAAAAAAAAGGTAGTGATTCAGAACTCTCTTTACCTGTGGGGATTTTAGTAGGCCAGTGTGTCAGATAGAAAAGTATGTGTGTGTGTATGTGTGTGTGTGTGTGTGTGTGTGTGTGTGTGGTATGTGTGATGTGTGTGAGTTTGCCAAGTAACATATAGGCCCCCAGGTCGGACATGGTGGCTCAAGCCTGTAATCCCAGCACTTTGGGAGGCCGAGGCGAGAGGATTGCCTGAGCCCACAGGTTTGAGACCCGCCTGGGCAACTTGGTGAGACCTCATCTCTACAAGTTGAGTGTGTGCACAGGGGTGTTTGTGATGGGTGCGTATATGTATACTTATGTGAGGTATCAGAGGGCTAGTCAGAAGATGGAAAGAGGTGATATAGGAAACCTGTAAGTGTCTAAAACAATTTTCCCCAAACAATTTTCCCCTTGTCACACACAGGTTTTTTTATTTATGTGCTTATGATTCTCTATTGCACTTTATTGGTTTACATGTCCAGATTCCCACTCAACAAAGTCAAGAACTGAGTCTTGTCTATGTTGTTGTCCCTGCACATGGCACACAGGAGACTAACAGCTCACATGCCCATTTGGGCGCTTTCACACTCTGTCTCCCTATCAGCCGTGAAACCATCCACTTCTTCACTGAATACCCGGTCTTCAGGATGCAACAGAGTAGCCTTGGCTTTTCAGTGTCAGGGCATCAGAGTCAACTGGACAGTTGGTTTAAAATTCAGGTACCCGGGCCCCACTTCTCCAAGAGGTTAAGGACTCCTGGGGTGAGAGGGCATGAGGTACAGGAATTGAATGGACAAAAGTGTTCACTTTCAATTATCTTCTCTTCTAAATGCAGAAAAGCGAACAGAATCAGACCTGTGGGGCATGCTATGAATGACTGAATGTGTGTGGGTTGTGCACAGAGGTGCGTGGGTGTATACACACACACACACACACACACACACACACACACACACACACACACACAGGAAGCAGGAGGTGTGAAAAGTGAGCCTTGGTTCACTGAGATTTTATAAAGATTTTTTCTCTATGAATTTATGTCGGTGCTGCTCCTAATAAATTACTTGCCTTGAGCAAATGTGAAGTCATAAAGATCAGTTTGCAATGAGCTGTGGCCCAAAAGTGTCTGTAAGGAAAAACAAGGGAAATAAAGCTTTTATATTCTAGCAGCAAAGCTCCAACTATACTTCTCAGAGTGACAGTGTAGCTTTAACCTAATGCAATTACTTCTGTACTGACATTAGGCACAGAGCACTTCAATCAGTAGAATGGATTCTTCCAAAAGTAAAGATACAAATTTTCAAAGAAAGATGCTATGAGGTATAAGAAAAGTAGGATTGATCCCTTGAGTTCATGAGGTTAAAATTTATTTTCAATTTTTTTCCCAAGACTTTCTCTCCAAAAAGACCAATTCAAAGTGACAGAACTGTGGTTTCACAAACAAAAATCAACTCTATGAATATACTGAAAACCATTTACTTGTATACTTTAAATGAATGATTGTATGGTGTGTGAATTATAACCCAATAACTGTCATAAATAAATTTTAAAAATGAGAAGACCAAATTTCATAAGTACTGACCTTTCTGTAAGGATCAGGTTATTCTCTCTGAAAATTAATAGACTGATGATAAATATGAGGGTGATTTAGCTTCTAAGTATAATCTAGTTTGCAGACTTCTCCAGGAAGATTTTGTAACAGAAGCACATAGTAATATACTTTTTAAAATGCAACAAGATGGATGGTACTCTTTAAAAATGCCAATGAGCAATTTGACATCTCTTTACCACTGGTAAAGAGATGTCAAACTGTTCATTACCATTTTTCTTTTGTTATCTATATTTAATTTATTACCCGCTTCCCATTTGGGCTTGGGGAGAGGGAAAGGGGTGTTTAGGGAAAAGAAATATTGGCCAGTTGGATGTTAATTTTTCATAAGTCTCATTTTTCTGAAATCTGTAATTTGAGCACGACTGTTCTTCGAAATGTTCCAGTCTCTTTGAGTTCAATCAATTTCTTAATCATGTAACAACAGCAGGAGCCATTGAAAACCAGACATGGGTTACAGAAAACCACATGTTCCCTTTCACAGGGTGCAAAATATGGAATTCGATGCCTCCTTCACAAAAATTCATCTAATAGCAGCGCACATCTGAGTGGTTTGGGGGAGGGAAAATGTATTTTTAAATGAAAGAAAAGAAAATTAGAAATGATCATTGTTAGATGAACAACAAAAAAATCAGGATTCAACAGCACCCGATGAAAAGGCAAATTATACTACTCACATCAACTGCTTTTTCTTTCTTTTTTCAAATGATTTATTATCCTTTGATATTACAATCAGTTAGCTAGCTTGCTGTGGCATAAATATTTGATCTTGGCATAGTGTTCTTCATAACTGCGTTTGGCCACAGCCGTACATCCTTGTTTTTTTTGTCTCCAACTTTCCTTGATTAAAGCGAGGAGGCCAACATGAGGTGTGCAAAGAGAATAGAAATAATTGATCTGAAAATTTTCCCAGTGAGGGAAAGCCTCAGGGAGTAAATAAAGTATGGGCAGGGAGAACTCCACCACTGTGTTTCCTGGGTGCCATATTAGGTGTGTCCTCTCTCAGTTTGTGTCTTCTTGCCCGGGGACAATCAGAATACTATGGAATTCATTTTGTCTTCAAACCAGTCTTTTGCTCTTTGGTTATTATTATTATTGAAGTGAGCTGTATGTAGAGGGGCTGGTATTTGCAGACAGCCATTTTACATGTCAAAACTCAGGTCTAAGAAAGTGGCTGGGAGACAGCAAATGTGCAATTGCTTCGTGGTATATCCCTAGTGCAAATTCTCCAGAGGAGGGTGAAGCTACAAGAAGTTGGCAGCCAGTCCTTACAGCAACTTGGGATTGAAAGGACTAGTCTGGTAAGGTGAGATTTGGGCAGGGCACCACCACTTACTCTGACACTGACTCCAGTTCTTTCTACTGAGGTCTCACAGAACACATTTGACCCATTTTCCAACTACTTGAAGCCAGCGTCTAATTCCCTTTCTTGGCTGCCTCTTTTCTTCTCTAGGTTAAATTTGGTTTAACCAATATTCATATGTCATGGTTTAAAGTCTTGCAATCACCTACGTCACTTTCCTTTGGAACCACCATTTCAGATTGAACATTTGACTTCTGCCTGGGTCTGTGTGTAATGTGGCAGAGGAGAGAAAGGGGTGTGGGAGAAAGAGTGGTATACAGCTCTTTCTTCATCTACAAGGCAGAAAGTGCAGTGTTTACCTTATGGTGTATCATGAGGAGGATGTGAATGATGCCTGGCACAAAACTGTCACTCAGAATCTGGTGGCTCATATTTCACTTCTCTTTAAGAGAGTCATTTGAAATCTGACCATCATTAATAACTCAAAAAACAACAGATGCTGGAGAGGATGTAGGGAAAAGGGAACACTTCTACACTGTTGGTGGGAGTGTAAACTAATACAACCTCTGTTGAAAACAGTGTGGCAATTCCTAAAAGATCTAAAAATTGGCCTTCCATACGACCCAGCAATTTCCCTTCTGGGAATATATAAACTCAAATATATATGTTATATTTGAGTTCTTTCAGGGGAACTCAAATCACTCTATAAAAAAGATACCTGTGTGCACATGTTTACTGCAGCATTCTTCACAATAGCAAAAATATAGAACCAACCATGCTGCGCATCAAAAGTGGGCTGGATGAAAAAACTGTGGTATACATATATGATGGAATATTATATAGCCATAAAGAAGGACAAAATTATGAACTGCGCAGCAACTTGGATGGATTTAGAGTCTATAATACTCAGTGATCTATCATAGAAACAAAGAACTGAGTACCACATGTTCTAACTTATAAGTGGACCCTGAACAATTTTAATACTATAAAAAAGGGATTGACAGTAGAGGGAAACTGCCAGGGGAGGAAGAGGATGGGCATACTTCATCAATAAGGGTACCTGATCTCAAAACAGGTGAAATGGGGACCAAAGTAAGGTCCAAACTTTATTTGCACAATGACCATTTGTATATCTAATCCTGAATTATACCCCACATTCTTAAAATAAATAGAAAAAAAATCAGAAGAGAGTCATTTGAAATCATCATGGTGACTTCTGGCCTTGCCCTTGACCAGGAAGGCCTATCTTTTTGGTTCTCAGTGATTCCAATCCATTCTCTTGCTCTCACTTTGAGTTACCAAAACAAGGCCGGATGCTGAGGTGACTCAGTATTAATCAGCATTGCCACTTGCCTTGGGCGATTTACTTCAGCTCGCTGAGCCTTCATTACCTCCTGGAAAAGTTGTGCCTTCCTTGTGGAGTTGTGGGATTAGGTGAGATAACCTGTAAAAAGGTTGACTTCGAAGAGCTCAGTACACGGTGAACGAATACAGCCACTGTCCCACCTAGATCCTTCTGCTGCCTCACTCCCATTCTGTGCTTGCTTTGCTTATTCTCATTCCTCAGATCTCAGTTCAAATGCTGCCTTTTTCAGGAGGACTTCTTTGATTCCCCTATCTGAAAAATACCCCTTTCTGTCTCTCACAGGACTATTTTGACTGTAATTACTTGTTTGTGTTATGTACATGTTTTTTATGTCTTCCTCATTAAGATGCTCGATGGCAGGGACTTGGCTTGGCTTCCACAGTATATCTAGTGTCTAGCACATAGTAATCATTGCAATATATATTTACTGAATGAATCATAATTGTCTTCTCTATGACAGAGAAGCCTAGAGCAGGACTGAAGCTTTTCTACTACTAGGATTTTCAAGCACAGCATTCCCATCCATATATGGCTTTAAGCAAATGCTCAAGTGCTCATAAAATAAGGGTCCAATGTCCAGTACAGTACCTTTTGCATGTAAATAAGATTCTTTTTTTTTTTTTTGAGTTGGAGTCTCACTCTGTCGCCCAGACTGGAGTGCAGTGGCCGCTCCCAGCCACCGCAGCCTTGACCTGCTGGGCTCCCGCGATCCTTCCGCCTCAGCCTTCCAAGTACCTGGAACTACAGGCGCGCGCTACCTCGCCCGGCTGATTTTTTGATTTATTGTAGAGATGAGGTCTCGCCGCTCAGGTGGGTCTCGAACTCGCGGGCTCAGGCAATTCACTCACCTCAGCCTCCTAAAGGCACGGGATTACAGGCTGAGCCACCGAGCCTGGCGTAAATAAGATTCTAAAATTCTGTTTCCACACCCATCTTTTCTCTTACCAGCACATTCCTTCTGAGTTTTATCCTTATGCTTTTCCTGTTTATTTGCCAGCTTTCTGATTAAAAATGGCTACCATGCTCTGCACTTTATATGTGTTATCTTCTGGTTCATTGCAATCATCCTTTGAGATCAAATCATGAATATTCTCATTTTTCCAGATAACTACTCTGGGCTATGACCAAGGAATGCAAGAATGGGAATGGAAGATCAGAATTGAGTATGAAAGTTCCCAAGTTGGCAGTTGGGATAAAACCAATCCGAAACCAGTCAAAAAAGCAAAATTCACCAATCCCAAGTCCACAAAGATCAACCTGAGTCAGGATCCCAGTCAGTTCCAGGGACTAGGATCAAAGACAAGCCGTGGGCACTCAAAGACATCCTCCTTCAGCATTATGTGACATGGAGATCTTGGTTGCTGACTGCTGGTCTACCCTCCTACAATGGGGTCAGCATGGCATGTTCCACCCAAGGTTTGCTGGAGAGAATGGAGGTGGGGAATGCCCATTACGGAGAAGACAGTAGAGGGTAGAAACAGTCTGCCAGAGGAAACTCAGTGGTAAAGGCATCTGCAGACACAAAACATGTATTCCCCAGGACTGTTCTACGAAAATGGGACAGAAACCTCTCAAATGTCAAGAGATAGGGTTTTTGCCAAGGCAACAGAATGCTAAGGACTGCAAGTAAAGATTCTTATTACAAAAAGGTGCTAAATTCTGGAGTCGGGTTTAATTATACCTGAGGTATTTCTGACTTGGTGTGTGGGTGGAAAGCTCTGCCTCTCGCTCTATTACTGTTATTATCTCATGGGTCTATAGCTTAATTTTTCCCACCATGGGGCTCCTTAGTCAACTTTCCAATCTTCCAACTCCCTCTGGGAGGCAGTTTCTGGCAAAGCACTCAACTGCCAACAAAAGGTACCCCCTGAGTCTCCGGCTATTAGCAATTAAATTCCTGGCTAATCATCAGGTTTAATCACATGCGAATCATTTGCCAGGACGGTGTGGGGGCAAGCTTCACATCGTCCCAAGGCTGACTCTGTTAGAGAATAATGTCTACAGAAAGCATTTTTTGTATTGAATGTGGGAGTTGAAGGAAGTGGGAAGCATGGTTACATTTCAGGCTGCCTTAATGTGACTCCTCTTGATGGATTTGCTCTTCTTCCTAAATTGCTAGCATTTCTTTAATGCTGTATTTGATATGCTCTGTCTCTCAACCTCTCCGGCTGTTCTTCGTTCGTTTTGCCAGCGTCTTCTGAATATTTTATAATCAAGCATTTACCACTGCCTCTGGAGGTTGTTGGGAACTCCGTCAGTGGAGTTGTTTTCTCTGGCTATCAGCTTATCCAGCAGTGCTGAACTCTCAGAAGCAAATAAAGGCCATGTTCTCTCTGCTCAAAGCCTTCAGCAGCTTCCCACTCATTCAGTCGAAAACCAAAAGGCCTTACCATGGCACATAAAGTTCAGCATGATCTGGCCTCTGGCCATCTCTGATTTCATCTCAACAACCTCTATTGCTTACTCCATGCCTGCCATATTGGTCTCCTGCTATTTCTATTAGGTTTCTATTGCCGCCTCATAAATTACTACAAATGTAGCAATCTCAAAACAACACCCGGCAGTTATTATCTCACAGTTTTGTCAGTTGGAAGTATGGGTGGGCCTCAGCTATGTATTCTGCTTAGGGTTCCAAAGGCTGAAATTAAGGTGTCATCTGGGCTAGGCTCTTACCTGGAGGCTAGGGGAGGGGGTGGGCGGGTGGGTGGGGGAAGTCCCTTGCCAGATTCATTCAGGTTATTGACAGAATTCATTTCTCTTGGGTTATAGGACTGTGGATCCTGTTTTCTTGCTGGCTGTCAGAGGAGGGCCTCTCTAGGATCCCGGAGGTCACTCACATTCCCTACCATGGAGTCCCCTTCATCTTCAAGCCAGCAAAGTACATTAGATCCTTTTCATGCTTTAAATCTCTCAGATGTCCCCTCCTTCTTCCATCCAAAGAAAATTCTGTGCTTTTGAAGGGCTCAAATGATTAAGTTAGGCCTACCTGGATAATCTTCCTGACTAAAGGTCCCCTGATTCGTAATCCTAATCAGAGCTGCAAAATTCCTTCATAATCGTGGGAGTAACACCAGGGGGTGAAGATCATGGGGCCTCTCTTAGAATTCTGCCTCCCACACTGTTCCTCCAACACCTTAAGACCTTTGCACTTGCTGTTCCCTCTGTCTGAAATTCCTTCCCTCTTAGTCACATGGCTTGCTCTCTGACTTCCTTTCAGTTTCTGCTTTCTAAGATCACCATTTATAGAGAAGAACCTTTTATTCTTTCTTCCTTATTCTGCCTTTCTTCTTCACAACACCCTGCACAACTGCCATATTATTTATTTGCATGCTTGTTTGTTTATTCTCTCTCTTTCCTCACTGGAATGGAGGCTCCCTGAAGACGGGGGCTTTGTCTGTTTTATTCATGGATGCATCCTTGGCAACTAAAATAACTTCTGGCACATAGCAGATGCTTTAAACATATAGGTAAATGAATGTCTAAAGGAATCTTTAGCTTTTTCAACCCCTCTCCTTTTCTTCTTTCTCTCTCCCACTAACACTAGAATTTCCATAAAATGATTATTATAAAGGTTTTTCTTTACTGAATACATGTATGGAGCAATAGAAACAACCAGAAACCTCTACTTTTCTACCCGATCTAAGTAAGCAGAGTTTAAAGACACACGTTTCATCTGTTAGTTGGCCTTTCTTACATCTTACACATTTATCTCTTCACCATCTTGCATGTGCCTTATGCGCTCCCAACTCTATGCCCTGGTTCAGGGTTGGAAAGGCCTTAGTGATGTTTGATTGCAGTTTCTCATTTGATGAGTGACTCTTCTAAACTGGAATATCCTCCCTCCTCTTTCTAAGAATAATCATAACTCTTTAAGGTGAGGCTCAGGTCCCATAGGTTCTGTAGTGTTCTTTGACTGATACAGTTCAGAGGAAGATTGCTGTGGACTGAAATGTGCCTCTCTCAAATTCATATGTTGAAGCTCTGACCCCCAATGTGACTGTATTTGGAAATACGAAGTAATTAAGGTTAAACGAAGTCATAAAGGTGAATTCTGTTCTTATAGGCTTAGTGTCCTTATAAGGAGAAACACCAAAGAGCTCTCTTTCTCTCCAGTGCACATGCACTGAGGAAAGGTCGAGTGATCACACAGAGAGAAGGTGGCCAACTGCAACCCAAGTAGAGAGCCCTCACTAGACACTGGCTCTGCTGGCATCTTGACCTTGGATTTCCAGCCTCCAGAGCCGCGAAAAAATAAATGTCTGCTGTTTAAGGCAATCAGTCTGTGGTGTTTTGTTTTTGCAGCCTGAGCATACTAAGACAGGAATTGTATTAGTCTGGTGTGATGCCACTTCTTATGAAGATTCCAGTCCTTCTGGATTAGTATCACCCTTATGTCTTCATTTAACCTTAATAGCCTCCTTGAAGGCCCTATATACAAATATAGGCACACTGAGGGTTTGGGCTTCAACAGATGAATTTTGGGGGAACACAATTTAGTCTGTGTCATTCTATCCCCTACTCCCCTCCCAAATGCAAGCAAATATATTAACCCCATTCCAACAACCCCAAAAGTCTTAACCAATTCCAGCATTAATTCCAAGTCCAAAGTCTCATCTGAATAATATCTAAATCAGGTAAGTTTCTTCCTGAGGCAAAATTCGTTCCAGCTGTGAAACCACATGTACATACTTTAAAAATACAATAGAGAACATGTTCCCATTCCAAAAGAGAGAAATTGGGAAGAAGAAAGAGTGGATAGGTCCTAAGTAAGTCCAAATCCTTACAAGGCAAACTCCATTAGACATTAAGGCTTGAGGAGCTTCCTCTTTGGCTTGATGCTCTGCCCTTGAGAACCACTTCAGTGGCAGCATGACCCCCATATCTCTGGGTGGTGGCTCTGTCCCCAACACTCCTGTGTTGCTGGAGCTGCTGGATGGTGGCATCCTGACCTACTGAAAGCGAGGAGGGGCCTCACCCTCTAAAACTGAGGAGGAAACTGACTTGCCTTCTGAACCCATGGGAGAGGTGGTAGCCTTGATGACCTCTGAATTGTCTTCAGGTTCATTCTCTCCTTTTCTTTATAGATAACACATGTTTATGTTTTCAGCTGAATAGCTCTTTTGGCTCCTTCTGTAGACTCCCAAAGCCCAATAGCCTTCCTTTATTTTGTCCCATTCTTTAATATCTTTTCATCCCAGCTGGCAGTGTTTCAGCAGGTATATCTCTGTTCCTGGCTTCTGTTGAGATGGCTCATGAAATTAATGGGTAATTTCTTTATGGAGTGATTGTCCAGCCACATCCTTGGTGTTCTCTCTAGAACATGTTTGTTTCATTTTTTGCAATGTGGATGGGGTGAGACTTTTCCAAATCTTCAAGTTCTTGCTTCTTTTTCTTTCACTTAATTTTTTTTTTTCAATTTGTCTTTCTCCTTTCAAATTTTACCATAAGCAGTAAGGAGAAGTCAGGCCTCACCATTAACATTTTGCTTAGTGATATTCTCTGCTAAATATCTAAGGTCGTTGTTTACAAGTCCTACCTTCCACAAAACACAAGAAAACAATTCAGGCAAGTTCTTTGGCACTTTTAAACAAGAATTGCTTTTCCTCTAGTTTTAAATAGCTATTCCACATTTTGATCTGAGACATCACCAGAAGTACCTTTAACATTCATATTTCTACTGACATTCTGTTCATGATTACATATGTCTATTTCTTAAAGATGATAGACACTTTCTCTACAGCTCTCCTCTTTTCTTTTTTAACCTTCAACAGAATTACCTTTAATGACCATATTTCTACTAACAGTCCCTTCAAGGCAATTTAGGCTTTTTCTTTTTTTTTTTTAATTAATCAGTATTTTTTATTATGGTTTTGGGGGGTACAGTTAAGGGTTAGGTGTACAATTACGTTTCATTCAGGCACCCTGTAGATAAGAGGTGTTTTCCCATCCCCTGACAGATATTTGCTACTGTTAATCCCATCCCCCTCCCCCCCATAGTTTCCCAGTCCCGTCAGTCATTTTCTTATAGTATTGCATTGGATGTTCAAGGACCATTATATGAGTGAGAACATGTGATATTCGGATTTTTGTTTCTGTGAGAGGTCACTCAGTATTATAGACTCTAGTTCCATCCAGGTTGCTGCGAAATTCATGATTTTGTTCTTTTTTATGGCTGTGTAGTATTCCATCGTGTATATGTACCACATTTTTAAAATCCAGTCCTCTTTTGATGGGCAGCATGGTTGTTTCCAGGTTCTTGCTATTGTGAACAACGCTGCGATAAACATACGTGTGCAGGTATCTTTTTTTTATAGAGTGATTTGTGTTCTTCAGGGTATATTCCCAGTAGGGGGATTGCAGGGTCATATGGAAGGCCAATTTTTAGAGCTTTTAGCAATTGCCACACTGCTTTCCACAGAGGTTGTACTAGTTTACACTCCCACCAACAGTGTAGAAGTGTTCCCTTTTCACCACACCCTCTCCAGCAGCTGTTATTTTTTGAGTTGTTGATAATTGCCATTCTGACTGGAGTTAGGTGGTATCTCAGTGTGGTTTTGATTTGCATCTCCCTGATGATTAGCGAGGTTGAGCATTTCTTTATGTGTTTGTTGGCTGCTTGGATGTCTTCTTTTGTGAAGTGTCTGTTCATATCTTTTGCCCATTTTATAATGGGGTTGTTTGTTTTCTTCTTTTCAGTACGTTTCAGTTCCTTGTAGATGCAGGATGTTAAGCCTTTGTCAGACCTAGAGTTGGCAAATACTTTTTCCCAGTCTGTAGGCTGTCTCCCTGCTCTCTTGATGGTTTCTTTGGCTTTGCAGAAGCTTGTCAGTTTAATAAGGTCCCATTTGTCTATCTTCTCTCTTAAGTCCTGTGGGTTTCGGGTTTTGTTCAGGAATTGGATGCCAGTTCCAATTTCCATGAGAGTATTTCCTTCCTTTTCTAAGGTTCTTATGGTTTGAGGTTTTACATTTAGGTCTCTGACCCATTTGGAATTAACCTTTGTGCATGGGGATAGGTAGGGGTCTTGTTTCAATCTTCTGCATGCGGCCAGCCAGTTTTCCCAGCACCGTTTAATGAATAGGTTCTCCTCTCCCCATTGGTAGGTGGTGGGGGCTTTGTCGAAGATGAGTTGATTGAGAAATTGTGGTTTTGCTTCTGGAATCTCAATTCTGTTCCATTGATCTATATGCCTGTTCCTGTACCAATACCAAGCTGTTTTGATGATTGTAGCTTTATAGTAAAGTTTGAAGTCTGGTATTGTGATACCACCTGCTTTGTTTTTTTTTGCTGAGGATTGTTCTGGCTATTCTTGGACGTTTGTGTTTCCATATGAATTCCTGTGTTGTTGTTTCTAGGTCTGAGAAGAATGTTGTTGGTAGTTTAATGGGTATTGCATTGAATTTGTAGATTGCCTTAGGTAAGATGGACATCTTCACAATGTTGATTCTTCCGATCCATGAGCATGGGATATTTTTCCACTTATTTGTGTCAGCCTTGATTTCTTTGAGCAGTGTTTTGTAATTTTCATTGTAAAGGTCTTTCATGTCTCTGGTTACGAAGATGCCAAGGTATTTCATTTTTTTTGTGGCTATTGTGAAGGGAATTGTGCTTTTTATTTGGGTTTCTGTTTGTTTATTATTGGTATAGAGAAATGCGATTGTCTTTTGTACATTTATTTTGTATCCTGAGACTTTGCCAAAGGCCTTTATCAATGTAAGGAGGACTTTGACAGATTCTCTTGGGTTTTCAAGGTACACAACCATATCGTCTGCATAGAGAGATAACTTGGCTTCCTCTTTCCTATTTGAATACCTCTGATTGCCTCCTCTTCTCTGATTGCTCTAGCCAGGACATCTAATACTATGCTGAACAGGAGTGGAGAGAGTGGGCATCCTTGTCTAGTTCCAGTTTTCAGGGGAATCAGTTCCAATTTTTGTCCATTTAGGAGTATGCTGGCTGTGGGTTTCTCGTAGATGGCTTTTAATATTTTGAGGTATGTTCCCCGTATACCTAGATGTTCAAGGGTTTTTATCAAGAAGGGGTGCTGGATTTTATCAAAAGCTTTTTCTGCATCTAATGATATGATCATGTGGTTTTTGTTTTGACATCTGTTGATGTATTTAATTACATCTATGGTTTTACGAATGTTGAACCAGCCTTGCATCCCCGGAATGAAGCCTACTTGGTCATGGTGGATGATTTTTGAGATGCATTGCTGAATCCGGTTTGCTAGGATCTTGTTGAGAATTTTAGCATCTATGTTCATCAAAGATATTGGCCTGTAGTTCTCTTTCTTTGTTGGATCTTTAACTGGTTTGGGTATCAATGTGATGTTGGCTTCGTAAAATGATTTGGGGAGAGTTCCATCTTTTTCAATTGCCTGGAATACCTTCAGTAGGATTGGTATCAGCTTCTCCTTGAATGTCTTGTAGAATTCTGCTGGAAAGTCATCTGGACCAGGGCTTTTTTTTGTAGGAAGTTTTCTTATTACGTAGTCGATTTCCTTGATTGTTATTGGTCTATTTAGGGTCTCAATTTCTTCTTGTTCCAACCTATGTAGGTTGTGTGATGTCAGAAAATCCTCCATTTCCTTATGGTTTTCAAGTTTGTTTCCATACAAGTGTACGTAGTAGTCTCTAATGATCTTTTGTATTTCTTCAGGGTCAGATGTGACTTCATCTTTTGTGTTTCTGATTGTGCTTATTTGGTTTTTTTCTCGTTTTTTCTTGGTCAGTCTAGCTAGGGGACCATCAATCTTGTTTACCCTTTCGAAGAACCAGCTTTTTGTTTCATTGATTTTTTTGTATTATCTTTTTGTCTTCTATGTCCTGGATTTGGGCTTTTATTTTGGTGATCTGGATTCTTCTGCTGAAATTAGGGTTTTTGTGGTCTTGCTTTTCCAGTTTCTTTAGGTGGCTTGTTAGGTTGTGAATTTCTGTTCCTTCCATTTTCTTCGTGTGTGCTTGTAGGGATATAAATTCCCCTCTTACTACAGCTTTCAGGGCATCCCAGAGATTTTGGTAAGATGTTTCTTCATTTTCATTTTTTTCCAGGTATCTTTTGATCCCTGTTTTGATTTCGTTGTTGACCCAGGAGTTGTTTAGCATCATGCTGTTTAGTGTCCATGTCTTTGTGGGTTTGGGGGGACTTTGTTGGTGTCAATGTTTATTTTTATTCCACTGTGGTCCGAGAAGGTGTTTGGTAGAATTTCGGTCCCTTTAAATTTGCTTATGCTTGATTTATGGCCGAGTATGTGGTCAATCTTAGAATATGTTCCATGTGGTGATGAGTAGAATGTGTATTCTGTGGTCTTTGGATGGAGTGTTCTGTAGGTACCAATTAAGTCCATTTGGTCCAAAGTCATACTGAGGTTCCAGATCTCCTTGCTGATTTTTTTGTCCTGATGATCTGTCTACGGTTGTGAGTGGGGTATTAAAGTCCCCAGTTATAATAGTGTTAGAGTCAGTATCTTTCTTTAGTTTTCCAAGAAGTTGCTTTATGAAAGTTGGCGCACCTATGTTGGGTGCAAATATGTTTAGGATAGATATTTCTTGTTGATGGATTGAGCCTTTTATCATTATGTAGTGGCCTTCTGTATCTTTTTTGATTTTTAATAGCTTGAAGGGTATTTTGTCTGAAATTAACATCGCTACTCCTCCTTTCTTTTGTATTCCGTTCGCCTGAAAGTTTGTTTCCCATCCTCTTACTTTGAGTCTGTGGCTGTCCTTTCTAGTGAGGTGAGTCTCTGAAGGCAATAGATTGTTGCCTGATGATATTTTATCCATTTTGCCATTCTATGCCTTTTCAGTGGTGCATTTAGTCCGTTCACATTTAGGCTAATAATTGAAATGCAAGAGTTGATCCCTGTCATAAGGTTCTTACAGAGTTGTTCCTGTTTATTTGTTGTCTTTCTTTGGGTTTTGGAGTTGGTTCATGTGTGTTTTTAATCTTTTGCCTGTACTCTTGTGAAGAATGCTGCTGTTCTTTTTTCTTTTTCTTCTGTGTTCAGTACTTTCTTAAGTGTGTCTTGTAGAGGTGGTCTGGTGGCAGCGTAGGTTCTTGAGGATTGGATGTCGGGAAAAGATTTCAATTCTCCCTCACTAATGAAGCTTAGTTTGGCTGGGGAGGTTATTCTTGGTTGAAATTGTTTCTCTTTTAGAACTTTGAAGGTAGGGCTCCAGGCTCTCCTAGCCTGAAGGGTTTCTGTGGATAAATCTGCTGCTATTCTAATTGCTTTTCCCTGGTAGGTAGTCTGGCCTTTTTCTCTTGCTGCCTTTAGGATTTTTCCTTTCATAGCTACTTTGTTTAGGCGAATTATGATGTGTCTGGGAGTTGGTCTTCTCATTTGTTGCCTTGCAGGGGTTCTCTGAATCTCTTGTGTTTGAATTTGTTCATCCTTAATGAGTTGAGGGAAGCTTTCTTGAATGATTTCATGAAATGTTTGTTCCAATGTGGCTTCTGTTTCTCTTTCTGCCTCAGGAAGCCCAATTACTCTTAGGTTTGGTCTCTTGAAGTGATCATTCATCTCTTGCAGGTTTTGTTCTGTCTTTTTGAGCTTCTTTTCTATGCTTTTGATAGTTTGGTTTAGTTCTGTGTTTTGGTCTTCAAGCTCTGAGATTCTTTCTTCTGCTTGGCTGATTCTGTTTTCCATGCTTATTAGTCTGTTGTTCATTTCCATTTTTTTTTTAGGCTTTTTCTTGCATACATTTTAAAATTCTTCCAGCCTCAGCCTGGTTCGTGGCTTAGCCTGTAATCCCATCACTTTGGGAGGCCTAGGGGAGTGGATTGCTGAGCCCAGAGGTTTGAGAGCAGCCCATGCAACTTGGTGAGACCTCATCCCTACAACAAATTAAAAATTAGCTGGGCATGGCAGCACATGCCTATTGTTCGTGCTGCATGGAAGGCTGAGGTGGAGGGATTGCCAGAGCCCAGCAGGTCGACACTGGGGTGGCTGTGAGCATGCCCCGGCACTCCAGCCTGGGAGACAGAATGAGACTCCAACTCAAACAAACAAACAAACAAACAAACTAAAAAATTCTCCCAGCCTCTACCAATCATCTAGATCCAAAATCACTTCCACATTTTTGGATTTTTTTTTTTTTTTGAGTTGGAGTCTCACTCTGTCGCCCAGACTGGAGTACAGTGGCCGCTCCTGGCCACCGCAGCCTCGACCTGCTGGGCTCCGGTGATCCTTCCGCCTCAGCCTTCCGAGTAGCCGGAATTACAGGCATGCACTACCACGCCCGGCTGATTTTTTGATTTATTGTAGAGATGAGGTCTTGCTGCCCAGGCGGGTCTTGAACCCGCGGGCTCAGGCAATCCACTCACTTCAGCCTCCCAAAGGTGCAGGATTACAGGCTGAGCCACCGAGCCCAGCTGGATTTTTTTTTTTTTTAAACTACATCTCTCCCCTTCTGGTACCGCAATCCATATTAGTCAACTCAGGCTGCCACAAAAAGATACCACAGACTGGGTGACTTCAATGACAAATATTTATTTTCTCATAGTTCTGGATGTTGAAAGCCCAAGATCAAGTTTAAATCAGGTATGGTTCATCCTGAGGCAAAATTCCTCTCCAGCTGTGAAACCAAATTTATCAGATGCCATCAGGGTTGGTTTCTGGTAAGGCCTCGCTTCCTGGCTTGCAGATGACCATCTTCTCGCTGTGTCCTCACATGTTTTTTCCTCCATGAATGCACATTCCTGGTAGTTCTTTATCTTCTTATAAGGACACCAGTCCTATTGGACTAGGGACCCACCCTTATGACCTCATTTAACCCTGATTACCTCCTTAAGGGTCCTAGCTCTAAATATTGTCACATTGAGGGTTAGAACTTCAAATCATGAATGTGGGATGACACAGTTCTGTTCATACTAGAGATCTTCCCCTCCGTACTCATCTAATATCTGAAGCAGAGGCCCTAGAGGCCTAAAAACTGGATTATGTGCACTCGTCTATTTTCCTTGGCTTCTGTGTTCATTTTAAAACACTTGAGCTTTCATTTAAAGGAGATTGCATTTAAGAGAATTCCTATATCTCTCTAGAAACATTGACTATAATGCATTGTCAATTCCATGTGGTGACAATGGGGACTTGAGAGTAGCTGTCCCTTTAGCTGGGCATGTATCTCTAGTTTGCTACAGCCTCCACCTCTCCTTGCTGTTTCCATCCAAATGAAGTCTAAGTGTTGGTTATTATTTATCATCATGCTTGTGCTGATATTTTTTATTTTTTTGAGTCTGCATCTTACTCTGCCTTCAAGGCTGGAGTGCAGTGGCATGATCATGATGATCATGGCTCATGGCAGCCTTGACCTTCTGGGCTCAGGTGATCCTCCTGCCTCAGCCTCTTGAGTAGCTGAGACTACAGGTACACCACCACACCTGGTTAATTTTTTGTAGAGGCAGGTTTTTACTATGTTGCTCAGGGTGGTCTTGAACTCCTGGGCTCAAGCAATACACCTGCCACAGCCTCCCAAAGTGCTGGATTACAGGCGTGAGCCACTGTGTCTGAACTGATATTCCTTTAAGTAAATAAATATTTCTCTATCCAAGCATGGTGGTGCGCATCTGTAGTGCTAGCTACTTAGGAGGCTGAGATGAGAGGATCACTTGAGACCAGAAGTTCAAGGCTGTGTTAAGCTACGACCATGCCACTGCATTCTAGTCTGAGTGTCAGAGCAGGACCTTGTCTGTAAAATAAAAACAAAATTATTTAAAAATAAAATAAATGTTTCTCTGTATCCTTGTTTTACCTAAAGTTGGAAAATGAGTGATACACCCCCTCACCCTACCTCATTGCCGTCTATCACTTGCATGGCCTCTGTGGTGCTTTTGAGTTTCGTGGTTTCTGCCTAGTTTGTAAATTCTCTGAGGCTAGAAATACACTGCCTTGTTCATTGCTGTGCTCTCAGAGCCTGGAGCATGAGAGGTGATCAGTAAATCGATGTTTATGGAATGAATGAATGCCTGGTATTTAAAATCTGTGCAACTCATGTGGCACTTAATAACACCGGACTTTACTGTTGTCTTTTTATGTGTGAATATTCTACAATTCTTCTTGTGTGTGTTTTCTCTCCAACTGATTTCTCCAAAGCTAGAGACCATATCTGTTTTTGTTTTCTAGTTCTTCTGTAACAAATTACTGCAAAGTTGGAGGCTGAAAACAATAGAACTTTATTATCCCACCGTTTTGTAGGACAAAAGTCTGAAATAAAGATGCTGGCAGGTCACACTCTTTCAGAAGGCTCTAAGGGATTACCCTTTCTTGTTTCTTCCAGTTTTTGGTAGCTCTTTGGCTTGTAGTAGCGTAACTCCAATCTCTGCCTCTGTTTTCAGATGGGTCTTCGTATGGCCTTGTCTTTTGTATTTCTGTCTCTTATAAGGATACGTGTCATTGGATTAGGGGCCACCTGGTTAATCCAGGGTGATCTCATCTTGAGATCTTTAATCACACCCGCAAAGACATTTTTCCAAATATGTGTAACTCTATGGGTTCCAAGTGGACACACTTTTGAGAAACCCTATTAAATTCACTACAATATTAATACTAGTTTTTATTCCCTTATCTGGAAAATATTGAGATCATGCTATTTATTTGGTTCTATGCTGGGCACTCTGTGGGGGAGATACTAATCAAGCAAACTGAATCCTTACTTCTGGGAGGAAGAATAAGGAATAAAGGTAGGTAATTATTACATAATGACATTCATGAAGAACACTCTCACAGTTTACAAAGTACTGTGGGATCTCAAAAGAGACAGATGCCAGAGGATCAAGGATGGTATTGCGAGAAGTGGGATTTAGCTGTACCTTTAAGGATGAATTGAATTTGAAAGATTGAGGGAGAACACTTCTGTCAGAAAGAAATATATGAGAAGCCCAGAGGCAGAAAAAAATATCACATAGAACAATTACTTATTCTGATGAAACATCCAAGTATGCATCCCCAAGGGTGCCTTTTGCATGTTATAGGTGCTCAACAAATAATTGTTGGCAGAGGCACTTGTTAGGCCTTCATTCTTCTTGTGCCATGCTAGTGACTATACCAAATGGATACATTTATAGTTCCTGAAAAATTGCAGTTCATGATAGAGAGATAGGCAATGCAAACAACAAATACGTCAGTGACATTGACTTTATGCATCTGAAGGTAGTACTTGCTCTTAGAGCCCTTAGAGCTGGCCTGCAGAATGGCACTTTAATCAGTATGTAGCTCTGCCATAAGGCTCTTGGTGTTCACATTCTAAAATCTGATACTGTGGGCTGCTGATCATGCACTGATCCACTTTGAGCCCACTGTTTTTTCATTGCTTCCAAATTTGATTAATGCTCCTGCCTTCCTTCGCCCTCCTGGTGGCTGAGGCATAATGCCACAAATTACACCCACCAGTGAGTTTCAGGCAGCAGAGGAAATTTCTTTCCTAACAACGCAGAGCTCAAAAAAAAATTTCCGGAATGATCTACCGGATTGTATTACAAAGCCAATGTCACCTTGGTGTTAAGTAGGAATGAGGAGATTAGAGCTCCTTGGGTATATGGGAGATAACAGGGTACAGTGGGTAAACCACATTCCACAGGAACAAAGGAGTATGTCCTACATGAGAAAAATATTTGTTAGCTGCCTGTGTTGGAAGTAATGATTCTGACCTTTAGTGTGTTTGTTAACACGAATTTAGTCTCATTTAAGTCTTGAGTTGATGTGACTTTATTATGTATCAGCAAACATAGCAAAATGTGGAAATTTTAATAAGCTTTTGGATTTGGTAGCTATTTATTGAGTACCAACAAAAGGCTTGTTTCATTGAACTTGGTGACACAAGCTCTGCCAGTAGGTATTTGCACAAAGAGTCTGGAATTTTCTGGTTGGTTGGCTCCTATGCTACTAACATCAGTGCTTTAATTTGTCTCTTTACCTCACTGTATCACCTGGCCTGGCAATTGACCAGCTCTATTTGAACACCCTAGTGATGGGGCATTTTTTACCTGAGGTAGGAACAAATTCTGTAGAATGACATTTTGATTCATTTTCCTTTTATTTGATCACCACAATATACATTTAAAATATTTAACTATTTTTTTAATAATCAATATTTTTTATTATGATGTTGTGGGGTACAGTTAAGGGTTAGGTATACAAATACGTTTCATTCAGGCACCCTGTTGATAAGAGGTGTTTCCCCGTCCCCAGACAGATATTTGCTACTGTTAATCCCATCTCCCTCCCTATTTTTTCTTTTTTAAGTTGGAGTTCTCACCCTGTCGCCCAGGCTGGAGTGCAGTAGTAGCACACTCACGGCCACCGCATCCTCGACTTAGGTGATCCTTCAGCCTCAGCCTTCCAAGTAGCTGGAACTGTAGGCATGAGCTACCATGCCCAGCTAATTTTTTTTTAAAATTTATTTATTGTAGAGATGAGGTCTCACCAAGTTGCCCAGGCTGGTCTCGAACCCGTGGGCTCAGGCAATCCTCTCACCTCAGCCTCCCAAAGAGCTGGGATTATAGGCGTGTGTATTTCCTGAAGTATTCTTGCCTTTCAACAAGTGCATGTGAGGACACAACCTCTCCTTTTTTGCTTTTTGATTCAAATTTTTATTTTAATTTAGCATTGTGGGGTACATGTAAGAATTTGGTGCATAAGAAAATTGCATGCAGGTGAGGTTTGGAATTCTAGCAAGCCCTTTCTTCCCCTGGTAGTGGACACAGTTCCCAACAGGTGGTTATGTGCCCCTTATTCTCCCCTCTTCCTTTCTCCTTTTGCAGTGCCCAGTGTCTGTTGTTTCAGCCTTTGTGCTTGCATGCCCAATGTTTTGGACTTGCTTATGAATGAGAACATGTGGTATTCAGTTTTTTGCTTCTATGATAGTTCACTTAAAAAGATAATCTCCAGCTGCATCCATGTTGCTGCAAAGGGCATGATTTTGTTTTTCTTTAAGGCTGCGTAGTATTCCATCACACTCATACATACCACATTTTCTTTACCCAGTCCACTTTTGATGGGCATCAGGATTGGTTCCATGTTTTTACTATTGTGAATAGTGCTGCAATAAACGTATGTGTGTCTTTTGGGTAGAGTGATTTATGTATCTCTGGATATATTCCCAGAAGTGAGATTGCCGTGTCATATAGTAGCTCAATTTTTATTTAGATCTTTGAGAAAACAACACACTGGTTTCCACAAAGGTTAAGCTAGCTTACATTCCCACCAACAGTGTAGAAGTGTTCCCTTCTCTGCAGCCTTGCCAACACCTGTTGTTTTTTGACGTTTTAATGATAGCCATCCTGACTGGTGTGAGGTGGTATCTCATTGTAGTTTTGATTTGAATTTCTTTGATGATTGGTGTCTGTTCTTGTCCTTTGCCCACTTTTTAATGGTTTTTTTTCTTCCCATCAATCTGTTTGAGTTCTTTGTAGATCCTGGATGTTAGGCCTTTGTCAGATGCATAGCTTGCAAATATTTTTTTCCATTCTGTGTGTTGTCTCTTTACTCTCTTATGGTTTATTTTGCTGTGCAAAAGCTTTTTAGCTTGATAAGGTCCCACCTGTCAATTTTAGATTTTGCTTCATTTGCTTTTGGACTTGGCTATGAATTTGTTGTCTACTCTGTTGTCCAGGAGGGTGTTCCATAATTTTTTTTTTTTAGCCTAAATGAATCATACAATTCACACAGAGAATTCATACAGTTCTCTGTACCTTGCTTTTTTTTTTCTTTTTAACAGTGTACTTTGGAGATCATTCCACATTAGCACATATGGTTCTGCTGAATTCATTTTCTTTACATCTATCTGCATTGTATTCCACTGTAGCTGCATTATCATTCATAATCAATGGTCTATTAATGAATGGTAATTTAGGGGTTGTTAAAAAAACACCCATATATTATATGAGTACCACATTTTGTCTTAATACATAGACTTTTCTCCAAAATTGATCCACTCATCCCCAGTTCACTCTGTACAATGTCTAGTCACCCTTCAACCAATTTAACTTCTTTCAAGAAAACTTCCAAAATTCTTCAGGATTTCGTGAACATTTTGGATACACCTTCATCATGCATCCAGCATAATATAACTTTCCCTGGGATGTGAGCATGGGTCTGCCTTTCTACCTCCATTAGACAATTGTATCATTCTTGGACCAGGCTTCTCCTCTTAACTCCAGGGGCCCAGTGCAGTCCTGGACTCGGACATAATAAGGGCAAATGCATCACCTAAACCTGTGCTTTTAGCAGGGACTATGGGAAGTACAGGAACATAGGCTGTTTGTGAAAAATATCTGTGAATGGACTTCATCACAATTTTAAGAAATTAATTGCTTAAACCCATGCTAGGAATTGTAGGTAAGTTGTTTATATACCTAGATGTGCCTCAGAAGAACTTGGTGAAATGGGTTAAAATATGGATGCCAGGGCCCTTTCCTGAAGAGGCCAGTTCAGTAGGCCAGGGATAGATATTTACCACTGGTGTTTTTAATAAGTTCCTCAGGTGACTCTGATCTATAGTGCCTGGTTTGGGAATCTCTATATTTTTTGGACAAAAATATGAAGTGGAAGGAAGTGTTTTGATTCTCAAGAGGTTCAAGGCTGGGCGTGGTGGCTCACACTTGTAATCCCAGCACTTTGCGAGGCAGAAGGACAGGTTGAGTCTAGGAGTTCGAGATCAGCCTGGGTAACATAATAAGGCCTTGTCTCTGCAATTTTTTTTTCTTTTTAAAGAATTAGCCAGGCTTTATGGTACAGGCCTGTGATCCCAGCTTCTCAGGGTACTGAGGTAGAGGATCACCTGAGCCCAGGAGATTGAGGCTGAGGTGAGCCTTGGTTGTGCCACTGCACTCCCGTCTGGGTGACAGAGATTCTAATTTTAACAGGAAAAAAAGGTTAAAAAAAAGTTTGGGAGACAAGAAAAGTTGGGAACAAAATATGAATACATGCTAACCAGTTCTTCATGGGAAGCGATCCATGCAGGCTGGGGCATTAGAAAAGGCTTTGTTAAGAGAGTGAAATTTTAGCTGGGCCTAGGAGGATGGCTACTCAGTCTATGGGGTTTTGTGGACTTCGGATTAGTCATTGTGCAGACATATTTATGTTTTTTTAAAAACCAATTTTTAATTTTATTTATTTATTTATTTTTAAAAGTTGAAATCTCATTCTGTCACTCAGGCTGGAGTGCAGTGGCACGACCACAGCTACTGCGACCTTGACCTGCTGGGCTCAGGCAAGACTGCCTCAGTCTCCTGAGTAGCTGAGACTACAGGCATGCACCACCATGCCTGGCTAAATTTTTTTGATTTATTATGGTCTCAAACTCCTGAACTCAGGCAATCTTCTTGCTTTGGCCTCCCAAAGTGTTAGGATTATAGGTGTGAGCCACCATGTCTGGCAAAAAAATAATTTTTTACAAAGACAGAGTCTTGCTGTGTTACCGAGGTGTGTCTTGAACTCCTGGTTTCAAGTGACCTTCCCACCTTGGCTTCTCATGCTGGGATTACAGGCATGAATTACTGTACCAGCCTCACTTATGGATTTTTAAAGAGAAGTTGTGAAATGTCATGACTCAGAGCAAGAGCTTTGGAGTTGACTGCCTTGTTTCTAGCTGTGGCTCCACCACTTATTGGTTGTGTGACCTTATTTTTTACCTTGGGTAGGTTAATTCACATATCTAGGCCTCAGTTTCCACATCTGTCAAATTGAAACCAAAGAGTTCTTTTTTGTTCTGTTGGATTCCATTTTTGATAACTTAGAGCTCATCTAATAAAGTTTCAAACATTTTAATTGACAAATAATAATTGTATATATCTAGGAAACAAGAGTTCTTACCTTAGAAGATGACTATAAAAAATTAAAAGGGATAATATATGTAAAATTGTGTCATCTGGTCAGCTCTTGATAAAGGTGATTTTTTAAATAGTAAGTTAAACATGGACTCATGTTTTATCCTAAATCTTTCTCTTGGAGAAGTCAGATGTGGTTCTCAGGGACTGAAGACACAGCAGGAAAACACGATAGAGGAGTCTGTCAGAAAGGGGGCTTGACAGACTGTGTGTGCTCCAGTGAATTTTCTGCTTTGAGAGTCTCAGACGTCACCAACCGCCAATTAAAAACCAAGGCTAAGTGAGCCACTCAGTTCTCTAACCGCTGGGCTGTTTTATTTTTTTATTTGAGTTGTGGGATACAAGTGAGGATTTACTACATAAATGGGTTGCATGCCGGTGAAATGTGGCCTTTTAGGTGGTCCTCTCTCCCCTCGAGAGTGAACCTGGTAGCCACCGTGTTGCCCTCCCACCTCCATCCCTTCTTCCCTCCTTCCTTTCCTCCCTCTCTCCCCAGCAGTGTCCAGCATCTGCCGATTCCACTCTTGTGCCCATGTGACTAGTGATCAGGGTCTGCTTATGAGTGAGAACAGACGGTATTCAGTTCTTTGTTTCTGTGATAGTTCACTTAGTATGCTGGTCTCTAACTGCGTCCATGTTGTTGTGAAGGCCATGAGTTTGTTATTTATGGCTGCTTGGTATTCCATTGTGTTCTTGTACCACATTTTCTTTATCCAGTTCACTTTTGATGGACATCTGGGTTGGTTCCATGTTTTTGCTATTGTGAATAGTGCTGTAGTGAACATACGTGTGCAGGTGTCTTTTTGGTAGAATGATTTATGTTCTTCTTGGTATATTTCTAGAACTGGGATTGTTAGATTGTAAGGAAGCTCAATTTTTAGTTCTTTGAGAAAATGTCACACTGCTTTCCACAAAGGTTGAACTAGCTTACATTCTCACCAACAGTATAGAAGCGTTCCCTTTTCCCCACAACTGTGACAGCACTTGCTGTTTTTGACTTTTTAATGATAGTAATCCTTACCAGTGTTGGGTGGTATCTCATTATATTTCTCTGATGATTAGTGAGGTTGAGAATTTTTTCACATTTGTTAGCTGCTTGAATATCTTTTTTTGAGAAGTGTCTGTTCATGTCTTTTGCTCACTTTTTAATAGGGTTGTTTGTTTTTCTCCTGTCAATTTGTTTGAGTTCTTTGTAGATCCTGGATGTTACACCTTTGTTGGATACACAGCTTGCAAATATTTTTCCTACTCTATGAGTTGCTTCTTTTCTCTCTTGATGGTTTCTTTTGCTGTGCAAAAACTTTTCAGTTTGAAAAGGTCCCACCTGTCAATCATAGCTTTTGTTGCATTTGCTTTTGAGGATTTGGCCATGAATTCATTGCCTACTCTGATCTCCAGAGGGTGTTCCCTAAGTTTTCTTCTAAGATTCGTATTGTTTGAGGTTTTACATTTAAGTCCTTGATATATTTTGAGTTAATTTTTGTAATTGGTAGGTATTAAATTTTGTTCTTTGGCATGTGGCTAGCCAATTTTCCCAGCACTATTTGCTAAATATGCTTTCCTTTCCCCAATGTTTGTTTTCATCAGCTTTGTTGACGATGAGTTGGTTGACGGTCTGTGGTTTTATTTCTGTATGCTCCTGTTCCATTGGTTTATGTGTCTATTCCTGTACCAGTACCATGCAGTCTTGGTAACTGTAGCCTTGTAATAGCTTGAAGTCTGGAAATGTGCTGTCTCCAGCTTTGTTCCTTCTGCTGGGCATTGCTTTAGCTATTCAGGCTCTTTTTGGCTTCAATATGAATTTCTGTATTACCATTTCTTGGTCTGCAAAAAATGATGTTGGCAATTTGATAGGGATTGTATTGAATTTGTAGATTGCATTGGGTAAGATTAGCATCTTGATGATATTGATTTTTCCAATTCATGAGCATGGTGTGTTTTTCCATTTATTTGTATTATCCTTGATTTCTTTGAGCAGCGTTTTAGAGTTCTCATTGTAAATGTCTTTCACTTCTTTGGTTAGGTGGATGACAAGATATTTTAATTTTTTGCGGCTATTGTGAATGGAATTGTATTTTTTATTTGGTTCTCAGCCTGCTTATTGTTGGTGTATAAAAATGCAACCATCTTTTGTGCATTGGTTTTGTATCCAAAGACTTTACTAAAGTTGTTCATCAGTTGAGGAGGTTTTTTTGACAGATTCTCTAGGATTTTCTAGGTATAGAATCATATCATCTCAAAGAGGGATAACTTAACTTCCACTTTTCCTATATGGTTACCCCAATTTCTTTCTTCTGCCTGATTGCTCTGGCTAGGACTTCCAGGACTATGTTGAACAGGAGGGGTGGGAGCAGGCATCCTTGTCTTGTTTTAATTCTTAGGCGGAATATTTTTAGCTTCTGTACTGAGTTGTTTTCTGAGGCAAGTGGCTCATGGTGCTACACAAGCTAAGATTCAAGTCAAAATATGAATTGGTTTGACCAATTCATGGTACAACATTCCTCAAAATCTCATTTAAAAAATGAACTAGAATATGGATTAAAACTATTTTCCTTCTACGTCTTCTTTGTGCCCCGGTTTATAATATAATTTTGGGTGAAGCTTTTTATTTTTATTTTTGAGTTGGGGTCTTTTACTCTCTCATCCAGGCTAGAGTACAGTGGTACACTCTTGGCCACAGCAGCCTCGACCTGCTGGGCTCAGGTGATCCTTCCACCTCAGCCTTCTGAATAGCTGGAACTACAGGCATGTGCCACCATGCCTGGCTAATTTTTTAATTTATTGTAGAGATGAGGTCTTGTCAAGTTGCCCAGGCTGGTCTCAAACTTGTGGGCTCAGGCAATCCTCTCACCTCAGCTCCCCAAACTTCTGGGATTATAGGCTTGAGCCACTGTGCCCAGCCTTGGGTAAAACTTTAGAACTGTGGAAGCCAGATATTTCTTTCACTTAGTTTCTGCAACGGTGGTATCATATGCTTAGGGCTGAAGCTAGGTAGTCCATTCCTCTACTCCTTATCTCTACCCTCAACCACTAACAAAATTCCCTCCAAAAAGGATCTGATATCAGAATTGTGTATCAGGTATGACCATGTGAAAAAGGACTCTTGTTATACATTGAACTCAGAGTCTTAATGGCTCGTAGGATGTAGTTTTGACATAAGTAATAATAAAATGGAGGCTGAACACAGTGACTCACACCTGTAATCCCAGCACTTTGGGAGGCTGAGGTGGGAGGATCATTTGAGCTCAAGAGTTTGATACCAGCCTATGCAACATAGTGAGATTTTGTCTCTACATAAAACAAACAAACAAACAAACAAACAAAAAAAACCCAAGAAATTATCTGGGTGTGGTGGTGTATACCTGTAGTCCCAGCTACTCAGGAGGATGAAGCAAAAGGATTGTCTTGAGCCCAGGAGGTTGAGGCTGTGGTGAGCTGTGATCATGCCATTGCACTCCAGTCTGGGTGACAGAATGAGACCCCAATTCAAAAAAATAGAAGATAAAAAAGAAAGAGAAGAAGAAGAGAAAGGAAAGAATGAAAGAAAGCAAAGAGGTAAAAAAAAAAAGGAGAGAAGGCAGGAAGGAAGGAAGAAAGAAACATTGGAAGGAAACAAAGGGGAGGGGAAGTTAGGAAAGTACAAAGGGAAAAAAAAATACAAGAAAAGGAAAAGAAACAATAGAGAAAAGAAAGAAATTACAGCCTTCTAATTTCTTCCTGTTTATAGACTTGAGTTAAAACAAGAACTGTTCAGTTCCAATAGCAGGTACCTCATTGTGTACTCTTACCTTTGTTTAGTGAATAAAATACCATTTATTCCTAGGTCTCTTCTGACATTAATCAGTAAGATTGTTTCTCTTACCAAGGCACTACAAGGTGATAAGGGGAGATGGTAGAATAAGTGCTCACAAGTAGGAATGACTATTATTTTTGAGCTCTAATGAGGTACCAGACACAAATGGCAGTTAATTTCTACCTAATGATCAGATGCAGTCCTCAGAGTCATGCTAAGGGGCTGCATTGCTTTTATTGAACAAGGCTCTCAGTGTTGTCTGACCACTTGCTTAGCAAAAAGCCACTGATTTGATTCTGAAGCTGTGAAAAGACGTGGTTATGTAGTTAGTTTATAGTACTTGATTTCTAAACCTTAAGGTGAGAATGGGAAATAACAACTATTTGTTTTTAAAGAGAAATCCAGTTGGGTAAAGCCAATTTTATGGAGCTTGCATATGAATAATAAATATGTAAGTGTGTTATACGTTTTTGATATGGTTGTCTGATAACAATCTTAGATCACTTTTCTGAGTAGAAAAATGCTGATGTTAATTGTAAGTTTTCAATGCCATGAACTATGCTGGGCATTGAAAGATACTTTTAAAATTGTCCATGTATATAATGAAACACACTGGATAACTCTAGATGAACTTTTAAACATCTGTGACTTTTGGAAGAACAAACCCAGGATACCACACGCAGACTGCCACTAACTCTTGTGTAACAAAGCAGGCATTGCTAATTGATTGCTGCACTTTTCCCATCATGTCCAGATGTGTCCTCAAAATTCTTCTTGACACAGCACTCCAGGCGTACACTACTTAGAGATATTAGACTGGAGTTTTCATGTGAGATGAAATCTTTTGCCCTCACTAATGTAGTTCATAGGAAAAACTTATTTTTCTCTTCTCTCCTTGCTTTTTTATTTTTAACCTTATGGAAATTCGTAAGGATAAACAGCCTGGGCTTTGAATTTCCAGCTGAATCACTCAGTGGCTCATTTCTTGTTATGTCACTTTGAAAAGTGAGCCATTTTAGAAGTTCCACTGGAGAATTCTGACAGGATTGCTGAGGCAAGACTTTCTTTTATTTTTTGAGCTTTTTATACCATGCCAAACATCAATGGGAGCCAACACCTGGAACAAATGGAAAATTGTGTATTTCAGCAGGGAAAGAAAATGGGTTGCACCAAGTGAGAATCTGATCCTTCAGGATGGAAAGTTTTCTATGATGGCAAGTGAACACCAAGTGACCCTGAATGCTCATGTCTATTTGACTTTTCTTGTCCCTGCCTCTTGAATTTACTAGCAAAGGCTGGCAAATGATCATCCAGAACAAAATAATGTGATAGGAAAAAAGACTTAGGCTAGAGTTTTCAGACTTGAGGAGTGGAATGGTTTCATTAAAATGCATTATTCATAGAAGGAAAAATGCAACCCTCATCTTTGGTTGACACATGATTATTAGATTCTTCAGGATTACTTGAATTTGTTTTGCAACTGACATTACACAAATGGCATCAGAACTTTTTGAACCAGGGAATCAGTTTCAAAATTCAATATTGCAGGAAAAGGAAAACAAATAGGCCCTGTCTATTAGTATACAATGGCCCTAAAAATACACCACTGCAATTTCATGACTGACCTGTGCTGTAATTTACTCCTGATGGTTCACTTAGTGAAATTTTAATTTTTTGAACTCTACATTTGACCAGAAAAGAGCTATATGTGTATATCATTACGTAGCCTCTCTCACTAAGGAAAAGGAAGATAAGATAATGGGCATGACTTTAATTTCTGTGGTGTGGTTGAGGAAAGAAAGGGAGTATTGGGTTCTGACTGTGCAGCCTTGGGCAAGTTATCAAACTTAGTTTCTTTATCTGTAACTGGGGTAATCATAAATATGTCTTAGGCTTGTTAGGAGAATGGGAGATGAGTTAAGCATGTAAAGTGCCTAGTGTGGGACTCCATGCATTGAAAGAGTTCTGTAAGTTTTGTTATTTAAAATATTATATCATAGTTTTGAATGGCAGTGTTCTTTCTGGTTTAGACAGTATTGAGAAAAAAAGTGATCAGTATTGAGAATAAAACATCTTCCCAAATAGCTGGGCTCGGTGGCTCAGCCTGTAATCCCAGCACTTTGGGAGGCTGAGGCAAGTGGATTGCCTGAGCCCGTGGGTTCGAGACACACCCTGGCAACTTGGTGAGACCTTGTCTCTATAATAAATAAAAAATTAGCTGGGCGTGGTAGCACATGCCTGTAGTTCCGGCTACTTGGAAGGCTGAGGCGGAAGGATCGCTGGAGCCCAGCAGGTTGAGGCTGCGATGGCTCCTGTGCTTCAACTTTTTATTTTAAGCTTCTTCTTATGGCACATTTTTCATACCTCTTATGGTAAAAATTCAAAAACGGCACAATTCTTTCTGCCTTCCTCTATCCACATCCTTTGCCATGTGACTTTGAAGGTCCTCACACTTAGAAAGTGCTCTATTGCTTGTTGCTTGGCTTTGAATTAATCATGTGACTTTCTTTGGTCAATGAGATGTTAGCAAACACGATGCAAAGGAAGACGCGAAAAAGTGAGTGTTTTTGCTGATTCTGAGTCATGGCACCATGACACCCCAAGCATTTTCCACATTCTTGGTAAGACTCTTTAAAGCACAGTTCTCATTGATGTGTTCATGAATCTCAGCACGGCAGTGAGTCACCTCTTTCAAATTGTTCCATGCATAGTCTCAGCCTGCTCTGGAGTTCAAAATCAAGAGCATCATCAAGAAGTATTGCTGGGTAAGGAGAGGGGGATGGTAGTTCACATACAAAAGAAACCCAAAGCACAAGACAGATGTGGTTTCTGTGGCCTCAAAATCATGTGCAAATGGTGTTATTTCGTCGGGAAAATGATTTTATCTTATGAAAAGAAAAAAGTAAAATGTAAACATGTTACTTTTAGTAACAACAACAAAAAAGTATGCATCTGCAACATCCTGAAAATGCCCAGGCTGGTCTGTTGGAAGATGAGTGACACATGAAAGTGAGCCAGTCTTTCCAGCCAAGAGCACCCTGGACCCGCTGACCTCCTGTGGACTCCAGATATGTAATCAAGTCCAGCCAAGAACAGCAAAGCTACTTGGCTGTCCACCCCAGGTCATTACACAAAACAATGAGAAGTAAATGTTGCATGCTACTGAAGTTTCATGGTTATTTGTTATTCAGATTTCTTAAAGCAATCAATAATGGTTAAACTTTTAGTATAGTTCTAATTCTCTTGTGTTGCTATTAGGGCTTATCTACCAGGTTCTCCAGATATACTGGGAATTCTTTGAGAGTAGAGATGATATCTTATTTACCTTGCATCCCAGGGCTTAGCATATTACCTGATGGGTAACAAATATTTTTCACCTGAAGTTGTGGCTTTAATAGGACATTCCTCTACTCATTGGTTGATTTGTTCCTACATTCATACTTTCATTCCAGAATGCCCACTGTCTGCCAGGTACTGTGCTGGGTGCTAGGAGTACAAATGTGGGCAAAACTGATATTAGAGGGTCCCATAGAAAGTGCAAACTGTCGGCATACACACTTTTTTTTTTTTTTTTTGAGTTGGAGTCTCACTCTGTCGCCCAGACTGGAGTGCAGTGGCCGCTTCCGGCCACCGCAGCCTCGCCTGCTGGGCTCCGGCGATACTTCCGCCTCAGCCTTCCGAGTAGCCGGAATTACAGGCGCGCGCTACCACGCCCGGCTGATTTTTTGATTTATTGTAGAGATGAGGTCTCGCTGCCCAGGCGGGTCTCGAACCCGCGGGCTCAGGCAATCCACTCACCTCAGCCTCCCAAAGGCGCGGGATTACAGGCTGAGCCACCGAGCCCGGCTCATACACACTTTCAAATGTGAAAGAATGAATGGGTGAATGAAATAGTATCTTATCAAATCCTTGCTGTGTGTCAGACCTGGCGCCCTGAGTAAAGGCACTTGAGGTAAGAGGAATGAAGAGGAAGTGAGGGCAGGAAAGTTATATCAGAGGCTGGAGAAAGTTGAATGGAAGGACTATGTTGAGGCATAGTGGGAGAAAGTTTTGAAATATAGTTCAGGGTGGCTTTGGATGATAGGCCAGAGGGTTTAGATTAGGGTTAATAGCTGGAATATGCACATGGGCCAGCTGGAGTATGCACATGGGCCTCTGATTAAAGAAGATCGGGTGTGAAGGAAGACAGACTGATGGGGACTCAGTCTAGAGAGCACATGCCCATCGAAAGGTCCTGCCAAGTCTAGCTTAGTGCTACTTAGACTTAACGTGTGTGTGAGTGGCTTGGACATCTCTGCTTTGGGATTTTAGTCTCTGGCAGGGCCTGAGAGTCTGCATTTCTTTTTTTTCTCTTTCTTTTTCTGAGACAGAGTCTCACTCTGTCACCCAACAAGAATTTAGTGGTCTGATCCTGGCTCACTGCAATCTTGACCTCCCGGACGCAAGCGATCTTCCTGCCTCAGCTTTCTGAGTAGCTGGGACTAAAGATATGTACCACCTCACCTCGCTCATGTTTTGATTTTTTTTTGTATAGATAAAGTCTCGCTATGCTGCCCAGGCTGGTCTTAAATTCCTGGGCTCAAGCGACTCTCCTGCCTCAGCCTCCCAGAGTGCTGGTATTACAGGGGTGAGCTACCGTGCATGGCCAAGAGTCTGTATTTCTAATCAGCTCCCAGTTGGTGCTCTGATGCAGATTCTCTGATTGAGAGAAAAGATTCTAGTTGATGCTGCCATGCAGAAATGTGGGCCCAGTTTTGCCAGCTTACCGGATTTTTAAAGAAAATCTATAAGTATCTGTTTTATATGAAGTACCTCGATTTTTAAGGGTAGTAACAAATGTTTGCAAAAATGTTTATAAAATAGGAACTCCCTCTGACTACTTCATAAAATTATTAACATGAACTATTCTGATTCCAAATGCTGGGATATCACTTCTTCTGATTTCACCATATTTTGAACCTTGCATTTCATAAGTTTGCCCTTGCAGTTATATGTTTTGTATTTCTCTAAATAGATTTTAAGCTTCTTAGGGACAAGGGTGGGATTTTCTTCTAATTTTTCTATCTTCTAAAATATGTCACAAAATGTTTCATACCTAGTGGGAGGTCAATAGATACTAGTAAACTAACTAATGGAGATAAATGGTACATTTTATAAAGCTGGAATGGATTTCCATATATTATCAGTAGGAGTCTTATTTTGGAGAGGGCAAGCAGAAAAAGTTGCATAAATTTATTAACCACACTCATTTTTTTTAAGAAAACATATTAACAGCTCCAGGATGTATTGGTGTGCATGAGGAAAGTTTAATATTCCCAGGTGGTTATGATGGCATCATCATTGGACTATAGGTGAGGGATGACAGTGCTATCATTACAAAAGCAGTTGTGTAGTCAAAACAGCAGCCACAACAATAAAAAGTCAACTCCTTAAAAGGTTCAATATTTTTAAATGATTTATGAACCAGTTTTGAAGGACAAAGTGCAAATTCTCTCATAAAACCTAGCGGGATTGAAGATGACACAGTATAGCAAAATTCATGAAGGTAAAATGCATTGTACTCCAGGATTCTGAATATTTTCCGTGTCAACTTTGGGCAAATGCCATTATGAACTTGCCAGACCCTGAAGGATTTCCCTCTGAAAACGATCAGCACTTTGCCTGTGGCATTGTGACCCTTTAGACATGTATGGCACTCTAGAGTTTTCTAACTGCTTTGTCAGAAAAATTGACCTTTGTAACAGTTCCAGTAGGTCATCATGGAAGATTGTGTCAAGAAAAATTATCCAAAACTTGAAAAGAGGCAAAAGAGATGATGGTTTTCTCTCACCACAGTACAAATATTTTGTATCAGATTCTCCAGGGATTAACTATATCCATAAGGGTGTAGACTGTCTATTGACTAGACCAGTGGTCAGAAAACTTTTTTAGTTTTCTGCACCAGATAGTATATGTTCTAGGTTTTGCAGAACATATTCAATATTTGTTGAATAGTCTTCTTCTATTTTTAAAAAAATTTTTACATCTCTTTAAAAATGTAAAAGCCATTTTTTCTTTGTAGGCTGTACAAAAACAGGTTGTGGTTTAGATTTGACCCATGGGTACAAGTTTGTTTTGCCATCTCCTAGATTGAGCTATTTTATAACTCTGTAGGGATAGAAATTAACTTGTAAAAACTAATAGCATTGCAAGTGATTCTTGTCTGAGAGGAATGTAAATAAGTTCTCTCTATAGAGATGTAATTAAATTTTATCCAGTAGAGATATAATTGATTTATATGTAGTAAAAAAGATAAGCCCAAATATTATACTTTATTGTCCTATAGGATATTAACTAGTTTTGCATTTATCAGCAAATTTATATTGGCAGTTTTTAACTGACGGTTTTTCTGTTTCTCATATTCTCCTATGAACCACTCATGACACCTTACTCTCTCTCTCATTAATTAATAAATTGAATACATTTTAAATATAAATTCATTTTATATTTGCATGAATATCATATTTTTAACCGCTTGAAAGTTATATTGCAGCAGTAGTATTATCTCTTTTAATTTAATTAGGAAACTGTATCCACAATTATTAAGGGATTTTCTCAAGTTAAACCAGTACATGGCTGAACTGGGACTAGAACATGTTTTTAGATTTCTAGTGACGAAGAAGAAAAAGCAATCTGCTATTTTGTCTTCCATCTAGCCCTCAACTATCTGAAGTAATTAATTTCTCTCATCTTGGGAAAAGAAAACATCTCTAAAAAAAGTTTTATATTTTTAGTAGAGAAAGGTTTGCATTTTAAAGAGATATGTTATCTCAAGATCGGCCATGAATCAGGAATTTTCCAATAGTAGCCATGAATGATTGAGGCATCCAAAAACAACTGGACTTATGGAATGGCAGCAGCTTTTTAAACATTTTGCTTCTAGAGATAATTCATGGAAAACAGGGAGATTTGTATTTTGTTATCTGAAATAGAATCTCCTGATATTTGTCAGAATTTCTCCACATTTTATCTCATCTAAACTGTAAATGCCATACAGGATGTTAATCAATATATATCACTAATTTCTGTATGCTGTGAGTCCCTTTCTTTTATTGCATATAATAAGGCTCTATTATATGCAGTAAAGTTTTTTTCCTATACCATAGGATTGCCTATAAACTGTTTTTTCCTGTAAAATAGTAGTCTAGTTTTCTCTTCATTGTACCACTCTAGCCATCAACAAGCCTGGATTTTAGATTTATAGCAAAATTGTGGTGCTCCAAGAGGCAGGCATGCTTCATTTCCACCAGACAAAATTTACTTACATCCCTACAGATAGGAGAATTAGAGATGAATGTCTTTGCTCACAAGAAGTAAAAATAGTAAACAAACATGATTCAATCTGTACTCTTTGCAAAGATGTTGGGATGCTGACTGGCTTAATGTTATTAGTAATTTTCTTATCTTCTTTTCATGTGTACTCATTCTCTTACTAGTAGACAAGGCCTTTTTGGAGTGGTGTTTCTAGCAGTCAGGACAGAAGTGGCCGGCAGACATTTAGATCAGGGAGGTGAATCTGCACTTCCTGTTTGTGCCAATGTATCAATGTTGAGTTGCTCAGTTTTCTTCAAGTGTATTTATTGTTGCATTTCTCAGCATAAATTTATCCCATTGTATTTTTTATAAATAAATATTTTTTTGAACATTAAAAAAAATTCTTATTTTGTATACAGAGCAAGGGTACTACCTATGACCTGCAAGGACAAAGTTGGTTATGGGACAATAAGAAACCAAAGCTGATAGGACCAAATTCATATGTAGCATTGTATGCATATGCAGGGACCTATCCATGAGAGTATTGCAAATATCAGCTTTGAGATACATGGGAGTCAGAGTCTGGGCATGTCTGAGGTCTGAGTTGGCAGGTACTGATACAGTAAAAAGTATAGTAGGTCTATTAGTCCCAGTCATCTTTGAGGCATCTTCTTGGTGGGGTCAGATAATCACTTGCTTGGAATTTCTGGGTTCCCCTCTTTGGTTGCCACCACAAGCCATACCCAGTAGCCACACACTTTCAATTTTCCAGCTTCTCTTTCCACTTCTGAGATAGAAAGAAACATGACAGCACAGTGTGTGAACTCTAGCTTCCTGTACTATGTTGGAGTCAGATGATCTAATCCAGAAGAGTTGATCGCATAAAGGGAGAATGTTGGAATTAGGTGGGAAAAACAGATTACTTTTCTTTCCTTCCTTTCTCCCATGGACTGCTTGAAACATGGTTTATCCATAGAGTCCATCTGAAGATATTCCATATGGCAAAGTGACAAAGAGAGCTCTCTCTCTCTCTCTCTCTCTCTCTCTCTCTCTCTCTCTCTCTCTCTCTCTCTCTTTTTGGAGTCAGAGTCTCACTCTGTCCCCCAGACTGAAGTGCAGTGGCATGCTCATGGGCACCACAGCCTTAACCTGCTGGACTCAGGTGATCCTTCCACCTCAGCCTTCCAAGTAGCTGGAACCACAGGTTCACGCCACCACACCCAGCTAATTTTTTTGATTTATTGTAGAGATGAGATCTTGTCAAGTTGCCCAGGGTGATCTTGAACCCCTGAACACAGATAATCCTCTCACCTCTGCCTCCCAAAGTGCTGGAATTACAGGCATGAGCCACCGCACCCAGCTCACTATATCTCTTTATGGCTCACTGTGAAGCAGTGATAAGTACGGTAATACATCATCTTAAACTGTTCTCATCCTTTCCTGTCGCACATCCTTATGACTCATTCTCACTATCCTGGGATTGTACCTGTAAATAACCATCAGCACTTAATCCTTGCTTCAAGCTCCATCTTCTAAGGAACCTCAGGTAAAGGTAAGTACCACATATCTGGTACTCTTTCTCAGGACCTGAGGCTTTATTGGTCATTTGGCTTTTAAGAAACAAAAAAGAGGAAACAAACACAAAACTACAAATATGATACTTTTTGTCAATTATTTAGCTGTAACTAAAACAAAACAACAAAGGACAAAAATAAAATGGCTTAAGCAAGATAGAAATTGATTTCTCTCCCATAGAACAATCTAGAGTTATGTACTCCAACAACTAGATAGTAATTTTCCTCCGTGAAGTTCTTAGAAATGCAGCCTATTCTCAGCTCACTTTATATCCTCCTATTGGGCAGGAATCTGGGCATATCTTGGATGGATCCTCTCCTTTAGGGCTTCTCATGAAACTGCAAACAACGTGTTGGCCAGAGATGGGGTCTCTGAAAAATTGACTGGGGAAAGATCTACACCCAGACTCACATGATTATTAGTAGAATTCAGTTTTTTGGACCAAAGACCTCATGTCCTCACTGGCTATTGAGCAGAGGCTGCCCTCAATCCCTTGCCCCAACACGGTAGCTTACTTCACCAAAGCATGCAAGTTGAGAAGGCAATAGTCTGTTAGCAAGATGGAAGATACAAGCTTATATAACATAGCCAAGAAAGTGACATCACATTCTCTTTGCTGCATTCTTAGTTAGAAATGATTAGAAATGGTTAGAAATGATTGTAGGCCTGCCCACACTTGGGAGAGGGAATTACACAAAGTTGTGAACACTAGGAAGTGAGAGTAACTGGGGGCCATTTTAGAGTTTGTCAACCACAAATAATTTGGTTTTACAGATCTGTGGTGGGTGGAGTTGAAGCCTGCAGGATTTGATCTGGTTTGTGTATTTGTCATCTTACTTGGAGGATATAGGCTGGTTAGGGAATGTGCTTCTCACAGTGATGGCAGAGGCATAAGAGAACAAGCTAAACTGCATTGTATATGTCCGATCTCTACTTGCATCACATTTACTAATATTCTATTGTCCAAAGCAAGTCACATGCATACACCCAAAGTCAGGGGGTGGAGAAATGTACCCCCTACTTTAGTGAAAGCATGAAAGGTGAAGAATTGGGTCCAATAATTCAATGTACAACAGTGTGAAAACAGGAAGAGGTAGTATTATTTTGGTGAAAGTGGCCTTGTGACTCAACCCTCACATTGCAAGTGAACTTCTTGTTTGGATTACATGAGTTATTTGAAACAGGGCTTTATTTTTCTTGAGTTGGTGTCTCACTCTGTCTCCCAGGCTGGAGTGCAGTGGCATGATCATGGTTCACCACAGACTCAAACTTTTTCTGTCGAACCTCTCAGTAGTTGGGATTACAGGCATGTGCCACCATGCCTGACTACTTTTTTGAGTTTTTCTAGATATGACGTTTTACTATGTTGCCCAGGCTGATCTTGAACTCCTGGCCTCAAGCAATCCTCTCACCTCAGCTTTCCAAAGTGAAGGAATTACAGGCATGAGCCTCAATGCCAGACTAGAGCAGCCTTATTTATTTATTTATATATTTTTAAGTAAACAGGCGTATGTTCATGCTCTGGTTGGAAAGTGGGGGTGGTACTGGCATTCCACTTACCATACTGGCATATACTAATTCAGGGTTGGCAAACTATTGTTCAAATCTGGCCCCCTCATTTGCTTTTGTAGAGTTTGCAAGCTAAGAGTGCTTTGTATGCTTTTAAATGGTTGAAAAACAACAAGAAAGAATAGATTTCATGACATATGAACATTATATAAATTCAAATTTCTGTGTCTATAACTAAAGTTTTATTTGAACATAGCCATATTCATTCATTTACATGTTGTCTATGACTGTTTCACCCTACAGTGGCTGTGAGACTGTTGAGTAGTTGCAACAGAGATTATATGGTCTTAAACATTTACTATTGGATCCTTTACAGAAAAAAAAATTTGCTGACTACTGTTCAAATAAATAATGCCACATATACAAATGCATATGTATATATATAAGTAAATGAAATATGAGCTGGATATCACTTAAAATTTTGGAGGTGAAAGAGAAATTGGAGATTTTTTTCAAGTCTATACTTTTATTTTAGAGATGTGAAAATAGGCAAAGATAACTAAAATAACTCTTTAAAGTCATATATTTGTGGCAAAACCGAGAAACTTAACATACATTTCCCATTAAGAATTTTTTCTCTGCAATGTGCTGTCACCTAATATTTTTTCTAATATCCATTGAAAAATAAATTTTAAATGGAATAGGCCAAGGGGTCACAACGCTCATCTACATTTACTATTCAATTTATTTTTATTAATATTGTGATCTTTTTTGATTAGTGTGATGAATGTTTCTCACATGGCTGGGAAATGTATCAATTATGGGGTTAATTAGTGTTGATGTTTAAACTCAGAATGAAGTCATATTAATCGAATGCATCTATTTGATGGGGGTTTAATTAATTAGGTTCTGAAAACCTCTTCTGATAAACTCTACTCCATGCTAATGAACTCCATGGATCACCTTATTAAGCTCTAACTGTTGGTATCTTTCCCCCTTGCACTATTAAGCCACGTTTAATTTGTTCACATGGTTTCCAGAGTCAATAACAAGGTCTTTATTTTTACACCATGAAACCGGAGTTAGAAATATTCCCTCTCTCTAATTCAGTACAGTGACTCCATAATGTATGTTATGGAAGAAGATGCTTAGCTAGAAGACTGTAAAGCACTAAAAGTAAAAAAAAAGTAATCCACATTAATGACATTAATGAAGCATGGGAGTAATGCAAAGCTAAAAATGGTATTTACAAAGACAGTCAATAAAGCTTTAAGTTAAAAAATGTTTGCTATTAAGTAGCATAGTGATATAAATTACAGGGTTTAAGCGGCATCTACTTTTCTTCTGCGTGCTTTAAAAAATAAATAAGTGCATATCTTTATTGGGGTTTATATTGCATACGGCAAATTCACAAATCTTAAGTATACAATTAGATAAGTATTAAAAAATGATGTGCCCAGGTAACCATGGCTCGAATTAAGATGAAAATATTTCCAGCACTACAGAATATTGCTATGTCCCTTTCCAAACAAACCCCCCACACAGAGGCAACCATTTTCCTAGTTTTATCATCAGAGATTAATTTTCCTGTTATTGAACTTTATATAAATTAAATCTTACAGAATGTACTCTTTTTAGTCTGACTCAAGACTAAATAGATTCATCCCTGTCCTTGTATCAGTAGTTGTTTTTTTCTTCCTGTGTATTATTCTGATATATGAATATGCTATGATTTACTTGTCCATTTTCTTATTGATAAACATTTAGATTTTCTCTCTCCAGGTTTTGAAATTTATGAATAAAGTTGCTACAGACATTCTTTATAAATCTTTTTTGGGTGTATATCTGGGAGTGAAATTGCTAGGTTATAGGGTAGATATATATATATAGCATTATAGGAAACTGCCCAACAGTTTTCCAAAGTGTTTGTATAATGCTTGGCACTGTTAGACACAGTGCTTAGCACTATCAGCCTCAAATTTTAGCTGTCAAAATGTGTATATAGTGGTATCTCATGGTGTCTTTATTTTATCTATCTACCTACCTATCATCAATCATCTATCTACCGTCATCTATCTATATCTGTCATTTATCTACCTATCATCTTGCTGCATATATTATCTATCATCAATTTGTGTGTATATATATATTTATGTACATATGTATGTATGCACGTATGTATGTATGTATGTATGTATGTATATGTTTATTAATTTATTTTGAGTTGAGGTCTCACTCCAGCCCAGGCAGGAGTGCAGTGGCAAGATCATAGCTTACTGCAGCCTCAGTCTTCTAGGCTCTCCTGAGCTCAAGCAATCCTCCTGCCTCAGTCTGCCAAGTAGCTAGGACTATAGGCATGAGCTACCACACCTGGCTAATTAAAAAAAAAAAAATTTTGTGTAGAGACGAAATCTCACTATGTTGCCTAGACTAATCTTGAATTATTGGGCTCAAGCAATTCTCCTGCCTCGGCCTCCTAAAGTACTGCGATTACAGGACTTAGCCACCATGCCCAACTCATGGTGTTTTTAATTTTCATTTGTCTGATGCATAATGACAACAAACACCTTTTGTGTGACCATTGGCCACTTCTTGTTCATCTTCCTTTGGAAAGATCCTGTTTTTTTCTTCTTCTCCTTCTCCTTCTCCTCTTCTCCTCTCCTCCTCCTCCTCCTCCTCCTCCTCTTCCTCCTTCTTCTCCTTCCTCTTAAATATTGGGTTGTCTTTACAGTTTAGTTTGTAGAAGCTCTTCAACTATTCTGAATATTTTCTGAATTTTGTCAAATATATATATTGCTAATATTTTTTCCCATTCTGTGGCTATCTTTTTCATTTTCTTAATTGTCTCTTTTGATGAGAAAAAGCCTTTAATTTCAATTAAGTTGAATTTATCATTTTTTTCTTTTACAGTATATCTTTTTTGTGTTCTATCTAAGAAATCTTTACATATACCAAGGTCATAAAAATACTCATCTATGTTTTTTTCAGAAGTTTAAAAATTTCAACTTTTATCTGGATGTGATAGCTCACTCAAGGTGGATGGATTGCTTGAGCCCAGGAGTTCGAGACTAGCCTAAACAACATAGTGAGACCTCGTCTCTACAAAACAAAACAGAACAAAACAAAACAAAAAAACTTAGCCTGGAATGGTGGTTCTTGCCCATAGTTCCTGCTACTCAGGAAGCTGAGGTGGGAGAATTACTTGAGCCCAGGAGTTTGAGGCTGTGGTGAGCCGTGATTGTGCCACTGCATTCAACCTGGGCACAGAGTAAGACGCCAACTAAAAAAAAAAAAATTATATTTAGGTTTATATTAGAATTATATTCAGGTATTAATTAAATTTTGTGTGTGGTATAAGGGAGAGGTCGGGACTCATTCTTTAAAATATAGATATTCAGTTACTTGAACACCATTTGCTGAAAAGATCTTCCTTTTCCTATTCCAGTGGATTGGTGTCTTTGTTGAAAATCAGTTGGCTGTATAAATGTAACTCTGTTTAGAAATTCCATTTTCTGTTCCATCAATCTATTTGGTTACTGTTAACCCAGAACAGTTATTCTTGAACTAGGAAAGAATAAGTCCTCCAACAAGTTTTCTTCTTTTTCAAGATTGTTTTCCAGGTCCTTCTATTACATTTTAGATTTATTTATTTATTTTCAGTCCTGCTCCATCCCTGCCCCTACGTTTTAGATTTAGCCTGTCAATTTATACAAAAGACTCTTGGAATTTTTATAAGATTTCAGGGACTCTTTAGATAAGTTTAGGGTGATTGACATAAATATTGACTATTTTAATCCATGAATACAGAACGTCTCTCCATTAATTTGTGTCTTTAATTTATCTAAACAAAATTTTATAGTTTTTAGTATAGAGATCTTGAACTATTTTTTTTCTGGTTAAATCTGTCTTATGTATGTATTACTACTTGCATCAGTTTTGGCAATATGTCAGGTAACAGGCACTTTGTCTTTTGGTTACTCTACTCAAGATTCAGATTTCATGAATAGTTTCTGAAAAGGATGTGGGAGGGTGCAAGATTCATGGGGTTCAATGAGTCTTTGTTACCCAGAGAATGAGGAGTATATTTTTGGAGACAAACACAGCAAATATCTACTACTAGTTACTGGGCTTTACACGATCTCCTTTATATGATCTCCTTTAGTCCTTACAATATCCATATGGAGTGTGTGTCATATTTCCATTTTATTAATATAGGCACATTTTAAAGCATTTACATATTTTCTTAAGACCTTTTTATGCTGTTCTACTAAGAATCATATGCACATAAGCAATTCAAGTGACCGTTAGAACTTTTCCTCTTTTGTTCATTAATGCTGGTCTCATAGTAGGGCCACTTGGCAATACTATATCCATCATTCTTCCTTTATGACAGTAAAGAGAACTTATAATATATATATATATTTTTTACTAATTCAAAAAAGCTATCTGAATGAGCATACTTAGATCAGGAAATCAGAATGTTGCATCACAGTTTTGGCTCTGCAGTGAACACTCATTCTACCTTGAGCCTGATGCTTCACCTGTCTTGGTATTATCTCCCTTATCTAAAATGTAAGAGATGGACAAGATCATGTATGGTAGGAAGAACTCTAAAGATGCCTCTCCCTCAATATTCCAGCACCATAGTTATTAAATCAAATGTAATCTAGGTACTGCTGGAAAGGACTAGCATATCTGTATAGTACTGTAAAGGGACTTTGCAGATTAAGGTTACTAATCAGTGGCTTTACGATAAAGAGAGAATCTTGCATCTGAGTGGGCCCAGTGTAATCACACAGGTCTTTAAAAACAGATGAGGAAGGCAGAAGATGTGGTGAAAAAGGAAGGGAGAGGAGAGATGAGGCAGAAGGGGAAGTCAGAGAAATTCTAGGAATAAGAAGGACTCTACCTGACATTGCTGGCTTTGCAGATAGAGGAAGAGGGCCACCAACCAGGAAGTGAAAGCACTCTTAGTGAAGAGTGCAGGAAGCGACCAGAGGGGCGGCTCCCAGAATGGCGCCGAGCATGGTGAGGACACACCAGACAACAAAGGCCCTAGGTCCCTGCTTCTGTGTGCACAATTCCCCGCCCACGCGAAGTTCAAACCTGCAAGCCTCCGATCCTTAGCTAACTTTGTTATGCGTCCAATAGGACTATAACACGGCATGGGCCCCACCCTGCTCCCATTCGGCTCCTCCAATAAGAACCTAGCACAGCCCCTTCCGGCTCCTGTCAGGCTAGTAAATACAGCCCTCTCCTTGCATATCCCTCTCTCTTGGTCTCTCTTTCTCTCTCTCTCTGTTGCTCTCTGTCGCTCTCTACCTCTCTGCAGCTCTCTCCCCGCCTCTCTCCCACTTCCTCTCTCTCTCTCCACAGACCCTTTCCCCTTTTCCCTTGTAACTGCCGCTTTAATCAATCTCTTGGCCTTTAACGGGTGAGGAGTTGTTACTGGTACCGAACTTCTTTCACTTAGAAGCTGAATTTTTCCAAAAACCTGAGTGAGCTTCCATCTCCAGAGCCTCCAGAAAGGAATGAAGCTCAGCCAAGACCTTAGTGTTGGCCTTGTGAAACCTGGAGCAGAGAACCAACTCAGCTGTGCTGTATCTCACTTCTGATTATAGATTGTGAGAGAACTAATGAGTGTTGTCTTAAGTCATTAAAATTGTGGTAATCTGTTATGACAGTAATAGAAAACGAATACATCAGAGCTATACATTCATAAGCCTGCAATAGACAAGACAAAATATAATTGAGTATAAGTGTATTACTTGAGCCGGGTGAAAAATGATAGATGGTAAGGGATCCTTTGCCTCAAATTATTTGGGGAGGCAAGAGGAAACGGTGGGAACTGTGGTGAATCTAAACCGAACTATGCTTCCTCAGATTCAGCGTATGGTAGGAGGGTAAACCCTGTGTTGCAGGATGTGATTCTTTAAGGTAAACTAGAAATTCAGATTTTAATGGGAAATTCCTTAATTTTGGACAACTGACAATGAATGCTATTTATAAATACAAGCAAAACATGGCTGGCACTTAGATGTAACTTGAGGAATATCAGTTCATGACTTTTTGACAAGATGCCCTAAACATATTTGACCCTGTATAATAGGGAAAGCATAATGTGAAGTTTATAACTAAAAACCACAAAGCCACTTCTGAATCACTACTGAATGGTTATTTAAGTTTCTTCTTTAAAATGGGAATAATTATTCCATTTTCTCTATGATGTGAGGATTAAATGAGAAAATACACTTAATAAATTGCACATCAGTATGTTAGCTATAATTTTTATTTCACTGGGACAGCAGTGGATGCCGGTCAGAACTGGCTATCATATTCATAAGATGCAATAGGCCTTAATCATACTCTACCTCTATTCAGGTTTTTTTTTTCTTTTTTTGAGTTGGAGTCTCACTCTGTTGCTCAGGCTAGAGTGCAGTGGCACATTTATGACCACCCCAGCGTTGACCAACTGGGCTCCGGCAGTCCTTCCATCTCAGCGTTCCAAGTAGCACAGGTATGTGCTTCCATGCCCAGCTAATGTTTGATTTATTGTAGAGAAAAGCTCTTGCCAAGTTGCCTGGCCTGGTCTCGAACCTATGGGCTCAGGCAATCCACTCACCTTGGCCTCTCAAAGTGCTGAGATTACAGGCTGAGACACCGAGTCTGGCTACTCAGTTTTATAGAAAGACACAGAATAGGAAATACAGGCTGAAAATCCTCTTTATCTCATCAGGAGCCCAGCAGCTTACTTTACCCTTACTCCCTCATCCAAAAGAGCATGTAGGATTATGCAGAACAAAAACTTTGTATGTGTGGATCACTTTGTCAAAGAGCAGCTGAGGCCTCAGTTTTCTACCAGTCTTTTCTACACTCCTATCCCCGTAGCCCCATGGTCTGTCAATCACAGCTTCACAGATCAGGTTTTCATAACAAAGATGAAGGACATAACCTTCAACATTTAACTCAACTCTAGTTTCCAAGAAAATAGGACCCTAGCTTTAATTTTCCCAGGAAGGCCTGAGTCAGTTCAGAACAATATAAAATCTTCTTGCGATTAGCAACAGTTCCATTGAGGTAACATATTAGTTCCCCATGGTTGTTATAACAGATAGGAAACTTGGTGGTTCAAAACAATAAAAATGTATTCTTTTCCAGTTCTGCAGGATGATGACAAGTTCAAATCAAGGTGCTGGCAGGAGTGGGAGCTCTTCAAGGTATCCAGGGAAGAATTCTTTCTTGCCATCCAGGTTCTGGTGGCTCTGGGTATCTCTTGGCTTGTGGCTGCATAACTCGATTCTCTGCCGCCATCTTTGCATAGCTTCCCTTCTGACTATTATAAGGATATGTGTCATTGGATTTAGGGATTACCCAGCTAATCTAGGATGATCTCATCTCGAGATCCGTAATTGCATCTACAATGATTATTAATGTTTTTCCAAATAAGTTAATATTTACAGATTCCAGGGATTAAGATATAGACATATCTTTTGGGAGGCTACCATTCTTCCTAGTACTGGTGGGTAGTGAGAATAACATTGCTCCTATTACATAGATGCATACTCTTGGTAGACAAGGACACAGGAATGCAGGAAGCTAATTCATGCCTTAGAACTAGGAAAAAACCACATGGCTTGGACACAGAATGAATCAGTGATATTGTCCTCTTTACCATTGTTATTTGGTCTTCAGAGAAAATTGGACTCTGTAACAAGGACTTTTGTTTAAAAAAAAGGGTGGTGTTGTTTCTCCTTGGAATGTACCATGATAGCAATTCAGCTGGGTTTAACACGTGAATGATTGGGTTAAATCCTGTTGGTATCTTTGTGAAAGTTGGTTTGATTTTGGTTTAAGAGTCCAGCTCTAGGAAGAATGACTTTGAACTTCTCAATCATTAGTCAGGAGTTCTGTTTATAAGCATTATCATTGCTGATCATGAATGTTTTTTCCCAGAAGCTAAAAAGGACTGTAAATATATGAACTTGTTCAGACAACATCATTCTTTGCTGGAGGAAGAAATAATTCAAATTCATTTTCTCTAGCCAGCATCTAGGGAAATCAGATTATAGACCCCTTGTATCCACTAATGTCAGAGGGCTGGAAATTACAAAATGGTTCCTCATAGAGCTTTAGAATTAGGAAAGCACCAGAGGGTTGGCTTATTACCTTTCTCCTTAAGTAATAAAGGATAAGCACCTTATGTGAAAACTCTCATTTGACATGTTAGTCACCAAGTATGCCTATTTCCCATGCTAATGTGCTAGTCTGGTGTGAATCTATAGTTTCATTTTCTTTTCAGTATGTAATGTAGTGTAATTTTCTCTCAGTCTCAATTCTATGAAATAATAGGGAAGAAAAAGATGTAGCGAGGTTATTAAGTCCTTCCCCAGCCTTGAGATATGCTTAACTCTTACCCTTCTTAACTCGTGGAAGTGATTTAGCTTTGACAACACAGGTAATTCAGAAAAAAATACCTATTCTCTTGCTTTCACTGTTTAGGCCTGCCTGTGATTACCTGTTTAATAAAAGGCAGTAGGTTTAACAATTCCATTAAATTTCACACCCTATAAAACACACAAGTCATTGGCAGCATCTATGCTGAATTAGTATTTAATAATAGGAACTAATGCTTTACAGCACTTTACAGTTTACAAAGCACTTTCTGTTTATTATTCTATTTAAGCTTTGTGAGATGGGTAGTATTATATCCATTAAAGAAATGAGATAAATGAGGGTTAGAGTAGTTAAATAGCTAAGAGATAACAGCATCTGTGGTGACAGACCTAGTTAATGCTAGAGCCAGAAGTTGAACATAATACCGCCGTCTTTCTTTATCACATTATGAGTACTTTTAACCCTGGCACAGTTGTTCAGGCAGCCGAAAGCAAGAACCATGGATGACTGATTTGCTACAAATGTGGAGTTTAAGAGATGGTTGGTAACTTAAGGATCATCTAGTTGTATCAATTTACTTTACATGATGGGAGTTAGAAATAGTTTCCCACATTCCTTTGAAAACTCTAGACCCAGTTAGAAAGGTCTGAGCTTGCAAATACAAATACTTCAGGCTTCTTTTTTTTTTTTTAAACAGGAAAATGAGGAAACTAGGGTTCAGAGAGGAAAAGGAGCTTGCTCAAGGTCATGAAATTGGCTTGTGGTAGAGTTGGGAGTTTGGATCCAGATTTCATATCTTTCAGTCCCATGCTTAAGTAGCATCTTAGCACTTCAAATGAATTTCACTTACCAGTTGACTTTAGGATTGACAGAGTTTTTTATAAAGCAGTTTAAAAAATGCTAATTAAGGCTGGGTGTGGAGGCTCACACCTGTAACCCAAGCACTTTGGGATGCCGAAATGGGAGGATCACTTGAAGTCAGGAGTTCAAGACCGGCCTGGACGACATAGTGAGCCCCTCATTCTAAAAAAATTACAAAAAATGATTAGCTGAGTGTGGTACTGCTTGCCTGTAGTCCCAGTTATTCAGAAGGCTGAGACAGGAAGTTCACTTGAGTCCAAGAGTTTCAAGTTACAGTGAACCATAATCATGCCAATTTTACTAGCCTGGGTGACAGAGTGAGACACAGTCTCTAACAAAAATAAATAAAAATAAATTTTAAAAATAAAATTAAGCTTTAAAATAGTAAAATGGAAACACAAGTAAATTAGCAGAAGTTTTATCAATTGGAAATTATAAATATATTTACTGGACAATTCCTGGGTCAAAGAGAAAAATAAAAACCATATTTGCTGAATATTTAGGAAATATAGATACCAAAAAGGCCACATATGAGAAGAAGCAATAGAATGTGGTCAAAGTTGAACTGAGTGTAAAATTCATAGCCTTAAATATCTGTGTTACTAAATAAGAAAGAATAAATGAATTAAGTATTTACTGAAGGAAGTTGAAATAAGTCCACAAAAGGCCTAACAAAAGCATAAGTATTAATTTTATACATATCCATAATTTATTGGTTAATTAATTATTCAAATAATTAATTAATTACAGGAAAGATAAAAGGAGAACATCAGTAAGATAGTGGTATAGAAGGTCATTAGCTCATATCCTCTCAGAGCAACAATACAGTAATTTGTCAGCCATCCACAGAGAAAAGTGCCTTTGTGGCAGCACTGGAATCCAGGTAGGAGGTTTTCAAACACTGGTTTAACTACAGACCAAGAAGAATTGTTTGGAGTGGACAGACCTGTGCCCAGGTGACAGGTTTGCTGGCCTGGAAATGGTCTCGTTCCCCCTGTGGACTCCGTTACAGCCACATTTGACCTTGGTGCTGCCAGTAGATTCACTCACCAAAGGACACAGGCAAGAAGCCTATCTGTGCCTCAGGTAACTAGCCCACTGACCTCAGGCTCAGCTGTGGACCCTAATGTGGTCCTGTTACTAGGATCCAGTCACTCTCAGTTACAGTCTGAGGTTAGTCCTGACCATTCAGGGACCTGCCAGGAAACATGCCCACATGTGCATCCAGAGGCCTGCCGATCTTGGCTAGACTGCAGATCCTGATGCAGCCCTGTGACCTGGCTCCAGCCCTGCTTAGCCACAGTCCAGGGACCATCATGCCAGGCAAGGAATCTAGTAGGAAACCAGTAGGTATGTCTATCTGTGCCCAAGAAACAGGTTTGAAGATTTAGGTCTCAGCTGTAAATCCTGAAGCAGCCCTATGACAAGGCACTAGTCCCATTTATATAGGATATGTTACATAGATATATAGTATTAGTATGAAAACACTACTGATTTTTGAATGTTGACTTTGTATCCTGTAACTTTACTGGATTCATTTATTAGTTCTAACATATTTTTAAAAAACAGAGTCCTTAAGATTTTCTATCTATTTGATCATATCATCTGCAAACTGAGATAATTTACTTCTCTTCCAATTTGTATGCTTTTAATTTACTTTTCTTTCCTGATTGCTCTAGCTGGGACTTCCAAGTACTATGTTGAAAGCAGTGATGAGAGAGAATCCTTGCCTTGTTCTGGATCTTAGAGGAAAAGCTTTCAGTTTGTTCCTACTGATTATAAGGCTGACTGTGAGTTTTTAATATATGGTCTTTATTGTGTTGAAGTAAGTTCCTTCTATACTTATTTTGTTGAGAGTTTTATCAGGACAGGATGTTGAATTTCGTCAATTTTTTTCCCCTGCATCTATTGAGATAATCATGTGGTTTTTTGTCTTTAATTGTATTAATGTGGTACATCACATTTTTTGATTTGCATATATTGAACCATCCTTGCATCACAGGGATAAATTCTACTTGATTGTGATGTATGAGCCTTTCAATTTACTATTGAATTGGTTTGCTAATATTTTGTTGAGAACTTTTTACAACTTTGTAAATCTGGAATATTGGCTTGTAGTTTTCACTTCTTGTGCTATATTTGTCTGGCTTTGAAATTCAGGTGATGCTGGCCTCATAAAATGAGTTTGGAAGTGTTCTTTCTCTAAGTTTTTGGAAGAGTTTCAGAAGAATTGGTATTAATTCTTCAAATACACAGTAGAATTTACCTGCGAGGTCATCTGAGACTGGGCTTTTCTTTGTTGGGGGAGAGAGTTTGATTACTGATTTAATCTTCTTACTCATTTGGTCTGCTCAACTTTTCTATGTCTTTTTGATTCAGTCTTGGAGGTGGTATGTTGGAAAATATTTATCCATTTCTTATAGGTTATACAATTTTTTTGGCATATAATTGTTCACAGTAGCCTCTTATGATCCTTTGTATTTCTGTGACATCATTTGTAATGTCACCTCTTTCCTTCATGATTTTATTTGAGTTTTTTTTTTGGATAGTCCAGCTGAAAATTTGTCAAATTTGTTTATCTTTTCCAAAAATGAACTCTGAATTTCTTTGATTTTTAAAATTATTTATCTATTCTGTTTATTTCTGCTTTAATATTTATTATTTTCTTCTTTCTGCTAAGTTTGTGTTTAGTTTGTTGTTGTGGTTCTTCCTCCCCTTCTCCCTCCTCCTCCTCTTCTTCCTCCTCCTCTTCTTATTTTTGAGTCAGGGTTTTGCTCTGTCACCCAGGATGGAGTGCAGTGGCATGATTCTAGCTCACCATAGCCTTGACGTCCTGGGTTTAGGTGATCCTCTCATCTCAGCTTCCCAAGCAGCTGAGACTACAGGTGCGCAGCACCATGCCCAGCTAGTTTTTGATTTTTGAACAGATGAAGTCTTACTATGTTGCCCAGGTTGATCTTGAACTACTAGGCTCAAGCAATCCTTCCACCCTGGCCTCCCAAAGTGCTGGGATTATAGGCGAGAGCCACAGTACCTAGCCTGTTTTTCTTCTTCTTAAAAAATACCTTGTAGAGATGAAGTCTCATTATGTTTCCCAGACTAGTCTCAAACTCTTGCCTTCGATTAATCCTTCACTTGGCCTCCCAAAGCACTTGGATTACAGGTGTGAATTACTATGCCTGATCTAGTTTGTTCTTTTTAAAAAAGTTCTTTGAGTTGTAAAATTAGATTGTCTAATTGATATATTTTCTCTTTAAAATTTTACTTTATTTTTTCATTAATGCTCATTTTTATTGTTTTTGAATGTGTTTATTTCACAATCTGTTCTTTAGGTGCTATACACAAAGCTTGTATCAACTTTTATGTTTGTAAAAACTTAGCAAATAGAAAATTGACTTAAGCCAAAGCCAACATTAATTAAACATGAACAGACAGAATTTTCTCCATTATACTTGAGTGTATAAGGAAACTTCAAAAAGCTTATGACAAAACGGAATTAGAAGATAAAAATAAAAACATTATTTCTCAACATGAGCTCCACCAAGTTCAAGATACGCTTATAAGTGATGACACCAACCATTTAGTCCATCACTAAAGACCAGAGGCTCCTGGGACTTCAACCATGTCAATGTAGTCTTTTTTATATTATTAACTGAGTAAAAATGAGTGCTCTTTAAAGATTTTTTTTTTTTGAGTTAGAGTCTCACTCAGACCTCCAGGATGGAGGGCAGTGGCATGATCACAACTCACCGCAGCCTCGACCTCCTGTGTTTAGGTGATCCTTCTGTTTCAGCCTCCTGAGCAGCTCAAATTACAGGTGTGTGCCACCGTGCCTGGCTAAGATTTTTTAAGATTAAGATTAAGAAACAAAGAAATGAGCAGTGGCAAGATGGCAATTAAACTGGTTGGAGTATGTGAGTCTATGCATGGGTGATTGTGCATAATGATGAATTTGCATATATGTGTGTGTGTGCAAGTGAGTAAGCGAATGTCTGACTGAGGGGAGATGCAAGATCAAGCATCTAGGGTTCTCCTGCAGAAGCAGCTGCAATTTGCCACTGCTCTGAATTCAACACCTGCCATGCACAGGAACACTGCCATTCTCAGGGCATCTCTTGGGAAAAGACAGCAGAAATCAGTGACCTCTTGGCACTTTGCACCTGTGGCAACAGGCCAGGACTGGCAGTAGGGATTGAGGAGAAAGTGCCATAGGGAAATCTGGAGCAGATTCCATCAGAGAAGAAGACATGGGCCAATGCCATTTTCTCTGTCCTGGAACCTGGGGAGAGACCCACTTTGGGCTTGTCCAATGCTGAGAAGCCTGCATCCTGAGACTGAAGGACGATCTCTACACCCCTCTGGGATCACCATCACTGGCCCAGAGAGAATACTCTAAGTGCAGGATACCAGAGGGGCAGCCGCCACCGCCCCACTGGGCCAAACACAGATGCATGCAATTGGAGTGGGAGATCTAGCAGCAGAGTTGGGATAAGTCCTGATCTGATTTACTCCCTTTTCCCCAGTGGTACACGGGATGTCTGACTCAAGTGGAGAGCAGCTTGATCGGCCTGAACTGAGAACAGAGGGAAGGGGTCCAGAGACTGAAACCCACTCCCTACCACCAAGCTAAAAGTGTGGTGCTTGGGACACACCAGTGGGCAAAAAAAAAAAAAAAAAGGAAAGAAACTGAATTTCCAGAAATGGTCACAAGACGAAACTTCCTCCCTGCTCTCTCCATACATATCTTATTGTTTGTGTCTTCTAATTTGATTTGTCCTCTTTTTCTCCCTTTTTTTTTGCATATGGATATATTTGAATGTGAGCGTATCTTCAATTTTTTTTGGTTTTTGTTTATTTATCTGTTTGTTTGCTTGCCTATTTTCCTTCTCCTTCTTTCCCTTTATCTTCCTTTCTTCTCCCTTTTTCCTTTCTCTGTTCTTTTCATTTCTCTTATCTCATTTTGGTTTCAGGGAGTATACATATGCTCCCACCACATGGACATATTGTAAGGTGGTAGAAAGTGGATTCCAGGGGACCCACACCCCAGTCAGCATATACTGTGATCTGCAGGTAGCTTCTGACCATAGCTCCATAAATTACACCTGATTCAAATCTCAAAACTGCAAAAAGACAACATAGCTCCATATTCCCAGTCCAGCTTCAAAATTGAACAAATCCAGAGGATCTACCTAAGGAAGAATAGGGGATTGAGCAAACAGAAGTGAAAGCTATTCCCCTATCAATGAGCAGCAAAAATAAAGAAGGGGGAAAAGGGGGTGAAATCCATCACAAATGAAGAAGAATAAACAGAAGAACACTGGTAGCCCCCAGATCCCTGGAAAGAAAGCACTTGAGAATATGAATTTTGGAACTCAAACAATGAAGAGCCCCCAGAATGACTGGTCTCAAACCACAAATCCAGATATCAAGGTATTGATGGAGAGGATAAACAGAAATACAGACAAGAATAAAGAATGAAAGAGTTGATAACTGAGATGATGGCAATAAAAAATACAGTAGATGAAATAAACAACAAACTGACAAACATGGACAGTGGAATTAGCCAAATAGAAGACAGAGTCTCAGAGCTTGAAGACCCAAATATGGAACTAACCCAAACTGTTAAAGACTTAGAAAGGAAGCTTAAAATGACAGAACAAAGCCTCCAAGAGATGTGTGATTATATTAAGAGGCTGACCTTATGCCTGATTGGCATTCTTGAGGCAGAAAGGGAGATAGAGACCACTTTCAAACAAACATTCCATGAGGTTATCGAAGAAAACTTCCCTCATCTCATCAGAGACATGACCATCCAAACACAAGAGATCCAGAGAACCCCTGCAAGGCATCAAATGAGAAGACCAACTCCTAGACATATAGCAATTCACTTACACATAGTAGGTTTAAAAGAAAAAATCCTAAAGGCAATGATAGAGCAAGTCAGACTATTTGGGAAGACCAATTAGAATAGCAGCAGACTTATCTACAGAAAAACTACAGACTAGAAGAGATTGGAGTTCAATCTTCAAAGTTCTCAAGGATAAACAATTCCAATCAAGAATTTCCTACCCAGCTAAGCTAAGCTGCATCAGCGATGTAGAATTAAAATCCTTCTCAGATATTTAATCCCTAAGAATTTACACTGCCTCTAGATTTGCTTTACAAAAGACACTTAAGAAGGTATTACATACAGCAGAAAGAAAGAAAAAAAAATGACCACACTTTTCCCAAGAACGCAGGAAAACAGAGAATCAGCACAGCATGCATTGTGACTGCAAGATTGAAAACACACACATATGTCAATGCAAAAATCAAGAAAACCAACCAACCAACCAACCAACAAACAGTAACAGCAACAACAACAAAGAGCTTTATAAAAGCCTCATGGCAGGGATAAAATCTCACATCTCAATAATCAGCCTCAACATGAGTGGACTAAATGCACCACTCAAAAGACATAGAATAGCAAACTGGATAAAAAAATACAACCCATTAATTTGCTGCCTCCAGGAAATATATCTCAATACAAAGGACTCTCACAGACTCAAAGTTAGAGGATAGAAAACAAATTTTCAGTTGAATGGAATACAAAAGAAGACAGGAGTCATGATCTTAATATCAGACAAAACAACATTTAAACTATCAAAAATTAAAAAAAATAGGACACTGCATAATGATAAAAAGGTTCAATCCATCAACAAGAAATATTCATCCTAAGCAATTATGCACCCAACACAGGAGGACCAGCTTTTATAAAACAGCTACTAAGTAAACTAAAAAAATATTGACTCTAATACTATCATAGCTGGGGACTTAAATACCCCACTAACAACCTTAGATAGATCATTGAGGTAAAAAATTAACAAGGAGATCCATTACCTCAACTTGTCACTTGACCAAATGGACTTAATGGATACCTATAGAATACTCCACCCAACAACCACAAAATATATATTCTACTCATCACTGCATGGAATGTACTCTAATACCAACCATATTCTTGGCCATAAATCAAGCATAAACAAATTTCCTAAGATTGAAATACTGCCATGTACCTTCTCAGACCACAGTACAATAAAAATAAATATCAACACCAACAAAATCCTTCCAAAACTCAAAGACATGGACATTAAACAGCATGATGCTGAACAATTACTGGTTCAACAAACAGAAATCAAAACAAAAGATTTCTGGAAACAAATGAAAATTAAGAAGCATCTTATCAAAACCTCTGGGATGCCATGAAATTAGTACTAAGAGGGGAATTCATATACCTATGAACACACATAAAGAAAATAGAAAGATCACAAGTTAACAGTCTAACAAATCACCTGTGGGAGCTGGAATGACAAGACCATCAAAATCCTAACTTCAGCAGAAGAATCCAGATCACCAGAGGAAAAGCCCACATATGGGACATAGAAGTAAAAAATTTCATAGAAAAAAATATCAATGAAACAAAAAAACTGGTTCTTTGAAAGGATAAATAAGATTTATGGAACTCTAGTCAGATTGTTCAAGAAAAAGAGAGAAAAAGCCTGAATAAACACAATCAGAAATGCAAAAGATGAAGTCACAACTGACCCTGAAGAAATACAAAAGATTATTAGAGATTGCTATAAACACCAGGATAGAGACAAACTCAAAAACCTAAATGAGATGGAGGACTTTCTGATGTCACACACCCTTCCAAGGTTGAAACAAGAAGAAATTGAGACCATAAATAGACCAATAACAACCCAGAAAATAGAATCTGTCATAAGAAAACTACCTACAAACAAACAACCAAACAGACAAAAACAAAACCAAACTAAACCCTGGACCAGATGGCTTTCCAGCAGTATTTTACAAAACATACAAGAAGGAGCTGATACCAATCCTGTTGAAAGTATTCCAGGTAATTGAGAAAGACAGAGAACTCTTCCCAAATCATTTTATGAAGAGAACACCACATTAATACCCAAACTGGGGGCAAGATCCAACAAAGAAAGAGAACTACAGCCAAATATCTGTAAGGAACATAGATGCAAACATTTTCAACAAGATTCTAGCAAGTCAGATCCAACAACACATCTCAAACATCATCTACCATGACCAAGTAGGCTTCATCCCTGGGATGCAGGGCTGGTTCAATATCCACAAGACCATACACATAATTAAATATATCAACAGATGTAAAAACAAGAACCACATGATTATATCATTAGATGCAGAAAAAGCTTTTGATAAAAATCCAGTATCCCTTCTTGATCAAAACCCTTGAACACCTACCTACAGAGGGAACATACCTCAAAATGGTAAGAGCCATCTACGATAAACCCACAGACAACATATTGCTAAACAGATAGAAACTGGAAGCATTTCAAGTTTCAACCAGAACAAAACAAGGCTGCCCGCTGTCATCCCTCCTGTTCAACATAGTGTTGGAAGTCCTAGCTACAGCAATCAGACAAGTCAAGGAAATCAGGGGTATCCACATAGGAAAAGAGGAAGTCAAATTATCACTCTTTGCTGATGATATGATCCTATACCTTGAAAATCTAAGAGAATCTGTCAAAAACCTGCTTGCACTGATAAAGGACTTTGGCAAAGTCTTAGGTTACAAAATCAATGTGTAAAAGACAGTCCCACTCTTAAACACCAAAAAGAAGCAGGTAGAGAACCAAATAAAAAGCACAATTCTATTCACAATAGCCACGAAGAAAGTGAAATACCTCAACATCTTCCTAACCAGAGAAGTGAAAGACCTTTACAATGAAAACTACAAGCCGGGCTTGGTGGCTCAGCCTATAATCCTGCGCCTTTGGGAGGCTGAGGTGAGTGGATTGCCTGAACCCATGGGTTTGAGACCCGCTTGGGCAGGTGAGACCTCATTCTACAATAAATCAAAAGATTAGCCGGGCGTGGTAGTGCACGCCCGTAGTACCAGCTACTTGGAAGGCTGAGGCGGAAGGATCGCCGGAGCCCAGTAGGTCGAGGCTGTGGTGGCTGGGAGCGGCCACTGCACTCCAGTCTGAGCGACAGAGTGAGACTCCAACTCAAAAAAAAAAAAAGAAAACTACAAAACACTGTTCAAAGAAATCAAAGATGACACAAATGGAAAAAATTCCATACTATAGGTTAGAAGAATCATCTTTGTTAAGACGTCCATCCTACCAAAGGCAATTTACAGATTCAGTGTGATACCCATAAGATTATCATTCTTCTCAGACCTGGAAATGACCATACAAAAAAATTTCATCAGAAGCGGTAAGATGGCAATGGGGCAACCCGGTTTGTGAAACCCTCTGCAAAGGAGAACTGCAGTGGGTCTCTGACTCTCACCCTGGGGGCTGCAGACCCCAACAATCGCAGCCTGCTCTTCATACGGAGCTTGGCCGTTGCCACCGCTGGGGCATCGCAGCGGTCTGGATAGTCACTGCAGTGCAAACGGTGCCGCCGCCTCTGCCGCAGCCCCCCCCACCCGCAGCGGCCTCCGTGGCGGCCATAGCACATCACACCACCCGGGCCAGAGGCAATCCACTTCAGTCCTCCAAGTCCCTTCAGGGAAGATCTGCTGGGATCGCTGCCACCTCTCCAGTGACCGAGACGTCCTGCCCGCCATAAGTCTCCTGCCATCTGCCCTGAGGCAGGCACCCATCTTCAGCCTCTGCTGTCCCTGTCTGGCACCACCCACTCTGGGGCGAGCAGCTGAGATAGCACCACCTGCTGTCGATTCAAGGTAACAACACCGAAATGGGAGAAACAAGCTTGAAAAAGACATAGGCCAGGGTGGTGAATGGAGGGTAATCTGAACTGTCCTTCACAGCAGACCAGGGGCAACTGACCCTAACTATAAACTAATTTACCTGCTTGAAAAGAAAATTAGAAATCAGAACTGAAAGGACATTGGACTTAAACAAAAGTCTCAGAGTGTGCTTCATTGATTCTGTTAGTTTAATGACTTAATTCTATTCCTACTGTATTGTTCCTTTTTTTTCTTTTTTCCTCTTCCCTTTCTTCTCTTTTCTTCTCTCTGTAAACCATATCTTTGTATAGAGGAACAGCACACTAATAAGGTGGTTGGTTAGCTTGTATGTTAGCATCACTATATGTTTTATTTTTTTTGTATGAGAGTTGGTTCATCTGTAGCTGTAGTCTATTGTTTTTATCTGTTTCAGTATAGGCCTCTCTCTCTCTATTTGTTGGCACACTCGGTTTTTCCCCCCCAACTCCTCTGTCTCTCCACCCCCCTCTTCAACCCACTGTCTGCTCCATTCTCTCCCTTCTGCTAACCACATTTTATTTCAGGGAGTAAACCTACAGCCCCACTGCATGGACAGGTTCCAAGGCAGTGGGAAGTGGATTCCAGATTATCCACACACCTGTCAGCGAATACCAGGACCTGCAGATAGATTTTGAATCACAGCTCCCCCCTTAAGTAAATCTCAAAACTGCAAAAAGGACCACCCCAGCCTACAGTGCAACTCAGGAATTGAACAAAGTAAGGGGGCATACATAAAGAATAGGAGATTGAACAACCAGAAGTAAAACCAATCCCTTTAACCCTGAATAACAGAATTAAAGAAGACGGTGACGTGGAGGGAAGGAAAAAGTAGGGAGGGTGAAAAACCACACAAATGAAGAAAAACCAAAAGAAGAATATAGGTCTCACACAGACCCCTGGGAGATCAGACACTGATAAAACAGATTTTGGAACACAAACAATGAAGAGCCCCAAGAATGACTGGTTACATGCAAAAAACCCAAACATCAAGACATTAATGGAGAGAATTTAAAAAATTGAGGAGAGACAAGAAGAAAATAGGAAGGAGCTGATGTCAGAAATGACAGCAGTAAAGAATACTGTGATGGAAATGAATAACAGACTAATAAGCATGGAAAGCAGAATTAGCCAAGCAGAAGAAAGAATCTCAGAGCTCAAAGACTTAAACACAGAAAACTGTCAAAAGCATAGAAAAGAAGCTCAAAAAGACAGAACAAAACCTGCAAGAGATGAATGACCACTTCAAGAGACCAAACCTGAGTAATTGGGCTTCCTGAGGCAGAGAGAGAAACAGAAGCCACACTGGAACAAACATTTCATGAAATCATTCAAGAAAACTTCCCTCATCTTATCAAGGATGAAAAAATTCAAACACAAGAGATTCAGGGAACCCCTGCAAGACAACAATGAGAAGACCAACTCCCAGACACATCATAATTCGCCTAAACAAAGTACCTATAAAAGAAAAAAATCCTAAAGGCAGCAAGAGAAAAAGGCCAGACTACCTACCGGGAAAAACCAATTAGAATAGCAGCAGATTTATCCACAGAAACCCTTCAGGCTAGGAGAGCCTGGAGCCCTATCTTCAAAGTTCTAAAAGAGAAAAAATTTCAACCAAGAATAACCTACCAGCCCAAACTAAGCTTCATTAGTGAGGGAGAATTGAAATCTTTTCCAGATATCCAATCCCTAAGAACCTACGCTGCCACCAGACCCCCTCTACAAGAAACACTTAAGAAAGTACTGAACACAGAAGAAAAAGAATAAAGAACAACAACATTCTTCAAAAGAGTACAGGCAAAAGATTAAAAACACACATGAACCAACTCCAAAACCCAAAGAAAGACAACAAATAAACAGAAACAACTCTGTTAGAACCTTATGACAGGGATCAACTCTTGCATTTCAATTATTTCCCTAAATGTGAATGGACTAAATACACCGCTGCAAAGACATAGAAAGGCAAAATGAATAAAATGAATAAAATATCATAAGGTAACAATCTATTGCCTTCAAGAGACTCACCTCAGTAGAAAGGACACCCACAGACTCAAAGTAAGAGCATGGGAAACAAACTTTCAGGCAAACAGAATACAAAAGAAAGGAGGAGTGGCGATGTTAATTTCAGACAAAATACCCTTCAAGCTATTAAAAATCAAAAAAGATACAGAAGGCCACTACATAATGATAAAAGGCTCAATCCATCAACAAGAAATATCTATCCTAAACATATATGCACCCAACATAGGTGTGCCAGCTTTCATAAAGCAACTTCTAGGAAAACTAAAGAAAGATATTGACTCTAACACCATCATAACTGGGACTTTAATACCCCACTCACAACCCTAGACAGATCATCAGGAAAAAAAATCAGCAAGGAGATCCGGAACCTCAATGTGACTTTGGACCAAATGGACTTAATTGATACCTACAGAACACTCCATCCAAAGACCACAGAATACACATTCTACTCATCATCACATGAAATATATTCTAAGATCAACCACATACTCGGCCATAAATCAAGCATAAGCAAGTTTAAAAGGACCGAAATTCTACCATGCACCTTCTCAGACCACAGTGGAATAAAAATAAACATTGACACCAACAAAGTCCCCCCAAAACCCACAAAGACATGGACACTAAACAGCATGATGCTAAACAACTCCTGGGTCAATGATGAAATCAAAACAGAGATCAAAAGATACCTGGACACAAATGAAAATGAAGAAACATCTTACCAAAATTTCTGGTTTGCCTTGAAAGCTGTAGTAAGAGGGGAATTTATATCCCTACAAACACACATGAAGAAAATGGAAGGAACACAAATTAACAGCCTAACAAGACACCTAAGGAAGCTGGAAAAGCAAGACCACAAAAACCCTAATTTCAGCAGAAGAATTCAGATCACCAAAATAAAAGCCCAAATCCAGGACATAGAAGACAAAAAGATAATACAAAAAATCAATGAAATAAAAAGCTAGTTCTTCGAAAGGATAAACAAGATCGATGGTCCCCTAGCTAGACTGACCAAGAAAAAACGAGAAAAAAACCAAATAAGCACTATCAGAAACACAAAAGATGAAGTCACATCTGACCCTGAAGCAATACAAAAGATCATTAGAGACTACTACGTATACTTGTATGGAAACAAACTTGAAAACCTTAAGGAAATGGAGGACTTTTGGACATTACACAACCTACCTAGGTTGGAGCAAGAAGAAATTGAGGCCCTAAATAGACCAATAACAATCAAGGAAATTGACTACATAATAAGAAAACTTCTTACAAAAAAAAGCCCTGGTCTAGATGGCTTTCCAGCAGAATTCTACAAGACATTTAAGGAGGAGCTGATACCAATCCTACTGAAGGTATTCTAGGTGATTGAAAAAGATGGAACTCTCCCCAGATCATTTTACGAAGCCAACATCACATTGATACCCAAGCCAGGTAAAGATCCAACAACGAAAGAGAACTGCAGGCCAATATCTTTGATGAACATAGATGCTAAAATTCTCAATAAGATCCTAGCAAACTGGATTCAGCAATACATCTCAAAAATCATCCATCATGACCAAGTAGGCTTCATTCCAAGGATGCAAGGCTGATTCAACATTCGTAAAACCATAAATATAATTAAATACATCAACAGATGTCAATACAAAAACCACATGATCATAACATTAGATGAAGAAAAAGCTTTTGATAAAATCCAGCACCCCTTCTTGATAAAAACCCTTGAACATCTAGGCATACGGGGAACATACCTCAAAATAGTAAAAGCCATCTATGAGAAACCCACAGCCAGCATACTACTAAATGAACAAAAATTGGAACCAATTCTCCTGAAAACTGTAACTAGACAAGGATGTCCACTCTCACCCCTCCTGTTCAACATGGTATTGGAAATCCTGGCTAGAGCAATCAGAGAAGAGGAGGCAATCAGGGGTATCCAAATAGGAAAAAAGGAAGTCAAGTTATCTCTCTTTGCAGATGATATGATTGTGTACCTTGAAAACTCAAGAGAATCTGTCAAAAGCCTCCTTACACTGATAAAGGCCTTTGGCAAAGTCTCAGGATACAAAATAAATGTACAAAAGACAATCGCATTTCTCTACACCAATAATAATCAAACAGAACCCCCCCCAAAACACAATTCCATTCACAATAGCCACAGAAAAATGAAATACCTTGGCATCTTCCTAACCAGGAACATGAAAGACCTTTACAATGAAAATTACAAAACACCGCTCAAAGAAATCAAAGATGACACAAACAAGTGGAAAAATATCCCATGCTCATGGATTGGAAGAATCAACATTGTGAAGATGTCCATCTTACCTAAGGCAATCTACACATTCAATACAATACCCATCAAATTACCAGCAACATTCTTCTCAGACTTAGAAAAAACAACACAGGAATTCATATGGAAACACAAACATCCAATAATAGCCAGAACAATCCTCAGCAAAAAAACAAAGCAGGTGGTATCACATTACCAGACTTCAAACTTTACTATACAGCTACAATCATCAAAACAGCTTGGTATTGGTACAGGAACAGGCATATAGATCAATGAAATAGGATTGAGATTCCAAAAGCAAAACCTCAATTTCTCAACCAACTCATCTGCAACAAAGCCCCCACCACCTCCCACTGGTGAGAGGAAAACCTATTCAGTAAATGGTGCTGGGAAAACTGGCTGGCCACATGCCAAAGATTGAAACAGGACCCATCTATCCCCATGCACAAAGGTTAACTCCAAATGGATCAGAGACCTAAATGTAGAACCTCAAACCATAAGAACCTTAGAAAAGGAAGGAAATACCCTCATGGAAATTGGAACTGGCATCCAATTCCTGAACAAAACCTGAAACCCACAGGTCATAAGAGAGAAGATAGACAAGTGGGACCTTATTAAACTGACAAGCTTCTGCAAAGCCAAAGAAACCATCAAGAGAGCAGGGAGACAGCCTACAGAATGGGAAAAAGTATTTGCCAACACAGGTCTGACAAAGGCTTAACATCCTGGATCTACAAGGAACTCAAACGTGCTGAAAAGAAGAAAATAAACAACCCCATTATAAAATGGGCCAAAGATATGAACAGACACTTCACAAAAGAAGACATCTGAGCAGCCAACAAACACATGAAGAAATTCTCAACCTCACTAATCATCAGGGAGATGCAAATCAAAACCACACTGAGATACCACCTAACTCCAGTCAGAACGGCAATTATCAACAACTCAAAAAATAACAGCTTCTGGAGAGAGTGTGATGAAAAGGGAACACTTCTACACTGTTGGTGGGAGTGTAAACTAGTGCAACCTAGTGGAAAGCAGTGTGGCGATTCCTAAAAGCTCTAAAAATCGACCTTCCATATGACCCCGCAATCCCCTTACTGGGAATATACCCTGAAGAACTCAAATCACTCTATAAAAAAGATACCTGCACACGTATGTTTATCGCAGCGTTGTTCACAATAGCAAGAACCTGGAAACAACCATGCTGCCCATCAAAAGAGGACTGGATTAAAAAAATGTGGTACATATACACAATGGAATACTATGCAGCCATAAAAAAGAACAAAATCATGAATTTCGCAGCAACCTGGATGGAACTAGAGTCTATAATACTGAGTGATCTCTCATAGAAACATAGATCCGAGTATCACATGTTCTCACTCATATAATGAACCTTGAACATCCAATGTAATACTATAAGAATATGACTGATGGTACTGGGACACTATGGGGGAGCGAGGGAGATGGGTTTAACAGTAGCAAATATCTGTCTGGGGACAGGGAAACACCTCTTATCAACAGGGTGCCTGAATGAAACGCAATTGTAAACCTAACCCTTAACTGTACTCCACAAAACCATAATAAAAAATATTAAAAAAAAATTCATATGGAAACATAAAGGACCACAAATAGTCAAAACAATCCTTAGCAAAATGAATAAAGTGGAAGGTAGCACACTCCTAGACTTTAAACTTTATTGCAAGCTACAATAATAAAAACAACCTGGTATTGGTAAAAAACAGATATAGATGAATGGAACAGGATAGAGATTCTGGAAGCAAGACCTCAATTTCTCAACCTACTCATCTTTGATAAAGCCTCCACCGACAACCAATAGGAGAGGAGAGCCTGTTCACTAAAGGGTGTTGGGAAAATTGGCTGACAACAAGCAGAGTATTGAAACAGGACCCCTACCTATCACCATACACAAAAAATAACTCTAAATAGATCAAAGACCTAAATGTAAAACTTTAGATTGTAATAATCTTAGAAAACACAGTAGATGTCCTTACAGAAATTGGAATAGGCAACCAATTCCTGATCAAAACTCCAAATGCCCATGCCATAAAAGATAGACAAGTGGGACCTCATCAAAGCAAAAGAAACTACGAAGAGAACAGGGAGACAGCCCACAGAATGGGAAAAAATATCTGCCAACTATATATCTGACAAAGGCCTAACATCTAGGATCTGTAAGGAACTCAAACATGCTGAAAGGAAAAAAAAAAAACAAAAAAACACCTAGCCCCATTACAAGGTGGGCAAAAGACATGAATAGACACTTCTCAAAAGAAGACATACAAGCAGCCAACAGATACATGAAAAAGTGCTCAGCCTCACTAATCATCAAATAAATGCAAATCAAAATCACACTGAGATGCAACCTAGCTCCAATCAGGATGGCCGTCATCAATAACTGAAAAAACAACAGATGCTGGAGAGGATGTGAAGAAAAGGGAATGTTTCTATTCTGCTGGTGGGAGTGTAAACTAGTACAACCTCTATTGTGAACAGTGTGGCAATTCCTAAAAACTCTAAAAATCGACATTCCACATGACCCAGCAATCCCCCTTCTGAGAATATACCCAGAGGAACTCCAGTCATTTTACAAAAAAGATGTCTGCACACACATGTTTATTGCAGCATTATTCACAATATCAAAAACATAGAATCAACCATGCTGCCCATTGAAAGTGGACTCAATAAAAAAAATATGGTACATATAGTAATAGACTATTAAACAGCCATAAAGAAGAACAAAATTATGGACTTCACAGCATCTTGGATGAATTTAGAGTCTATCATACTCAGTGATCTATCACAGAAACACAGAACTGGGTATCACAAGTTCTCACTCTTAAGTGGACCCTGAATATTTACCATAATATTATAAAAAAGAGTTTGGCAGTAGTGGGACACTGCCAGGGGAGGGAGAAGGGGGGCTCATAACATCAATAAGGGTACCTAATCTCAAACCAGGTGAAGTGGAGACCAAAGGGACAGGGTCTTGCTCTATTGCCCAGGCTGGTCTTGAGCTCTTAAACTCAAGCAATCCTCTCACCTTGACCACCCATAGTGCTGGGATTAAAGGTGTGAGCCACCATGCCCAGCCTAATCTTCAAATTCTTGATCAAATAAATCTGACAAATGACGTTCTCTAACAAAAACACCCTTCAATTTTATTCCTTCCCTGCATATTTCATGTAATTATCTTCTAAGGCCCATGTATCTTTTCCCAACATCTCTGAGGGTAAAATTCCTTGATGTGAACCTTTAGGGCTGGAATCTTATTTTCTTCTTAATTCCTTCATTGTGGCAAAATGCATTTCAGAAAAGGGGCTCCTTGACTCAAAAGTCAGCATATCCTCTTAGACTCTCACTAACGCTCCTCTGGAATCACACACCCATAACTAGCCACACCATCTCCCATCAGGGAGCCAGACACCTGCTAGCATGTTCCTGGACTCCTCTCTATTCTGGTCCTGCCTCTAGTTTGCATCGTAAGAATTGGCCTCACAAGAACTATGGCAACAGAATGAGTTGGAATGGGTGAAGACAGGAGGAATGTGGGCTGACTGCAGGAAAACTCACCATTCACCCTCAGTCTTATTTCATTTTTTATTTTTTTGTGTTGGAGTTTGTGCTGTCCAGGTTAGAGTGCAGTGATATGATCATGGCTCACCACAACCTGTACCTCCTGGACTCGGGTGATCAACCTGCCTCAGCCTCCCAAGTAGTTGGGACTACAGGTGTGCACCACCACGCCCAGCTAATTTGCTAATTTTTTTGTAGAAATGAGGTCTTGCTATGTTGCCTAGGCTGATCTCAAACTCCTGGGCTCAAGAAATTCTATCTCAACCTCCCAAAGTACTGGGATTACAGGTGTGAACCATTGCACCTGGCCTTATTTTCTCTTTTTTAATGTGGACATTTAACATTATAAACTTCTCTGTGAGTACTGTTTTTGCTGATCCCATAAGGTTTGGTATGTTGTACTTGCACTTTTGGTTGTTTCAAGGTATTTTAAAAATTCTCTTTTATTTTTTCTTTTACCCAATTGTTGTTCAAAGGTGTGTTGTTTAGTTTCCATGTGCTTGTAAATTTTCCTGTTTTCTCTCTGTTATTAATTTCTAATTTCATTCATTGTGGTCTGAAAAATACTTGGTATGATTTCAGTCTCTTAAAATTGTTAAGACTTGTTTTGTGGCCTAACTGTGGTATATCCTGGAGACTATTTCATATGCACTTGGGAAGAATGTATATTCTTCTGTTGGGTAGGAAGTTCGGTATGTGCCTGTTAGATTCATTTGGTCTACAGTATTTAAGTCAGCTGTTTCCTTATTGATTTTCTGACTGAATAGTCTTCACAATATTGAAAGTGGGATATTTAAATCTCTTACTATTATTGTGTTAAATTAATCTTTCCTTCAAATCTGAAAATATTTGTTTTATATATTTAGGTGCTCTTGTGTTAGGTGTATGTATATTTATGATTATTATTTTTCCTGTTGAGTTGACATTTTTATTATTCTATAATAACCTTCTTTGTCTCAAGTGACAATTTTTTATTTAAATTATATTTTGTCTGGTATAAGTATAGCCACTCCTGATCTTTTGTGGTTACCATTTACATAAAATACCTCTTTTCTTTTTTTTTAATCTTTATTTTAAAGATGTAGTGTACAATTCAGGGTTAAGTATACACATGATCATTATACAGGCAAAGTTTGAGCCTCACTTTGGTTTTCACTTCACATGTTTTTTTCATCCCTACATTTTCAGTCTACATGTGTCTTTATATCTAATGTGAATTTCTTGTAGACAGCATATTGCAAGATCTTTTTAAAATTCCATTCAGTCATTTTATGCCTTTTGTTATACAGTTTATTTAATTTATATACAGTGATTATTGATAGAAAAGATTTACTATTGCTATTTTGTTAGTTGTTTTCTGTCTGCAATTCGTCTGTTCTCTTTCTTGCTGTCTTCTTCTGTTATTTGATAATTTGGTAATTGTAATGGTTTAGTTAAATTCCTTTGTCTTTATCTTTTGTGTATCTACTATACATTTTTCCTTTGTGGCTACCATGGGGCTTGTGTAAATCTTGTAGTTATAACTCTCCATTTTAGATTGATAACTACTTAATTTTAATTGCATACAAAAACTCTACACTTTTATCCCCCCCACACAATGTGTTCTTGAGTCAAAGTTTGCTTCTTTTTATATTTTTTAATTCATTACCAATTTTTTGTGGCAGTTATTTTTAATGTTTTAAAACTTTTATATTAGAGTTATAAGTAATTTGTGAACCACAATTACAGTGTTATTATTATTATTTTTTCAGTCAGGGTCTCATTCTATTACCCAGGCTAGAGTGCAGTGCATGATCATGGCTTATAGCAGCCTTGAACTTTTGGGCTCAGGTCATCCTTTCACCTCAGTCTCCCAAAGAGATGGGACTACATCATGTACCACCACACCTAGCTAAATTTTTGATTTTTTTGTAGAGACAAGGTCTTACTCTGTTGCCTAGGCTGATCTTGAACTACTGGGTATAAGTAGTCCTCCTGCCTCAGTCTCCTAAAGTGCTGGGATCATGGGAGTGAGCTATCACATCTGACCACAATTACGGTGTTAAATAATTCTGTTTTTGACTATATATTTAACTTTGCCAGTGAAATTTATACTTTTATATACTTTTCTTATATGAAATTGATGTATAGTATGTTTTCAGTTCCTTCTGAAAAACCCCTTAAACATTTCTGATAAGGTAAGTCTATTAGTGATGAATTCCCTGTTTTTGGGAAAGACTTTATTTTCCCTTTCATTTTTAAAGGATAGCTTTGTAGGATATAGTATTTTTGGTTGACTTTTTTTCCCTTCTACACTTTAAATATACCATCTTGCTACTTGCCTTCAAGTTTTTTGTTGAGAAATCTTCTTATAGTTTCATGGTGGTTCTCTTGTATATGACAATTTACTTTTTTTTAATGCTTTCAACATTCTCTCTTTTCCATTAACTTTTGACACTTTATAATGTGTCTTCATGTAGACCTATTTATATTCAACCTATTTGAAGTCTTATGGGCTTTTTGAGTCTGGACATTTATTTTCATCCTCATATTTGGAAAGCTTTTGATTATTATTTAAAAAAATAATCTCTCTCTATGCCTCTGTCCCTATCTCTATCTCCTTTTTCTTCTAAGACTCCCATAATGTATATATTGGTTTGCTTGATGGTATCCCATCAGTCTCTTAAGTTTTCTCCACTCTTTGTCCTTTTTTCCTCCTATGGGTAATTTTAAGCGACCTGTCTTTGAGTTTACTGATTCTTTCTTCTGCTTGATTAATTAAGTCTGCTGCTGAAACTCCCTACCGCATTTTTAATCCAATCATTGTATTCTTCAGCTCCAAAATTTCTGTCTCGTTCTTTTTATATGTTTAACTCTCTTGGTTCAACTTTTTATTTTGTTCTTCGATCAATTTCCTGATTTCATTAAATTGTTTATAAGTGTTCTCTTGTAGTGTACTGAGCTTCTTTAAAACAATTATTTTGAACTCTCGTCAGGTAATTCATGGATCTCCATTTCTTTGGGGTTGGTTACTAGAGGTTTATTATGGCTTTTTGGTTGTATCACGTTTCCCTGATTTTTCATGTTCCTTGCATCCTTGTGTTGATGTCTGGACATTTGAAGAAGCAATCACCTCTTCCAGACTTTATGGACTGGTTTTAGTAAGTAAAGGCCTTCAGCTCTGGGGTGTGGGGGTAGATAAGGTGTGTGTGTGTGTGTGTGTGTGTGTGTGTGTGTGTGTGTGTGTGTGTGTGTGTTGGAGTGCCCTGTGGCACTAGATATAGTGGTGTGGAGCTCTAAGTGCATGCAGAGGAGTGTGGCAGCTCCAGGTCCAGGTGAGCATGGTGGTTTGGGCAGGCAGCTAGTGTCTGTGATGTTGGCAACTACTTGGCTTTTGGCAGCAAAATCTGTTTGTGGAGGGGACTGCGGTGGTTGTGACGGTTGCTGGGGCCCTCAGCAGTACCTCTGGGTCCAGCAGAAAGCATGCATTGGTAGGTAGGGGCTAGGGTCAGTGGTGTGTGCATACACACAGTAGTGGGGGCTAGTGATAGTAGTTACAGTTGGCTGCATGAATGTGCCTGGCTCCAGGGTTCAGGGGTAGCAGTGTGCCTGTGGTGGTGAGGACTGTAGCCAGCTGTGGGAACTAGGGTCAGTTGTTCATGTTTAGTGGCTCCACTGGGTCCTAGGTTCAGGATGCTCTCAGTGCATTGGCTAGGGCAGCTTTGGTGATAGAAGGCCTAAAGGCAGGTGGTGACTCAGAAAAATGTGTTCCATGAAGGCAAAAAACTACAGGACCCTCAGTGACAAATGTTGCACAAGGTCTATGACAAATGTTCTGGCTGGTTTTTTAGTAGCAAAAGCTCCTGGGGTTCTCTTTGGAGCAGCCCTCTGGGATCTGTGATTGTGTTTACTGCAGGGTCTTTGGTGATGAAAGCTGTGAAGGGTCCACGGTGACTGCAAGGGCTGCTGGGAACCTCAGTGGTGAGGGCTGCTGGGTGCACTGCAGAGCAGGTCACTGAGTCCTGCAGCGACACCTTCTATGTGATTGGTACTTTTGATAGCCCCCACCCTTCTGTTTTTCTTAGCCATCTCCAGATGTCTGAGCTCCCCAGCTATCTGGGTTGGGCAAAATCAAAGCGGGTTCTTTGGGCAGTGCTCTGAAAGGTGGGGGAAGTTGGGCACTCATCCTCTTCTCCTTTTCTCCCACAAGGGGAACTTGTGGGCTGAGGATAGTCCTCTCAATACTGAGCTGTGGCTGCCTTGAGGGATGGGATGATGTGGACAAAATGAAATTGGCCCTCTTGCCCTTTTGTGCAGTTATTCTTGATTCTGTTACTCAACTGTGTTACTGCCCCTTCTTAACTAGGCTTCTGAGCTCTCTCAGCTATTTTTGTTTATTGATAGCTATCTAATTTTTGTTTGCAGTTGGGGTGGTGGACAAAGTCTGGGATCTCTTACTGCACCATCTTGCTGGCATTACTGCTTCTACTACCAGACACTGCATGCTTATTTTGGAAACAGAAAAACATTGCTGCTCAAGAAGAGGGTTTTTTTGAAAATAGGATTTATTAAGAAGACAGAATAGTTCCCAGAGTGGGAGGAGACCTGAAAGAGGTTGCCCAAGAGGAGGTGTTTTAAATCTGAGAACCATCATGGTAGATGCTTTGAAATCATATGCTTGTGCATAATTCAACATAAGATTTCATCAATGAGATTATTTTTTAAAGTGAGAACAAAATCTTTATTTTGCTTTATTTTGCTGCATTGTTAGGAATGGAAAATAACTGGGAAAATGGGGAATGACATTTGATAATTGTTTAAAATGGGACAGTGCTTACTGAGATATTTAAGTGGTAGATAAACATAGAAGCAGATTAAACTTAGAAGAGGCATTGCTTTAAAAAGTCCTTTCTAAAGAGACAATCTAGATTTAGAATTATCAACTTGGGGAGGGAAATTTTTTAGGATACATTTCTCCTGCTGCAGAACTACCCATCGTTGTATTGATAATAGAGTACTATACTTTATTTATTTACTCAGAAAATATTTACTGAACACAAGCACGATAGTAATCACTAGAGAGAAAGCACGTCTGGTGTTGTAAATGTATAACACCAATAAATATGAGTAGCTAGTATTCTAAGTGCTATGGATAAGAGTTACATGATACAATGAAAGCTGCTAATTGAGCCACAGAGGTCATGAAGGACTTTCCTGAGGAGGTAATACTTGAAGTGAGATTTGAGTAGGAGTCACACAATTGATAAAGGAAAGGGAAAAGTATTCTGGATAGAAGAAACAGCATGTTCAAAAGTCCTATGGTAGGAGGGAGATAGGGGCAGATAAAGGCTGAAGAGAAATCCAGTGTTGCTAGATTGAAGAGCATGGAGGAGAAGCATTAAAAAATATGAGATGAGGTATTGGAAGAGGTAGAAGTTAAACTGTGCACACCTTTCATCTATTCATGAGAGGATATTAAACACTATTGCTATTTTTAGATAAAAGAAAAAACTATGGGTGGGGGAGATAGGTGCTTAGAAAAGAGTTCCCCATCTGCTCTCTGGAGATCCAATGGGTTGGGCACTTAGTTAAAAATGTTACTTTATGCCTGAAAGCACATATTGTGCAGAGCCAGAATTTTTACTTTCATTGCTACTTTGGATTAAGACAGTAGATTAAACCTTTAAAAAAATTACTGCTATTACCATTTTGTATCAGAATCGACACACAAAATCTTTAGTTTCATGAAAAATGATAAAGATCTATATAGCCTATTATCTGTCTATCTATCTGTCTATCTATCTATCTGCCTATCTAATCTATCTATCACCATCTATCATCCATCGATCATCATCAATCTATCTATATCCTATTGATTCTGTTTGTCTGGAGAACTCTAGTGTTCTACCCCTTATTTACTGCTCTGACTCAGATGGGGATGGGAGGTGGTGGACAGAATTCATCTGTAATGATTACTATTGTTTGTCAACCTGGCTGGGCCATGATGTCCAGATATTTGGTGAAGTATTATTCTGGCTGTTTCTGTGAAGGTGTTTTTGCAAGAAATTAGCATTTAAGTAGGTGGACTGAGTAAAGCAGATTGCCTTCCATAATGTGGGTGGGCCTCATCCAATTAGCTGAAGGTCTGAATAGAACAAAAATGACCTTCTTTGAGCAAGAAGGAATTTTGTAGCAGATGGCATTCTGACTTGAACTGCAGTATTGCCTCTTCTCTAGGTCTCCGGCCTGCTGGCCCTCCCTGCCAATTTTGCACTTGCTAGCCTCCTTAAGGAATTGTGAACTAATTCCTTAAATCTTTCTCTTTCAGTCTCTTTCTTTCTATAACGATCTATCTATCTATCTATCTATCTATCTATCTATCTATCTATCTACCTACCTACCTACCTATCATCTATCTACATCTTATTGATTGTTTGTCTGGAGAACTCTAATGCACTGTCTACCCCTTATTTAGTCCACTTTACCCCAACAGAGTGGGCACCATCCCTACGTTTCATATTCCTGAGATTGCAAACCACTAGTTTAAGATCTTGAGAAGAGACTGGCAAAAAGAGGGAAGAAAAACACCCTGGAAATATATACTAAGTTCTGGTGCCCCTCTTAGGTCTGTACTATTTGATTCTCACACTCTCCTAGCCTTAAAATATAGTAAAAAATTATGATCAAAAAGTGGAAAGTATTTTTCAAGTAGAATTAAAAGTAATTTTACTCCTATTTTTCTATTTTAATCTAAGCATGGAGTTGTACAAAATAACTCAGCTAAGGATGAATAGAAGAAATTGATCTCTTTGGAGCGTTAATAAGACATATTACCTTCTTAAGCTGGAACAATAGGAATGAATAGCTCATCACTTATATTAGCTTTTTAATTATTTGAGCATATGTTTAAAAATCTGACGAGTGTGTCTTTTCCCTTTCAAAATGTCTGATTAAAAATCATACATTTAGCACTTTACTGAGCTTTCAGATGTTCGTGGATGTTGTCTTAGAATCTCCTGCATTTGGAAATAGCATTTATTAGTGCAAATGTGGTTGTTGGTGGTTGTGATATAGCATGTAAAGCACTCTGCAAATGGAAGACAAAGACCTGGTTCAAGCTCTAGCTCAGCTCCAAATTAGTTGAGTGATTTTAAGCAAATGACTTCTTCTTAATGAGTTTCAGTTTCTGCATCTGTGAGATGGTGATGTCAATACTTTGTGTAGAGAGAGGGTCAGCATGGCTATTCAATTAGATGATGCAAACATTGCTGACTCTAAAGAGCTATATGGGTATAAGATGATGGTATTTGCTCATCAGACACACTTGTCAGTCGCTTAGGCAGACCTTGTTTGAAGGCATGAAACATAGGAAAGATGAATTTTGTTAAGAGGAAATATCAATCTTGGCATCCTTGCTACGGGGCAGGCAGTGCATAGGAAGTTAAGGGAGTAGAAAGACAGCCGGCAAAAGAGATGAAAATGGAAAGATGCTAAAAATGTGTATCTTTTCACTATTTTGCTTGTAACTGGCAACTGTTCAGCTATTTGCAAGAGGCCATGTGAATATAGGGGCCTGGGTGAGGTTAGAAGTGAGTGGATCTAGAAATTCTGGTTCCAGGCCTTAGGATGGGTGGTCCCTGAGGTCTCCCTGTGTCCAAAATTTTGAAAGGCCCATTGAGCAAAATTAATCAGTAGGTATTCCATCTATTTCTCTGAGCTTCCCGAGGGTCAGAGAATGAAGATGTCAACTGATAACAGCTATTCTTACCAAGCATTGCTGTGATCCTCTGATAAGCCTCCTTGAGGCTTTTTAGGGCTTGTACTGGTCTCCAGCTTGAAAATAACAGGATTGGTACTGCCTTACAATGGAAAAATGATTTCTGCTTCTCAAGGAGCTTGCAGAATGCTGCTCATGTTTGAGAAATTTGAGTCTGGTTTCTATTAGGTTACTTCATGAATAAAAAAATATAAAACAAGACAGGCTTATCTGTTCAAGATCACATTGCTAGCTTGTAAGTCTATTTGACTTCTGATCTTGTGCTTTTTTGTATTGTGGTAAAATGTGGCTTTGAGGGATGGCATGGCATAGTGTTAAGAACACAGATTCCAGTGGTGGATCCCACTTATTAGCTGTCTGATCAGGGGCAAGTCACTTAGATCGGGGTGCCTCAGTTTCTTTTTCTATAAAACGGAAATACTAACTTATACCCACCTTAAAGAGTAATTGTGAGAACTGAAAGTATGAATATACTGGAAGTGTTTAGGAATGGTGCCCTGCTTATAGTAAGTGCCTTTGAGCTAAAACTATACCAGTGCATCTTTGTCTGAGAAAATGAGTGTGGAGGATCTCTGAGAGGAGAGAGAGTATAGTTCTAGGTATTTAATAAGCTAAGTGGACCGACCCCTTTGGCACTTAACAGGAATGATGCTCATGGCCTATCTCACATGTTGCCCTTCTGCTTCAGTTCTTAGCTCAAATTTCTCCTCCTCCCTGATTGTTGGTTTTCTTTCCCTTCTTGCCCACTTGTCCCATACAGTCTTCCATTATCCTAATTCTTTCCTTTATTACATTTACCACAGTCTGTAATTATCTTTATTTATTGACTTAGCTACTTATTCATGCCTCCCTCACCAGAATGTCAGCTTCATAAGGGCGGGGGCCTTATCTATCTTCTCCACTTCTGTGATATTAGAAGTGGAGAAGGTAGATAAGGCCCCCACCCTTATGCAAAGTTCCAAATGCATAGAAGATGCCTAGTGACTAATCTTGTGTGTGTACAACAGTGAACTTGTAGGTAAGCTAGAAGTTCATGTGATAGGGAGTGGGGACAAGAACAAAGCTTTAAAATTGAGGCATTCACCTCTATGGAGGCGATCTTTGTGATCTCTCTCCCCTGAACACAGTGATTTGATTAGCAGACCACTCCCCCAACTTCAAGACTAGGACTATCCCTATGCACTCTACATTATATAGCAGCAGCTAGCAACCAGCCTCCCCATGACGTGATCTAAATAGAAGCTTTCCTTCTCTGCCACAGGCATGGGTTATTTTGGTGTCTTTATTATTATTCTGATAGATGAAAGTGGTCAAGGCTGAGAATTCCAGATAGATTTGTGGCCACCTCATCCTCCAGTTCAAATTCTATTTACCTTCCAATAATGAACTGATTAAGGTAGAGCGTGTAAACTTGATACAAAGGGCACAACAGATTACCAAAATAGGAGCTTGTTTACCTGAAAAGATATTACATCGGCTTTTATAATACAAAAGGGATAGACATATACATTACAGCACTACCTTGAAGTTAACATTTTTATTCAGAAACCAGTGGCACTGAGGAAAAATTACCTGAGAAGCAATTACATGGCGATAAAATTTGTAGACATTTCATTGAAGTTGGGGGTTAGATTCAGTTTGCCATTTTAATTTAGAATTTGGGGTTCTCCAAATGCATTGCCTGTGTCTTAGGCTTTGATAAAGGACAGCTTGTGGGTGTGATGGCTGGTTGCAGGTCACTGACCTTCACTTTCTGAGATGCTGTAGAAAGTTTGCCTGATAAAATGCAATTATTTCTGCTGTAGAAAGAATAGCAAAGCATCCACCAGAGCTAGAAGTAATTATTCTGTCTGGGACTTTAATAGGAATATTAGATGTAGATCTGAGTTGTTAGACAACTTTTTAAAAGGTAGTTAGGTTAAACTGGAGCCTGAGGATGATGGCTAGATGTGAAAATGGGCTACCGTAGGCACCATGAGACCAGAGGGTCCAATCTGAGCATTCTTATGAGGTTCCCTAGCTTGGGTGAGTCAGTTACATTCCCACTTTGGCCCTCTGTTTTCTCATCTGTAAAATTAAGACATGTGGTTGGATGATTTCTAAATTTATTTCTAGCAACTTATTTCTAAGATCATATATAGTCAGATGTTCTGAACAGTAGTCATCGAAAATAGTCCTTATTTTATTTGAAATGTGTTTAAATCAAGGCTGAAGGTAGAGATTAGTGTTGGCCTTTACCAAGCTACCATTGTGTTAGGTATGAGGTGGAATGCCATTCTATCAAGGGAGCATAGAACTTTCTAGTACCATTTATGGTGACCATTGAGGACCCTGGGGAACCATGAGGTAAGATTCAAATAGATTCACCAGCTGCATGAAATTTTTCAGGTGATGTATTGCCACTTCTTAAAAACACAAGTCTCTTTACAGGTTGTGAAGGCAAAGTCTTGGTTATTTGGAGGTTGAATAAAAGATCTGTAATATTAAGGATCCTGTTAGTCTTGTTTACTATTGCTTTTTTAAAAAATGTGGTACATGGTAGGTGCTTAGTTGTTATTTGGTAAATTAATACATGAACAAATGATTGGACATAATAGACATGGGAAAAGGAAGAGAGTTTGGGTGTCTCATTTTCCTTTTCATTTTAGTTCATTAATTTCTCAGCTATGGCTGCTGTGAAATACTAGTAGTGCTTTGGTCACCCAGAAAATTCTCATTTCCTTCTGAAGGAGAGTCAGTCAGTGCAGAGAGGTTTTCTTTGTGGTGAAATTAGATCTCTTCATTTTTCTTCCATGATTTACTTGGAAATGACTTGGAGTTAGAAGTGAGCAACAATCTAGGAACTGCAAGGATGTTACCCAGTTTAGTCTTATTTCTGTTACCCACCACCTTGTCCTTTCACTTCTGAAGCCTTCCCTGAAACCCCAGGTTACTCTCTATTAGGTGTCTCTAGAGCATTTTTTAACGACGACATGCATGGTGTTGTGGCATATTTATTTGCTCCTGCATCTAAATTCCCAGCTTCCTCCTGAACTTCCCTCAGAATAGGATCTTATCTTTCTTGTTTTGTGTCCTCCTCAGCACAGTTCTTTTTACTGTGTTTGCTGAAAGAAAAGGTCTTTCAGAGACCTTTATTGTTCTTTTTAAAAATTATTTTTTTGTAGAGACAAGGCCTCACTATGTTGCCCAGGCTAATCTCGAACTTCTGGTCTCAAGCAATCCTCCTACCTCAGCCTTCCAAAGTGCTGGGATTATATGTGTGAGCCATCACACCTGGTCCCTTGTGACTCTTTGATACATGAACAAGGAGGAAAAAAATCTTCAGTGAACAGTATTGATATTTGGTAGCATCCAATTTGTGCCTAGGATTAAGTGGGTTGCATTGGCAGGCACAAGACAAAGAACAAACACAGTTCCTATTCTTATCTCCTTACAATGTAGGGAGTGAAGATTTAGACATAAAATACAAGTTTAGGTCTATAAAAATAGATTAAGATCAAGTGCTATGTTGTATAGATACAAGCAGTTTAGCTTTTTTGTCATAAAAGACAGTTAAGGATGACATCTTATTTTCTAAAGTGACTATAATATGCCTTAAAAAACTCAGTATAGATACAGTCACGTTCTAGAAACAAGCACTCTCAAACAAAAAGCAGCTGGCTAGTCAGTTTCTCATTTATCTACCTTAAATTAACCAACTACGGGTTATTTATGGCCTCTTCCTGTTGGGTAGTCTTGACTTGATGAGACCACAAAGATGCATATATATTGTTTGACTAATTTCTTTCCTTTTTCTCTTTCTTCTCCCTCTCTTTCTCTCTCTCCTTTCAGTTGAAGTCTCACTGTCACCCAGGCTTCAGTATAGTGGCATGATCATGGCTCACTGTAGCCTTGACCTCCTGGGCTCAGGCGATCCTTCTGCCTCAGCCTCCCAAGTACCTGGGACTACAGGCACATGCCACTATGCCCAGCTATTTGTTTTATTTTTTGTAGAAACAAGGTCTTGCTTAGGGTGGTCTTGAACTTTTGGTTTCAAGTGATCCTCCTGCTTTGGTCTCTCAAAGTGCTGGGATTACAAGTGTGAGCTACTGTGCTCAGTCTTTTGACTAATTTCTAGTTACCTAAGGCTTTGTGTCTTAAATGAATACATTGAGATTTCTTTTCTGCTTGTGAGGATCTAACTGACAACCAATATTGTGGAATTCCTGAAATTTCCCAGGTAAGTATGTCTGAAAATATTTTGATGGTTTGCCTAACTAAACCATCACAAACATACATTTCTTTCACATCTCTGTGGGTGCATCTTACTTTCTTGTTACCATGCAATTCAACAGGTATTGAATGATAGCAATATTCCAAGAACCAATCTAGATGGATACAACAGTAAAACACACACACACACGCGTGGAAATGACGTGTGTGTGTGTGTGTGTGTGTGTGTGTGTGAGAGAGAGAAAGAGAGTGCATGTACACAAGCATGCAGGTATCTTCCTGGAGTTAACATTCTGTTTTGAGGAAACAGACATAATAAACATAGTAAGTAAGCAATATAGAAGGTTAGAAGGTGGTAAGGGATATGAAAAAGTATAGGGCAGACTAAGAGGATTGGACGTGCCAGTTGGGTGGGGTGGATTGCCATTTTACATAAGCTTGTCCAAATAGACACCAGTGACCAAGTAACATTTGAGTCACCTTGAAGTCATTACTTGAAGGAGATAAGAAAGAGTCATGCAGATAACTGGAGAGGGACATTCCAGACAGAGGGAACAGCCAGTGTGAAGGCCCCGAGATGGGAGCATACCAGGCATGTATAAGGACGATCCTAAGGAGGTCAGTGAGGTCAGTCAGAGGAAAGAGTAGAAAGAAAGAGTAGAAGGAGATGATGTTAGAGAAGGAAGAGAGGTCAGATTATGTAGTGCCTCAGAGGCCATAGAAATACCTCAGTTTGCCTCTGAGTAAAATGAGAATCATTATTTTGGCATTTAGCAAAATCTTAGTAGACTCTATTGGCCTCAAAATGTAAATTTGTTGATTTTGATTTGAGGCCAGTCACTTGTCAGTCTGGCATAAGAAAAATAACCAGGCTGGGTACTATTCTCAGATTCACTCCAAACTGGGTCAACGGGTCATTTCTCTCAGTGCCACCAATGATTTTAACCATAAAATGAAGGTGTTGCGCTGAATCAGGAGTTTTACGTAACAGTTCCAGTTTGCTGATGGTGGTTGCTCAAGGCGCCCCAAGAAGGAGTCCACAGTGAAGTTTTTGTGATCGATTAGCAATGTCTACTCTGGGCACAGAGCAGGAAATGGTGGTGAGTGTGCTATGAGCTAAAAAGCTTGATATAAAAGCTTGTATAAATTCTGTCACTCTTCATAGTTGACTTTTAAGAGAAGGACTACAGAGTCTTGCCGATTTTAGTTTTTAGTTGTGTTCATCACAAAATGTGTGAAGACTTTGTAGCTAAGAGGGAAAAAAATAATAAACCAGATAAAAGAATCTTATATCGTTTGATGTGACAGTGCAGATTCTGATTAATTATTATGTAATATGAATTTTCCTTGATAGATTTTATGATAAAAATAACACTTTTAGGCTCTTCCTCATAAATCAGTGAAATAGATTAGACAGGTATTTCCCCAATTTTATAGGAAATTGGAGCACAAAGCCATAACTAATTTCCTAATTAACAAATTAACTATGTTGAACTAGTATAACTTCTCCAATACAGGACCTCTTGAAAGTGAAAGAAGGTGCTAACTTTTAGACAGCAGTTATTCAGCTGGACTGTCCCTGTAAATGAAGATGTATTATCATACTAGATTTATTTGAGGCCCTGTGGTTGATGCTTGGATCAAGTAGAACTGGAACTCAGGTGATCTTATTCAAAGTCATTTCCTTTTACCCAAAATTTAGACACATTAGACATAGTGTATGATAATAATAATAATTGCAGTGATCAGTTTTTATGTATTCACCATTGGCTCAGTCATGTGTTTTTGTGCATGTCATGATAATTTAGTTTTCATACTTCAAGGTCAATATTCTCTCCCTATTTTATAGATGATGAAACCAAGGCTGAGAGATGTGAAATGACTTACCAGAGTCACAGAGCTCTTAAGGAGTATCTGGTATCCAAACCCAGTTCTATGAAATCCAAAGTTCAAGTTCAATCACAAGTTTATTCATCAGAAATATTTGTGTTGGGCTGAACTCGGTGGCTCAGCCTGTAATCCCAGTACTTTGGGAGGTTGAAGTGAGTGGATTGCCTGAGCCTGCTGGTTTGAGACCAGTCAGACAACTTGGTGAGACCTTGTCTCTACAATAAATAAAAAATTAGCCAGGTATGGTAGTGCATGCCTGTAGTTCCAGCTACTTGGAAGGCTGAGGTGAAAGGATCGCTGGAGCCCAGGAGATCGACACTGGGGTGGCCATGAGTGTGCAACTGCACTCCAGCCTGGGCAATGTAGTAAGACTCCAACTCAAAAAAAGAAAAAAAAAGAAATATTTGTGTTAAAAATATTTTATTTTGGCTAGGTGCTGTGGCTCATGCCTATAATCTCAGTATTTTGGGAGGCTGAGGTAAGAGGCTTGCTTGAGCCTAAGGTTGGAGACCAGACTGGGCAATATAGAGAGATCTCATGTCCACAGAAAAAATAAAATAAACCAAACAAACAAACAAACAAAAAATGCTTGTGGTGGCGTATACCTGTAATCCTAGCTACTTGGAAAGCTGAGGCAGGAGGATCACTTGAGTCCAGGAATTCAAGGCTATGATGAACTGTAATCATGCCACTGCACTCTGGTCCGGATGACAGAGTGAGACCCCAATTCCCCCAACATTAAAAAAGGTTATTTAAAGTGATTTGTTACTATCAGGGTCCGGATAGGGTGAGGGTGGCTGGATGGAGAGGTGACCTAGAGATCTGAGTAAATGCAAAGAATTGTAACACACAAAGAGGCAAAGAAAGAAAAGTTTATTTAAAAGTAAATTAGAGAGAGAAAGAGGAGGGAGAGAGAAAATTCACTTCCCCAAGGTGGGAGAGGGGGCCAAAGCCAGGAAGCAACAGCCTTAGCTCAAAGAGCACGTGATCACACCAGAGTCTAGCAAGGCAAAGGCCACTAGTGGCTTGTGGTTTGAGTCCTTTTAACCATTCCCCTAGATGGGAGAAGATCATTAAGGTGATTGGGTGGTGGTCTGCTCCACATCATCACAAAGGGGCAGACAAGTGCAGGTACTGACATCAGGTGATGGACAGCAGGCAGATGGGTGGATTAGTCACGTGATTGCTGCCATGGTGGGGTTTATTTGTGTCACCTAGGTCACAAAGGGCTGATTAGGTTAAAGGGGGTGGGGGGTGGGAGGGAAGAGGGGTGGGGGTGGGTGTTCCTGCAAGAGACTTGTTAGACATTTGCAATTCACAAATTCCTTGACCAAAGGTGATCATATTATCACTTTTATGACTTCTGCCAGCCAAAGGGTGATCTTTGATCTCTGGCCTTGACAAGGAACCTAAAAAGTTTACTAGAGATTATTATGCTAAACCATGAATTGAAAGGTTGGGCTGTCCTGGTTTTGCATCTGAAGGAGATTTGCTGAGGGGGGCTGGGATAGGCTGCTGTTTGTCCTGTAGTAGAATGTCTGAATGCTTTCTAATTGTTATGCTGAGGCAAAAAGACTAAACTAAGAATAAGCTAAGTTTCTTCTAGGTTTCTATAGGTATCTTTCAGTTACCATTAATTGAATTATTTTATACTTAAAATGGGGTTTATGGTAAATCAAAGACCCTGAGCTAATATATCACCTCAGTATTATGTACAGGTTTAACCACTTTTTGAGGAAGGGAATTAGGGAAGATGCTGGGACTGAAATTGGGGTGAGAACCAATAAAAATAGTAAGATGGGGACAATATTACCTTATGATTTGTATAAAAAACGTCTGGAGTAAAGAGAGAGCTGTTTTGTTTATCTTCAGCTCCAGAGGGAAAACCCTGGAGTATATTATAGGAGAGAGCTGGAGGAAGTGGGAAGAACCTTCTGGCTGCTGATCAGATGTGTGCTGGAACCACAAAGGAAGGACTCTCTTTTGATGAACTAAAATTGCTTAGAAAGGTGAAGGAGTTTATTTGTAAGTGAGACTTGGTAGTGCTAGCCAAGAGCAAAACTGAGAGCTCTAGAGTTCTTGAAACTAAGCTACCTGGAGGCCTCAAGTGATGTGTAGGCATCTGGGGTTCCTACTCCAGGCTGTGGATCAGAGTGAGTTTAAAAGGAATGTTGTAGTCAAAGAGTAAGAGCAAAAAGAAAAGTTACCAATTCACACTTTATACAGTATTAACTTTAGAGTTGTTGCTTTATTGTCATTTAATAGCTATTTCATCAGTATTTGAAGTATATATGAAATATATATTTGAATATGTGTTATATTCATCTATACATTTAATTACATTGTCATTCATAGCAGATGGACTTAACAAAGAACTATCGTTGCAATTCCACATCTCAAATAAGAATTGAGCTTTGATGTCATGTCTGTGGTAGATTGCCACTACCTGGTAATAGAATATTTAAATTACAGGATTACATGCAAAAACAAAGAAAATCTAACTCAAGTACTAAAACTGAACATTGAAAGTAAGGAAGCAGAAGTCTAGGTACTGATATGTATAAGGCAAAAGAACTGATCTCTGTTCTCTCGCTATTTGGAATCCACTGTTGTCATTCAAACAGCTCTCAATCTCCATCAGTTCACACACATGCTTAGGGCTGATCTCAGTTTTGCCAACATTGCAATCTCTGTACCCACCTTTCTATCTTTCCTTATTATTTCTGTTCCCCCTTTAAACCTACAACACTTATAGTACAGAAAGAAGTTCAAATTTTCATAGCTTTTTTGGTTAGGTCCTAGATGAATAAGCTGGGTTTTCTTTTTCATGGATGATTGACAATTCTGATGTAATACAGAATAAAGGGAGTATAGGAGACCAGTCTACAATCCTCACCGTATCTTAATTCCCAACAAAAGATATTGTATGTTAACTTCTACAGTTTCTAAAACAGAATTTTGTAGTGTTTTAGAAACTGTAGTGTCTTAGAATAGGATGTTTTAGTTCTAAATATATTCTCTTCTCCATAAAGCTTAGCAGCAACAGCATAAGTACTCAAGCTAAAATGTGTGAAATACCTTAACCAATTCAATAATTTAAGGCCAGCATGGATGTGTGGAGTTGCATGTGTTCCTGACTACTTAGTTTACTTTTCTGCATTTCTATTGGTTTTGTTGTTTTTGTTTTTTGCTTCCAAGTCTGTTGAAGTGCTTTTACAATATAAAGACATCAAAGGCACAATGAGAATGAACTGGTGGTGCTGATGAATAGAAAGATCAAAGCAGAGCCCTAAAGGGACTAGGAATAGAGGAGGGGGGACCAAAAAAAAAACCACAAAAAACAAAAAATAAAAACCCAACCCCTCCCCGAAAACCCAGAATTATCTTCTTTTTTTTTTTTGAGAGCAGGCTCCATGTAGTACAGGCCTCTCCCTGCTACATAAGGGTTCTAGGAACACATCAGCATCAGTGTACCAACCAGTGTCATTTCAAGAAAGTGCATTACAGAAGAAACATCCTGAGTTGTGGCAAAGAGGTGACTCTTTCCTCCACCATGACAATGTACTGAGTGTTCAGCAATTTTTGACCAAAAATGGCATTACCCCCATGTCCCACCCTCCTTATTCACCAGATCTTGCCCTGAGTGATGTTTTTTTGTTTCTCCGGAAGAAAAAAGTCCTCAAAGAGTAGCATTTTGCTGATGTAGAAGAGATGAAACAAAAAATGGCAGAAGCACTAAAAGGCATAAAAGCTAACTAGTTCAAAAACTGTTTTTGAGCAATAGAAAAAGCAACTCGATAGGTGTATTACATCAAACGGAGAGTACTTTGAAGGTGACTGAGGTTTAAACATGTAAGAATAAATATGTAATTTTTTATAAATAAATTCCATTTTTTTGGGTTTCTACCTCATGTTATTAAATCAGAGGTTCAGTGATAAAATTAGGGTAACAGGGTAGAAACTTGGTCTTTTTTTTTAATTGAAGTCTCTCTCTGTAGCCTTGAACCCCTGAGCTTAAGCAATCCTCCTGCCTCAGCCTCCCAAGTAACTGGGACTACAAGCATATACAACACACCTGGGTAATTTTTCTATTTTTTTTCATAGATTATTATTATTTTTTTATTTTTAATCAATATTTTTTATTATGATTTTGTGGGGTACAGTTAAGGGTTAGGTGTACAATTACGTTTCATTCAGGTACCCTGTTGATAAGAGGTGTTTCCCCGTCCCCAGACAGATATTTGCTACTGTTAATTCCATCCCCCTACCCCCCCTTAGTTTCCCAGTACCGTCAGTCATTTTCTTATAGTATTACATTGGATGTTCAAGGTCCATTATATGAGTGAGAACATGTGATACTCGGATCTATGTTTCTGTGAGAGATCACTCAGTATTATAGACTCTAGTTCCATCCAGGTTGCTGCGAAATTCATGATTTTGTTCTTTTTTATGGCTGCATAGTATTCCATCGTGTATATGTACCACATTTTTTTAATCCAGTCCTCTTTTGATGGGCAGCATGTTTGTTTCCAGATTCTTGCTATTATAAACAATGCTGCAATAAACATATGTGTGCAGGTATCTTTTTTATAGAGTGATTTGAGGTCGTCAGGGTATATTCCCAGTAGGGGGATTGCGGGGTCATATGGAAGGTCGATTTTTAGAGGTTTTAGGAATTGCCACACTGCTTTCCACTAAGCTGCACTAGTTTACACTCCCACCAACAGTGTAGAAGTGTTCCCTTTTCACCACACCCTCTCCAGCAGCTGTTATTCTTTGAGTTGTTGATAATTGCCATTCCGATTGGAGTTAGGTGGTATCTCAGTGTGGTTTTGATTTGCATCTCCCTGATGATTAGTGAGGTTGAGCATTTCTTCATGTGTTTGTTGGCTGCTCACTTCTTTTGTGAAGTGTCTGTTCATATCTTTTGCCCATTTTATAATGGGGTTGTTTGTTTTTTTCTTTTCAGCACATTTGAGTTCCTTGTAGATCCAGGATGTTAAGCCTTTGTCAGACCTGGTGTTGGCAAATACTTTTTCCCAGTCTGTAGGCTGTCTCCCTGCTCTCTTGATGGTTTCTTTGGCTTTGCAGAAGCTTGTCAGTTTAATAAGGTCCCACTTGTCTATCTTCTCTCTTATGACCTGTGGGTTTCAGGTTTTATTCAGGAATTGGATGCCAGTTCCAATTTCCATGAGGGTATTTCCTTCCTTTTCTAAGGTTCTTATGGTTTGAGGTTTTACATTTAGGTCTCTGATCCATTTGGAGTTAACCTTTGTGCATGGGGATAGATAGGGGTCCTGTTTAAATCTTCTGCATGTGGTCAGCCAGTTTTCCCAGCATCGTTACCTAATAGGTTTTCCTCTCCCCAGTGGTAGGTGGTGGGGGCTTTGTTGCAGATGAGTTGGTTGAGAAATTGAGGTTTTGCTTCTGTAATCTCAATTCTATTCCATTGATCTATATGCCTGTTCCTGTACCAATACCAAGCTGTTTTGATGATTGTAGCTTTATAGTAAAGTTTGAAGTCTGGTAATGTGATACCACCTGCTTTGTTTTTTTTGCTGAGGATTGTTCTGGCTATTCTTGGACATTTGTGTTTCCATATGAATTCCTGTGTTGTTTTTTCCAGGTCTGAGAAGAATGTTGCTGGTAATTTGATGGGTATTGCATTGAATTTGTAGATTGCCTTAGGTAAGATGGACATCTTCACAATGTTGATTCTTCCAATCCATGAGCATGGGATATTTTTCCACTTGTTTGTGTCATCTTTGATTTCTTTGAGCAGTGTTTTGTAATTTTCATTGTAAAGGTCTTTCACGTCTCTGGTTAGGAAGATGCCAAGGTATTCATTATTTTTGTGGCTATTGTGAATGGAATTGTGTTTTTTATTTGGGTTTCTGTTTGTTTATTATTGGTGTAGAGAAATGCGATTGTCTTTTGTACATTTATTTTGTATCCTGAGACTTTGCCAAAGGCCTTTATCAATGTAAAGAGGCTTTTGACAGATTCTCTTGGGTTTTCAAGGTACACAATCATATCATCTGCAAAGAGAGATAACTTGACTTCCTCTTTTCCTATTTGGATACCCCTGATTGCCTCCTCTTCTCTGATTGCTCTAGCCAGGACTTCCAATACTATGCTGAACATGAGGGGTGAGAGTGGGCATCCTTGTCTAGTTCCAGTTTTCAGGGGAATTGGTTCCAAATTTTGTCCATTTAGGAGTATGCTGGCTGTGGGTTTCTCATAGATGGCTTTTACTATTTTGAGGTTTTTTCCCGTATGCCTAGATGTTCAAGTGTTTTTATCAAGAAGCGGTGCTGGATTTTATCAAAAGCTTTTTCTGCATCTAATGATATGATCGTGTGGTTTTTGTTTTGACATCTGTTGATGAATTTTATTACATTTATGGTTTTACAAATGTTGAACCGGTCTTGCATCCCAGGAATAAAGCCTACTTGGTCATGGTGGAGGATTTTTGAGATGTATTGCTGAATCCGGTTTGCTAAGATCTTATTGAGAATTTTAGCATCTATGTTCATCAAAGATATTGGCCTGTAGTTCTCTTTCTTTGTTGGATCTTTACCTGGCTTGGGTATCAATGTGATGTTGGCTTCATAAAATGATTTGGGGAGAGTTCCATCTTTTTCAATCGCCTGGAATACCTTCAGTAGGACTGGTATCAGCTCCTCCTTAAATGTCTTGTAGAATTCTGCTGGAAAATCATCTGGACCAGGGCTTTTCTTTGTAGGAAGTTTTCTTATTATGTAGTTGATTTCCTTGATTGTTATTGGTCTACTTAGGGTCTCAATTTCTTCTTGTTCCAACCTAGGTAGGTTGTGTGATGTCAGAAAGTCCTCCATTTCCTTAAGGTTTTCAAGTTTGTTTCCATACAAGTATACGTAGTAGTCTCTAATGATCTTTTGTATTGCTTCAGGGTCAGATGTGACTTCATCTTTTGTGTTTCTAATTGGGCTTTTTTTTTTCTCATTTTTTTCTTGGTCAGTCTAGCTAGGGGACCATCGATCTTGTTTGTCCTTTCAAAGAACCAGCTTTCTGTTTCACTGATTTTTTGTAGTATCTTTTTGTCTTCTATGTCCTGGATTTGGGCTTTTATTTTGGTGATCTGAATTCTTCTGCTGAAATTAGGGTTTTTGTGGTCTTGCTTTTCCAGCTCCTTTAGGTGGCTTGTTAGGTTGTGAATTTCTGTTTCTTCCATTTTCTTCATGTGTGTTTGTAGGGATATAAATTCCCCTCTTACTACAGCTTTCAGTGTATCCCAGAGATTTTGGTAAGATGTTTCTTCATTTTCATTTCTTTCCAGGTATCTTTTGATCTCTGTTTTGATTTCATCATTGACCCAGGAGTTGTTTAGCATCATGCTGTTTAGTGTCCATGTCTTTGTGGGTTTTGGGGGGACTTTGTTGGTGTCAATGTTTATTTTTATTCCACTATGGTCTGAGAAGGTACATGGTAGAATTTCAGTCCTTTTAAATTTGCCTATGCTTAATTTATGGTCGAGTATGTGGTTGATCTTAGAATATGTTCCATGTGGTGATGAGTAGAACGTGTATTCTGTGGTCTTTGGATGGAGTGTTCTGTGGGTATCAATTAAGTCCATTTGGTCCAAAGTCACATTGAGGTTCCAGATCTCCTTGCTGATTTTTTGTCCTGATGATCTGTCTAGGGTTGTGAGTGGGGTATTAAAGTCCCCAGTTATGATGGTGTAGAGTCAATATCTTTCTTTAGTTTTCCTAGAAGTTGCTTTATGAAAGTTGGCGCACCTATGTTGGGTGCATATATGTTTAGGATAGATATTTCTTGTTGATGGATTGAGCCTTTTATCATTAAGTAGTGGCCCTGTGTATCTTTTTTGATTTTTAATAGCTTGAAGGGTATTTTGTCTGAAATTAAGATCGCTACTCCTCCTATCTTTTGTATTCCGTTCGCCTGAAAGTTTGTTTCCCATCCTCTTACTTTGAGTCTGTGGGTGTCCTTTCTAGTGAGGTGAGTCTCTTGAAGGCAATCGATTGTTGCCTGATGATATTTTGTCCATTTTGCCATTCTATGTCTTTTCAGTGGTGCATTTAGTCCATTCACATTTAGGCTAATAATTGAAATGCAAGAGTTTATCCCTGTCATAAGGTTCTTACAGAGTTGTTCCTGTTTGTTTGTTGTCTTTTTTTGGGTTTTGGAGTTGGTTCATGTGTGTTTTTAATCTTTTGCCTGTACTCTTGTGAAGAATGTTGTTGTCCTTTATTTTTTTTTTCTATGTTCAGTACTTTCTTAAGTGTTTCTTGTAGAGGGGGTCTGGTGGCAGCGTAGGTTCTTAGGGATTGGATATCTGGAAAAGATTTCAATTCTCCCTCACTAATGAAGCTTAGTTTGGCCTGGTAGGTTATTCTTGGCTGAAATTTTTTCTCTTTTAGAACTTTGAAGATAGGGCTCCAGGCTCTCCTAGCCTGAAGGGTTTCTGTAGATAAATCTGCTGCTATTCTAATTTGTTTTCCCTAGTGGGTAGTCTGGCCTTTTTCTCTTGCTGCCATTAGGATTTTTTCTTTTATAGCTACTTTGTCTAGGTGAATTATGATGTGTCTGGGAGTTGGTCTTCTCATTTGTTGTCTTACAGGGGTTCTCTGAATCTCTTGTGTTTAAATTTTTTCATCCTTGATGAGATGAGGGAAGTTTTCTGGAATGAGTTCATGAAATGTTTGTTCCATTGTGGCTTGTTTCCCTCTCTGCCTCAGGAAGCCCAATTACTCTTAGGTTTGGTCTCTTGAAGTGATCATTCATCTCTTGCAGGTTTTGTTCTGTCTTTTTTGAGCTTCTTTTCTATGCTTTTGACAGTTTGGGTTAGTTCTGTGTTTTGGTCTTCGAGCTCCGAGATTCTTTCTTCTGCTTGGCTGATTCTGCTTTCCATGCTTATTAGTCTGTTGTTCATTTCCATCACAGTATTCTTTACTGCTGTCATTTCTGACATCAGCTCCTTCCTATTTTCCTCTTGTCTCTCCTTAATTTTAAAAATTCTCTCCATTAATGTCTTGATGTCTGAGTTTGTTGCATGTAACCAGTCATTCTGGGGGCTCTTCATTGTTTGTATTCCAGAATCTGTTTTATCAGTGTCTGATCTCCCAGGGGTCTGTGAGACCTATATTTTTCTTTTGGGTTTTCTTCATTTGTGCAGTGTTTCCCCCTCCCTACTTTTTCTTTCCCTCCACGTCACCGTCTTCTTTAATTTTGTTATTTGGGGGTAAAGGGATTGGTTTTACTTCTGTTTGTTCAATCTCCTATTCTTTATGTATGCCCTCTTACTTTGTTCAATTCTGGAGTTGCACTGTAGGTTGGGGGTGGTCCTTTTTGCAGTTTTGAGATTTACCTAAGGGGGGGAGCTGTGATTCAAAATCTATCCGCAGGTCCTGGTATTCGCTGACAGGTGTGTGAATAATCTGGAACCCACTTCCCACTGCCTTGGAATCTGTCCGTGCAGTGGGGCTGTAGGTTTACTCCCTGAAATAAAATGTGGTTAGCAGAAGGGAGAGAATGGAGCAGACAGTGGGCTGAAGAGGGGGTGGAGAGATATAGGAGTAAGGGGGGAAACAAACGAGTGTGCCAACAAATAGAGAGAGAGGCCTATACTGAAACAGATAAAAACAATAGACCACAGCTACAGACAAACCAACTCTCATAGACAAAAATAAAACATATAGTGATGCTAACATACCAGCTATCCAACCACCTTATTAGTGTGCTGTTCCTCTATACAAAGATATGGTTTGCAGAGAGAAGAAGAGAGAAGAAAAGGATGAGGAAAAAAGAAAAAAAGGAACAATATAGTAGGAATAGAATTAAGTCATTAAACTAACAGAATCAATGAAGCACACTCTGAGACATTTTGTTTAAGTCCAATGTCCTTTCAGGTCTGATTTCTAGTTTTCTTTTCAAGCTGGTAAATTAGTTTGCAGTTAGGGTCAGTTGTCCCTGGTCTGCTGTGAAGGACAGTTCAGATCACCCTCTGTTCATCACTCTGGCCTATGTCTTTATCAAGCTTGTTTCTCCCATTTCGGTGTTGTTACCTTGAATCGCCAGCAGGTGGTGCTATCTCAGCTGCTCGCCCCAGAAGGGGTGGGGCTGGACAGGGATGGCAGAGGCTGAAGATGGCAAGATGGGTGCCTGCCTCAGGGCAGACGGCAGGAGACTTATGGCGGGCAGGACGTCTCGGTCGCAGGAGAGGTGGCAGCGATCCTAGCAGATCTTCCCTGAAGGGGCTTCAAGGACTGAAGTTGTGGATCGCCTCTGGCCTGGGTGGTGCTATGTGCTACCGGCGGCAGTGGCAGCGTCTGTGCTGCAGTGGCTATCCAGACTGCTGCGATGCCCCAGCGGTGGCAATGGCTGAGCTCCGTATGAAGAGCAGGCTGCGATGTTGGGGTCTGTAGTCCCTGGAGCGAGAGTCAGAGACCCACTGCAGTTCTCCTTTGCAGAGGTTTTCACAGACCAGGTTGCCCTGTTCCCATCTTGCCGGAAGTCCTCCTCTATTTTTTTTTTTTATTTGTAGAGACAGGATCTCACTTTGTTGCCCAAGCTGGTCTCGAACTCCTGGCCCCAAGCGATCATCCCGCCTTGGCATCCCAAAGTGCTGGGATTACAGGTGTGAGCCACTGTGCCCAGTTGAACCCTGATCTTTGGAATAAGAGTAGCACATAAGGTTGGAGCAGGAATAGCAGCAAGAAGTGCTTCATGTCAAATCTTGTGATGGGTTGCACCAGAGATTAAAAATTTCCCTGGTCAAGGAAAGAATGGCCTTCAAAACTTGGGAGTAGCTTGAGCCTTTTGGTGATGTACAAAGGACCCCAGCCACGGGAAGGTCTGTGTTGCTGAGGCGGGAATCAGACAGATCCCGACTGTGCCACATGGGGATGAGGATAGTTCCAGGCAACATTTCAGGTTCAGAGCTATGATCAAGCTTTGAGATTTTTGGATAAGGTCACTGTATTTGGGATCCCCAAGACCACCCCCAAGTTTGTCAATTTGCTAGGAGGACTCATAGGACTTAGAATAAAGTCAAACTCACAACTCAGATTTGTTACAGTGAAAGGATGCAAAGCAAAATCAGGAAAGAACTTGCATGGGGCAAGGGACCAGGCACAATGTTCCAAGAGTTCTCTCCTGGTAGAGTCACACAGGACATGCTTAATTTCTCCATCATCAAATTGTGACAACATGTGTGAAATGTTGTCTACCAGGGCAGCTCATTTAGAGACTCAGTACCCAAGATTTTTATTGGGAACTGGTCATGGATGGCCAGGAACATACCAAAATTCCAGGCTCCCAGAAGGAAAGGGGGTGTTCAACATATACCACATTGTTTGTACAAACTGTTTACTCTTAGGCACAGTAAGTCACTCTGATCAGGTAGGGGATAGTAGAAACCATTCCAAAATCAAAGTTTGCAGATGCCAGCTAAGGGCTAACTTAACAGGTCTTCCTAAGGATAGCAGTCTCACCTGCTATGTTAAACTCTTCTGCATACATATAGTCACTTAAGCTATAATTCTATAAAAAATGTGGATGGCTGCCCCTCATGTACAGGGAAAGTCTTACAGGTGAAGGGTGTTTGCAAAGGATGCATTATTTCTGTATCAGACTCCCTGGTGTATGAGAACCCCAGGCATTCTGGGTATGATAGACCCAGATTACATGTCTTCCTGGAGTACTAGGCCATGGTGTTCTGTTTAATGTCACTGATTACCCTCCCAAGAAGATTGTCTATTACTAATTACCCCCAAGAAGATTTTCTGCCACTAATTATCCCCCTCTAAGATGATTGTCTACCACATTCTTCTTTCATTTTTTATTTTTATTTTTATTTTTAAGAGACAAGGTCTCGCTGTGTTACCCAGGCTGGTCTTGAACTCTTGGGCTTAAGTGATCCTTCCATCTTGGCCTCTCAAAGTGCTGGGATTACAGGCTTAAGCCACTGTTCCTGGCCTCTAGCCACATTCTTGCAGGTTTTAGAGGAAGGTTTCCTAACTTCATTAAGTGAGGCCCATGAAGTTCCCCCATCCTCCTCATTCCTCACAGTCCCATCTTTGTTCTTAAATTCTTAAAGGCAGAATCCATATTAGATTCATTCCCAAAACCTCTAAGAGTTTTAGAACAGGCATTTGCATGTAGTAAACATTAAGTGCTTCATAAATGTTTACTGAATCACATAGAAGGTTTGTCATGTATCAACCACAAGATCTCATTCAAAGACACGAGTAGTCTTAAAATCTTGTGCCTGAAGTCCCAGGTCTTCTTACCAATTTAAGACTGTGAAGGAGAGAAAACTCCCAGTGGAGTCTGAAATGAAAACATAAGCAGATGAAGCTAAAAATAAACAGCAATGTGGGATTCCTCAATTCTGACAGGCTGTGACAGCCCCAAGTGTCATGCCGCTCTGAGTGGTGAAGAAGAGGAATAAATTTAGAAGGCTTAATGAGAGGGGATTCTATAGTTGCTTGAAAATCCTAAGCGACCAAATGAAAAGAAATTTTTCTAGAGAGGAGTGTGATATTCCCCTCCACCCCCACCCCCACCCCCCCCCTTATGTCTCTGGGTGATGTGGCACACTTTCTTACCTCCTGAATACAATCAGGTCACTCATCTCTGAGACAGTGGAGTTCGAAGAGCAGGAAGCACAGTCTCTGACCCCAAACCCAAAGCAACTGTGAGCAATGCCCCATCCTTGGGACTTCTTTTCTTTTAGGACATAGAGTCATCATCATGGGGTATTAACAACGGAGTCAGCCTTTGGGTCATTAATGGTTCTCAGAAAATTTTAGCTACAGAAACATTGCAAAATTTTATGCAGAACGGCAAGATATAAAGCCGATAAAACAGAACTACTGTGACTGAAGCTGAGGGAGCTAATGGGGTTCCCTCTTCTCCACCTGCTCTGCCTTATTTCTGTGGCACCTCTGTGCCTCCTGAAGAGCAGGACAGCAATGTGTAGTTGTGTGGTTTCCACACATAGCGTATACACTTGCCCCAGAGCACAGCTTGAAAAAAATGGATATCTAACCATCTCATTTATAAATAAGGAAATTGAGGCTTGAAGTGAAGAGACTTGCATGATGTCCATAAGTTAGCCTCAGAGATGGAATTTGAATGAAGGAGTAGTGACTCCCAATTCTTTGCTCTTTTAGAGTTTTCCTGGTCCCTAAGGTCTCACTAGCTCCCCGTCCCCCATACAAAAACAATCCTAGAGCAGGAATTGTGGGTCACAGTGTAATTTCCATTTTGCTTCAGAGAAGAAGCAAAAGAAGAAACATGCTTGTGGTCAAGGTGTGCTATCAGAGGTGCGGGCTTAAGTGCACAACCAGGTAATCATGAACTTTGCTTAAGCATTGATGGTGAAAGAAAAGCTGAGAAACTCTCCTAGTCTCCAATAAGGATACTAGTAACAGACAACAGGACTACAGGCCTGACTTCAACTATGGCTTTGACTACGACTACGACTTTATCTATGACTATGATTATGACTACTACCACCACCAGCTACCAAGTATAGTCCTGGGTATTATTTTTGGGTTACTCACCAAAATGTAGGCTTCAAGAGGGCAGGATCTTTGCCTCTTTTGCTCTGCAACGTATCTCTGGGCCCACATACATGGTGGATGCTAAATAACTATTGGGGATGGTTTCGTGTTGCATTATATCCCTCCAAATTCACATGTTGAAGTCTTAGCCTCCAGTACCTCAGAATATGACTGTATTTGGAGAAAGAGGTGATTAAGGTAAAATGAAGTCATGTGGGTGGGCCCTAAACTAATATGACTTGTGTCCTTACTCAAAGAGGAGATTAGAACAGAGAGAGGCACTAAGGTAAAACCAGGTCAAGACAAAGAGGAGAACATGGCAAGCCAAGGAGAGAGACTCCAGAAGAAAGTAACCCTGCTGACGCCTTGATCTTGGACGTCTATCCTCCAGAACTGTGAAGAAATATGTTTTCATTCTTTAAGTCCTCCAGTCTGTGTTATTTTGTCATGGCAGCTGTGAAAAACTAATAGAGATTAAATAAGCAGTCTACAGCTAGGTGTGGTATTTCTGAGTTTGCATCTCTGTAACTATTCTCTAAAATGACACGATAGATATTCCTTATGAAAGGCAAGGCAAGGGATAAAGATACACTCATTCAAGTGATTTTGAATGGTTACTGATTCAAGGTTACCTTTAACAAGTCATGAGACTTTATTCTGTTTTGTAGCACAAAATTCTGAATTGGCTATAATCTCTAATCACATCTTTCTGCCTGGCTCCCCAATTTTTGTCGTTAACATGTTTAGAAGTGTTTTGGTCTCTTTATTTTAATTTTTACAAAGCACATGGAGAAGTGAGAAGCACAGGTAACAACAAAACTATGAAACTAATTAACACCTCAGATTATAACTAGGAGAGGGCTTGACAGAATGTCTCTTTTAACAAAACCTGTGAATATTAAGGGTTTTGCTGTTGTCAGTATTTTCCTAGAAGAAATAGATCCTTCCTTCTATATCTAAACCCCCAAAGCAAAAAGTAACCTTAATGTATTCACCATAAATTACAAAAACAGAGTCTTATGAGAGACCACACTTTTTACAAACCATCTTGGGGGAGGTAATTAGAAACATTGATATTGCTTGTTTCTGGCAGGCATTTTGCTAGAACTGATGAACCTGCTTTTAAAGCTAAAGGAGGGGAAGTGAAACTTGTCATAACACATAGCTTCTCTGATGTTATCTACACTTCAGAGATCACCAATCTCCTTTTAATACTTAGAGCTTCCCTCAAACAGATCAGGTAGTTAGATATGTGACTCTGGAATCAAGAAGATCTGACTATGTGACCCTTATTTGGTCACTTTATTTTTATAAGCCTCAATTTCCTCATCTGAAAAATGGGTATAATGATAAATTTACCCATCAAAGAATTTTTGGGAGAAATAAATGAGGTGAGCTTAGTGTAGGAAGTTAAGAACTTAAGAAAAGTTAGTGGTTTATGGATATTAAGTAGACTCTAGTCAGTGCCCAAATATTTGCAAGGATAGGAAATTTTCTAGCTTCGCTTTTTCTTTGGCTCAGGAAAAACAACAACAACAACAACAACAACAACAACAATAACAGTAAAGTTGGAGTGAGATGACTTTAATTCTAGGATCAGGTCTGTTATATACTAGTCTTGTCTTCTCTGATAAGTCGTTTAATTTATTCACGCCTCAGTTTGTTCATTAAAAACAAAAACAAGGTTGCTGGTTGGCATACCTCATAGGATTGAAGTGAAGATTAAATGAAGGAATGTATAAGGAGTACATTGTGAACTGTGAAGTGCTATACCAATTCAGAGTATTATTATTACCCCTTGGGGCTGTGCAGAACAAACCTCAGGTCTCCAGCTCAGTTATTGTCAAGTTCATCTAAATTGGGATCTAGGAAGAGAAAAGTCCTGTGAATGTTAAGGATCTCCAATTATTTCCTATGAAAACCAGTATCTTGTGACAAACTGCAGACACTCCTGGGGAAAAGGGTTTCTGGCCAAATATGTTTGGCAAACACACTATACTCCTTACCCCCTTAGAGATTGATGCGACCTGAAGTATAGTGAAAGTTCCTATGTTGAAGAAATCTGTTGGGCTTGGTTTTATCTGTGTTTGCCCTTAAAACCCTCTTCACAAGATACCCCTTCACCCCTTGCAGGACAGCATTTTGGAAATGCTGCCAACCTTTGACATAGCTGAAGAGGCTTCACAGTGTCCTGAATCCTCTTTTCCTGGCTAAAGGTAATCCATTCCTTTAACTATACTCCACATTTTGAGTCTTTTTTGCCACCTTGATCATTCTTTTTCACATGTCCCATATACCTCTATTTGCCTTTGTCTGACCTATACTTAAGCACACAATTCTAGGTGTGGCTTGACGATTAGACTTTCCAGGATGACTAGACGCTCTAGGACTCCAGATTTTCTGTAGGAAGAGGAGTTTGGAAGAAGGGGAGGGTCACATAAGACATCACTGATCTATTTTTCTGTTTTTAACGGCCAGATCTCCCCCGAATCTCACAGGCATACTATCATGAGTATGCGGGCCCCCACCTTTGATCCTCAAAAGCATTTACCTTATCTGACAGAGAAGCAATGATGTTATCCCTCTGTTTGGAAACGAACAGCCCCTAGAGGGCAATGTGGTCACAGGAAAAGATGTTTGTGTCACAGGATTTTTCTGGGTACTAAACCTATCCAGATGCTACACTAAGGAAGTGCTGTACTCTTTCAGTTTATTTTTATTTTTTACCAAATGTCTTAGGAAATAGTCAAAATGTCAACTGGAGTATAAAAGACAAACGCGAAGGAAAGGTGGGAGTCCCAGAGGAAGGACTCAGCCGTTGTCACAAAGAGGAAAAGGCCTTGAGTCAGTTGCCTGGGATGGTGCTGTGCCTCTTGTGTCTCATTGTTCATGTAGGCACTGCTATTGGTATGCTTCTGGTTTAGGGCTTTGGTTATTAGAAAAGATATTCATATTTATCCTGACTTGGAGCAAACTTTCTTAAGAGTGACACATACACCAGTGTGGCCTCTGGGTGCTAGAATTTGATTAACATTTTAATGAAAAGGGAAAGTTGACCTTTTTTAAAAATAAGTCATGAACTGTATATGTTGTGATATAATCAATATATACACTCGTCTTGGTTAAAAGCAAAGGTTTAGTCAGGGTTGAGGCACAATCTTGCATCTGTTGCTTCTTATCAGAATGAACTTGGCCAAGTGATTTAGCCTCCTGAGCCTCATAGATAATTATTTCAACTATCTATGAACAAGCAATGGCTACCTTTAAGGCTGGTTGTGAGGATTACTTATAATGACAAATGTAAAACATCTTGTATAACAGTGGTTCTCAAAGTGTAGTCCCTGGACCGGCAGCATCAGCATCACCTGGTAACTCATAAGAAATGCAGATTCTCAGGTGCCATCCCAGATCTACTGAATCAGAAACTCTGAGGGGTGAACCCAGCAGTCTTTTTTAACAGGCCCTCTAGGTGACTGAGGCATGCTGAAGTTTGAGAAATGCTTTTGTGTAGTTACTGGCTTATAGATGGTAAAAAATGGTATTTATTATTGTTGTTCTTGTTCTGAATTATTGCTGGGAGTACAAAATACACAGTCTCTACTTCTAAGAGACTGACAGTCTCGTTGCAGGATCAAGGTGTTGAATGTGAAATAGTCAGTGTGATTATCGACAATAAGAGGAGTAGAAATTCTGAAGAAAGTGGAGCCTGTAGGACTGGTGTGACCTGTCAAAGCTTCATGGTGGAGGAGGACTTAAGGTGTGAACAGCATTGTAAAGGCAGAGAGGCATGAGCAGGGAGATCTAGTTGAGGGAAACAGCAAGAGTAAGAGCTATGGCTCGGAGGGAAAAGTAATCAAGAAGTATTGAGATGGCAGCTAAGTCAACATTTACTTAACACTTCTGAGTACCCATTATAGGCCAGGTACATGAGAAAGGCTTAGTACAGTAAATTTTTTTTTTCTTTTTTTTTGTTTATTTATTTGAGTAGGAGTCTCACTCTGTCGCCCAGACTGGAGTGCAGTGGCCACTCCCGGCCACCGCAGCCTCGACCCGTTGGGCTCCGGCGATCCTTCCAAGTAGCTGGAATTACAGGCATGCGCTACCACGCCCGGCTGATTTTTTGATTTATTGTAGAGATGAGGTCTCGCTGCCCAAGCGGGTCTCGAACCCGCGGGCTCAGGCAATCCACTCACCTTGGCCTCCCAAAGGCGCAGGATTACAGGCTGAGCTACCGAACCCGGCTGACAGTAAATTCTTAAGATGTTATAATTGTAGAATAGAATCCCACCATCACCTTCATCATCCTCATCATTATCATCATCATCGTCATTGTCATGTCTCATCATCATAAATACCATGCATTGAGGACTTGCCATGGATCAGATACCATTCTGGGTACTTTACATGAATCTGCTTGCCTAATTCTAACAAAAACTTGATGGCATATGTATTGTTATTATTATTGTTATTCCCTACAATGTATATGTGAACAAACTGTGGCTTAGAGAGGTTTAAATAGATTGCCAAATGTTTTGCAAGGAATTAGGTGGAAGAGCTTCCTGATTCTCAGGGGCTCTTAAGTAAACGGTTCATTCTTTTTGAGGGCTGAAGGGTTTGTGGAGCACTGCCAGGAAGACTCATGCAATGCTCATATTGCGTTTCTCTCTAAATTTCCCAACCCCCCAAAGATATGTGAGCGGAAGAGACATGCGTTATTTCTGAACTCAGGCACTGAAAAACCTGTCCGGGATTCTAGAGGGTCCCTTTCCCTGCAGTGGTGACCAAGCAGGCAGATTTGTATTCTAGATGTGCCCTTATAGGCTGTCAAACTTTGACATACCTGAAAAGGCTTCACAGTGCCCCATGTCTTCTCTTTTGGAGCATTTGCTGGCATGAGTCCCTGAGTAAATTTGAAGCCCAGAGATCCTGGGTATACGTAGCTTAAGCAAGAAATATGCCTTTGCCAAGCTAAGAAGCTAGGATTTGGAGGTTATTTGTTACTGTACCATAAGCCTAGTCTATACTGACTAATATAGCTTATAAAAGGGGGTAAAAGTTAGATCTGTAGGCTAGAGATCTGAGTTTTGGTCTAAGGATTTTCCAATATAGTTTGTAGGCAAGTTGAACCACTGAAAGTTTATTTGCAAGAAATGGAAATCTTTTTGTCTCTTTCAGGAATGGAGTTAAAGGTAGACACAACAGTGTATAGACAGCATTTAAAAAAAGATAACCTTGTTTTAAGATGCTCTTTCCAGTTATCTCCCTAAAACCAAACCATATTAGGATCCTGGAAAATTAAACAATTTGGGGTTAATTCTAAATTGTGTTGGTTTCTTCATATACATGGAATCAATACATGCATGCACACACACGCTCCTCTCACACACACCAAAACAATAAAAAAGAAAAATTCTCTTATGTGCTTCTGTGTTCTAATTTTCAGTCCGGGAAAATATGATTACTCACCTGTTCCCCTAGCTTCTCTGAGGAATGTCTTTAGAGCTCATGTCCACGAGCAGCACTTGATCTTGACATCCACATCCAGCCCTTTCTCTCAGCCTTTGGCAGATATACTGTGACAGTACTGCTCTCTGTGTTAGTCTGGCTGCTGGCATGTGTATGGTATACCTCTTTTAGTTTTCTCCCTCCCTCAAGAATATGCTGGGAGCTCTGTCAGACTTTTTAGATTCTTGGCATGAGTTTGGAACTCAACAGAGGTGGGTAGGATCCCTGAGCCTACTGAGTCGGTTTATGTTATTTATATTTAATGTCAAATTATAACAAGAACTACTAGGGCCTCAAGAGAAGTGTCTTTGAATAGAACATAGCACCATGGTGGATCTTTCAGTCAGGCAAAAGTTCAAGAGCCAATTGCCAAGGGCAAGTGAAAGCGAGTGGAGGAAGAAGTTTGTTTGTATCTATAAACATTTGAATATAGATACAAACATACATTCATTTGTATGAGAATCTGTAACCAGGAAAAAATTCTCATTTCAACAATGAATATATTCACAAAGAAATTCAATGTGAAATTAATAATGGTTGCTCATTTACGTGGTTTTCGCAAGGCCAGAGTTCATGGAGATGCGAAATGTTAAGAGGCAGTTGTGTAACTAAACAAATATGCTATAAAGGAGTCCAAGCAGGAGCCGATCTCTTATTTAACCTTTGTAAATTCTAGGCCATAAGTATTGGAAGGTCTAGGATAGGAGGTGGGCATGTTTGGACCAGCCTGGTAGAAGGCCAAGAAGGTATGGTGTCAGATCTTGGACTGAATGACCTTACACATGTCACCAAGCATGTTTGGGCTTCAGTCCTTTCTTTCTTTTTTTTTTTAGAGTCTCACTCTATTGCCCAGGCTGGAGTGCAGCTTCCACCTGCTGGGCTCAGGTGATCCTTCTGCCTCAGCCTTTCAAGTAACTGGAATTACAGACACGTGTCACCATGCCTGGCTAATTTTTTGATTTATTGTTGAGACGAGGTCTTGCCAAGTTGCCCAGGCTGGTCTCGGGCCTGTGGGCTCAGGCAATCCTCTCACCTCGGCCTCCCAAAATGCTGGGATTATAGGTGTGAGCCACCACATCTGGCCCCAGGCTTCAGTCCTTTCATCTGAGAAATTGATTCAGTCATGTTTTCAACAAATATCTTTGTGCATTGACTTTTCTAAATGCTAGGGACACAGTAAGGGAATAAGGTAGTGGTGGTTGTGCTCGCCCATAAGCAAAGAAATAAATGAGCCAGCTAATTTTTTTGTTGATTGGTTATGCTATGGGGAAAGAAAAGCAGACTGAAAAGACAGAAAATGACCGAAGGGTAGGAGGCAACTTAGATTGGTCTTGAATGGCCAGAGGAGACAGCCATTAAAAGTTCTGGGGCCAGAGGAGGAACAGCATCGTGAAGTTCCCAAGACAAAAATGAGCTAAGCATGTGTGACTGGAAAGGAGTCAGTGGACCAGGGAGGGCCAGAGGCAGGAAATTTGGAGGAAGGGAAAGACAAGCATCAGAAGACATGGGGCCATGCAGAGCAAGAGGTGGGGGGGACTGTTTGGATTTTATACCACATACAATGAGAAGTCATTTAAGCAGGGGAATGCTGTGATCTGATTTGCATGTTTAAAAGCTGCATTTGGGCTGCTGTGTCAAAGATCAATTATTAAGGAGCCAAGAGTAGGAGCAGAGAGACAAGTTAGGAGATTCAGTGTCTTTCAAGATCAGTTTGTATCAATGGAGGTAAAAGAATTTTAAAATGATGCTTCCTAGTGGCTAAAATAAAAGCAAAAACACATTGCCCACTCTTCAAATGAAAATTCCTAGGTACCAGGAGTGTTTGCTATTTGAGCCGCATATTCCATGTACTAAATCAGAGACAAAATAAAAAGTCATCAAAGCTCATTATTAATAACTATCTTAACAATTGTGATGTGAGGAGTGATGATTCTTTTCCCTTAGGTACTGACACTAGTCATAATTTAGCCAGAAGACAGAAATCATTTGAATATTTAATGTGGAAGATCTTTGATGAAGACAGTTGGATACAATACACAGGTAATAGAAGGGCTGAGTTGCTAAGCAGGGGTTAGTGAAGCAACCAGAGATGAGAGTGGTAGGAAGTCTCCATCACTCCAAGGCCAGAGGGACAAAGAAAGGACAGGGTATAACTTGAGTCTGGGGACTGGGGTTTCCTGAGGATGCTGGACCAAGGTAGCCCTGTCTAGAGTGATCTAGGGATGTGATAGAACTGCAGTCACTGCTGGAAACACTTGGGAGGAACACCCTGGCTGCTCTCTCTTTCTGCCTTTCAATCTTTTGCCAGTGCTGAAGATTGTTGGGTCAGACCCAACAAGAAGCAAGCTGCAGTGGTAGCCTGGGAAAGGCGTCACTAGACAAATCAGGGGAAGGAGGAGCATGGACCTTGGACAAACAGACCCAGGGCAGGAATTCACCTTGCCTTCTGCCTCCAAATTTAAATACTGTCACTTAGGATTGAGGAACAATGGACAGTGGAGGCAAGATCAATGTATAAGACGGTAAGACTTTTTGAGCATCAATTCTTTGTACAGTGCCTGCTACTAGGTCCATGTCAGGCATTCTTTGTCTTGGTATTTCAAAGTTGGGCAGGTAGTGATGCCTCTGTAGCAAGGAGTTCCAGTTGAACACTCAGCTTGACCACTGCTCAGGTTTGGGCATTTCTGGACATGTCGGATGAACTGGTAGGGCAGCTCCTACAGAGACGTATTTTCAGAAGAACCAAAGAGCTTAACAGAATAACATAGATCTGGAAGAAAGAGTGTTCCAGATACGATGGCAGAGCCTTGATTGTTGGAAAGTGAATTGGCATGCAATTCTTGGTTTTTATGCTTGAGTTAGCTTCTAAGACCAGCCTCTCCACAGTTGTGCATGTGTGTGTGTGTGTGTGTGTGTGTGTGTGTGTGTGTATGTGTGTGTATCTGTCCCATGAGCTCTGACTTCATGGAGCTACTCCACTAAATGGCTGTAAGCAACCCTCTTTGGTACCCTTAAACAGAGTGTACCCTAAAGCAGTCAGAGGCGTCTTCTTCTCAGAGGCATGGAAAGCAGTGTGACTCCTAGACAGTGCAGAGTCGAGAGGTTAAAATACCATCTTCCTGCCTCAAGAACTGCAAATATCAGTGCAGACATAATGATGGTTCAGAGGGACAGAGGAGCCCAGTTGCAGTGGGATACCAGTGAGAAGTCAAGTAAAAAATTATGAATGCCTTTGGGGACACTTAATGCACTTCTGGATATCTTAAAGTAATAGATTGGGGGCATGAATCAATAAAACTAAGGTGACACATATAATCTTAGAATTTGAAAGGTTATAAAAATGCAGTTGATCCACTCATGCACTTCTTGGTGCATTTGATATGCTTTAATGAACAAGTTATACAATTTTTTTTTTTTTTGAGTTGGAGTCTCACTCTGTCGCTCAGACTGGAGTGCAGTGGCCGCTCCCAGCCACCGCAGCCTCGACCTGCTGGGCTCCGGCGATCCTTCCGCCTCAGCCTTCCAAGTAGCCGGAATTACAGGCGTGCGCTACCATGCCCAGCTGATTTTTTTTTTTTTTTGGATTTATTGTAGAGATGAGGTCTTGCTGCCCAGGCGGGTCTCAAACCCGCGGGCTCAAGGAATCCACTCACCTCAGCCTCCCAAAGGAGCGGGATTATAGGCTGAGCCACCAAGCCCGGCAACTTATACAATTTTATGTAATCCATTCTCACATAAGTTCAGAGACTTTGTATATATATCTCATCCATCCTTCTGTTCGTCTATCCACCCATCCACCTACCCATCACCTATCTATCCATTCATTTAACAAATATATATTGAAAACATACTAGGTACGAGAACCTGGTAACACAGCAGGGAGCAAGACAAGATGGCTGTTTTCATGGCGTGTATGTGTTTGTACAAATACAAAATTACAAAAAAATTACAAAATTCTATAGTGAGATGAATAGCATTCTGAGAGACCCCAAATGGGAATTATTCTGGGGTATCAGCTAAATCCTTAGAGAAAGTTACTCTTTTTTTTCTTAGACTGAAAAATATAGTTTATTTAGAAAGTAAATGAGAGAAAGAGGGGAGATTCACCCAGGGTAGGGGAGGGGGCCAAAGCTAGGAAAACATGGTGCCTATAGCTCAAAGAACACATGGGCTGGCCAGTGCGTAACAAAACAATGGTCGGAAGTGACTCTTAATATGAGATATGAAGAATGAGGAAGAAAGAACAAGGTGATGAGGGAATGGAAAAACATTCTAGGTAGTGGGAAATCATGAACAAATTGCCTGCAGTGGGACAGATCAGTTTGTATATGAAGGACTGGAAAAGAGCAGAGGGGCTGGACAAGGAGGAGCATGGCAAAATATGGATTCTGGGGAATCATGAAGGAGTAAGACACAGAGGGTCTTTCAAGTCATGGTAGGAGTTTTATCTGCCCTGACCTGGTTTCCTGTGTCTGGTCATTAGCCCTTAGCCCATTTCATTTTTGTTAGACAATTTTTCTTTATATTGGACTGGAATAACTTTTCCTCCCTTCTAGCTCTAGGCTCTGTCCTTTGGAGTCCTACAGAGAAAAGCTATTTATTTTATTCTTTCTCCAGATCATATTTCGCCATCTCTTTTGCACTCTAAGTGAGCTCATCTTCTTCTTCATATTACATTTTAAAATCCGTTTCCATCAATGTTGCCTTCTTTAGGGCACACTTCAGTTGGTCAGCATCCTTCCTCAAATGCAGTGCTCAGAACAAAACATCTGTGGTTGAGTCAAAGGAGAGAAGGACTTTCACCTCCCTTGTTTAGGACATTTAACTTCTACTGATGTGTCTTCAAGATCAAAGTCTTTTTTGAATGCTTCCTCACACTGCTGATTCAAAATAAGCTTGCAGTCAACTAAAACCTTTAAATCCATTTTTTGTAAGCTGCTATTAAACCAGGTGGTTCTCATCCAATATGTATGTAGGCATTTATTTTTAATTTATACCTTGTCTATTTCTAGAAAAGACTGTCAGCCTAGAAACAGAACTCAAGTATACATCTACACAGTTAAAACAAAGATCTAAGGGAGAGCAGAAACTTACATATTCACTGTAGATTTTTTTCAGCCTAAGTGCGGATCTCTATCTATATCCCATTTCTATTTTATTTTATTGATTTAGGACTCTATGCTATGCTGTGCTATGTTTTCCCAAATAAGTTTATCTTGAGTAGCAAGTCTCTCTCAAGTGTGCCACCTGCCAGTTTGCTGTTGATCATCATTCTTCATAATTCATGATTCTTTAGGTCAGAGATTCCAGTTTCATCACTTACTAGATGCATGACCTCAGGCAGATTAATTCACCTCTCTGTACCTTACTTTTCTCATTTGCATAACAGTGCCCACCTCATAGAGGTGTTGTAAGGATTCAGTAAGATAATTCTGTAAAGCTCTCTCAACAGTGCCTCACACATAGGAAGCTCTCAAGATATTTTTTTTGTAAAGTGTTTTTTTTAGAGACTTTACTTTTTTTTTTTTCAGTTGGAGTCACACTGTGTCGCCCAGACTGGAGTGCAGTGGCCGCTCCCAGCCACCGCAGCCTCGACCTGCTGGGCTCCGGTGATCCTTCCGCCTCAGCCTTCCAAGTAGCCAGAATAACAGGCATGCGCTACCACACCCGGCTGATTTTTTGATTTATTGTAGAGATGAGGTCTCACTGCCCAGGTGGGTCTCGAACCCTCGGGCTCAGGCAATCCACTCACCTCAGCCTCCCAAAGGTGTGGGATTACAGGCTGAGCCACTGAGCCCAGCAAGATATTTTTAAAATTATTATAAAGATGTGGGGTACAATTCAGGGTTAGGTATACAAACATTGATTATGCAGGTACCCCTGTTAATGAGGTATGCTTCTCCCTCCCGTAGCAGTTTCCCTCAACTGCCAATCTCACCCCCAAAGTTTCCCACTACTGCCAATCCTTTCTTATAGTATTATAGTTGTTCAAGGTCTGCTTTTAATTATTACTATTATTGTTTTTGAGTTGTGGTCTCACTCTGTTGCCCAGGCTGGAGTGCAGTGGTACAACCACAGCTTATTGCAGCCTAGACTTTCTGAGCTCAAGCAATCCTTCCATCTCAGCCTCCCAAGTAGCTTGGACTACAGGCGTGCACCACCATGCCTGGCTAATTTCTGATTTTTTGTAGAGATGGGGTGTTGCTATGTTGTCTAGACTGATCTTGAACTCCTATGTTCAAACAGCCCTCTCGCTTTGGCCTCCCAGAGAGCTGGGATTACAGGTGTGAGACATCATGCCCAGACTATTTTTGTTATTATTAAATAAATACTTATTGAGATTGTATTATGCTTAAGGCAATGTGCTAGCTACTTAAATACAATACAGTTATTTAATCCTCACATGAAGTCAGTTGAGTAGTTATATATAGTTACTTTCATTAGAGGTTGAATGACTTGTTCAGGTTTCCACAGCCAGCAGCTTGGAGTTTGCAAAAAGAGATAATGGAAGGGCATTCTAGGCACTGGGGATGGCCTACTTGATACACATTGAGTCATTGAAGTCTAGGATATGTAGACTTGCACCAGGGTGGTGGGGGATGTAGACATCATCTCTTACTCTATTACTAAAATGTGGCTCCTTTCCTAGAGTCCCTACCTGTTCCTTGGCCTACTTCCTCTCTTGGCAGGCTCTGATTTCTCTATCCTGCAGCAAAACCGGACAGATTGATCTGCCTTGCATATTTGTTTCGGGTGATGCGAAAAGTCATGCTGCTCTTGAAAAGTAGACAGTAATGACACCTCAACTTCTTTAGAAAGAAGGGGACTGAGAATCCATCTCTTGCTGCACCTTAGCACTGAGAGAAGGTCATCCTGATAACAAGACCAAAGCTATCTGCAAGATTGATGCTATTGTGCTTGGGCAAAGGAGTGCCACTCGTTGCTTTTGAAATGTTTCTGGAAGAGAACCAGGGTTTCATCTCCTCCTTTTAAGCTAAAGCTACATTTTAGTACTGGCTTGACATGACAGTATATAAATGGGACATTTGCATAATGTATTGAATTTCCAGTTAAACCTTAATGATAATTAGCTGAACTGGATAGTCCCATAGGAAATAAAGACATAATGAGTGTTGTTCTCCTTGAGTGTAAGATTATAAAATGTCAAGCAACTTTTAGGGAAAAGTTTTTGCCTTTGCTCAGTTCCCTCATCTGCTCTGCTTTGCAATCTTTCCTGTGAACTAACGTGCACCAGACTTCCCAAGGATAAGCACACTCACTTGTATTGCATTTTTCTTGTGTCTACCTTCCTGCAGGAAAGTGTAGCCAGCTTCCATTTTAATGTACTGATAAAATAATCTGTGTTTGTTAAGATTGTTGTACATTCAGTAGGAAACCAGTTATTTCAAGAAATTTGTATTATAGTAATATAATTTGGACTAGCCCTTTCTAGAAGAGAATTCTCTCCTTCCTTCTCTCCCTGCTTTGTTAAGACCTTGAGGAGGTCTTAAGCTCTGAGAAAGATTATGTCAATCCCCACCCTTGCTACTATGTGTGACTCAAAGTAAAAACAACACTGTATTAAAAAATATGTACGAAAAAGTTCAACAAAATATGATTCTATGTGGGCTGAGGAAACATGAACAGGCCACTGACAGTGTCTGTTACACTGTGTTGTATGGTCATGGTAGCATTTATTCCTGTTGTATTTAGTAACTATCTGCATAATTACTTTCTTTCCCCTTCCTTCATTAGACTGTACCTTCCACAAGGGCAAGGAACATATCTGTGTACTTATTGCTGTATCCTCAGTATCTAGCACAGAACCAGAGCCTGATACATAACATATACACAATTAATCAATAATAACAATACAATACAAAATAATAATAAAAATAAATCTTAATAAAATATAGCGACCACCAATAAAACACCATGTAAGAGGCATGCTTCTAAGCGCTCTATATGTAACATAGCATATACTCTTACAACTGAGCTTTTAATATATTTGTTATATTGATAAGGACATTGAAATGCAGAGAGGTTAAGAAAGGTAACTAGCCGGGCTCGGTGGCTCAGCCTGTAATCCTGCGCTTTGGGAGGCTGAGATGAGTGGATTGCCTTAGCCCGCAGGTTCGAGACCTGCCTGGGCAACTTGGCGAGACCTCATCTCTACAATAAATCAAAAAAATTAGCCAGGCGTGGTAGCACGCGCCTGTAGTTCTGGCTACTCAGAAGGCTGAGGCGGAAGGATCGCCAGAGCCCAGTAGGTCGAGGCTGCGGTATCCGGGAGTGGCCACTGCACTCCAGTCTGGGTGACAGAGTGAGACTTCAACACACACAAAAAAAAGTAACTAACATCACCCAGGAGGAAAGCTTCCTTTAGTTTTAATATTTTAGGAATTTAAATAGCTGTAGGATGATCTCAAGCTGGTTGAAATACTCTGTTCCATAGCAACTGTCAGGAAGGTAATTGTCCTGAAGCATTAGTGACCGATGAAAGAATACTTGCTCTTCAGTGACATTGTCCAAAATACTCAAGATCCCCACTGCTTGAAGAAAATTGGACCTCAATTTTATTTCATTCAAAGTTTAAAAAGTCCCAATCATAGAGGACAATTGTAGAAGTTCAGTATAGGTCCAGAAAGGCATATGGAGGGAGGGCAGATTGATTTCAGTAGAGAAACAAATTTGAATTGTGATATGGATTGTATCTTTGAAAAAGAGCATTGACTGTTGCTGGTGCTGTAATAAGATGTTTCAGATTCTCAGTTCTTGACCTGGCGCTCTTTTCATTGAAGCCAGTGTGAAGAGTGCAGGAAGTGACCAGAGGGGCAGCTCCCAAAATGGCGCTGAGCATGGTGAGGACACACCAGACAACAAAGGCCCTAGGTCCTGGCTTCTTTGTGCACAATTCCCCGCCCACGCGAAGTTCAAACCTGCAAGCCTCCAATCCTTTCCCAGAACATAGCCAGCTTTGTTATGTGTCCAATAGGACTATAACACGGCGTCTGCCCACCCTGTTCCCATGCAGCTCCCAGTAGAAACATAGCACGGCCCCTTCTGGCCCCTGTCAGACTAATAAATACAGCCCTCTCCCTGCAACTCTCTCTCTCTCTTCTTCCTCTGTTACAGATCCTGTCTGTGACAGCCCCCTTTAATAAATCTCTTGGTCCTGGCCAGGTGTGGAGTCATTACTGGCAATGAAATTCTTTCATTGGTGCTGTGACTCAGATCGGGTGCTCTCCCACCCTTGTGCAGGTCTATCCCTGTAGGCGGGATCCCTGACCCAGCGCCGGTGGCCACTCCAGCCCTCCTGGACCTTCCCCACCATTTTGAATACATGAACTGCATCCACCAGCAACCGTTGGATAGGTGAGTTCCCCAGATACGGAAGCCTGAAACTTGCCCGGGATCCCCGGGGGGAACTGACTGTTGATCGTCCGGCAGCCCCTCTGGCCCTAGGGCAAGGGGGAACACACCCTGCCTCAGCCTTCATGGCCACAGCGGACCCTAAAGGCTTCCTCTTCTCTTTCATCTCTCTTAAACCTTAAAACTCCTGTGGCTGCTGGGCTGCAGCGGGCCCCAGGGGTCCCACATCTGCTAACCCACAGCAGCTTCCGTAAAATCCTCTCTTTCCCCCCCCCAAGGAATCCTACGGCTGTCGGGCCGCAGCGGACCCCCGGGGGTCCCACGTCTGCTGGCCCACAGCGGATTCTGAAGGACTCCTATATCTGTTGGGTAACAGGGAGCCTCAGAGGCTCCATGTTTGTTGCCCCACAGTAAGCCCTATTCAACCGGCAGGAATCTCGAACACATTCCCACCCGCCACCTGGTCAAGTGCTTTCTGTCTGGTCGAAAAATCCTTGTGCAAGGTGCCTTGACCCCCTCGGTTCTCCAGGAGAACCCTGGTTGTGCCAAATCCTTGTGACGACAGGCTTTGCCACAGCCACACTTCTTGGACAGCTGACTCTTTGGGGGACGCCCCGTTTAGTCTACCTGTCTCACCATGGGAGGCTCGTCATCCCTGCTGGTCGAATCCCCTCTTAAATGCCTCTTAAACAACCTCACTACACTCTCACTCACCCCCAATATCAAACCCAAATGCCTAATTCATTTCTGCATGCAAGACTGGCCAACATACCCCTTAGATAACCAAAATCAGTGCCCCCCCCAGGGGTCCCTCAATCCTGATATTATTCAGGACTTATATAATTTCTGTGAGTGTTCAAAATGGTGGGTAGAGATTCCCTATGTTCAATCCTTTTCTCACCTCTGTGAACATCCCCGCCTCTGCCTCAATTGCAATCCCTCTAATCTCTACCCTCCACTCATGTTAGCATTTGTCACCTCTTCTACAACTTCTCCTTCTCCCACTGTTCTACACACACTTCAGCCTCCTCTCCAAAACTCCCCTCCCCCCACTGCAGACACTGTAAGTCCCAGTTCCGCTACCTCCTCCTCCATCTCAGATTTCGACCCTGAAGATGAGCCCCCCCCTTACAGGCAGCCTCAACAGCCTCAGGCTCCCCCGCCCCCACCCTCCTCTTCATTCCACCCCCCTCCACTCCGGCAGCTCGATCCTTATACCCTCCTCTTCCAACAACTCCTCTGTGCAGCCCCCCGGTAACCCAATCCAAGGCCGTGCCAACCCTCCTAGCCCCCCCTTCACGAGGTGGTGGGTGCGGAAGGCGTGGTTCGGGTACATGTCCCTTTTTCTATATCAGACCTCTCACAAATAGAAAAACGTCTTGGATTATACACAACTAACCCTGCCACCTACATTAAAGAGCTTCAATAACTCATCCAGTCCTATAGCCTCACTTTTTATGATATCTATCTTATCCTCTCCAACACTCTACTTCCAGAAGAACGTAGAAGAGTTTGGGAACAGGCTAGAACATATGCAGATGAAATTCATCAAACCACCCCCACTCACCCTCTTGGGGCGATGGCGGTCCCAGACCAAGACCCAGGCTGGGATTACAACTCCCCTGCTGGCATTGAAGCTAGGGACCATTTTTCTACTTGCCTCCTTTCTGGATTGTGCAGGGCTGCACAGAAGACAGTTAACTTTGAAAAACTCCAGGAAGTCATTCAGGAAAAAGAGGAAAACCCCTCCAACTTCCTCAGCCGGCTCACCAGGGCGCTCCAACAATTTACTAACATAGACCCCGAAACCCCTGATGGCTGACAACTCCTCATGACATATTTTTTCTCCCAAAGCTATCCAGACATTAGGGCAAAACTAAAAAAACTCAACTGAGGCCCCCTTACTCCCCAACATGACATTCTCACAGCAGCCTTTAAAGTGTTCCATAACCAGGACGAGAAGGCAAAAAAACACAAATATCAAATGCTGGCCCAGGCCCTCCATGGCAACAGGGTCACCTCCAGTATCACCCAGGGTGGTGGCAATGCCCGAAGCCAACGACAACCACCAGGACCCTGCTTCAAGTGTGGGCAGCCAGGGAATTGGGCACGAGGATGCCCCAACCCCGGAGTACCCCAAAAACCATGTCCTAGATGTGGACAGGCAGGACACTGGGCAGTGGACTGCCCCAGTCCCCAAGGAGGGACCAGGTCAACCCCCCATCCCGCTCTGGATCTGTTGGGCATGGATCTGACAGGACCCGCGGTCTCCCTGCCCAACACTTATCTCAAATCATCGGGAACCCAGGGTCACTATAATGGTTGACGGGTGCCCCGTCCACTTTCTCCTGGATTCCGGAGCCACCCTTTCTGTCATATAAGAGTTTTGGGGCCCGACTTCCCTAAGTTCCCTATAGTCGGGGTAGGGGGCCAGTCCATCCTTCCATGCATAACTCCTACAGTTACATGCATCTTTGCAAACGTCCCCTTCACTCATTCCTTTTTGGTAATGCCTCAGTGTCCTGTGCCTCTTATGGGCAGAGACATTTTAGCCAAGTTTCAGGCGTCCATCACCTTTAACCCAAGTGCGGCCCTCTGCAACCCTTCCCCTACAACCCCGTTCTTGGCCCTTCTAACCACCAATAATTTTGACTCACTTCCCCCTTTGCCCTCCTCAATAGTGAATCCTCAAGTATGGGACACAGACTCCCTCCCTAGCACACTGCCCCGAGTCCACATTCAACTTAAAAATCCTTTCACACATCCTAATCAGCCACAATACTCTCTTCCTACCTCTAGTCTTCTAGGACTCTAACCTGTCATTAGCTCTTTGCTACAAAAGGGATATCTGCGCCTCACTAACTCCCCGTTCAATACCCCAATTTTAGTGGTACGAAAACCAAACAGCACTTACCGCTTAGTGCAGGATCTAAGACATTAATGCAGCTGTCATCCCCATCCACCCGCTAGTTCCTAATCCCTATACCATCTTATCTTCAATTCCTCCAACCGCTACTCACTTCTCAGTTCTCGACCTTAAAGATGCATTCTTTACTGTCCCCCTGGCAGCAGACTCACAAAACATCTTCGCATTCACGGGGACTGATCCAATATCTCACCACTCACAACAACTCACTTGGACAGTCCTACCACAAGGATTTCGAGATAGCCCCCACCTGTTCGGTCAAACCTTAGCAGCAGATCTTAAGTCTCTCTCACTTACCAAATCCACCCTTATTCAATATGTAGATGACCTCCTCCTGTGTAGCCCTTCCTTAGCTGATTCTTGAACAGACACTGCACTCACCCTTAATTTTCTAGCGGAAAAAGGATATCGGGTATCCCCTCAAAAGGTCCAACTGTCTGTCACACAAGTCACATATCTAGGGGTAGCCGTCTCACACCAACAGAAGGCTATAATGACAGATCGAAAGACCCTAATTAAATCCCTACATGTACCTAAAACTAAGCAGGAAATCCAATCATTTTTGGGACTAGCAGGATACTTTCGGGCGTGGATTCCCAACTTTGCTTTACTCACGAAGCCACTCTATACTCTCATAAAGGGAGACCCCAACGAGCCACTCCTAACACCCTCCTCTGTTAAACAACCTTTTGTTGCCCTCCAGCAGGCCCTCCTGAGGGCCCCCGCTCTTCATCTGCCAGACGTACACTGACCTTTCATCCTATATGTCCACGAAAACAAGGAGGTGGCCTTGAGAGTCCTGGGACAACTTTGTGGACATAAGTTTGCCCCAGTGGCCTATCTCTCAAAACAGTTAGACCACACCGTCCAGGGCTGGGCCCCATGTCTGCGAGCGCTGTCTGCCACCCACATGTTGGTGTGCGAATCCAAAAAACTCACCTTCGGAGCCCCTATTACCGTAACCTCCCCCCACCATCTATAGCACCTCCTAAGCTACAAAGGCCTTCAAACGCTGCCCCCCGGTTGAGTCCTATCACTCCTTGTCTTCTTTTTACAGGTTCCCTCCATATCCTTTCAAACTTGTGCACCCCTAAACCCAGTCACGTTGCTCCCTTCTTCCACAGCCCCACTAACCCATGACTGCGTAGAGACTGTTGAGACTCTCCTCTCTTGCCCAGTTCACATCCAGGAAGGTCCTTTGCCCTCCCCCTCCTATACCTGGTTCACTGATGGCAGCTCCTTCCTACACAATGGGTCCCAGGTTGTGGGATACGCCATCACCTCTATTACACACGTCATTGAGGCAAAGCCTCTCCTGCCAGGCACCACTAACCAACAGGCAGAACTTATAGCTGCCACTCGGGCATTTCAGCTAACGGCTGGATACTCTCTTTTTTTTTTTTTTGAGTTGGAGTCTCACTCTGTCACACAGACTGGAGTGCAGTGGCCGCTCCCGACCACCGCAGCCTCAACCTGCTGGGCTGCGGTGATCCTTCCATCTCAGCCTTCCAAGTAGACGGAATTACAGGCATGTGCTACCACGCCTGGCTGATTTTTTGATTTATTGTAGAGATGAGGTCTCGCTGCCCAGGCGGGTCTCAAACCCGTGGGCTCAAGCAATCCACTCACCTCAGCCTCCCAAAGGCACGGGATTACAGGCTGAGCCACTGAGCCCAGCTTATCTTTCTCTTTACACTGATTCCAAATATGTTTTCCATATTCTCTTCTCCCACTCGGCCATTTGGAAGGAAAGGGGACTATTTACCACCAAGGGATCAGCAGTGGTTAATGCTAAACTAATTTCTGATCTCCTTGCCGCCTCCTTACTTCCCACTAACATTGGCATTTCTCACTGTAAGGCTCACCAGCCGGACTCCTCACCCATCACTCAGAGAAACTCCAGGGTGGACAATGCGGCCCGACAAGCAGCTTTAACATCTGTTCCCGCCTTGGCTGCTGTTGCTCACCCTGATCCAGACCGCACACCCCCCACTAATTCACCACCCTCAACCTCCCCCTCCATTACAGACCTTATCCCATACCTACACTCAATCTTCCACACCAATCCTTCCGCACTGACGTCTTTCCTAACACACTTTTACACTCTCACTTCCCAACATAAGGAACTCATAAAAAACATTACCTCAGAATGTTCCATCTGCCAGCGAACCAACCCCAACACTCCTCTAAAACTGGGAAACTTTCCTACCCATGAAGCTCGGGGTCAACTCCCAGGAGCGGACTGGCAGGTTGACTTCACTGTCATACCCCCAGTATGCAGCCTAAAATACCTCCTTGTCTTCGTGGACACCTTTTCTGGGTGGGTAGAAGCGTTTCCAACCTCAAATAAATGAGCAGCAACAGTAGGGACTATCCTTGCTAGCCATATCATTCTCAGGTTTGGTGTCCCCATGTCCCTACAATCTGACAATGGGCCCGAATTCACTTCATGGGTGGTACAGTCTCTAACAACTGATCTCCACATTGATTGGCATTTCCACATCCCATACCACCCACAGCCATCTGGAAAGGTAGAGTGAACCAATCGGACCCTTAAAGACATCCTCACTAAACTATCCCTCTAACTACATCAAAATTGGGTCACCCTCATTCCTTTGGCCCTCTTCCACTTATGAGTTCTCCCCAAAAAACCGTCCCAACTCTCACCTTTTGAAGTAATGTATGGCTGTCCAGCGCTGCCTCCAGGAGTCCCCACCTAAACCCCTCTGACACCCACTCATATGTTTTACCCCCTCTTGTCTTTCATTCATTCCCACATTTGGGAATATCAAAATCTTCTCTTACCTGTTTCACCCAGTGATCAAATCCCACCTCCCCTCTTCCCTGGATGGTGGGTCTATCTCTCTGACCCAGAAACAAAGTCTCTTTTAAACCCAAAATGGTCTGAACCTCTTCAGGTAATTTTATCGACTCCCACGGCCGCAAAACTCATCACGGGCCGTTGTCAGGTCACCCCATGGATTCACATCTCCTGCTTAAAACCTGCTGTTCCTCTTTCCTCGAGTCTCACCCATAACATTTGTCCACCTACTTACAAGTATACCTGCTCCAAGGTTCCTGACCAACCACTTAAGCTTCGCCTGTCTCGACCCACCACTCATCCCAACCCAAATCCAAACCAACTTCCTGAATACAACACAGAACACCTGTGACCCTTGGTACCTCTCCTTTCTTGGCCTGATTGCCGTCCTACTTACTATATTACTCACCTGTTCGACACCCACAAGCTGGCTGTCTGCGGCAAAAATTCTGTTGGCTACTACCTATCTCCTAATTGTCACAAGCTTTGTTCTCATCAAATGCCTCCTTTAAACACCAAAGTAGCCCCCAGTCTTGCCTTCAAAGTCACTACTCTTATTTCTAATCCTTCCATTAACCCAAACCTACCAACCTCACCCCTATTATGCGCCAGGTAACTTTTCTTGGAAAATAATAAACGCCGCTACACAAACTGTAGTCTCCACCTACCTTGGACATGGGCAGCCGATATTTAACTTTGATCTTTGCAAACTATGGCCTAGCCTGTCCATTGTCCCAGAGGGATGGGGAGGCTCTTCCACCAGAGGATGGGAATGTAGTTATGGCAGTCTGGAAGACGAAATTCAACTCAAGAATGTCAAGTTCTATGTCTGTCCTGACACGGGAGAAAAACACTGCCACAAACCCCAGCAGTTTCACTGTGCTGCCTGGGGATGTGAAACCATAGCCCCAAGGAAAGGCAACTCTGACCCTTACATATCAATTGTAAGACTGCCCTCCACTTCTCCCTGTACACAACACAAAAACTGCAATCCACTACAGCTTATCATCACCCTGTGGGACGCTTTTAGCCTTTAAAAAATATGGGACACTGGAAAAACATGGGGCCTGCGACTGTACACGCCTGGAACCAATCCAGGCATGCTAGTCACAGTCCAATGAAGGCCTATTCCACACACCCCCAATCCCGTGGGACCATTGCGCAAAATAATTCTACCCAAACCTATGCTCATGGACTCAAAAATTCAACTCATAACTTCTCCCCCTCCCACTCCAAAGGGGGTAACAATCATCTCACCTACTTTAAAGGCCCCCCCGTCCCCTTACCACCTGATCGATTCCTTCACTTACTAACAGCGGTACACCTTCTACTTAATAAAACCCGCCCTTCTCTGGCAAAAGATTGCTGGCTATGCTTAAACCCACGGCCCCCATATTACGTGGGAGTTGGGGCAGTTTCTTCAGTAGGCAATGCAGAAACTAACATAAAGATACTTACCCTTACTGATATACAAAATAGGCAATTATGTCCCTGGGGCACTCATCCCACACTGACACTGGATGACCTCCAGGGACAAGAAACGTGTCTCTTTTCCCCAATGTTTCCCATAACTACATCCCCCCTCCGATTGTCCTGCAACAACACCTCTCATATTAACATCGCTACCTTCCATAATCAGACCATCCCCCATTTCACTGTGGCACCCCCTACCACGTGGTTTGCCTGTTCCCAAGGGATCACCCCCTGTATCAGCCTACAGCATCTCAAAAACACAAAAGAATCGTGCATCTTGGTCCACATCCTACCCCAGGTTTACATTTATAAAGGAACGGAAGGTAGACAACACCTCAAACTCTTTAACATCACCCGCTCAAAACGGGAACTGTTAGTCCCTATACTAATGGGACTAGGCATTGCCGGAGCTACAGCCATAGGCATGGCCTCCTTAATTCTAGGCGACCAAAATCTTAAACAGCTTAGCACTCAAATTGACACTGATTTACGCCTACTAGAATTGAGCATGTCTCAATTAGAACAACAGCTTGACTCTCTCGCTGAGGTAGTATTACAGAATAGACGAGGCCTAGACCTCCTTTTCCTAAAACAAGGAGGGTTGTGCATAACCCTAGGAGAAGCCTGCTGTTTTTATGCCAACAAATCAGGGATAATAAGAGAAATCCTAGCTCAAATAAGGGACAATATACAACACTGGGAATCGCAAAACCAGGCCTATGGAAACTGGTATCAAACCCTCTTCTCATGGCCCCCCTGGCTCACCACCCTAGTCTCGGCAATAGCCGGCCCAGTAATCCTCCTCCTACTGGCTGTAACCATAGGACCATGCATCATCAAATATCTCCTTACCTACATAAAGACTACTGTCTCAAACTTTTCAAATCAAAGTCTTAACCTCCTGTTGCTCAATAGCTACCAACCTGTTCCTGTAGAAAATCCAGAGCTATAACAACCAAATTTTCATCTAATTTTTTCTTTTAGATATGCTCTCTTCCAGGTTTTCTGTCTACCTCCACAGTCTGCTCCAGGACAGCTGGTTACTACCATCCTCGTGCTCATTAGAAGACTGGCCAGAACAGGTCGCTGTTCTACACTTACAAGGAACCTTCATGGAACTCTCACCTGTGGAAATCTACACCTTCAGCGCCTACCTTTGGGTCCTGCTCTGGTTGGTTTTGCACCCTTCCACCACCTTACCACCACAACGCCCCTGACCAGCAGGAAGTAGTCAGAAAGAGTAACGATGCCTCTCCCCATAAAAACAGAAAAGGTGGAAATGAAGGGTGCAGGAAGTGACCAGAGGGGCAGCTCCCAAAATGGCGCCAAGCATGGTGAGGACACACCAGACAACAAAGGCCCTAGGTCCCAGCTTCTTTGTGCACAATTCCCCGTGCGCACAAAGTTCAAACCTGCAAGCCTCCAATCCTTTCCCAGAACATAGCCAGCTTTGTTATGCGTCCAATAGGACTATAACATGGCGTCGGCCCCATGCTGCTCCCATGCAGCTCCTCCAATAGAAACATAGCACGGCCCCTTCCGGCCCCTGTCAGGCTAATAAATACAGCCCTCTCCCTGCAACTCTCTCTCTCTTTTTTTCCTCTATTACAGATCCTCTCTGTGACAGCCCCCTTTAATAAATCTCTTGGTCCTGGCTGGGTGTGGAGTCATTACTGGCGCTGAAATTCTTTCACAGTGGCTTACAAATTCCAAATTCTTTGGGTGATTGAGGTCCACATGATCTTGCCTTAAACTTTTTCCCTCCTACTTACTATAAGTCAGGACTTTCTGTTATGTGGTCTAGGTGTCATCTCATACCTGCTTGAGATTCATTGGCTCAAATAGTGGAAAGATTTAATTGGTAGGAGTAACTTTGTCCAGGGGCTTGAATGATGTAGTTGTGAATCTGGAGTTTCCCCAGATCTGCTTTCCTCTGTGATCAGTGAGTTCAGGCAGCCTTTCCTGTGCAGTGGCCAAGCTTCTCTTGGATTAGTTTGTATAATGCAAGTTGCTGCAACAAGCAACTCCCTAAATTTAATTGTCTTAGCACAATAAGAGTGTATTTTTCTCTCACATTGCAGCCTGATGCAGGTGTTCTTTGTTAGCAAAGGGCTTCTCTCCATGGAATGATTCAGGGTCTACCATCCCTTAGGGCTCAGAATTCTCTTGATTTAGCCAGCAAATGGAGAAAGAAAGAATGGAGAAACCGCATCCGTTTCTTGAAGAATGTTTACTTTGTCCCATCTCTTACCTCCCTTTAGTGAGGATTCGCTATCTGATCAAATCTAGACACCAAGAGGGCCAGAAAATGTAGCCCCTGACTGAGTAACTGCTTTTAAGCAATTCCACATCATGGGCAGTAGCACATGAATTTGTGATTGCTAGCTGTCAATCTCTGTCAAAATTTTTAGCAATTCCAACTAAAGTCTTTGAAATTGTTTTGTTTTGGTTTGGGTCATACACTTATTATTTTTTAAAAAATTATTTTAAATCCAAGGGCTATTTTATGTGCAGGTTTGCTACATAGATACGTTGCATGATGTTGAGATTTGGGCTTCCACTGGAAATTCCCTACCTCCATCCCTCTCTCCCCCACTCCTTAGAAGTCCCCAGTATCTGTTATTTCCATCCTTATGCCTGTGTGTATTCAGTGATTATGTCCCATTTATAAGTGAGGACAAACAATATTCAGTTTTTTGTTTGTTTGATAATTCACTTAGAATGATAGTCTCCAGCTGTATTCATGCTTCTGCAAAGGACCTGATTTTGTTCTTTTTTATGGTTGCATAGTATTTCACTGTTCATACAACTATTCTTGAATGAACAACTATGCCTAAGGAGATAGAATTCATTCATTAATTTTTGTCATTCATTCCACAGACATTTATGAGAATTATTAGGTGCCAAGCACTATTCTCAGCTCTGGAAATATAGTAGTGAATACAACAGATAAAAAGTCTCTACTTCTATGGAATTTATATTCTAGTGAAGTCAGATAATACAACATAGCATTTCAGATGGTGCTATGGTCAATCATCTTTTTTTCCTAATAAAGAAATAAGGATCGGGAAAAAAAGGTAGGGAATACTAGGAGTTGCTGACTGAAATTTTTAATTGGGTGTTCCAGAAGGCTTCATTGAGAAGATGACATTTGACAAAAGATTGGGAAGAGATGACGGAGTCAGCCATATATATATGAGGGAAGAGTGCTGCAGATAGAGAGAATGGCTGGCTAGTGCAAAGGCCTGAGGCAGGAGCAAGCCTGGCATATTTGTGGAAAAGCAGGGAGGCCAGTGCTATAGTCTGAGTATACTCCCAAATTCATGTGTTAACACTACCTCCCCATTGTGGTGGGATTAAGAGGTGAAACTTTTTGGGAAGTGATCATGTCATGAAAGCTCTGCCCTCATAAACAAATTAGTGTCTTATAAACTAGTTGTCTTAGAGGCAACTACTTAGGCCCTTTTTGCACTTTCACCTTCTACCATGTGAGGACACAGCATTCATTCCCTTTTGCCCTCTTCATCCCTTCTGTCATGTGAGGACACATAAAAGGCTCCATCTATGAGTCAGAACACTGAACCTGGTGGTTCCTTGATATTGAACTTTCCAGCCTCCAGAACTGTGAGAAATACATTTCTGTTGTTTACAAATTACCTGATCTTAGGTAACTTGTTATAGTAGCCCAAACAGACTAAGACAACCAGTGTGACTGAAATGGAGTGAGCAGGGGGAAAGAAACAGGAGGAGAGAACAGAGGGGTAACAGGAAGACAATCAGATAGGAACTTGCTGGCCATTGTAAGGATTTGGCTTTTACTGAGTAAGATGTGTAGTCTAAGAGAGTTTTGAGCAGAGGAGTAACATAAAGTGAATTATGTTTCAAAAAGATCCTTCTGATGACTATGTTGAAAATAGACTGTAGAAGAGACCAGAGAAACCAGATAAGAGGCAAGTGTAGACATCTGGAGATGAAATTATATTGGCAAGAACCAGGATGGTGAAGTTGGAGAAAGGTCAGATTTTGGGTATTTTTCAAGGACAGATAAGTGATGCTGATTGTCTAGGCTTGGGTGACATATCTTATTCTGGATTAGGAAAGTAGAATCAACACAACCGAACCACATGAGAGTCAGAGAGAGATGGTTTCTCCCCAACCAAATTTGAGGTACTTTCACAGGAGGAAGGTAAAGAGAGAGTGAGCAACTCTCAGTCAGGATGGGCTAGATTATTCTACAGTAACCAACAACCTTGAGACTCCAATGGCTTAAAGCAGTAAAGTTGTACTTTCTGCACTAGCTATAAGCACAGGTCAGCAGGGGACTTGTGCTGCTATAGTAACTGTATTTTAGCCATACTACCATGGATTGGGTGTGGTGAGACCAGATGCAGATTAAGAGAAGAAATACAGTTCCCTTGGGAGAAACATAGACCCCACAAAGACCCACTCAGAGGAAGCACTTTGTCCAGTCATGAGGCAGAGGGAGAGGGGAGAAGAGAGGGCAAATGCCCTCACTGTGGTTTCTGTGGGAAGGAGAAAGTGGGCAGGCAAGCAGGTTAAAGATTGAACTAGTTTGAATGATTTCAGTGGCTCTGGAGTGTAGGGGCTATCTTAGGTTATCTGGTTCTTGGCTCTGGGATAATTAGTGTGTGTGTAGAGTGTTCTAGATCATGAGAACCTGATAAGGGAGGTGGTTATAGTGTGGATTTAATTGGCTTTTCAAGAAGGGAATTGTCTAACCTCTGGCCAGAGCCTCAAAACTGGCTCAAGGCATCCAGGCTGGAGGATTACCTGAGGCCTGGAGTTTGAGGCTACAGTGATCTATGATCATACTTGTGAACAGTCACTGCACTCCAGTCTGGGCAACATGAGGCCCTGCCTCAAAACAAAAACAAAAAACTGAATTAAGGCAGCATTAAAAACAACAACAATAGCAACAACAACAACAACAACAAAACCCTCCAAACCCACTTATATTATACTTAGGAACTCAGGCTAACAGAAACTCCACCATCTTATGATATCCCCAACTCAACATAAGGACCCAGGATTGAAGTCCATAGAATGAGGAATTGTGTACCGGCTCCTAAATACTTCACCAAAAGAGACTCATGAGACTTCCTGTGACAATTACCTGGCCAAAGCAAGTCTTATGGTCATACCTAGCTTCAAGAAGGTGTGTGTCTAGAAGGAGTGGAGAATCAGAAATCTTGTTGAGTGCCAGTAAGAGCTACCACAGGAAGCAAAGGCAACAGATATCCACCATATATGCCATGTTTTCCAAAACCATCTTATATGTTCACCTGTTTACACTTGTATTGTCCATCTTCAGTAAATCTTCTCATCTTCTGGGACCTAGCCCTATAGACTCTTTCTCTGCACCTGATTTTTCTTCTCCCCAGTAAATATTTTTCCCTCCTCTGTGCCCTTGCTGGAAGGTGATTTGTATCATTTAAAAAACTTACTAATTTCTAGTTTAAAATTTAGTTTGGTTTCAGTTATCTGTTGCTGTCTAACAAAACACCATAAAGCTTTATGGCTTACAGAAAAAAATGATCATTTATTTTGTTCATGAATTTGTGATTTGGTCAGAGACCAGCAGAAAAGTCTATCTCTCTCTCACATGGCACCAGCTATAAGAGCTCAGCCAGGGCTAAAGGATCTAGTTGGTTCACTCACATGGATGGCAAGTTGGTACTGAGCTCTCAGATTGTTGGGTGGATGTTTGTTCCCCTTTTATCATTGTGTATACCTTAAATAGGGGCAGAATTTATCCATCTTTGCATGTCCCATGCAGAGCACAGAGGTTGGTGCTCGGGGGAAGAGACTGTGACTTACTTAACAGCAGTTGCTTCACCTTTTCTTCCTTACTAACATCCTTAATTTTGCTTAGGTGTCAAGGTGTTCAAGAAATGTGAGCCTAGACATGGGGAATGAATTATGATTGGTCGAAAGCATTTATGACTATCATATTCCTCTTTTCTGGTTTATTAGTTTAGGAATGGCTATGTGATCTAATTTTCCTCAAAGAGATGTAAGAGAAAACCTGTTGAGAGGAATTGTGAAAAAGACTTCCTGTTCTAGAAAAGGAGAAAGAGATGGGCATGGAAAAACCCTGCCTTCCTTCCTGCCTTTGGATGTTGCTGTGTGAAGGTGTTAGGTTTGAAGTTGTGGCAGCCATATTGAAATTATAATGGTATCTTTATGGGAAACTCAAAACAGCCAACCAGTACTCTTGGCATTGTTTAACTGCTGGATTAACCAATTTCTGGACCTCTCCAGCTTCTTGTTATATGCAGTAATTAATTCCTATTATTTAAAGCCAATTTTAATTGGCTCTTTCAGCTGTTATTTGCAGCTGAAAGCATACTCATTGAAACAGAGCTCAATTAATGTTCACAGAATTGAACTGAGTTCCCCTGATTTGGCTAACTCACTTTGGAGTCTGGGCCATGCACAAGAATAAGCGCAAAGGATTGTAAAATCTCATTTTTGTGTATGTTGCTACTCTGCGTTTCTTCTGTGAACCTCAAGGATTTCAAAGTTGGATTGCCTGAAATGTTTCCAAACCAGAGCCCATTGGCTCACATATGTCTAAATGGTAACTTTCCTTAGGAAATTTTTTTTCAAGTATTTAAAACACAAAAGACCTCTGGGTGTGCTGGCTTCTTGGCATGCCCAAGTCTTGCAGCTGAGACATAATGACTAACTATAGGCAATTAGAGAGTGAAGTTGCTAGGAGCAGTCTGAATAAAAGAGAATGCAGCTGGGTAGAGGCAAGTCTTTCTGGCATCAACCAGGGGAAGCTTTGCCAAAACACCTGTAAACTTGACCAGGCTGCCCCTGCAAAAGTCTCTCCCTTTTAGGAAGCATCCCTCATATCTGCAGCACGATACCTAAACTATTGTACTTACTTGACTTTTAAAATTCTTTTTTTAAAAGTTTTTATTTTAAAGATGTGGGGTACATTTCAGGCTTAGGTATATAAACATTGATCATTCAGGTACCCTTGGGACTTAAAATTCTTCACAGGAAGTTATTATTATTATTTTTTAATAGTGTATTTTTATATTTTTCCCAAGCAGATTTTGAATAAGGCAACAGGGGTTTAGCCAGAGAATGTTATGATGTGTTAAGGATGGTTATGAAGCAAAGATCTTTAGGTAGGAGAAGCAAAGCTCTTTAGGTAGGAGAAGCATGGGGCCAGATAAGTGGGTTTTCACAGCTTTAGTTTCTTTTAGCTTGCACCTAATTCTTCCTCTCTTCTCCTCTCTCCTTCATCTTCACAGAGGAGGCAAGTGTCCTTGGCCTGACTAATCAGAGGACCCATTATCTTCACCAGAACAACTGGTTCAGTATAGACACATGCCCTCCTGCCCCACCAAGCACAATTGAATCTGTGAGAGCGTTCAGTATGAATTCTAGAAGGGAGGGGGTCTCCAGTCCTGTGGCAATGTACATGGCAAGAACAATGACATCCTGACCCTGCCAGTGACAGCTTCCCATTCCATGAAAAGAGTTTGACTGAAACTAAAAGATGGCAACACTAAGGACAGCAGAGTAAGGAGGAAGAGAAGGACAGAACGCTAGCTATGCTGCGTGGACACCTTGAGCTGACTTTTTGGTTATATGAGAATAATTTCCACCTCACAATTAATTTCATTTTATGCATTCCTCAAGCTTGTCTGCATCGTGTTACTACTGTTAGCCACTCCAAGAGTCCTGACTAGTCAAGTACAGTTTGAGGGTCTAAGAGGGGACAAAAAATGCCTCAGCGCTTATGTTTTATTGTTCCAGCCAGGTGAAATCATTGTTATTTTGAGAACCAAATCATTGTTATCTAACTGGGGAGTGTGATGCAGGACAGATAAATTTTGATATGGAGGATGAAGAAAAATGCCTGGAGTCTTAGGGATAAAAAGTCTTTTTTCCCAAGCCTGAAGAGATTCATTCAAGACCAGTGGCTACTCTAGGTGAGAGGAAGGGAGAAATGGGAGAACTACAGCCAAATATTTTCTGTGTCAAAGTTTTGGGGGTAGTTGGGTGGTATTTCTTTAAAAAATTTTTTATTTTGAAGAAGTGGGGTACAATTCAGGGTTAGGTATACAAATGTTCATTATGCAGGTACCCTTGTTGATGAGGTGTGCCCCCCCCCGGCAGATTCTAACTACTGCCAATCACGCCCACCACCCCTGGCAGTTTCCCCCTACTGCCAATACTTTCCTTATAGTATTACGATAATTGTTCAAGATCCGCTTATGAGTGAGAAAATGTGATACTCAGTTCTTTTTTTCTGTGATTGATTACTCAATATTATTGACTCTTAAGTTCATCCAAGTTGCTTTGAGATTCATAATTTTGTCCTTCTTTATGGTTAGGTAATATATTCCATCATTTATATGTACCACATTTTAAAAATCCAGTCCTTTATCAATGGGCAGCACAGTTGATTCCATGTGGTTTCTATTGTGAACAATGCTGCAATAATCATACGTGTGCAGGTATCTTTTTAATAGAGTGATTTGAGTTACTCCAGGTATATTCCCAGTAGGGGGATTGCAGGGTCATATGGAAGGTCAATTTTTAGATCTTTTAGGAATCATCAAACTGTTTTTCATAGAGGTTGTATTAGTTTACACTCTCACCAACAGTATAGAAGTGTTCCCTTCTCCCTGCATCCTCTCCAGGCTTTGTTGTTTTTTGAGTTATTGATGATGGTCATCCTGACTGGAGTTAGGTGGTATCTCACTGAGGTTTTAATTTGCATTTCTTTGATGACTAGTGAGTCTGAGCATATTTTCATGTATCGGTTGGCTGCTTATATGTTTTCTTTTGAGAAGTGTCTATTCATATCTTTTACCCACTTTGCTATGGGGCTGTTTGTTTTTTTCTTTTTGGCACGTTTGAGTTCGTTGTAGATCATAGATGTTAGGTCTTTGTCAGACATACAGTTGGCACATATTTTTTATCAGTCTGTGGGCTGTCTCCCTGCCCTCTTGATGGTTTCTTTTGCTTTGTAGAAGCTTGTCAGTTTGATGAGGTCTCACTTGTCTATCTTATTTCTTATGGCATGGGCACTAGGGGTTTTGATCAGGAATTGGTTGCCAGTTCCAATTTCCATTAGGGTGACTCTTAAATTTTCTTTTTTCCTTTTAAAATTTATTTTTATTTTATTATTATTATAAAGATATGGGATACAATTCAGGGTTAGGTATACAAACATTGATTACGCAGGTACCCTTGTTGATGAGGTATGCACCTCCCTCCCCTAGCAGTTTCCCTCAAATGCCAATCCCACCCTTCCTCCCCTGATAGTTTCCCACTATTGCCAATCTCTTTCTTATAGTATTATAATTGTTCAAGGTCCACTTGTGAGTGAGAACATATGGTACTCTGTTTTGTTTCCATGATAGATCATTGAGTACGATCGACTCTAAATCCATCCAAGTTGCTGTAAAGTCCATATGTTTGTCTTTCTTTATGACTGCATAATATTCCATTGTGTATATGTACCATATTTTTTTTTTTATCCAGTCCAGCTTCGATGGGCAGCATGGTTGGCTCCATGTTTCTGCTATTGTGAATAGTGCTGCAACAAACATATGTGAGCAGTATCTTTTTTTGTAGAATGATTTGAGTTCCTCTGGGTATATTCCCAAGAGTGGAATTCCTGTGTCATAAGGAAGGTCAATTTCTAGTTCTTTCAGAAATTGCCACACTGCTTCCAAAGAGGTTGCAATAATTTGCATTCCCACCAGCAGTGTAGAAGTGTTCCTTTTTCTCCGCATCCTCGCCAGCATCTGTTGTTTGTTTTATTAATGATGGCCATTCTTACTGGGGTTGGGTGGTATCTCAGTGTGGTTTTGATTTTCATTTCTTTGATGATGAGTGAGGCTGAGCACTTTTTCATGCGTCTGTTGGCTGCCCATATATTTTCTTTTGAGAAGTGTCTATCCATGTATTTTGCCCGCTTTTTTTTTTTTTTTGAGTTGGGGTCTCACTCTGTCACCCAGACTGGAGTGCAGTGGCCGCTCCCGGCCACCGCAGCCTCAACCTGCTGGGCTCCGGTGATCCTTCCGTCTCAGCCTTTCAAGTAACCAGAATTACAGGCACGCGCTACCACGCCCGGCTGATTTTTTGATTTATTGTAGAGATGAGGTATCGCTGCCCAGGCGGGTCTAGAAACCTCGGGCTCAGGCAATCCACTCACCTCAGCCTCCCAAAGGTGTGGGATTACAGGCTGAGCCACCGAGCCCGGCTGAATTTTGCCCACTTTTTAATGGGGCTCTTTGTTTTTTTCTTTTTGGCACGTTTGAGTTCCTTGTAGATCCTAGGTGTTAGGTCTTTGTCAGACATATGGTTGGCAAATATTTTTTTTCAGTTTGTGGGCTATCTCCCTGCTCTCTTGATGGTTCTTTTGCTTTGCTGAAGCTTGTTAGTTTGATGAGGTCCCACTTGTCTCTCTTATTTCTTAAGGTATGGGCATTTAGGGTTTTGATCAGGAATTGGTTGCCAGTTCCAATTTCCATAGGGTAACTCCTGCATTTTCTAAAGTTCTTATAGTTTGAGGTTTATGTTTAGGTGTTTGATCAATTTAGAGTTGATTTTTGTGTATGGTGATAATCTTTTGCATGTGGTCAGCCAGTTTTCCCAGCACCATTTACTAAATAGGTTCTTTTCTACCCAGTGGTTGTTGGTGGAGGCTTTGTTGAAGATGAATAGGTTGAAATTGAGGTTTTGCTTCCAGAATCTTTATCCCATTCCATTGGTCTATATGCCTGTTCTTGTACCAATACCAGGCTGTTTTGATTATTGTAGCTTTATAATAAAGTTTAAAGTCTGGGAGTGTGTATGCCTCCTGCTTTGTTTTTTTTCTTTTTGCTGTGGATTGTTTTGGCTATTCGTGGTTATTTATGTTTTCATATGAATTCCTGTATTTTCATTTCCAGGTCTGAGAAGATTGGTGCCGATAATTTAATGGGTATTGCATTAAAGCTGTAGATTGCCTTGGGTATGATGGACATCTTAACATTGTTTATTCTTCCAATTCATAAACATGAACTCTATTTCCATTTGTTTGTGTCATCTCTGATTTCTTTGAGCAATGTTTTGTAGTTTTTGTTGTAAAGGTCTTTCAAGTCTCTGGTTAGGAAGATGCCAAGGTATTTAATTTTTGTGCATGGCTATTGTGAATGGGATTGTGCTTTTTATTTGGGCTTCTGTTTGTTTATTATTGTTGTTTAGAAATGTGATTGTCTTTTGTATATTTATTTTATACCCTGAGACTTTGCCAAAGTCTTTTATCAGTGCAAGGGGGTTTTTGACAGATTCTCTTGGGTTTTCGAGGTATAGAATTATGTCGTCTGCAAAGAGGGATAACTTGACTTTCTCTTTTCCTATTTGGATACCCCTGATCTCCTTCTCTTGTCTGATTGCTCTACCTAGGACTTCTCAAACTATGTTGAAAAGGAGGGGTGAAGTGAGCATACTTGTCTTGTTCCAGTTTTCAGGCGAAATGGTTCCAAATTTTGTCTGTTTGGCAGTATGCTAACTGTGGGTTTCTATAGAAGGCTGTTACTATTTTGAAGTATGTTTCATATATGCCTAGATGTTCAAGGGTTTTTATCAAGAAGGGGTGCTGGATTTTATCAAAAGATTTTTCCTCATCTAATGATATATTCATGTGGTTTTTGTTTTTACATCTGTTGATGTATTTAATTATGTTTATGGTCATGTGAATGTTGAATTAGCCCTGCATCCTGGGGATGAAGCCTACTTGGTCGTGGTGAATGAGTTTTGATATGTATTTTTGGATTCAGTTTGCTAGTATCTTGTTGAGAATTTAGCATCTATGTTCATCAAGGTTATTGGCCTGTAGTTCTTTCTTTGTTGGATCTTTACCTGGTTTGGGTATCAATGTGATGTTAACTTTATAAAAAGATTTGGGGAGAGTTCCATCTTTCTCAATTGCCTGGAATACTTTCAGTAGGTTTGGTATCAGTTCCTCCTTATATGTTTTGTAGAATTCTGCTGGAAAACCATCTTGCCCAGTGCTTTTTTAAAAAAAGTAGTTTTCTTAGGACATAGTCAATTTCCTGGCTTGTTATTGGTCGATTTAGGGTCTCTATTTCTTCTTGTTTCAGCACGGGAGGTTGTGTGATGTTAGAAAGTCCTCCATTTCCATTCAGGTGTGTTTGTTTCCATGCAAGTATACATAGTAGTCTTTGATAATCTTTTGTATTTCTTTGGGGTCAGTTGTGACTTGATCTCTTGCATTTCTGATTGTGTTTATTTGGGATTTTTCTATCTTTTTGACCCCTTAGGTAGGGGTCCATCAATCTTGTTTATCCTGTCAAAGAACCAGCTTTTTGTTTCATTGATTTTCTGTATTATCTTTTTGTCTTCTGTGTACTGAATTTGGGCTTTGATTTTGGTGATCTGGATTCTTCTGAAGTTAGGGTTGTGGTGGTCTTGCTTTTCCAGCTTTCTTTCTTAGGTTTTTTGTTAGGTTGTCAACTTGTGATCTTTCCATTTTCTTCATGTGTGTTTGTAGAGCTATAAATTCCCCTCTTACTACTGATTTCATGGCATCCCAGAGGTTTTGGTAAGATGTTTCTTCATTTTCATTTGTTTCCAGGTATATTTTATTCTGTCTTGATTTCCATGTTGACCTAGGAGTTGTTTAGTATAATAATATGTAGTGACCAATTTTGTGGGTTTTGTGGGAACTTTGTTGGTGTTGATATTATTTTTATTCTACTGTGGTCTGAGAAGGTGCATGGCAGCATTTCAATCATATGGAATTTGTTTATGCTTGATTTATGGCCAAGGATGTGGCTAATCTTAGGGTACATTCTATGTGGTAATGAGTAGAATGTATATTCCATGGTTGTTGGGTGGAGCATTCTGTAGATCTCAGTCAAGTCCATTTGGTCAAGTGTCACATGGAGGTTCTGGATTTCCTTGTTGATTTTTGTCTTGATGATCTGTCTAGGGTTGTGAGTAGGATATTTAGGTCTCCAGCTATGATAATGTTAGAGTCAGTATCTTTTTTTGAATTATTTTCATTTTTAATTTAAAGATATGGGGTACAATTTGGGGTTAGGTATACAAATGTTCATTATGTAAGTACTCTTGTTGATGAGGTGTGCACCTCTCCCCCCTGGCAGTTTCCCTCAATTGCCAATCCTACCCCCTTCCCCTGGCAGTTTTCCACTACTGCCAATTCCTTTCTTATAGTATTATGATAATTGTTCAAGGTCTGCTTATAAGTGATAACATATGGTACTTTGTTCTTTGTTTCTGTGATAGATCACTGAGTATGATCTACTCTAAATCCATCCAATTAGCTGTAAAGTCCCTATGTTTGTCCTTCTTTATGGTTGCATAATATTCCATTATGTATATGTACCACATTTTAAAAAATCAAGCTCAAAAAATATGTGTGTGCAAGTATCTTTTTTGTAGGATGATTTGAGTTCCTCTGGGTATATTCCCAATAGGGGGATTACTGGGTCATTTGGACGGTCAATTTCTAGTTCTTTCAGAAATCACCACACTGTCTTCCAAAGAGGTTGTACTAGTTTGCATTCCCAGCAGCAGTGTAGAAGCATTCCTTTTTCTCTGCATCCTCGCCAGCATCTGTTGTTTGTTTTATTAACGATGGCCATTCTTACTGGGGTTAGGTGGTATCTAAATGTGGTTTTGGTTTTCATTTCTCTGATGATGAGTGAGGCTGAGCACTTTTTCATGTGTCTGTTGACTGCTCATATATCTTCTTTTGAGAAGTGTCTATTCATGTATTTTGCCCACTTTTTAATGGGGCTGTTTTTTTTTTCCTTTTGCACATTTGAGTTCCTTGTGGATTCTAGATGTAAGGCCTTTGTCAGGTATACTGTTGGCAAATATTTTTTTCCATTCTGTGGTCTGTCTCCCTGCTCTCTTGATTGTTTCTTTTGCTTTGCAGAAGCTCTTCTGTTTGATGAGGTCCTACTTGTCTATCTTATTTCTTATGGTATGGGCACTTAGGGTTCTGAATAGGAATTGGTTGCCAGTTTCAATTTCCATAAGGGTGTCTCCTGCATTTTCTAAGATTCTTATAATTTGAGGTTTTACATTTAGGTCTGATCTATTTAGAGTTAATTTTTGTGTATGGTGATAGGTAGGGGTTCTGTTTCCATCTTCTGCATATGATCAACCAGTTTTCCCAGCACCGTTTACTGAATAGCTTCTCCTCTTCCCAGTGGTGTTATTGGAGGCTTCATCAAAGATGAGTTGGTTGAGAAATTGAGATTTTGCTTCTGGAATCTCTATCCTGTTCCATTGGTCTATAGGCCTGTTCTTGTACCAATACCAGGCTGTTTTGATTACTGTAGCCTTATAGTAAACTTTGAAGTCTGGAAGTATGATACCTCCTGCTTTGTTTCTTTTGCTAAGGATTGTTTTGGCTATTTATAATTGTTTATGTTTCCATATGACTTTCTGCATTGTCATTTTCAGGTCTGAGAAAAATGATGTTGGTAATTTAATGAGTATTGTGCTTAAACTGTAGATTGCCTTTGGCAGGATGGACATCTTAACAATGTTGATTCTTTCTATCCATAAGCATGGAATAATTTCTATTTGTTTGTGTCTTCTTGGATTTCTTTGCATAGTGTTAATATCTTTTAAAAATTTACTTAGAAGCTGCTTTATGAAAAGTTGGTGTGCCTATGTTGGGTGCATATATATTTAGGATGGATATTTGTTGTTGATGGATTAGACCTTTTATCATTATGTAGTGACCTTCTGTATCATTAAATTTTTTTTTTGTAGCTTAAAAGTTATTTTGTCTTATATTAAGATCATGAGTCCTACTTTCTTCTTTGTTCCAGTCACCTGAAATTTTGTTTCCCATCCTCTTATTTTGAATCTGTGAGTGTCCTTTCTGATGAGATGAATCTCTTGAAGACAATGTATTGTTGCCTCTTGATATTTTATCCATTTTGTCATTCTTTGTCCATTCACATTCAGGCTAATTATTGAGATGTGGGAGTTTATCTCTGTCATGAAGTTCTAACAGAGTTTGTTATTGCTGCGGTTGTGTGTTTTATTTGTTTGTTGTCTTTTTTTTTTATTTTTGGGTTGATTCATGTGTGTTTTCAATCTTTTTCCTGCATTCTTGTGAAGGGCATTGTTGTTCTTTTTTCCCTTTCTTCTGTGTTTAATGCTTTCTTAAGTGCTTCTTGTAGAGCTCTTCTGGAAGCAGCGTAAACTCTTAGGGATTTAATATCTGGGAAGTATTTTAACTTTCCATCACTGATGAAACTTAGCTTAGCTGGGTGGGAATTCTTGGTTGAAATTGTGTATCTTTGAGAATTTTGAAGATTAGTCTCCAAGCTGTCCTAGCCTGAAGTGTTTCTGTAGATAATTCTGCTGCTATTCTAATTGGTCTTCCCTGGTAGATAGTCTGACTTTTCTCTCTTGTTGCCTTTAGGAGATTTTCTTTTATACCTACTTTGTGTAGGTGAATTACTGTGTGTCTAGGAGTTGGTCTTCTCATTTGTTGTCTTGCAGGGGTTCATGGAATCTCTTGTGTTTGAAGGGTCGCATCACTGATGAGATGAGGGAAGTTTTCTTGGATAATTTCATGTAATGTTTGTTCCATGGTGGTCTCTGTCTCTCTATCTGCCTCAGGAATTCCAATTAATCTTAGGTTTGGCCTCTTTAAATAATCATTCATCTTTTGGAGGTTTTGTTCTGACTTTTTAAGCTTCTTTTCTATGCTTTTAGCAGTTTGGATTAGTTCCATATTTTGGTCCTCAAGCTCTGAGATTCTTTCTTCTGCTTGGTTAATTCTGCTTTCCATGCTTATCAGTTTTTTGTTTATTTTATTCACTGTATTCTTTATTGCTATTATCTCAGTTATCAACTCCTTCATTCTTCCTCATGTCTTTCCTCATTTCTATTTATTCTATTAGTATCTTGATATCTGTGTTTGTGGTTTGAGACCAGTCATTCTGGGGGCTCTTCATTGTTTGCATTCCGAAGTCTGTATTCTCACTGGTTAACTTCCCAGGGGCCTGTGTGGGACCCATGTTATTCCTTTGGTTTTTCTCATTTGTGTAGATTTTCCTCCCACCCCCCCATTTTTTTTTACCTCTTCTTTAATTCTGTTATCCGTGGGTGGGTGGGTAGGGGGGGAGCTTTACTTCTGTTTGCTCAGTCTCCTATTCTTCCTTATGTAGATCCTCTGGTTTTGTTCAATTCCAAAGGTGGACTGTGGGTATGGGGCTGTACGTTTTGCAGATTTGAGATTTAATTGAGGGGGGGAGTTGTGATCCAGAAACTATCTGCAGATCCTAGTATCCACTGACAGGTGTGTGGGCCCCCTGGAACCCACTTCCCACTGCCTTACGATTATCTGTCCATGCAGTGGGGGTATGGGTTTGCTCCCTGAAAGCAAAATGAGGTAAGAAAAAGGAAAATTATGAAAAAAGGAAGGAGGAGGATGAGTGGAAGGTGGAGAGAGAAAAGAAGAAGAGGGAGACAGACAGGCATACCAACTAACAAATGAAAAGAGACACAAACAAAGACAGAAAAGATTTAAAAAATACACTCCTACAAACACACAAACCAACAAAAACCCCTCTATTATTGCATTTTCCCTAAAAAATATCCATATACAAACAGGAGGTCTAAAAAAAGCATTAAAATAACAGAAACAAGGCAAGTATGAAAACATAATCAAAAATGGAATGAAAGAGAGAAAAGGAAAAAGCTGAAATAAAAAACAAACAAACAAAAACAAACAAAAAACCCAAGCAGACAAGCAAACAAAAAAACAAAACTCATTCTGGGGTTGTTCCTGTAGCTCCAACTTCCTTTCAGCTCTGGTCTCCAGTCCCTCCCCTCTGCTCTCATTGCAGGCTGATTGGGTTGCTCTTAGCATGGGTCAGATGCCCCATGGATTACTGTGGGAGGAGGATGGATCAGATCTGAACTCACATGGCTTGCTGCCACTGCTGTCCAGTCTCCCACTCAGATCTGATGTGTCTGTGCCTCTTCCAGTTGGATGGGGGGGCATCTGTCTCTCTGAGTTTGATGAGGAGATAACCCCTAGGTCCCAGGTTGGATGCTGGGCAGAGCTGGGTGGGGCAATGCAGGTCTCTGTCTGATCTTGGGACAGAGAAATGGTGCCAGTTGGCATTTCCTTATTGGTGTCAGAGCTTCTTTCCAGTTTTCCTCTGCCCTCTCCTTGGATCCTGGGGATTGTGTCACTCTGCTTTTACAGGGGATGGTGTGGGCCAGGTGCCAGGTCATGAGGATCAGCTGCTTCCTGCTGCCTCGTCTCAGGAGAACCCCAAGAACAGCAGACAATCCTGTGTACTGTGTGCTCCAATCTCAGGGGGGTGGGAGGTTGCAGTCACCTCTAGAGGAAAGGCCCAGGAGCATGAACCGGAGTCTCTTCTCAGATGGAGTTTCACTCACTCACTGACACACACCCTCTCACATAGAGGGCCTTCATGGACACTCACTTTTGTGGAGACTCTTATAGTCCAACCTGTTCTGTTGCTGTCTTGCTGGAAATTGACTGGGTGGTACTTCTATTGGACATAAGAAAAGCAAAAATGAACCAAATTGCAGCAGAGACATTTGCATGCTCCTTTTTGAGGTTTCTGTGAGTGTACTCTTGAGAGACATTTAGGAAAGATGAAAGCATCATGGATTGGATAGATGGGAATGCGGCCATGATGCAGAATTAGGGAGAAAGACCCAAGTGTAGGGTGACCAATTGTCTTGGTGCACCTAGGACTGAGGGGGTGCTTGGGAAGTGGCATTTTTCATTTTAAAACCAGAAAGTCCTGGGAAAAATGAGTTGGTCACCTTACTTGGTTTCTCAAGCATCTGACTGATTAGCACATTTACGAAGCACTTGCTGTGTGCCAAACTTTGTCTGAGTTTCTAGGGACCCACAAATAAATAAGATCCAGTCCTTGCCCTAGAAGATCTTTAGAACCATGAAGCAAAATGTGAATTTAACTCTTGCATATTAAGTGCTGTGGCTTATGAGTGTTCAAAGCAGCTTTACTCAAAACAGTTGAGCTTGTGACTGAAATCTTAACCCAGGAATTTGAGTTGTAAGGCTTCCCACATGTGTAAACATGCAGACAAGTTACTATAATTGGTTGATTAGGCAAAAGTGAAAATTTTTTAATCAGGCATGTAGTTTGGTTACCTGTCTGAAACAGACATTGCCGGAGCCCTGCCCAGATTTCATTTGCTCAGATTGTGCACTGATCCCCCAGCTTTGGGAGTGTTGGCTGATCACAGCTTATGTCCTTCTCTAAAGAAGTGTCCTTCGTCCACTAGAGCAATCTCAACAGGAAATGCCTGGGAGATTATAGCCCTGCAGCTGAAGATGAAAGACTATCCAGTTCTCTCACATTCAGGTGGGACACTCTGTGATTGCCATCATATTCCAGAGCTTCCTGTGGGATCAGACTAAAGCCATAGTGCAGCTGAAACCACATCTTTGCTCTGCGTCTTCTTCTGTTTCTTTCACTTTCTTACAGGTTTCTCCTGGGAGCACTCCTTCTACTGGCTACATTGGGTCTCCCCACTTTCCAAATGCATATATTGAAGTCACAATCCTCAGTACACCACAATGTGACTGTATTTGGAGACAGAGCCTTTAAAGAGAGGACTAAGTTAAAATGAGGTCATTAGAATGCGTTCTAACACAAGCGGACTGGTGTCTTCATAAAATAGGACATTTGGACACACAAAGAGACACCAGGGGTGCGTGTGCACAGAGAAAGGCCATGTGAGTACACAGTGAGAAGGCTGCTGTCTGCAAGATAAGGAGAGAGGCCATGAAAGAAACCAAGTCTGCTCACACCTTGGTCTTGAACTTCCAGCCTCAGAACTATGAGAAAATAAACTTCTACTGTTGAAGCTACCCCATCTGTGTTATTTTACAATGGCAGCCCAAGCTGACTCACACAACTCCCTCAAAAACTCACTTGCATAAGAATCTTCATCTCAGGGTCTGCTTCTAGGGAACCTGAACAATGATATCATCTTAAAATAACTTGGAGAGTTGAGAGGAAAACATTCAGCAGTCAAGTATTTCTACTAATTTCCCCCTCAAAGCTTTGTGATATCTAAAACTTAATAAAGGTCAGAAGTAAAATTCTTTTTCATTGTATCTAGTTAAGTTATATGCTGGTGGTTTTCTCTATGAAAAAATGTACATACACATTTACTTTCTTAATCTTTTATTAAAATGTAAGAATTAAAAAGTCTAAGCAATAAAATGTATTTTAAAAAGTTAGGCAGCCACTCTTACTGTCTTTCCTATTTGATACTGGATGTGGTCACTCATATCTGTAATCCCAATGCTTTGGGCAGTCAAGGTGAGAGGATCACTTGAGCCCAGGAGTTCAAGACTAGCCTGGGCAACATAGAGAGACCTTGTTTCCACAAGAAATTAAAAAAGTTAGCTAGGCATGGTGGTGTGTACTTGTAGCCTCAGTCACTTGGGAGGCTAGGGTGGGAGGATCACTTGAGTGCAGGAGTTCAAGGCTGCTGTGAGCCATGGTGCTACTGCATCCCAATCTGGGTGAAAGAGCAACACCTTGTCAACAAAACAAAACAAAACAAAGTAACAACAAAACAAACATTAAAATATATTTGAAGATGATCACAGGCAAGTCATTTCTCTGGTTTGTTTGTCCAACATTGGGTCAGAAGAGTTCTAAGGATTGAAAGAAACAGGTCAAGAGAATTAATAAGGAGAATATTAGCAGTAGTCAGAGGAGGAGGAAGAGTATATTATAAAATTTAAGAATATACATTTTAGAGACAGAAAATTTGGTTTTCTAATAACCCTTTAACATCTGCAAACTGACAATATTAATTGCTAAGAATAACAAGAGCCTCACAGTTTCTTGAAAGGAATTAAGAAGATAATGCAAGTGTTAAGACAGACTCTGGGGCAACTATTATAAAAATACCAGAAGAGAAGAAGTCTTGTAAATAAAGAGGTTCCCAGGTAGTGTTGTTTGGGAACTTCTTCTAAGAGCCCCTAGTTAAAATTTCAGGACATGTGTGAGCCTATTTTTAAACTCAGCCACCCTTAAGATCAGCTGTAAGGGAGTATTTACACCATGAAAATAGAAACTACAAATCAGGGCTCTCCTCCTCTCCAAGAACCATGTTATACATTTACCAGGTCAACGAGAGACCCAGTATTGCTCAAAGGTGAGCCTTTTGGTGCCAGTTTTATTTTTTTCTTTTCTGAGTCGGAGTCTCACTCTGTTACCCAGGCTGGAATGCTGTGGCACACTCATGGCCACTCCAGCATTGACCTGCTGGGCTCCAGAGATCCTTCTGCCTCAGCCTTCCAAGAAGCCGGAACTACAGGTGTGCGCTACCACTCCCAGCTAATTTTTAAAATTTGTTGTATAGACGAGGTCTCGCCAAGCTGTCTGAGCTGGTCTCAAACCCGCTGGCTCAGGCAATCCACTAGCCTTGGCCTCTCAAAGTGCTAGGATTACAGACTGAGTCACTGAGGCCTACCTGGTGTCAGTTTAAAATGCTATTCTGCAGGTGGATGTGCTCTAGCCTAGATGCTTGCTTTTGCCTTGCGTGTTTCAAACTCCACACCTTTACCCCTGCTGTCTCTGCTGTCATGTTTAACTCCTTCCTCTTAAATCCTCCTCTTCCTTCAAGGCCCAGGTCAGGCATCATCTTCTCTAAGAGCTTCTTCCTGACCATTTCTGCCCTCTCCTTGTACCCTGTTCTCTGAACTCTGCATGCATCACCCATATCACTCAACTTTTTGCATTAATACTCTCATGCATCAGTTCAGTCTCTTTAAAAGTTTTTCAGGCTTAATGATGGCAGAAACCTTTGTTTTAGCCCACTCCTCCTCCACTAGTATATAATAGCTCAGTGACAGTCAGGCTTCAAAGATCTCTGCCCTGTGAGTCTGCTTATGTAGTGGTATGTTAGATTCCTTCACTTAACTTCAGCCAGTCAATTCTTAATTTGCAAAATCAGTAGATGGGACTAGTTGGTTTCTAAATTTCTTTCCTGCTCCATCCTTCTGATCCCAGCTGAACTTTGCTGACTTTCTTCCAATGAACTGTGAGTTCCTCAAAGACTGAGAGCACAGGCGTAGCTATTTAACCCAACTGCCTGTTAGGATCAGCCGCACATAGTAAATTTCCAACAAAGGCTTCTAACATCAACAGGAATAATACTTTCAGGTAGAAATTACATATAGGCACCATTATGAAAGGACACTGACACTATGTGAATCAATGAGTAAGTCCAATTTACATCAGTAAGTCCCATGCCTAACACACTTCTGTTTATATAAACTTGCTGTGAGATTTCAACCACTTTAAAACAATCTCCTTATGACTCTGTGAATGAGTCAGGATTCCCGGGGGCCCGATGCACAAAAATCACTATCAAAACTGGTTGATGAGTCACATCCTTTGTGAATGACCACTGCTAGGCAGGAAAATGTAAAGCCCCACAACTTACCCACCATTGATTGGCATCTGTTCTACCTGGTCAGAGGTGAGGGTCACAGGCACATCAGCTGGAGAAAGAGTAGAGATCAGCAGGAAATTGAGTCAGATGCTAGCTCCATGGAACAACGTTCCTACTCTTTCTTCTTGGATAGGAAAGATCAGTCATTCTGGATATCCTGGTGGGTGTACCTTTTGTTCTCCATTGTTTGGGAAGATTCATTATGAAGAGGCTCTCTCATGGAAATGTTAACATTGGCCTCCAGTTGCTGCTGAAGTTTTAGAAAAGTTTTTGCAAGGGATGCAACACACCATTTTTCTTACACACCAACTGGCATCATGACATTTCCTGATCAAGAACCAGAAGGCTCACATGACCTGTAGTACTCAATCTTGAACAATCTAACTCCCAACTTCCTTAGCGCTTTCTTTCCAGACTCTCCATTGCATATTCTCTGCAGAAATTAATCCTCATTCTCCCTTCTACCTGCATTTCTACTCCTGCCTTCTTTTTTCTTCCTTCTCCTTCCTTTCTGCTGCAATTTGGCCCTGCTGACACAATTTAGACACTACCCAGGCCTCCATGAATTTCTGTTTTTTGCAGTTACCTGAGCTGAAATTCCTTCTCTTCTTTACTTCCCCAGAGACTTTGGGGATCAGCTCAAGGTCTAGTCCCACCATGAAGGTAGTCATTCAAACAATTTCTTCTTCACTCATTTAATATAATTTGTGGGGTACCCACTCACTCTGTTAAACTGTGCTAGGTGTTTGCCATCCAGTGAGGAAAAAGACAAGTTTCCTGCTCTCATGAAGCTTGCTCTACAGTGGGGGACAGAAAACAAAACAAAAAAGGAGATAAGATATCAGATAGCAATGGTGGTTCCAGAATCTCTACATGAAAATGGCTCAGGGGTGGAAATTTTGGTGGTATAGTTGCTTAGAAGAAATTGACTTCTTTTTTTCTTTTTTTTGAGGCAGGGTTTTACTTTTACTTTTTTGCATGGTAAAAGAGTTAATGTTAAAAATTGATAAAATGTTCTCAGGGCCTGGGGGTTTGGGGAGAGGAATGGGGAATTGTTTTGAGTGCAGAATTTCAGGCTTGTAAGATGAAAAGAGTTCTGGAGATGGTGGTGATGGTTGTACAGCAATGTGAATTTACTTAATGCCATTAAATAGTACACTTAAAAGTGGTTAAGGTGGGAAATTTTATGTTATGTGAACTACACCACAATTAAAAAAAAATCTTGCTCACCTTTGTAGAAAATTAGGAAAATACCAACAGTCTGCACCCCAAACCTTTATTGTGGGAATGGACCTCTTAGTACCACTTATCAGAGAGTGATATGTACCATGAAAACATAAAGCAGGGAGATCAGTTTAACTGTGGCTGGTTGATTTGTAGTTCTGGAAACCTCTCTGAGTTGCTGATGTTAAGTTGAGAGATAGATGTCAGGAGGGAACCAGACATGTGCTGATCTGGAAGCAGAACTGTCCATACAAAGGGAATAGCTAGTGCAAAGGCCCCAAGACAAGAGGGAAGAAGCATGGAATATTCCAGAAACTGAAGGAAGGAGCCTGTGTGACTGAAGCATGATGGAGGAGGAGCAGATTGGGAGAAGGTGGGGCTGGAGAGGTGGGCAGTCTTACTGCAACACAGTCACACCCATTTGTTTCCATACTGTCTATGGTTACTTATGTGCTGCAAGGTCAGATTTGAGTAGCTGTGATGGAGAGTTATGGTTCACAAAACCAGAAATATTTACTAGATGGCCCTTACATAAAAAGATTTGCCAACCTTTGCTTTAGAGGGTTAGGGTTACAAGAAGGGAGTTGGTTCAATCTGATGGGGAGTTTAGAAAGATCATTGTGGCTGCTGGGTGGTATATTTGTGGCTGTTCTTCAAGTGTCTTCATGTGAGGCTGAGCTCCAGTCAGACTGAGGCCAGGCCTCTACTTTGTCCCCTGAGGATTCCCTGCACAAGACTGAGCATGAGAAAGCTGAGGCAAACAGAGGCCCAGGGACTTGCTTAAGCTCTTAGAGCTATAAGGCGTGGAACAAAGATTGAAGTCCTTACCCAAGTGACTCATAGCCTACATGTTTTCTTTTGCACCCAACTGCCTTTGACCAGAGAAGCTTGAAATGCCTCTGCACTCTATAATTCTGGAGCAAAACGAAGTAAAAGAGTGAAATGATTGTGATATAAAGGAAGTATGTGTAAAAAGGAAGCTATTTTAAAATATAGTCATGTGTTGCTTAATGGTGGGGATATGTCCTGAGAAATGTGTGCTTTTGTCACTGTGTACACATCACAGAGTGTGCTCACACGAACCTAGATGGTAAAGCCTACTGCACATGGCGGCTGTATGGGATAGTGTTTGCTCCTAGGTTACAAAGCTGTATAGGATGCTACTGTACTGAATATTGTAGGCAATTGGAGCACAGTGGTGTTTGTGTATCCAAGCATATTGAAACATAGAAAAAGTACGGTAAAAATACAGTTTTACAATCTTATGGGACCACCATCCTATATGTGGTATGTTGTTAACCAAAATGTAATTATGTAGCACTTGACTGTATTGCTTTTGGTAAAAAATGACCAGGAGTAGAGGTGACCTCTAAAAATCATTATCCCATTCTCCAATATCTGGAAAAGTAACTCATATACCAACAAGATAGATGATGGTGAGTGATACTTGATGTAGAACTATATTCAGAATCTTCATTTGTTTTCTTTAAGCCAGCTATAGATTGTGTTGAGTAACTTAAATAACCAAAAGAACTGTTTTCAAATAGTCTTGCTGCCAAGTTTGACACCTCAAATTCTTGAAATGTGCCAAGGAAGGAAGCTGAGATTACCACAGTGGAGAATAAAAAGGGAAGCTAGATATATGCACCAAGAGGGAGATTGTGCCAGGCTGAATCCAGCAGGGAACGTTTTGAATGGGATTTTCCAAGTGAATTTTGGCTAGCTGCGGTAAAACCATGAATCACAAAATAATGACATTGTGAGCTGTAAACAGTTTTAATTTATACAGGTGACATTTAAAATGCTAATCAGACCTTAAGATAATTGCTGGAAGTTAGGAAGCCTCTGCTGGGAACTCGTCTAGTTTCTATGGAAATGATTCAGAACATAGCCAGATTAGTGAAGGTGTTTCTGGCTTGGCTGACTTGGGTTTCAACTTCTACAGAACCACAGGATTTGAGTAACTCTTACTTGTGGTGACACGTCTGAAATCTATAGATTTCAGACAGTAAGCACAGAGTGAGAACTCCTCTCAACTAGGGAAGATTTTAATACAGTTCTTGTGGCCTGGTTGTTTTGCAAGTGGCGATGCATCAGTACTAAGAAAATTAGCTCATCTTTCACCAAGGCTGATTTTGTGTGTTGAGATTGCTGGCCACTAAAAACAGAAAAATGTCACCAAGAAGTTTCTTTCCTCCCACTGACAATTTATTACACAATTTTTCAGTATCGTGTTTGTTCAATAATCAACAAAAGTTTGAGTGCCTGCCATGTGCTACACACTGCTCTTGGCCCCCGAACATAGTGATGAATAAAGCCAACAGGGTCTTTGCTCCTGGGAACTTATCTATAGATGTATAAAATAACACAAGACACATACATACATACATAAAGTAAGTAATGTAAACTCATCACCAAATGAGTATTACATGGATGAGTATTACAACCAAAATAAAGCAGGGTCATAGGATAGAGTGAATGTCTAGAGAGCTCTAGCCACCTGAAGATCAGAGGCAAGAGTGCTCCAGTTAGAGGGAACAGTATGCGCAAAGGTCCTGAGGTAGGAACAAAGTGGCCTTTTTCAAGAGGAGCAAAAAAGGCCATTTCAAGAAGAGCAGTATGAGATGAAGTGAGAGGTAGGCAGAGTTTGGAAGGTTTTCCATGAGTGACATGAGAGGTCTCCCTAGACCACCTGTAGTATTTCCCTTTTGAAATTCTCTCTGTGGGCTGGATTAAAAAAATGTGGTACAAATACATGATGGACTATTACGAAGCCATAAAGAAGAACAAAATCATGAACTTCACAGCAACCTGAATGGACTTACAGTCTATAATACTGAGTGATCTTTCACAGAAACAAAGAACTGAGTATCACATGTTCTCACTCATAAGCAGACCTTGAACAACTGTCATAATACTGTAAGAAAAGGATTGGCAGTAGTGGGAAACTGCAGAGGGAGTGGGGAGATGGGCTTGACAGTAGTGGGAGTCTGCCTGGGGAAGGGAGGACACATCTCATCAACAAGGGTACCAGTATAATGAACGTTTGTAAGCCTAACCCTTAATTGTACCCCACATCTTTAAAATAAAAAAATTAAAAGTTAAAAAAAATACAGGAAAGTCTCTCTGTGACACCTGTCAGGTGTTCTGTGAAGCAGAGCCCCCCATTTGGTGGGAGATGTGCTAATGTCTAAAATCTTTTCCAACTTTGAATGGCAGTGCGTATTTTTTTTAATAGATCATTGAAGGGTGTGATCTTCGCAAATCACTCTAATACCTGAGCTAAGTTAGTTTTCTTACCTGTGAAAGGGCTGAAAATTATGCCCTATTAAGTCAAAATATGACTATAAAATAGAGCACCAGATAGGTAAAAATTAAGGAAAAAGTACTGTAGAAAGGACGACTGGTGATAGTGGTGATTTGAGCATCTACAAGCCTGTCCTGCTCATATTGGCAGCTTTCTTCATTGGGCTTCTCTTAGGCTTCCTACATGGCATGATTTCAGGGGCCCTGAAATATCTTCCAAATTTTCCTCAAAATATCTGCCATCACCTTCTTTCTTGTGCACAGAACTGTTTCTTTGATGTAAACCTGCCTCTTGAAGAGTCTACCACTGAGTTTATTGCCTCCAGCACAGTCCTTATTACATCACAGACACCAAACGAACGCTTGTAGAACACATGAACGTTTATTCATTGGTTTTAATTATGCTCTTTGGATTCTTTCTCTTGTGACAAATCATCAAGTCTAAAAGGCAATGCTCAAGTCTCTTATGACTGTCATTTCTTAAAGTATTCATTTGTCATAGTTCCAATCCTTCCACCATCCAGATGGCTTTCCTTTTAATACTTATAAAAATTTATCTTAAAACATGGTACCTCAAACGGGTCCTCCCACCTTGCTGTTGAGCCACTGTCAGCTCTGCATATGCTGTGCTGGCCTCAGCAAATAGTCAGTAGCCCTTGAGACCATGTCCAAGCTATAGACAGTCATTAATCATGTATGGGAATAAGGAAGTTGTTGAATGCAAACATTTGTACAAAGGAGTCTTGATTCTGTTGCTGCCTTGTGCAAATAACCTGCAGTTACAAGCAACCCGGAGCCACACGCCACAGTGAAGTGGCTCCTTCTTTCAAAAATTCCAGTCATGGCTTGTTAAGAAGGTCATGGTCAAGTTTCTAGATGTTGACCGATTAGAGGCACTTGTGGTGGTAAGAGGCTACACCTGGGTTGTAAAAGTCAGGCTGGGTTGCTTCCTTTGGCCTCGGTAGGAGAAAGCTGCTAAAAGTTCCTCCAGAGAATGTTTATCTAGTGGACTAATGGATTTAGATGAACACATTATCTGCAATTAACTTCAGACCTATGCACAGTAAATGGAATTGGGGTCACCTGTGAATTCCAAAACTTCTGCTTTAAGGTCATCATACTTTACACTAGATTTTTGTTTTACTTTTCAAAAACTGTATTGGAATTTAATTATTAATTCAAAGGATATGCATGCATGCATGTACCCCCCTACTCTTACAAAGAGCCAGAACTCTGCTGGGGATAGAGTAAAGAAGGTTCTGGCAAATCTTTTCTTTTCAGATTCATTCTATCCTCTTTGAAACACCAAGAGAAGAGACTATTGCAACATGGTAAATTGTCTGCACATCCAGCAGAAATGAAAAGTGCTCATTTTCTGCCATAGGTACCCCCAACTCTTTTGCATTAACCCTCTTTCAAATCTCAGGGAATGACCTCACATGATCAATCTGAACCAGTTTTTCCAACTGGATGCCCACAAGTCAACAGTTACTGATTGATGGTATTTGTTCTGTCTAGTGTTGGTTTACACAGTGTTAAAACAATTTCTGACATGAGTTGTCAAGAAATGTGATGTAGGATTTATTTGGAAATGAACATGCAGACTTGCAGGCGTTTTTAGAATGCTTAGACAATATGAGGTCATTCAGGGCCCACATTCCTGCACGGCAACAATGAGCTAGAGCTGAGTAGTTGCTCTCCCTTTAGAGGAAGCATGAACTCTTTAGCGAGCTGCAACCCCCGCCACGCCCTGTGGTCACTTTCTACTGCTTTACTCGGTTTTCCTGCCTGGCTCCTGTAGATTTGGGATTAGTGGCCACTGCTTGAAACACTTTGAAATAACTTTAATTCATATCATTCCTCTTCCTCAGGGAGTTTGCATCTTCAGCCTCAGACAATCTAATAAGAGGTATTTCATATAGATCAGAGAGGTATTTTGTAAACCCACCTTTTAAAAGTCTCCTTTTAATCCTACCACATAGAGTTTTCTTTTTTTTTTTTAATTTTTAATTTTAAGGATGTGGGTACAGTTCAGAGCTAGGAATACAAATGTTCATTATGCAGGTACCCTTGTTGGTGAGGTGTGTCCCTAGGTTTTATTTTTAGGAGTGTCTGTGCATAAAAGGTAGACTCTACTGTCTTTAATGAACGCTTCTGTTATTTATATGTTTTAATAATGTTATTTCTCTCTCGGTTCTTTTACAGCTTTTTCCAGGTCACTTAACTGCCTTGAGGCTAAAGTGAATTTCCTAAAACAAACTTTAGATCTCTCCTTGTGCTCATTACGCAGGAAAGCTTTCATTTAGCTGGAGTGCCCTTTCTCTGTCCTCTCTCTATGGTTGATTATCAGCTCATTTTCTTTGGTGAACCCCATTTGCCACCCATTTTCTCAACTTTATAGATGATCTCTTTTCTTTTCCCTATCCTGAATGGTGTCTGGCTGTGCAGTACGGTACCAATTAAACAGCGATATTCATCTGGAGCACATTTTGAAATAGTTTGCAAACAATAATGTAACCTTTAGTCTCAAACTCTGCTGAACATTTTTGTTGCTTTGGTCAAGGACCTCACTTTTATTTATTTATTTATTTTTATTTTTTTTTTAGTTGGAGTCTCACTCTGTCACCCAGCCTGTAGTGCAGTGGCCACTCCCGGCCACCGCAGCCTCGACCTGCTGGGCTCTGGTGATCCTTCCGCCTCAGCCTTCCGAGTAGCCGGAATTATAGGCATGTGCTACCATGCCCGGCTGATTTTTGATTTATTGTAGAGATGAGGTCTCGCCAAGTTGCCCAGGTGGGTCTCGAACCCGCGGGCTCAGGCAATCCACTCACCTCAGTCTCCCAAAGGCGCGGGATTACAGGCTGAGCTACCAAACCCGGCTAAGGACCACTTTTAGAGCACGTTTCTGGCAGTGTGGAGATTAGTCTTGCCATTTATGTTTCTTCCCACTTTCTCTCTTCTGTTTTGTTGTTTCCATGGGCTTTGGAATCAGAGAGCTAGATTCAAGTCACACCTTGGCGACTTCAGCTGTGTGATCACAGGCAAGTTACTTCTCTGAGCTGTCGTTTTCTCATCTGTAAAATGGAGAAAATAATAGTACCTGCCTCTGGGGGTTGCTTAAGGATTAAATCTTTATAAAGATAATAAAGATTAAATCATATAGCTAAGAACTTGGCACATGGTGTTAGAACTTAGCCCAATAAGTATTAATAATCATGTTCTAATACTTAATATCTCATAATTAATTAATTGTGAGTAATTAATATCTCACAATTTTCAAAGGGTTTCACAAGTTTACAATGCCCATAAAACCCAGTGAGGTGAGCTGAGTCTCAGAATCAATATCAGAACCAGGAAGATGAAAGTGGAGTGAGGCTATACTAATTGTTGGGGCCCCAAGGTGTGGAGGGCCTCCAGAGGCTGACTATGCTGCAGACCCTGTATAAAGATGTTTATCTCTTGAGGGGGCCTTGAATATATTTTCCTCCCTGGGCTGAACCTGCTTTCAGCACTATTCCCACTCACGGATAAAGATCCACATTAGGGTTGGGAGTAAACTGTGCAGGAACAATTTAAGGGTGACCAACTATCCTGGTTTGCCTGGGGCTGAGGCTTTTCCTTGTATGTAAGCCTTTCAGTGCTGAAATCAGGATATTTGATCACCCTAGTTTTCCTAGGAGGCCACTGAAAATCTAGAGGAAAAAAAAATAGTTCAGGGACTCTTGGGCATTTTTTATCTCTTTGGATAAGAGTGCTGCTTTCCAATGCAGGTTTTGGCTCAAGAACTAGGAGTGTGTAATGTTTGAAAGGAAACACAGCTTGATAGCATGAGAACTTCAGGATTGGTGATGTAAACCAGTGCAGTGGGTTAGCTAGTGCAGGGGCCGCTCACCACACTTAGCTGTTGAGCATCTAGAATGTGCTAGGCTGTGAGGGTGAAGTGCACACCGGGTTTCTAAGACTTAGCACCAAAATAAACAACATGCAAAATATCTCATTCATAACTTTTGCATTGATTACATGTTGGAAGGATATTTTGGATATATTGGGTTAAATAAAATGTGATACTAAATTTCCAAAGAATTATTTTTTCTCTACCTGCACCTAAACTGGCACAGGTGCAGATGCTCTGTGGGGAGCTAAGGGACCCGGGAAGAACAGCCCCCAGCAAAGCTGCTCCTGCACATGCTTCATGAAGCTATCTTGAGGCCACTAAATCCTGTATCATGGGCCCTTGGTTCTCAATGTGCAGCTTGTGAACCAGCAATGCTGACTTCATCTGGGGGCCCGTCAGAAACACAGACTCTCAGGCTCCACGGCAGGCCTGCTGATTTAGTCCATAACAAGATCCTCAGGCAAATCACGTGCACAGTAACAATTGAGAAGCTCTGGTCCAGGCTTAGATCAGTGGTTTTTGAACATCATTATCTCCTGAGGAACCTTGTAAAGATAAGTAAACCCTTTCCTACTTTAACAAATTGAGGTCTTGGGGCGCTTGATTGGCTATCTCTGTGATTCTGATATCGAAGTTTGAGGACCACAGGCTTAAACTGGGTGTTAGTAGGTGAAGGAGGACTGGGTGTTGATAGCAGGTGAAGGTGGACTCTTCTCACCCATTTGAAATCTACCTTGCAAGTTGCAGGCACAAAGCAGAGAACAAAAGTAGGTTGGGTTGCTGTTGCTCTTGCTTCTCAGTCACAGCAGAAGCTCAGCTCGCTCACACACGCTGGAGTTCTCTTCTGATGGGTCTCTAGCTGAATTTCCTTTACTGGACAGATGCCTTGGGGGTTAGGGTGGGAAGTCACACTTAATTAAAGTGTTACATACATAATCATAGAAGGGAATAATGTTGTGGAACCTGCCATGATGAGGAACAAGGCAAGAAGGTGTTGAGACTAAAGTCCCTCCATTTACAATCTACCTTTAGGGATGTAGCTAATGCCTGTGCTGTCCCCGCATTTCAACTTTGTGCTGTTATGGTGTTTCATGCAGGCTCAGATGCACACGCCAGTGGTAGTGTCTTACCCTAGGGGTGAACTTTCTGCCTGGGGCTTCCTTTAGCTCAGGAGACCATTCCAGTCCGGAAGATTGCAGAAGTTAACTCCTCAAGGGACAGCTATCAGCCAATGGTGAAAAGTCAGTGGTTAAGTGCTCCAGACTCTAGTCCTTCAGGTGACATTTTGGGAAGGCACTCTGTGTTTTCTCAGGATCTGTGGGGAACTGAGCTCCCAGTGCCTATCAAGACCCTGCTCCTCTGATTCTTTGGTTCATTTTTCAAATAAACTACCTGCTACCAAACCCTTGTCTCAGGCTCTGCTTCTGGGGGACCCAAATAAAGATAGAAGCAACCCAATCCCTTTGCCCCTTTCTCTAGCTTTTTCTAGTATTATTGAGCCTCCCTGGCCATTCCACTTGCCATAAGCATCTTGAGATTTTAACCCTGCTAACAAGCATTCCTAGCCTGAGTGTGGTGTATTCTATCACATGACATTTTGTTCATAGCTTCACCTGTGCTGTAGAGACAGGCCAATGTGTAACTAAACTGGAGTGAGAAGCTCAGTTCTCTGCTATATTGGTGTAAAATGCTGATTCGTGGAAGCGGAGGCAGTGAGAACCTGCCTGGCAGAGTTAGTTCTCATACACCTGGCCCTCAACCATGCCAACCCTGTCTCGTACCACATGACAGGCTAGGACCCTTCCACCCAGGCTTTCTTCCTCCCCCATCACTCAAATTGACAAATCTGAGAGTCCTTCTCACTTTTCTCCCACATAGTGCCCCCCCTAATGAAATCCTTGTTTGTTTAATCCCTTAATGGTGTCTGCTTTTCAAAGGACCTGGACTAATGCATGGAGAATTATGACCCCTATATACCTACTTTTCTCCTTGTGGAGTATGGTCCGGACATGGGCTGTTTCCTCCTCCCCTTTCCCTCAGGAACAGACTCTGGCCAAGGCTGGTCTCTTAAGGGTATGCCTATTCCCAATAATGAGTCATGGGGTGCAGGTGACTAAGCAAAGTTGAAAGCGATATGGTCACCACATGTAATAATCAATGTAATTGTAACATTAGGTAGGAATTTGATTAATTGACTTGCTTGCCTATGAAACTGTTTGCAATACTTCCCTGAGGTGTGGATTCTTTCCTCACTGACCAACTGCCATGGGTACCTCATGTAAGTTCTAATAAACCAATGTCTTTCCCTGCTGGAACTCTGGGTGACTTCTTGGAAATATGTAAAGAACCTTACGCACAAGCCCTCTCAAATTTGGGGTTGCTGCATTATACTCCTATTTTCCTTGCCCCAACATCATCACTCTTTCTTTGATTGACTTACTTTATTTCTGTTACTTCTTTGCTCCAACCTCCCTATCCATGCCTTCCATGACTTTTCGTTGTCTAATGGAGTTACTGGTATCTGTGGTCTGGTATCTAGTATCTTTTGGCAGCTGCTTGGTTGGTATGGGGGTGAGCCCCACGCGCAGGGTCTATAGTGAGGATCAGACTTTCCAGCTTATGAAGAGCTGCCTCTCAGAGCATTACGTGTGTGTGTTGACATCAAAAGGAAACGGCAAAATGTGAAGTTCTGAGTTCCTCTATTTTGATTTTGATACACAGGGAACTAATATTTCTGGATTACCCCCTGAAGGCCAAGTGCTGCCCTGGGTGAGATGGATTGCCCTCTTTTTGTGTAATCCTTAGTGCCACTCTGAGATGTAGGAGGCTTCATTTCATACACAGGAAGAGCGAGGCTCAACCATCTTTGATGGCTTGCCTTAGCCCATGAATTCACCGACTGGATTTCAGCTGAGGAGCACACATTGCTTTATAGAGTTGCTCTTTTTGGTCTGTCCCGTGACTCCTGAGATCTATGGTGAGCATATAGTCCCAGTGGTATAATGTGGAAACTGAGGCAAGGGGAGACTGTGACTCTGAGGCACTTGCAGAGGCATTTGAGATCAGAACAGGCAGGAGCTGAGCAAGGACATCTAGAAGAGCTGGTGTTGGAGCACACATTGCAGTTTTATTTGTGTTCTTGCCTGATTTCTGAATATGTAAGCCCCACAGTGAGTTGAAAGATGGTTTCATCAAGCTACAAAAGAGGCTATATATGTATCTGGTTGATAGGAGCCATTCTCTGTTCTTTGCAAACCAGGGTTTAAAAAATGCATGATGAACCATACTTGCCCAGTGCTGATATTTTATTCGGTTTCATGTGGTCCTTCCAATGCCTCCTCTATCATCAGAGACTGCTTCCAAAGATGCCATACTCAGATAAAGGGCACTACTGAATTACTATTTTAATCTGCTGTAAGCAGCCTCACTTGTACAGTTTGATTCCTGATGATCTCATTCTGACTTTCATCTGCTTCCCAAGCCTGGGTTGGGCATGCAGTTAGGAAGATATTAGAAGGGAGATTTTTTTCCCCATTCTTTTGAGCTTCATTCATTCTTGGTTTGGTCAGGCTTGGAAGTGGAATCCAGTCCTTTTTTTCAGGGGCTACCTAGGTCAGGCACTCCAAGTTTCTTGTGGAAACTAGTTCAGGAAAAAAAACCAGAAGGAGCCACAGGTAAGGTAAGAGGCTTCCAGTAGTTTAGCATACTGTAGGTGACTTCAAGAATGTATTGTTTCTGGGAGTGGTGGCTAACTTAGAAAAAAGAAAAAGAAAATAAAAGAAACCATTGAGTTCTGCTTTCCTTTGCTTAGGTGAAGTGTAGGAATGTATGTGTGAAAGGACAGATCTGTTTTTAGTGACGAGACATTCTCAGCTTGTCTTAAGGAATTATTCATTCATTTATTCATTTCTTTGCTCAGATGTTTAATAAACTCTCATGATCTGCCAGACATTGTGCTATGTTCTAGGGATATAGGAATAAACAAGTCAGGCACACTCTGTAGATGTATAGGTTTATGAATAATGCTCAGTTTTGTGTAAGATATATGGATATGGGTAAATTAGTTTCATTTGGAACTTGTCCTTTTTTTTTTTAGACTAGCCTTGAAACTTAATAGAAATACCAAAAAATCTTAACATTCGTAATGTGTTATTTCTCTTCAGCACTGCCCCCAACTTTCCTAACTCTAGGTGTAATAACTCACATCTCAGCTGTGGTAATTGGCTCAAAACCAAGGAAAGCGACCAAACTTGACCAATTAGAGTTCTTCCCTAGTATTTTTCATTGTAATCCAGGAGTCTGCCCCATCAGTCTGGCTTCATCCCAACCCCTCTCTTCTGTACCCCCATCTGTCTGGTAACGAAGCTGCAAGTGGGTAACTCCAGTGGTACATTCTTTGTTATGGAAAGAATGAATTCTGAGAAATCAAAGTTGACAGGCAGAAAGAAGGAGAAGTGTGGAAGGCAAAGGGTGAGGGTAATAGACGGGAGGGATAAAGAGGAAGAGGTGGGTGGCAGAGGGTGTCCTGGAGGGGTGCCTGGCACAGATGGGTGGGGAGAATTAGGGAAAACTTTTTGGAGGAAAGCTGAGTCTTGAGGGATGAGCAGGAGTTTGTTATGCTGTTATAGTTTTTCTTTTCTTTTTATTATAAAGATGTGGGGTACAATTGAGGGTTAGGTATACAAACATTGATTATGCAGGTATCCTTGTTGATGAGGTATGCCCCTCTCTCCCCTAGCAGTTTTCCTCATCTGCCAATCTCACCATCCCTCTCCTGACAGTTTCCTACTACTGCCAATCCCTTTCTTATAGTATTATAATAATTGTTCAAGGTCCGCTTATGAGTGAAAACGTAAGGTACACTGTTCTTTGTTTCTGTGATAGATCACTGAGTAGCATCAACTCTAAATCCATCCAAGTTGCTGCGAAGTCCATATGTTTGTCCTTCTTTATGACTGCATAATATTCCATTGTGCATATGTACCACATTTTTGTAATCCAGTCCAGCTTCAGTGGGCAACATGGTTGGTTCAATGTTTTTGCTAATGTGAATAGAGCTGCAACAGACATACATATGCAGGTATCTATTTTGTAGAATGATTTGAGTTCCTCTGGGTATATTACCAATAGGGGAATTGCTGGGTCATATGAAAGGTCAATTTCTAGTTCTTTCAGAAATCTCCACATTGTCTTCAAAAGAGGTTGCACTAGTTTGCATTCCCAGCAATAGTGTAGAAGTGTTCCTTTCTCTCCGCATCCTTGCCAGGATCTGCTGTTGTTTGTTTTATTAATGATAGCCATTCTTACTGGGGTTAGGTGGTATCTCAGTGTGGTTTTGATTTTCATTTCTTTGATGATGAGTGAGGCTGAGCACTTTTTCATGTGTCTGTTGGCTGCCTGTATATCTTCTTTTGAGAAGTGTCTTTTTATGTCTTTTGCCCACTTTTTAATGGGACTGTTTGATTTTTTTCCTTTCGGTGTGTTTGAGTTCCTTGTGGATCCTAGATGCTTTTGTCAGATATACAGTTAGCAAATATTTTTTCCCATCCCGTGGGCTGTCTCTCTGCTCTCTTGATGGTTTCTTTTGCTTTGTAGAAGCTCATCTGTTTGATGAGATCCCACTTGTCTATCTTATTTCTTAAGGTATGGGCATTTAGGGTTCTGAATAGGAATTGGTTGCCAGTTCAGATTTCCATAAGCGTGTCTCCTGCATTTTTTAAGATTCTTATAGTTCGAGGTTTTACATTTAGGTCTTTGATCCATTTAGATTTAATTTTTGTGTATGGTGATAGGTAGGGGTCCTGTTTCAATCTTCTGCATGTGATAAGCCAGTTTTCCCCGCACCATTTACTGAATAGGCTCTCCTGTCCCCAGTGGTTGTTGTTGGGGGCTTTGTCAAAGATGAGTTAGTTGAGAAATTCAGACTTTGCTTCCGGAATCTCTATCCTGTTCCATTGGTCTATGTGCCTGTTATTGTGCCAAAACCAGGCTGTTTTGATTACTGTAGTCTTATAGTAAAGTTTGAAGTCTGGAAGTGTGTACCTCCTGCTTTCTTTCTTTTGCTAAGGATTGTTTTGGCTATTCGTGGTTGTTTATGTTTCCATATGAATTTCTGTATTGTCATTTCCAGGTCTGAGAAGAATGATGTTGGTAACTTAATGGGTATTGCATTGAATCTGTAGATTGCCTTTGGTAGGATGTTCATCTTAACAATGTTGATTCTTCTTATCCATGAGCATGGAATATTTTTCCATTTGTTTGTGTCTTCTTGGATTTCTTTAAGCAGTGTTTTGTAGTTCTCATTGTAAAGGTTTTTCATTTCTCTGTTTAGGAAGATGCCAAGGTATTTCATTTTTTTTTGGCTGCTATTGTGAATGGGATTGTGCTTTTAATTTGGGTCCCTGCATGCTTGTTGTTGGTGTATTGGAATGCAACTGTCTTTTGCACATTTATTTTGTACTCTGAGACTATGCCAAAGTCCTTTATCAGTGCAAGTAGGTTTTGACAGATTCTCTTGGATTTTTAAGGTATAGGATCATATCATCAGCAAAAAGGGATAATTTGACTTCCTCTTTTCCTATTTGGATACCCCTGATTTCCTTCTCTTGTCTAATTGCCCTAGCTAGGACTTCCAACACAATGTTAAATAAGATGGGTGAGAGTGGGCAGCCTTGTCTTGTTCAAGTGTTCAGGGGAAATGTTTCTAGATTCTGTCCATTTAGCAATATGTAAGCTGTGAGTGTATCGTTGATGGTACTTACTCTTTTGAGGTATGTTCCTTCTATACCTAGGTGTTTGAGGGTTTTTATCAAGAAGGGATGCTGAATTTTATCAAAAGTTTTTCTGCATCTAATGATATAATCATATGGTTCTTGTTTTACATCTATTGATGCATTTAATTACATTTATGGCCTTGCGAATGTTGTACCAGCCCTACATTCCAGGGATGAAACCTACTTAGTCATGGTGGATGATTTTTGAGATGTGTTTTTGGATACGATTTGCTAGGATCTTGTTGAGGATTTTTGCATTTATGTTCATAAGGCATATTGACCTGTAGTTCTCTTTTTTTTGTTGGACCTTTACCTCGTTTGGGTATCAGTGTGATATTAGCTTCATAAGATGATTTGGGGAGAATTCCATCCTTCTCAATTGGCTGGAATACTTTCAATAGGATTGGTTTCAGCTCTTTCTTGTACATTTTGCAGAATTCTGCTGGAAAGCCATCCGGTCCAAGGCTTTTTTTGGTGGGTAGATTTCATATGGCAGAGTCAATTTCCCGGGTTGTTATTGGTCTATTTAGTGTCTCAATGTCTTCTTGTTTCAACCTGGGGAGGTTGTGTATGTCAGAAGGTCCTCCATTTCATTTAGGTTATCAAGTTTGTTTCCATATAGGTATACATAGTAATCTCTGGTAATCTTTTGAATTTCTTTGGGGTCAGTTATGATTTGATCTTTTGCATTTCTGATTGTGTTTATTTGGGCTTTTTTTCTCTTTTTCTTGGTCATTCTGCCTAGGGGGTCCATCAATTTTGTTAAATTTTTCAAAGAACCAGCTTTCTGTTTTGTTGATGTTTTTTATGATATTTTTGTCTTCTATGTCCCATATTTGGGCTTATATTTTGGTGATTTGGATTCTTCTGTCTAAGTTGTGGTTTTGGTGGTCTTCTCTTTCCAGCTCCCTTAGGTGGTTTGTTAGGCTCGCAACTTCTGATCTTTCCATTTTCTTGATGTGTGCTCATAGAGATATAAATTCCCCTCTTAGAACTGATTTCACAGCATCCTAGAGGCTTTGGTAAGATGTTTCTTCATTTTCATTTGTTTCCAGGAATCTTTTAATTTCTGCTTTGATTTCAGTGTTGTCCCAGTAGTTGTTCAAGATCATGCTGTTTAGATTCCATGTCTTTGTGGGCTTTGGGGAAATGTTGTTGGTGTTGATATTTATTTTTATTTCACTGTGGTCTGAGAATGTATATGGCAAGATTTCAACCTTATAGAACTTGTTTATGCTAGATTTATGACCAAGGATGTGATTGGAGTATATTCCATGTGGTGATGAGTAGAATGTATATTCTGTGGTTGTTGGGTGAGATAATCTGTAGGTATCTATTAAGTCCATTTGGTCGAGTGTCAAATTTAGGTTCTGGATCTCCTTGATGATTTTTTGCCTCATTGATCTAGCTAGGGCTGTTAGTGGGGTATTCAAGTCCCTTGCTACAATAGTGTTGGAGTCAGTATCTTTTTTTACTTTACTTAGTAGTTGCTTTGTAAATGCTGGTGCTCCTGTGCTGGATGCATATGTGTTAAGGTTGGATATTTCTTGTTGATGGATTGAACCTTTTATGTAGTGTCCTTTTGCATCTTTTAAAGTTTTTGATGGCTTAAAGCTTATTTTGTCTGATATTAAGATCACAACTCCTGCCTTCTTTGGTGATCCATTTGCCTGGAAACCCATTTTCCATCCTTTAACTTTGAGTCTGTGTGCGTCCCTTGAGTGATACGAGTCTCCTGGCTGCAGCAAATAATTGGGTCGTGGTTTCTTATCCAGTTTGCCATTCTGTATCTTTTCAGTGGTGCGTTTAGTCCATTCACATTCAGGGTGATTATTGAAATGTTTATTCCTGTCATGAAGTTCTTATGAAGTTTTTTCTTTGTTTGCTTGCTTTCTTTTGGCTTTGGGGTTGATGCATATGTGTGTTTTCAAGTTTCTTGTTGTGCTGTATTCTCTATTGATTCTGTGCTCTGCTGTTCTCTTGGGAAGAGTGTGGTCATTCTTTTTAAAATTTCTTCTGTGCTTAATATCTTTTTAAGTGTCTCCTGTAGAGCTGTTCTGGAAACTGCATAATCTCTTAGGGATTGGATGTCTGGAAAGGATTTTAATTCTCCATCACTGATGAAACTGAGCTTGACTGGTTAGGAAATTCTTGGTTGAATTTATTTATCTTTGAGGACTTTGAATATAGGGCTCCAACTCCTTCTTGCTTGTAGCGTTTCTGCTGATAGATCTGCTGCTATTCTGATTGGTTTTCCCCTGTAGGTAGGTAGGTAGTGTGACCTTTCTCTCTTGCTGTCTTTAGGGTTTTTTCTTTTGTGCCTACTTTGTGTAGGCGAATTACCATGTGGTCTAGGGGTTGGTCTTCTCATTTGATGTTTTGTGGGGGTTCTCTGCATCTCTTGGGCTTGTTTTGTCACATCTCTGGTGATATGGGGAAAGTTTTCTTGGATTACCTCCTGGAATACTTGCTCTAAGTTGTTCTCCATTTCTCTTTCTTCTTCTAGGATACCATTCAGGCATAGGTTTGGCCTCTTGATATAATCACACATCTCTTGTAGGCTTATTCTTTCTGAGTCTTCTTTCTATGCTTTTTACAGATCAGGCTAATTCCATGTTCTGGTCTTCAAGTTCTGAGAGTCTTTCTTCACCTAGACTAATTCTGCTTTCCATGCTTGTCATCTTGTTATTTAATTCCTGGATAAAATTTTTTATTGCCAAAATCTCTGTTACAAGTTCTTTCCATGTTGCGTCTTGTCTTTCTTGAGTCTTGTTCACTCTTTCCATCCATTCCCTAATCCCTTTTGTATTCTGAGGCCAGTCATTGGTGACTTCTATTGTTTGGGCAACAAGGTCTGATTTTTCAGGAGTTTTGTTGTTGGTACACTTGAAATTACCTGTGGTCTTCCTTTGGTTTTTCCTCATTTTTGACAGATCTCTTGTTTTTCTGTTTAGTTCTGTTTTTCAGTGTCATGAGAGAGGCTTTCCCTTCTGATGTTTGCTCAGTCCTCTATTTTTCCCTGATCTGGGCTCTGGATTTGTTCTATTTTAAAATAGGATGGTGGATGGGAAGATTTGTTGTCTCTTGTAGTTTTTGAAATTCGACTAAGGTAGGGGATGGGGTGCTAGGATTCAGAAATTACTTGGAAATTACAAAGTTCACTTATTGTGGTATGTGTTCTCTGAGACCCACTCCCCACCACCACTCTATATGATGATGCAAAGCAGAGACCAATGCAAAAAACAGTTGAACACACACACACACTCCAAAACAAACTGGAACAACAACAAAGTGTAACAAAGCAAACAACAGCAACAAAAAACCAAGAAAACTAAACACATACATACACATGCCTAGCACAAAGTGAATAGAGAAGAAAAACAGAAAGACCAGAAAAAACAAGCAACAAAAAAAGGAATTCAGATCAAACCCTCACACATGTATTGACACATACCTTAAACTATAAAAAATTAAAATAAAAAACCCAGAAGAACAAAAGAGCAAAAACAAACCAATAACAAAAGCAAAACTGAACAATGAACACTCAGTCATTCATATACACACATAAACAGACAGCGACAGATAAAAGAAGAAAGAAACAGAAAAAGAAAAAAAAAATTCGGGGTCGGGGAATGCAGATCAAACCCTCACATACATATTCATGCACAAAGGAAAAATATTTTAAAAATAGATGAACTAATGAAGAATTTTAAAAAATTAAAAAAAAAACCTGCCTTCTTATGGCAGGTTCTGTAATTGTTCCTCTAATCAGGTCTCTCCTGCAGAGCCATCTCTTTCACTCTTTCCTCAGTGTCCAGAGCAGGGAAGGAGGAGGGGCACTGGAGGTATGTGGGGCTGCAGTCCTCTCCTCCCACTCTCATATGACCAGGGAGGTCTTCTCCTGTGAGGAGGTGTGGAGTTGTCTCTTTCCCAGGTATGTACTTACAGGGGGTGCCCCAGTCAGGCCTATCCTGGAATGGAGTTCTCCTATTGCAACTGACGTCCAGGCTCCACTTGGGTTTGACCCTCTCAGTCATGACCCAGCTGTGTGGGTTTGACATTCAGAGGATTGCTGGGAAGGAGGGGGTTTGGGCCAGCCCCAGACTCACCACTGATCTCTTTGGTGTCCTTCTTCGTCCTTTTCTGGCCACACCCGTTGTGTCATGGCTGGGTCAGGGTGGGAGGTGGATGCCTGGAACTCAGCACTCGTCAGGTCCCTCTGAGGTTTGTGCTTTCAGGATATTCCCTCTGGGTCATGATCAATCCCTGAGGAGTTACTCCGCCAGTCACAGAGATCGGGTCTGTTGCTCTGTGGTGAGCAAGTCGGAGTACTTTCCTACCCGGCCTACAAGATGGTGGTGTGGTACCTCTCTTGTCCTCTTCCATGGGAGTTTGCCTCTGGACTCCCTCTGCAGCTCCTGTTGCCAGTGCCGTGCCAGGCACTGAAGTGGTGAGGCAAAGCCTGCAGCTAACAGTCTCTCCTGCCAATGGTGAGGGAGATCCTGGGGCAAAAGTCTCTCCCCACTGCTTTTCACAGGAAAACTTCTGTCTGTTTAAAAAAAATGGCACTCAGCTTCTGCAACCTCAGAAGAGCCAGGGACCAGAGAAGTTATAGCACCAGCTATTGCACCAGGGGCCTGACCACTTACTCTTGAACCCCCACTTAGACAGTCTCTCCCAGCATTTTCTTCCCAGGAAGGATTTTGTTGATTAAAAAAAAAAGAAAATTGTGCTTGGCATCTGCATCCTGGGAATCGCTAGGGTCCAAGCCCAGCAGCTGTGGCACCAGCCACTGCACCAAGAGAGCCCTGGCTGCTAGCTCCCTAACCCTCACTCAGTCATCCACTTACATGCCCACTTGCTCACCAGCACGTACACAAAATTTTCCATACACTCACTCACTCACACAGGACTTGCATAGTCGACTGACTCGACCGACATCTTTCCTCACCCTCCATAGTTTTTCAAATAAAGGACAGGGTGTCCAAAGGTAAGAGAGTAAGGGTTCTTGCTCCTTTCCTGTAACCTCCAGAAGTGCAGACCACTGTAGCACAGGCCATGTGAAGGAAGAACAAGGAGGGAGCAGGCAGGCGCTTGGAGCCACCTAAGGAGCGATTTGGGGCCAGTTGATGCTGAAGGCATGGCCAAGCCTGAGCATTTAGTGTTCTATGTGCTAAGCATGACCCAGACCCTACAGACACCAAGGCCTGATGAAAGAGCTGCTGGCACTGACAGATCTCCTGGGCTTACATTTTCTCTTTACCAAGTCCTGTCTGAATACCACGTCTCCAGCATACAAAACCAAGAACATTCCCTGAGTGAGTCCACTTCTCAACACAAACCACTCCCCAGTGCCTCCCAAGTTCACGTACTTGCCATCGTTGTCTGGGCAGCACGATGATTTTTGTTTTTGTTTTTTTTAGCTTTTTTCTTTTTTCTTCTGCCTTCTTTTAAGTTTAGAGAATGACTTTTAGTTCTTGAAGTATGCTGTATAGATTGCATGTCTAATTTATTCAGCTTGCCCAGAGACACTTGAGATGATTACAGTGGGAAATTCTGTTTTCTATAAAAACCTAGATGCTGAGTGAGTTATTTTGCCAGGTTCTCCACAGGACTCTGCCCCCCATGGAAATAAAGAGTACTTGATATACCTCTGGGGTGATTCTGAGGTTTTGAGTGCCAGCTTTCTCTGTGTTTCCAGAGCCTCAGAACTTGTAGCATATTTTCCAAAATTCCATTTAGGAAATATAACACATTCAGAGATATGAGATAATTTCAAGTTCAACATTTCTCTTCCACATTGTCAGTTTCAATTGTATGAATGCCTACTATATCTTAGAGACAGGCTGCTGACTGGAATCATGAGTGACTTGTAAAAATATCATTTAAATTTATTTTCTAAATTTGTAAACTTTAATGAAGTATAACACACACAGGTAAGGACACAGATCAGCCATGTATAGCTCAATTAGTTTTTCATGAATTGGTTGGCATTTATATACAAACCCACCAATCAAGAAACAGAATATTGCCAAGAGGGCTCCAGAAGCCCCCGTGAGACCCTATCTCCCCCTTTTCTTCCTCCGAAGGCGACCATGACCACAGATTGGTATTGCCTTATCCAATAGTATATTTGTGGGATTAGTCCACGTTGAGTGTAGTTGTAGTTCATTTTTTCTCCTTATTCTTTGGTATTCCATTGGATGAATATATTGTAATTTATTTATCCAAACCACTGTGAATGACCATTGGGGTTGTTTCTGGCTTTTGCCTATTTTGAAGAATGCTACTATGAGCATTCTTGTTCACAGTAGATGTAATTTTTGTACATTTAATCTCACCATTATTGTGTTAGGGTTCTCCAGAGAAACAAAATTAGCAGGGTTTATGTGTGTACATGTGTACATTTTTAAGGAACTGGATCATGCAATTGTGCAGATGCGAGTCCAAAATCTTCAGGGTAGGCTGCAGACACAGGAAAGAGTTGCAGCTCAAATTCAAAGGTTATCTGCTGGTGGAATTTCTTCAGTCTTGGGGGAGGTCCTTCTTTGTTCTATTAAGACTTTTAACTCATTAGATGAGGTCCAGCCACACTGGGAACAGGGTCTGGGATATCTGCTGTACCCAAAGTCTACTGAGTTACATGTTAATTTCATCGAAAAACATCTTCACAGAAATATCCATAATAATGTTTGATCAAACATCTGGGCGCTGTGACCCAGCCAAGTTGACACATAAAATTGACCATCATGGGCCACTTTCTGACTATCTGTTATGTGACTTCTGTGCTGGTGCTGGGTTGAAAGATGATGGCAGGAGTGCTTTACAAAATAGTATGTTAATAGAAAATTTGAGATATTGTTAGACCAACAGATCAGGAGAGAATTATCACTGAAAAGATAGTTTTTGTTACAGTTCTCATGAGGAGGGGCCATCCTACACCACACCATGTAGGATCACAAGGGGAAGCACCAGTGTCAGTCAGAAGCAGAGGGGGGGACTGTGGGAAAGAGATTATATTGTGGTCTCTGGAAGAAGAAATGGGTGAGGTAGGTTAAGGAGGTTTCGAAATGGCTGGTTTGAATAATTCATCTGGGCTCTGGAATATAGGGTCTTTCCCTAGTTGTCTGACACCTGGTTCTGGGGTGATTAGGGTGGGTGGATAGAATATCCCGGAGTGGGAAAGCCTGATAAAGGAGATGGTTGGGTTATGAGCTCTGGATTGACTGGTTTGCATTTACACTCTTAGGTTTGTGGTTCACAATCTGTAGGAATTGGTTCGCCCTGGGAGGGGCAGACCCCCTCAGGGTCTGCAAGACATCAGGTGTCAGAGAATCAGAATTTAGAAAAGAGCCGGGTTCGGTGGCTCAGCCTGTAATCCCGCACCTTGGGAGGCTGAGGTGAGTGAATTGCCTGAGCCCATGTGTTCGAGACCCGCCTGGGCAACTTGGCGAGACCTCATCTCTACAATAAATAAAAAAAATCAGCTGGGCGTGGTAGCGCATGCCCGTAATTCCAGCTACTTGGAAGGCTGAGGCGGAAGGATCGCCGGAGCCCAGCAGGTCGAGGCTGCGGTGGCCGGGAGTGGCCACTGCACTCCAGTCTGGGTGACAGAGAGAGACTCCAACTCAAAAAAAAAAAAAAAAGAATATAGAAAAGAAAAGGCAATATGGAGGTAGGAAGAACAGTGGAATAGGACTCAGGGGCCTCAAGTTCATCATTAATCACTGAGTCTTATCACATCTTGCAGTAATATCAACCACTTTACTGATGAAGAAACCAAAGCTCAGAGAAGTTAATCAGGCCACTGGTAGTGAGGGGGCTGAGCTGAAGCTTAAATCTGAGTCCCTCTGACTTGACAATCTTAACCTTTGTGCTTTTCTCCCTCCCCGGATTGTTTAAAACTTGCTATTTCTAAATTTCTAAACCCACAGGGTTATTAGAAGATAATGAGTTTATGTAAGTAAAGCTATTCTGTAACCAGTGGAGTACTAGATAGATGGAAGGTGAAATTTTTATAAGGTTATATTACAGGGATTTGACTATGATTCAACCTTGAAATATATAAATTCAATTTATAGGATCTTAGAATTGGGAGGAGTGTTTGGAGACCGTTTGGTCCTGTTTCTGTTATCAAACAGGTGGTATCTGAAACTATTTCTTCCTGGAGAGCAGCCAGATTGTCCCTTGATAACCTTTTATATTATCACCATGAAGAGAAAGAGATCAATGAGTGTTTATTTCACAGTGGCTTTGCTTAATAATTTATTTCTTCAGTGTACCAAATAGCACCCTGATGATCTGAACATTATTAAAGAAGCTTCTGGATGCACCTAATTTATCCAAAAAACATGGTTGGAGATCTGGTTCAATATACCTTACACAGATTACCAGTCTGATGCCGTTAGTAACAGTCTCACAAAGTTCAGAGTTCTTTTCCTTAGGAAGTGGTAGAAAGAGTCCTGAGCTGGACATAAGGCACTAGTGCTAGTACTGCTCAGCACCAATTGGTGATCTTGGATGGTGATTTGATTATTTTGAGCATCTGTCTTCCCAAGTACAAAACCAGAAGACTGGACTAGATGATGGTTCAAGTTCCTTTCAGCATGAATAGGCTACAGTCAATCATTTAGCTAACATCATCTTGATAGAGGGGCAAAGCACTTGTAAGTAGCTAGGAATCTGCTCGCTTTGATGTCTGGTAGTTAATAAAATGGAAAGATTACATGAATCGCTAGTTCATCTTTCACTCTCATGCCAGCTATCTGCTGACTCCACTTCCTTGGTTAGCCCTGGGTTACTATAAATTAAACTAACTGCTTTTTCCCGGGAATAGTGCTCTGTAAATCAGCACTGGAGGAGAATGGCTCTGTCAAGAGGGCTTTTCATGGGATACTCTAGCCATTGGAAAGACAACATATTATCTGGCAACTGCTTCTGAATATTAGTTTATGTCTTGGCAATTGTTTTCTTAATAATCCAAAGCTGTCAAGGAAGCATAGCTCATGTAGCTTGGAAACTTGCTTTCTCTGCCTGATAGCAGTGTATCCATTGCTTTCCTTCTTCCCAACTGAACCTCTTCTTTTTGAATGTGACACAATTAAATTAACTGACCTGTTCTTGAATAATTAGATCATTAAACAACTCCCCTCCTATTTTTTTTTTTGACTAGGAGACAATCTTGTCTAAAATGAAATTGTACTGGTGGCTGTTTTCATAGTGCCACCCGTATGGACTCTCCAGTATGGGCTGGCCCGTCATCGGTGAATTGGCGGTTATTTTCAGCACTGCCCCTAAACTTGCAACTAATCAATTTTTTTGTTTTAATTATCTAGTTAAGAAACATGGAAGTCATCTCAGTGTCACTTGGAATATCCACACTGGAAAAAAAAAATGACACTTCTGGGCCATCCGTAGCTGGTTACCGAGCTTGAGGAGTTACTGGAGTTCAAATAGTTGTCTCATTAAAACTGAAGTTGGTGCTGATATTTCCATATAACTGTTAGCCCTGCCCTTACCCAATCCAACATATCAGTGCTAAGCTCAAAAGAAAACTGTGACTTGACTCTTAGATTCCTATACTTTTCCAGATGCTCTCTAGATTTACTCACAAGTAGGAAAGAAAGGTAAGGCAATCTCCAGTTTGCCTTTCAACCCACAGAGACTCAGCAAATAATTGCAGTGGCCTGTGAGAGATCAGCATCAATTAGGTCAATTTAATGAGAACAAGTCACCCCAGACAATAATAAGGGTGGCAGACTTAATCACCTCCCTGTGGGGAAAATGCACAAAACTGGGCAGTTCATTACTGAAGTGGAGACTTGTAGAGAGAAAACTCACAAAATTGAAAATGGAATGCTGTTGATTATATACATGCTGCTTCCAAGGAAAAGCTTCTCCTCAGGATGTCTTGGTTCTGTATGCCAATAAATCTGGACTCAAAGGATTTAGTTCTGAGGCATTTGATGAGCAGTTGGGGTGCTTGGATATTCAACCCACCAAGAAGGCCTCATGCTGAGAAGTGAGGTGAATGGCACTAAATTGACATAGAGATGCTAGGTGGGGCTTGTCACCTTCCTGATGACTTTCTGTGTTTGTGACATAGAATTTTAGCTGCTGGGATCATTTTAATAGAGTGTTATGATACCTCTTGCCTGGGAGTGGGGATCACTGGTCATGAAAGAGACTTCATAGGAGGTTAGCATAGGTTTGAGTTTGTATGTAGAGGATATATCTGATGTGTGCTTCACACACATGCTTCTGGCACTGATGTCTACCCACAGAACACCTGTGACTACCTGTGAACACCTGTGACTGTTGGCCTGAGGGTGGTGGTGTTGTAAGTGTCCACTTAGCCCATGTGTGTTAGGGCCGGAGCATACCCTGGAGCAGACTTCAATTAATGACAGACAAAAAGTGGAGACTAAGTAGTCCAACTCTCCTGCTTCTTGGTTGGGATAAGTCTGAAGCATATCCTACACTGTTTCCCAGACCTCTCCAGTGAACTTGACCTTCAGTTGCCCACAACACAAACTTGTTGGATAATGCACATTTAATTGACTTCTTTCCCATCTCATTTTTCCATGCCATTACCAGTGTTTCCCAGATGAATGAATTCATTTGACTCCTTGCCTCAGGAATGCTTTTGGGGGAAGAGCAACCTAATTTAGGGAGTGGGATCACCATGAGAGAAGACAGGTTATATGTTACTGGGACATAATGTTTCTGTTCCTGCCCACCACTCTGAAATCTCAGAGGATGATTGATCAGTGTGATACAGCATATTCCTGTTGGCCTCATGGAGATAGTTAATGTCAGAGAAATTCTCTTTTTCTAACTCTTGCAAAGTAAAATGTTAATGGATATAGTCAGGTTAATGCTAGATTATGCTGCAGTAACAAGTGAATAACATCACAGTTTAATATTGATTATGTGGTTCTTCTTGGAGACTTTCCAAGAAGAATGACTCAGGAGTTTGGTCTGTTTTCATCTGGGGAAAGATGTGAGGTGCATTCCTAAGATGTGAAGGTTCAGGCAGCAGCAGTCAGGACTTTCTATCAAGCAAGGGGCTGAGAGGGTAGTATAAAATAGTTTCAATACAGGTGGCAAATTGATCTGCAGGCAAGATTTGTGTTAAACATGTGCTAAAAGCAAAATAGATTTCAAATTACTTTTTGGAATGAATTCCTAATTTGATAGCTAATATGCCGTTAGGTTGCTCCAACTCAATAACTGTTGTAAAAGTCTACACAACATCACACAAACAAGTATAGCTCGTTCGTCAGCCAAATAACTATTACCTGATCCAGTGCAGAAAAAGTCAAACCAATCATTTATCAATTTGTATCTTGTATTCTGAAAAAACACATGGTGGTGGGATGCGACCATACTGACTTTTCAACTGGAAAGATTGGCAAAGTGTGGGCCCAGTTAAAATCTGGAGCTCTGATTAAGTTGGATAGACTTTTATAGGATTGCTCATCTAGAGTTTTTTTTATTTTTTCCTTTTTTTTGTAAACAAAGGAAATAGGAGTAAAAAGAATATAAAATGTAGCTTGAAGGATACAGCCAAGAGAAATTTATGCATTGTTGTTTTTTTTTCAAATAGTTACACTCTTAAAGTATGAACTTAGCATTTTGTTAGGAGACCAGGGTTTGAGCCTCAGCTCAAACATGTCAGTTGTGTCACTTGGAGCAATTTTATAACTTCTCAACTTCAGTTTTCTCCTGTCCAATGTTGGAATGATAATAGTACCTGGGTCTGAGATTTGATGTGAGGATAAAGTACTTGGTGGGGAATCTGATGTGTGGCAAGTGCTTAATGATAGCTATTATTGTTTATCTCCTGGTGTGTAAAATGGAGCTTCAGTTACTTATTCATTGTGTCAGCAGATATGTATAGAACATCTACTGAATGCTAGGCACTATGCTAGATGATAGGAATAAAATATTAAGTACAAAGTACAATCCTTGGCATGAAAGTTCCTGGAGACAGACCTGGAAATGACAAACTTTTTCGTAAAGCGTCAGGTGGTAAGTATTTTAGGCTTTATGGGCTATAGGGTATATATCAAACCCACCCATCTCTACCATTGTAGCAGGAAATTAGCCTTAGAATGATATGTAAATGAATAGACACGGCTGTATTCCAATAAGACTTTATTTGCACAGAGGTTCAGATTTGCCCTGTGGTCATAGTTTGCTGACCACTGAGACAGCTATCAATAGATAGACATTAATAGTTAGTAGTTATTGAGAGCTCACCATATATTTGTTCACTCATTATTTAACAAAAGCAATGTCCAAATCACTTCACACATATTAACTCATTTAAAATGTTCTCATAACAACTCCATAAGATTGATAATTTCCCCATTTTACAAGATTGAGTTGGTATCAGTACTATTCCCATTTTATAAACGAGGAAGTCAAGTCATCAGAGGTTAAACAAGCAAGAGATGCAGCTATATTTGAACCCAAACAATCTAGTGCCAGACTCTGGTCTTGCATCTGTTCTATAATTCTGCCTCCCTCACATGTACACTTAACTATTTACTTTGGTAAGTGCATGAAAGAGGAGGTAACAATTACATCTACTGCCCAAGTTGTTGTGACCCTCCAAAGAAACGAAAGTGCTTGATAAATTGTAGCAGGTTAAGGAATTATTAGTTGTTTTTCTTTCTTTCTGGAGTATCAGCGGTTGCCATTTTGAGGTGAGAAGCTTGTGTTTGGTTTCTATTTTCTTTTCTTTGTATTTTTTTTTTTTTTGGCTTTGGTTTATTACCTGCAGAGTAGAAGTGGGTTGTGTGACTTGTCTATAGATCTTGGAAAGGAGAGGCAAGCCACTCTCTGAGTCCACATGTCACTTCTCCCTCTAAACTAAAATAAAACATTAACATCAGTTCTCACTATATGCGAGGTCTGGTGCTAAGTCCTTCATATACATTATGCCATTTTACCTACAGAAAACCCCCAACTAGGGGTTTGCAATTTCTTGGAGGTAGCTGTTATTATCATATCCACAGAACAGATGAGGAACCAGAAGCTCTCAGGCAGAGTAAGCACATATCCTGCATTCCACAGCTGAAAGTGTTGGAGCCAAATTTGAACCTGGCTTCTCTGACACATTCTTGACCACAAGAAGCCAGGAGCAGGCCGCGTGTACACATTGTCCCTGATCCTGCACTTGATTTCCATCAACTGATCAGGGTAGGGGCAAGTGAGAAGAATCGGTTAAACTGAGCATAGCTGGCAAGGAAGACGTATTCATATTATTCAGACACTGTCTGTAGAATGGAAAAGATTTGATAAACAGCAGTGGGCCCATCCTCATCATTAAGGCACCTGAAAAATAATGACTTGGCCCGGAGGTATCATTACTTGGAACAGACAGCTTAGTGTCTGTTTCAAAACAGTGTTAATTTTTAAGCACTGCCATAAATGATCACTTAAGCAGCTTGAAATGACAACAGGGCATGATGCCCCCTGTGCTTGTGGGTTTTGTGCTAGAGAGCTGAACTTGCTCTTGAAGAGAAATGCCCATCTGTGCCTCCAGCTTCCCATTAACTCTCCCCATGTTTTAATAAACTGCCAAAACTTGTCTTAGGCAGAGGCTGAGGTGGCATAGGTCTTTATGTCAAGTGGAGCGGGGAGTTGGGGTCTGAGATGGCTTTGGAAACCACCTGGGAGGCTCTTACAGGTTGAATTGTGTCCCTCAAGAAGACATATTGAAGTCCTAACTCTCAGTACCTGTGAATGTGAAGTTACTTAGAAATAGGGTCTTTGCAGATGTAATTAAGACGGGGTTCTAGTGGCTTAAGGTGGGCCCCTAATCCAATATAACTGGTGTCCTTATAAGAAGTAGCATGGCACACAGAGGGACGATAGAAACGTGAAGATGATAGAGGCAGAGATTGAAGGAATGCAGCTGCAAACCATGCTCTCCGATGTTAATGTTTTATTTTGGTTTAAAGGGAGGAATGACATGGGGCCTCAGAGTGTTGGCTCACTTCCCCTTTCCAAGACCTGTAGTCAAGTCATACAGCCCATTTCTACTCTGCAGTTAGGAAACCAAAACTGAACTTTTCACCTCAAAATGGCAGGGGCTGATGCTTCAGAAAGAAAGAAGAACAACGAATCATTTCTTAATCTGTTACAATTTATTAAGCACTTCCATTTCTTTGGCGGGTCACAACAACTTGGGAAGCAGATGTAGTTGCTACCTCCTAGCTTCTAGGCTAGGAGCTACCAGGAGCTGGAAGAGGTAAAGAAGGTTTTAGAGGAAACAACCCTCCTCTCATCTTGATTTTAGATTCTGGCCTTCAAAACTATGAGACAAGTTTCTCTTATTCTCAGCCACCTAGTCTGTGATAAGTTGTAACAGCTGCCCTAGAAGGTGAGTACAGAGCTATGATTCAAGGAGGGAGAGTGGGTGTGTGTGTGTACAGGGGAGAGGAGTTGAAATATGATAGCTGTGTTCATTCATTTCTTTGTTTGCCATTCAAATAGGAGGCGGTATTGTCAAGTAATTAAGAGCAAGCCTTAGCAATCAGACCTACATTTGAATTTCAGCTCTGCCTCTTTTCTGTTGGGTGAACTTTGATAATATAACCTCAATATTTATTTATTATTTTTATTTTTTGTTTGTTTTTGAGTTGGTGTCTCACTGTCATCCAGACTGGAATGCAGTGGCGTGATCATGGCTGACGGCAGCCTTGAACTCCTGAGCTCAGGTGATCTTTCTGCTGCAGCCTCCCATGTAGCTGAAACTATAGGCATGTGCTATCATGCCTGACTAATTTTTTTTCTTTTTTTTTTTAGTTTTTAGAGACAAGGTCTTGCTACGTTGCCTAGTCTGGTCTTGAACTCTTGACCTCAAGCGACACTCCTGCCTCAGCCTCCCAAAGTGTTGGGATTATAGGCGTGAACCACCAAACCCAGCCTATTTATTAATTACAATATTCTAGGCCTTGTGCCTTGAACTAAATATGAGTATGTTATATCTCCTATTGTATAGGTAAGGAAACTAAGACACAGAAAAGCTTATTTGCCCAAAGTTAAATAGTAAGCGGTTGTGGAATAGAGTACAGGTACTTTGGCTCCAGAAATTCATCTATTAAACACCATGCAATACTCCTCAACTGCTAAATGGGTAGGATTAAATTATGTGTCACAGAATTTTTATGAGAATTCTTTACATATGTTCCCTGAATTATTTTAACTTGCCAGTTAAAATAATTCAGGGAACATATGTAAAGAATTACATCAAGTTATTATTCTTAAAAAACTCTTAATCATTAAATAATTATAGACTCACAAGACATTGCAAAAGTAGTGTGTGAGAACCTGCAGACACTTCATCCAGCTTCCCCTAATCTAACATCGTCTTTTGACTCAGATTTCTGCTTATCATTGTTTGCTGTTTGAAGCCAATTTTTTAACTCAAACTTCTTAGGCCTCATGATTACTTTCTACTTATCTAGAAAGAAAAGAGTTAAGATTTTTAATTTTTTTTAGAGAGAGGGTCTCACTCTTTCATCCATGCTGGAGTGCAGTGGTGCAATCTATCATAGTTTATTGCACTTTTGAACTTCTGGGCTCAAGTGCTCTTCCTGCCTCAGCCTCCCATTGTTAGGACTACAAGGGTGCACCACCATGTCTGGCTTGAGTACTTGATTATTTATTTATTTACTTACTTTTTATTTGTTTGTTTATTTATTTTGTTTCCTTTTGTAGAGATGAGTCTCACTATGTTGTCCAGGCTTGTTTGAACTCCTGGCTTCAAGTGAGCCACCTGCCTCAGCTTCCCAAAGCACTGGAATTACAGGTGTGAGTCACTGTGCCTAGCCTTAATTTTTTATTTTTGAAGAATAATCAAATGAAGGATATAAAAGGGACAAGAATTTGTCTGTAGAAATTTCTGAAGATACTACTGTTGGGCAGAATAATTACTCAATGGGGAATGAGGCAGTCTATTAATAAGAACCTACCCTGATTCTTTGCCTAGAATTAGAATAAAGGCATCAGATAATGTTTTATTTTTATTTTAGATTCAAGGAGAAATAACACAAAAGGATAGGCAAATAGTTTGAGGGCCTCTTTTAATGCCAGTTTAAAGAATAGTCTAAAAAGCCAGTGTTGGCATCACTTGTAGTCTCAACTGCTTGGGAGGCTGAGACAGGAAGATTGCTTGAGTCAGCAATTCGAGTCCTGTTGGGGCAACATAGTGAGACTCCCCCATCTCCTTTATGTTTAACTTTTTCATTCCTTTATTTGTAACTATTAATGAGCAATCAAGAAGCTGACATTCAAGAAGCACGAGATATAAAACCATGTAAAAGCCATAAATACAGTACACAGACTGGCCACGAAGACCACAAATCATTAAGAGTTTATGTGAACAAGATGGAAACATTGGATACTCTTTAAAAGACCCATCTTGGCTGGCTGCATTGGTTCAAGTCTATAATCCCAGCACTTTGGGAGGCCAAGGTGAGAGGATTGCCTGAGCTCAGGGGTTTGAGACCAGCCTGGGCAACTTGGTGAGAACTTGTCTCTACAATAAATTAAAAAAAAAAATTAGCTGGGCACGGTAGCACATGCCTGTAGTTCCAACTACTTGGAAGGCTGAGGTGGAAGGATCACCTGAGCCCAGTAGGTCGAGGCTGCGGTGGCCATGAGTGTGCCACTGTGCTCCAGTCTGGGTAACAGAGTAAGAGTTTGACTCAAAAAACAAAAACAAAAACAAAAAACCCCCAAAACATAATAAAAAAATAAAAAGGCCCATTTTTTAGTAAACTTTAGATTCGGGGGCACACATGCATGTTTGTTACATGGACGTATTGTGTAGTGGTGGGGATTGGGTCTCATGTGGTCCATTTCCCAGATAGTGAACATTGTGCCCCATAGGTGGTTTCTCAGTCCTAACCCTCCTCTTCACCTCTCCCTTTACTGGTGTCCCCAGTGTCTATTACTTCTGTCTTTGTGACCGTTTAGCTCCCACCTATAGGTGAGAACATGCAGTGTTTGGTGTTCTGTTTCCGAGTCAGTTCACTCTGGATGATGATCTCTAGCTCCATTCATGAATTCATTCTTTTTTATGGTTGTGTAGTAGACTATGTTGCATATATACCACATTTTCTTTATCCAATCAGTTGTTGTCGGGTACTCAGGTTGGTTCCATGATTTTGCTATTTTGAATAGTGCTGCAGTGAACATATGAACAAAGGTATCTTTTTCATATACTGATTTCCTTTGGATAGGTCCCTTGTGGTGGATTTCTGGATCAAATGGTAATTCAATTTTTAACTCTTTGAGAAATCTCCTGACTGTTTTCCAGATAGGTTGAACTAGTTTACAGTCTCATTACATTGATTCAATTGCTGAGAAAAGGAAATGCTCACCCACCATTGGTGAGACTGTAAACTAGTTCAACCCATCTTTGACTTTCTTTCCTTTTTTTTCAGAAGGGGTTTAATAAGTTTACCCCTTCAGTTCCTAATTGCAGCACACAAGATTCCTTTGACATAACAGATAGACCTGGCAGTGGCCAACAGTACATTTCTGCCCTCCTCTCCCCACAAAGGGTTGAAAAGTTCAGGTTCTATGAGCATTGTGTTACGGTGGCACTTGACTAGAATTTGTACCTTCCCATAGTTGAGGGACTTTAAATGTACTAGTGAAGAAATAATTTTTCTCTTCAAAAAGAAGAAAGAAAATCACACTTCAAAGTCCAGCAGATCTGGCTATGAGGTCTTTCCTCCTCCTGTCCTATTTCTTCAGACTTTTTTATTTTTATTTTTTGGGGCAGTGGAGCAGGAGAGACCAAAATCTAACCTGAGTCACAAGAAATAAGACAGTGATGGCTATAAAGGGAGTGACCAGAGCAACTGAGATACTCATTTACCTCCCACATCCAATGTATATGCTTCACAACTCCCCCCCAAAATAACAAATTAACAAAATACAACAGCTAGAACTACAGAATCCATTCATTTGAGGGTGGTGGAAGGCAGGAAGGAAAGGTGGGAGAGTAAATGGCATGGGGAGAAAAAAGTGCTAAAATCAGTTCAGGCACTTGGACCAGCAAATGCTAGAAAAACCCATGATCCTTTCTGACTCACGGTGGTGTTAAAAATCTACACACTGGCGTCGGGAAGATTCTACCTTACATGCACCAGAGACAAAAATTCCATTTCCTCAGAGATAGGAGAATATGCAGAGGGCCCTTGGAAGAGTGGGTTCTGCCTTCCCTGATGGGGGAAGTGAACAGGGATAAGAGCTGCCACAGCCTCCTTCCAATTCCACCTTTCCTCTTCAGATGGCAGTTGACTCAGTGGCCTGCAGCAGTCTTCGGTTTGGCGGAGATGGATGTGGTCAAGGGAACTTCTCTGAAGAGATTGAGCTGCTCAGGGCAGACTGCAGGTAGACTGTCTTGCAGAAGAATCTTTGCTTAAGAAGACCACCAAGGAGAAGAGGCGCAACTGGAAGAGGCAAGCTTTGCCAGGGGCCTTTGCCTCACTGGCTCTGATAATGAATAAAGGAAAGAGGATGGAGAAGAGACAGCCACTGGTAATGTATGAGGACTGCATTGCTGTGAGAAAATCCAAGGGCAAACCAAACCCAAAATAGCAAGGCCAATTCTATGTTTGACAAACGCTGGTGCATTTCTTTTCTTTCTTTTTCTTTTTTTTGAGTTGGAGTCTCACTCTGTCGCCCAGACTGGAGTGCAGTGGCTGCTCCTGGCCTCTGCAGCCTCGACCTGCTGGGCTCCGGCGATCCTTCCGCCTCAGCCTTCCAAGTAGCCGGAACTGTAGGCGCGCGCTACCACGCCCGGCTAATTTTTTGATTTATTGTAGAGATGAGGTCTCGCCAAGTTGCCCAGGCAGGTCTCGAACCCGAGGGCTCAGGCAATCCACTCACCTAAGCCTCCCAAGGTGTGGGATTATAGGCTGGCTGGTGCATTTCAACTCCTTTATTGAACCAATGATACTCAAAGTAGTGCAGTGAGTAGAGAAGGGACATATGCAGGAGACTAACCAGCTGACCAACAAGATGGATGGGAAAGAGACTCACAAAAATATTCCCTGAATGAGGAAAACAACCTGCAGCAAAAGGTTAAAGAGCATGTCAGCACTTACTTTGCTGACACTAGGGAATGGGTGAGGCTTCCTTGCTGATACTTCAAATACCAGGTCAGCTATATCTTGAAACCAAATGGCATTCACAACTTTGCTAAGCACAAACAAGGGGAGCATTCAAAAGAGAACTTAAAATTGATGTGAGGAGGAATTCCAACCGTGACCAAACATCTCCATGTAGTGATGGATCACCAATAATTTGGGGTATTACTGACTGAAGCACAGGAATAAACATGTGATAAAACAAGAGAGACAACTAGAAAACTCCACCATTCCAAGTGCAACACTGGAAAATTCTAACAATACAAGGTTCACTCTCTTGCTTCTGCTCTAAATACTCTGGGTTCTCCTCCATGCCAGGACACTACTTGCCTTTCTTTGACGCTGTTCCTCTCTCGTTTTGCTGGATTTCAGCATCTAGCTTTGAGATGGTACAAAATACCCCAGATATAGTCTTTGATTCCCTTAAAGATAAGTTACTTCCACCATTGTGTGTTAAACTCCACGTGACTCTTTGAGCTATGACTACCATGCTTCTTGACGTTGGACCCCCCCCCCACCTTGGGGAGGTAAATCTTCTCTCTCTTCTCCCTAATTACTTTTTTCCCCTCGAGTTGGAGTCTCACTCTGTTGCCCAGGCTGGAGTGCAGTGGCATACTCACGGCCACCCCAACATCCCTGCTGGGCTCCGGAGATCCTTCCGCCTCAGTCTTCCAAGCAGCAGGAACTACAGGTGCCTGCTACCATGCATGGCTAATTTTTTACTTATTGTAGAGATGAGGTCTTACCAAGTTGCCTGGGCTGGTATTGAACCTGCAGGCTCAGGTAATCCTCTCACCTTGGCCTCCCAAAGTGCGGGGATTTCAGACTGAGTCACTGAACCTGGCCTCTAATTACTTTTTAAATAAACTATATTTTCCAATCCGCAGCTTTATTGCCACAGTTCCAGCCCCTCACCCACCACAGCCTGCTTGATTCCTCTGTGCCTGGTGCCTGCTCTGCTGGGGTGCTCCACTTCTTTGACTTTCTAATAATGGCCGTTCTGACTGGTGTGAGGTGATATCTCATTGTGGATTTTATTTGCATTTTTCTGATGATTAGTGATATTGAGCATTTTTTTATATGTTTGTTGGCCGCTTGTGTGTCTTCTTTTGAAAAATTTCTATTCATGTCATTTGTCCACTTTTTGGTGTGTGTGTGTGTGTGTGTGTGTGTGTGTGTGTGTGTGTGTTGAGTTGTTTGAGTTCCGTGTAAACTCTGGATATTAGCCCTTTGCCTGAGGCATAATTTGCAAATATTTTCTCCCACTCAGTAGGTTTTCTGTTCACTCTTGATTATTTCTTTTGCTGCACAGAAGCTTTTTAGTTTAATTAAGTCCCACTTGTCTATTTTAGTTTTTGGTGCAATTGTTTCTGGGGTCTTTGTCCTAAATTCTTTGCCTAGGCCAATGTCCAGCAGAAACTTTCCTACTAGCATTTTTATAGTTTCAAGTCTTACATTGAAGTTTTTGATAAATCTTGAGTTAATTTTTGTATATGGAGAGAGAGAGAGGGGTCCAGTTTCATTCTTCTGCATATATGGCTAGCCATTTTTCCCAGCACTATTTATTGAATACAGTCTCCCTTTTCCATTGTTTATTTTTTTTTTAGCTTTGTCAATGATCAGTTGGCTATAGGAATGTGGCTTTATTTCTGGATTCTCTCTTCTATTCCGTTGGTCTCTCAGTCTATTCTTTTACAAGTATCATGCTGTTTTAGTTACTATAGCCTTGTAGGATAATTTGAAGTCAAAGGCAGTGTGATGCCTCCACTATTGTTCTATTTGCTTGGAATTGTTTTGGCTATTTTTTGATCCTTATAAACTTTAGGATTATTTTTTCCAGTTCTGTGAAGAATGTAGTTGGTATTTTGATCACGATTGCTGTGGATCTGTAGATTGTTTTGGGCAGTATGATAATTTTAGCAATATTGATTCTTCCAATCCATGAACATGTGATGCTATTCCATTTGTGTAATCAACAATTCCTTTCACTAGTGTTTTGTAGTTCTCCTAGTAGAGGTCTTTTACTTCTTAGTTAGGTGTATCCCTGGGTATTTTATTTTATTTTTTGTGGCTAGTATGAATGGGATTGAGTTCTTGATTTGGTCTTGGCTTGAGCATTGTTGGTGTATAGAAACACTACCAATTTTTGTGCATTGATTTTATATCCCGAGACTTTACTGAAGTCATTTATTAGGTCTAGTAGTTTCTTGGAGGAGTCTTTAGGATTTTCTAGGTATATAATCATGCCATCCTTGAACAGGGATAGTTTGACTTCCTCCTTGCTGATTTAGATGCCTTTTATTTCTCTTGCAGAATTCCTGTTGCTAAGACATCAAGTAGGATGTCGAATGAGTGGTGAGAGTGGACATCCTGTCTTGTTTCTGTTCTGAGGGGGAATGTTTTTAGCTTTTCCTGGTTAAGTATGATGTTGGCTGTTGGTTTGTCATATATGGCTCTTATTATTTCGAGATATGCTCCTTCAATGCCCAGTTTGTTGAGAGTGTTTATCATGAAGGGAGGTTGGATTTTGTTGAATGCCTTTTCTGCATCTATTAAGATGATCTGTTTATGTGGTGATCATGTTTATTGATTTGTGGATATTGAGCCATTCTTGCATCCCCAGAATAAAACCCAATTAGTCATAATAATTTTTTTGATGTGCTTTTGAATTAGGTTTACTAGTATTTTGTTAAGGATTTTAGCATCTATATTAATCAGGGAAATAGGCCTGTAGTTTTCTTTTTTTGTTGTGTTCTTGCCTGATATTAGTATCAGTGTGATACTGGTTTCATAGGATAAGTTAGGGAGGAGTCCCTCCTCCTTGATTTTCTGGAATAGTTTCGGTAAGATTGGTATCAGCTCTTCTTTGTACATCTGGTAAAATTTGGCTGTGAATCCATGTCTTGGCATTTGTTGGTTGGGATTTTTTTTTTTTTATTACTGATTCAATTTCATTGCTCATTATTGATCTATTCAGAGTATCTATTTCTTCTTGGTTCAGTTTTGAGAGGTTGTATTCCAGAAATTTATTTCCTTCAGGCTTTCCAGTTTGTTGCCATAGAGGTGTTCATAGTAGTTCCTGATGATCTTTTTTATTTCTGTGGTATTGGTTGTTATGTTCCTTCTATCGTTTCTGATTTAACTTGTTTGAATTTTTTCTCTTTATTTCTGATTAGCCTAGTTGGCACTCTGTCAGTGTTGCTTATCTTTTTGAAAAACCTACTTTTGATTCATTGAACCTACGTATATATTTTTTTGGTTTCAATGTCTTTAAGTTCTGTTCTCATCTTTGTCATTTCTTTTCTTCTGCTAGCTTTAGGTTTAGATTGTTCATGTTTTTCTAATTCTCAGAGGTGCACGTTTAAGTTATTAATCTCTGATCTCTCTATTTTTTGATGTAGGCATTTAATGCTACAAAACTTTCCTCTCAGAAGTGTTTTTACTGTGTTCCAGTGGTTTTGGTATATTGTGTTACTATTTTCACTTGTTTCAACAAATTTTTTTATTTCTGTCTTAATTTCCTTGTTTATCCAAGGGTCATTCAAGAGAAAGTTGTTCAGTTTTCATACAGTGGTGTAGTTTTGGGAGCTCTTCTTAGTGTTGATTTCTAATTTTATACTACTATGGTCTGAGAATATACTTGGTATAATTTTGATGTTTTAAAATTTATTGAGACTGGCTTTATGGCCAAAGATATGCTCTGTTTTGGAGAATGTTCTGTGCAGAGATGAGAAGAATGTATATTGTGCAGTTGTTGGGTGGAAAGTTCTGTACTTGTCTGTTAGGTCCATTTGGTTTTTAATTTCATTTTAGCTCAGTTTTTATTTATTAATTTTCTGCTTCAATGCTCTGTCTAGTGATGTCAGTAGGGTATTGAAGTCACCCACCATTATGATATTGCTGTCAACACGTTCTTGGAGGTCCAGGAATGTTTGCTTTATGAATTTGGATACTTTGGTGTTTGGTGTGTATACGTTTAAGATGGTTAATTCTTCTTGTTGAATTTCACCCTTTATTATTATATAATGTCCTTCTTTGTCTTTCTTTAATGTTTTTGGCTTAAAGTCTGAGTTGTCTGATATGAGGATGGCTACTCCTACTCATTTTTATTGTTCATTTACTGGAAATATCTTTTTCTGCTCATTTACTTTGAGTCTGTGACTGTCTTTGTCTAGTAGGTGGGTCTCTTGTAGGCGGGATATGGTTGAGTCTTTTTTTTTTTTAAAATTCAGTTTGCTACTCTGATTCTTTTAAGTGAGGTGTTTAGCCCATTTACATTAAGGGTTAATAGTGATATGTGAGGTTTTTCCCTCCATTGTGTTGTAAGCTAGCTTACTTGGGGATTCTAATGTGTACTTGCTGTTTAGGCACTGTGAGCTTTGAACTTATGTACTGTTTTGTGATATTGAGAATTGTCATTTCATTTCCTTTAAGCATCTCTTGTGGAGCTGGTTTAATGGTAACAAATTCCCTTAGTGTTTATATGTCTGGGAAGGACTTTATTTCTCCTTTGTTTATGAAGCTTGGCTTAACTGGAGACACAATTCTTGACTGGCATTTTTTTTTTCTTTAAGGAGGTTGATAATAAGTCCCATTCTCTTCTGGCTTATAGAATTTCTGCTGAAAAGTCTGCTGTTATTCTAATGTCCTTTCTTTTATAAGTGATTCAGTGCTTCTCTTTTGCTGCTTTTTGGATATCTTCTTTCATGTTGACTTTGGAGAATATGATAATAATATGCCTTGGTGAGGTTCACTTTGCAATATGTCTTGCAGTAATCCTTTGTGCTTCTTTCAACTGGATGTCTAAGTTTCTTTTGAGATCAGGAACTTTTTTTGAATTATTTCCTCAAATATATTTTCCACACTTTTTACTCTTCTTCTCCCTCTGGGATGCCTATTATTCATAGGTTTGGTTACTTTACATAATCCCATAGTACTCAGACTTTCTGCTTATTCTTCTTGATTCTTTTCTGTTTCTATCTCACTGGGTTAGTTCAAAGAGCCCATATTCCATTTCTGAGATTCTTTCTTCTGCTTGTTCTAGCTTGCTGCTGTGGATTTGTGCTGTTTTTTAAAAAAAATCTCATCCAATGCAGTTTTTTTAGTTTTGTTTGAGTTTTTAAAAAGTTGTCAAACTCTTCTTTCACCTCTTGCATTGTTCTGCTAATTTCTTTGAGTTGGTTATCAGTTTTATCTTGCCTCTCACTGAACTTTCATATAATTTATATTTTGTATTCATTATTTGACATTTAAAGTATTTCATTGTGGTTAGTTTCTGTTGTTGAAGACTTGGTAAGCCACTTTGGAAGATGTAAGACTATTTTTTCATACTTTCAGAGCTGTTTCTGTGGTTCTTTGTCATCTGGATGAACTATGGTACTTTTGAGTTCCTTTCATATAGATGGCCTATGTATGTAGACTTTCCCAAATGTTGGTTATAATAGTGATATATAGAAAGTGTGGGCTGGCCCACTGTTTCCTGGGAGGCTTGGGTGTCGAGTGTCTTGGGAGATTCACCCTGCTCCTCAGTGTTGTGTGCTGGTGTGAGAAAACTACCTGTCGCGACACTTAAAAATGTTACATCAAACTTTTATTGCTTCTTTATGTTGGAGCATCCCAAATTTTCTTTTGTAGCTATCTTGAAATAAAATCAATTTTGCTACTATTTTATCAAACACTAGAACTTATTCCTTCTATCTGGTTGTATTTTGTACCCATTAACCAACTGATTTTCATTCTTCATTCCCCCTACGTTTCTCAGTCTCTGATAGCCAACATCCTATTCTTTCCTTCCATGAGATCAATTTTTTTAGTTCCCATACAAGAATGAAAACATATGATATTTGTCTTTCTGTGCCTAGCTAATTTCACTTAACATAATGTCCTCCAGTTCCATCCACGTTGCTCCAACGTACAGGATTCCATTCTTTTATGGCTGAACAATATTCCATTGTGTATATGAACCACATTTTCTTTATTCATTCATCTGTTGATGGACATTTAGGTTGAGTTCATATCATGGCTATTATGAGTAATGCTGTAGTAAATATGGGAGTTCAAATCTCTATGATATACTGATTTCCTTTCTTTTGGATACATACCAAGCAGTGAGATTGCTAGATCATGTGGTAGTTCTACTTTTAGTTTTTTGAAGAACCTCCATATGGTTCTCCACAATGTGTGAGGGTTCTCCTTTCCCATATCCTCTTCAGCACCTGCAATTTTCTTTTTGATACTAACCATTTTAACTGATATCTCATTGTCATTTTAATTTACATTTCCATGATGATTGGTAATGTTGAACATTTTTTTTACATGACAGTTGGCCATTTTGTATGCCTTCATTTGAAAAATTTCTGCTCAGATCTTTTGTTCATTTTAAAATCAGATTATTTGCTTTTTTGTATGAGTTGTTTGAGATCCTTATATATTCTGGTTGTTAATCCTTGTTGGATAGTTTGTAAATATTTTCTCACATTCTATAGGTTGTCTCTTCACTTTGTTGATTTTTTCATTTTCTGTGCAGATACTTTTTAGCTTGCTGTGATTTTGTTTGTCTATTTTTTGTTTTTGCCAGTGCTTTTGAGGTCTTACCTAAACTGAATATCCTGAAATGTTTCCCAATATTTTCTTCTAGTAGTTTTATAGTTTCAGGTTTTACATCTAAATCTTTAATCCATTCTGATTTTTGTCTATGATCAGAAATAAGGATCTAGTTTTATTTGGATAGTTGTCCAGTTTTCCAAGCACCATTTATTGAAGAGACTGTCCTTTCCCCAATGTATAGTCTTGGCAACTTTGTTAAAAATGAGTTGGCTATAAATGCATGGATTATTTTCTGGGTTCTCTATTCTGGTCCATTAGTTTGTGTGTCTGCTTTTATGCCAGCACAATGCTGTTTTGGTTACTATAGATTTGTAATATGTTTTGAAGTCAGGTAGTGTGCCACCTTTTTGCTCAGGATTGCTTAGGCTATTCAGTCTTTGTGGTTCCATATGAATTTTAAGATTGTTTCTTCTATTTTTGTGAAGAATATCATTGGTATTTTGGTAGGACTTGAATTTAATCTGTAGATTGCTTTGGGTAGTATTGACATTTTAACTCATCTAATTCATGAACATGGGATAAATTTCCATTTATTTTTTATTTTAAAGATGTGGGATATAATTCAGGATTAGGTATACAAGTGGTCATCATACAGGTAAAATTTGGGCTTCTCTTTGGTCCCCACTTTGCCTGGTTTGAGATCAGGTACCCTTATTGATGTTGTGTCCCCCCCCCCCAGAAGTATCCCACTACTGCCAACCCTTACTTATAGTATTATGGTAAGTGTTCAGGGTACACTTATGAGTGAGAACAAGTGATACTCTATTCTTTGTTTCTGCGATAGGTCATTGAGTATAATAGACTCTAAATTCATCCCAGTTGCTGTGAAGTCCATATGTTTGTCCTTCTTTATGGCTGCATAGTATTCCATTGTGTATATGTACCATATTTAAAAAAATCTAGTCCAGTTTCAATGGGCAGTGCGGTTGGTTCCATATTTTTGCTACTGTGAATAGTGCTGCAATAAACATGTGTGTGCAGGTATCTTTTTTGTAGAATAATTTGAGTTCCTCTGGGTATATTACCAGTAGGAAGATTGCTGGGTCATATGGAAGGTTAATGTCTAGTTCTTTTAGAAATCACCACACTGTTTTCCAAAGAGGTGCACTAGTTTGGATTCCCATAAGCAGTGTAGAAGTGTTCCTTTTTCTCCACATCCTCACTAGCATCTGTTGTTCTTTCTTTTATTAATGATGGTCATTCTTACTAGGGTTAGGTTGTATCTTAATGTGGTTTTGATTTGCATTTCTCTGATGATTAGTGAGGCTGAGAACTTTTTCATCTATCTGTCGGCTGCCTGTATCTCTTCTTTTGAGAAATGTTTATTCATGTCTTTTGCCCACTTTTTAATGGGGCTGTTTGTTTTTTTCCTTTCTGTATGTTTGAGTTCCTTGTAGGTCCTGGTTAGGTCTTTGTCAGATAAACAGTTAGCAAATATTATTTTTTCTCATTCTGTAGGCTATCTCCCTGCTGTCTTGATGATTTCTTTGGCTTTGCAGAAGCTTTTCAGTTTTTATGAGGTCCCACTTGTCTATCTTATCTCTTATGGCATGGGCACTTGGTGTTCTGATTGGGAATTGGTTGCCAGTTCCAATTTCTATGAGGGTGTCTCCTGCGTTTTCTAAGATTCTTATAGTTTGAGGTTTTACATTTAGGTTTTTGTCCATTTTTAATTGATTTTTGTGTATGGTGATAGGTAGGTGTCCTGTTTCAATCTTCTGCATGTGGTCAGTCAGTTTTCTCCTCTCCCCAGTGGTTGTTGGTGGAGGCTTTGTTGAAGATGAGTTGGGTGAGAAAATGAGATTTTGCTTCTAGAATCTCTATCCTGTTCCATTGTTCCATATGCCTATTCTTGTTCTAGTACCAGGCTGTCTTGATTATTGTAGCCTTATAGTAAAGCTTAAAGTCTGGAAGTGTGATACCTCCTACTTTGTTTCTTTTTCTGAAGATTATTTTGGCTATTCATGGTCATGTATGTTTTCATATGAACTTCTGTGTTGTCTTTTCCAGGTCTGAGAAGAATGATGTTGGTAATTTAATGGGTATTGCATTGAAGATTCAATGCAATAGATTGCCTTTAGTAGGATAGACATCTTAACGATGTTGATTCTTCCATCCATGAGCATGTAATATTTTTCCATTTGTTTGTGTTTTCTTGGATTTCTTTGAGCAGTGTATTGTAGTTTTCATTGCAAAGTTCTCTCTTATCTCTGGTTAGAAAGATGCCGAGGTATTTTATTTTATTTTTTTGTCACTATTGTGAATGAGATTGTGTTTTTTATTTGATTCTCTGCCTGCTTGTTGTTGGGTATACGAATTTTACTGTCTTTTGCACATTTATTTTGTACCCTGAGACATTGCCAAAACCCTTTATCAGAATAAGCAGGTTTATGACAGGTTCTCTTGGGTTTTTGAGGTATAGGATCATATTGTTAGCAAAGAGGGATAACTTAACTTCCTCTTTTCCTTTTTGGTTACTCCTGATTTCCTTCTCTTGTCTAATTGTTTTACCTAGGACTTCTAGCATAATGTTTAACAGGAGGGAGGAGAGTCGGCAGCCTTGTCTTGTTCTGGTTTTCAGGGTAAGTGTTTTCTCTTTCTGTCCATTTAGCAATATGCTGGCTGTGGGTTTGTTGTAGATAGTGCTTATTATTTTGACATATGTTTCTTCTATGCCTAGATATTTGAGGGTTTTTTTTATCAAGAAGGGATGCTGGGTTTTATCAAAAGCCTTTTCTGTGTCTAATGATATAATCATGTGGTTCTTGTTTTTACATCTATTGATGTATTTAATTACATTTATGATCTTGCAGATTTGAACTAGCCCTGCATCCTGTGGATGAAACCTATTTGGTCATGGTGGATGATTTTTTGAGATGTGTTGTTGGATCCAATTTTCTAGAATCTTATTAAGAATTTTTGCCTCCATGCTCATTTGGTATGTTGGCCTGTAGTTCTTTTATTTTTTATTTTTTGTTGGATCTTTACCTGGTTTGGGTTTCAGTGCGAGGTTAGCTTTGTGAAATGATTTGGGGAGAATTCCTTCTTTCTCAGTTGCCTGGAATACTTTCAATAAAATTGATATTAGCTCCTCCTTGTATGGTTTGTAAAATTCCACTGGAAAATGATCTGGTCTATGGTTTGTTTTTTTTTTGTAGGTAGTTTTCTTATGATGGAATTGATTTCCTGGGTTGTTATTTATCTACTTAGTGTCTCAATATCTTCTTGTTTCAACCTTGGTAGATAGTGTTATGTCAGAAAATTCTCTATTTCTTTTAGATTATTACATTTGTTTCCATACTGGTGTGCATAGTAATCTCTGATAATTTTCAGTACTTCTTCGGGGTCAGTTGTGACTTGATGATTTGCATTTCTGATTGTGTTTATTTGGTCTTTTTCTTGGTCATTTTGGCTAGGGGTTCATTAATTTTGTTTATTCTTTCAAAGTACTAGATTTTTGTTTTGTTTTTTTTTTACCATAATTTTTTTTTGTCTTCTATGTCCCATATTTGAGCTTTTACTTCAGTGATCTTGATTGTTCTGCTAAAGTTAGGGTTTTGGTGGTCTAGTCTTTCCAGCTCCCTTAGGTGATTTGTTAGGCTGTTAACTTGTGACCTTTTCATTTCCTTGATGTGTGTTCATAGAGAAATAAATTCCCTGCTTAGAACTGATTTCATGGCATCCCAGAGATTTGGGGAGGATGTTTCTTCATTTTCATTTGTTTCCAGGAACCTTTTAATTTCTGTTTTGATTTCTGTGTTGACTCAGTAGTTGTTCAGCATCATACTGTTTAGTGTCCATGTCTTTGTGGGTTTTCGAGGAATTTTTTTGTTGTTTATATTTATTTTTAGTCTACTGTGGTCTGAGAAGGTGCATGGTAGTATTTAAATCTTATGAAATTTGTTTATGTGTGATTTATGGCCAAGGATGTGATCAATCTTGAAGTATGTTCCATATGGTGATGAGTAGAATGTATATTCTGTGGCTGTTGTGTGGAGTATTCTTAGGTATTTATTAAATTCATTTGGTTGAGCACCAATATGTGCTTCTGGATCTCTTTGTTGACTTTTTTGACCTTGATGATCTATCTAGGGTTGTTAGTGGGGTATTAATCCCCAAGTTATAGCAGTGTTAGAGTTAATATCCTTTTTTTAAAAAAAGCAAAACTAAATAAGTTTATTTGCTTCAGGAATTCTCAGAGTGTTTACTGTGATGCTTTAGAATTTTTTTTTAATTTTAAATATGTGGGGTAAAATTCAGGGTTAGGTCTACAAATGTTCATTATGCAGATATCCTTGTTGATGAGGTGTGCTCCCCATCACCTGGAAGTTTCCCACTATTGCCAATTCTGCCCTTACCCCAGCAGTTACTGCCAATCTTTTTCTTACAGTATTATGATAACTGTTTAAGGTTCACTTATGAGTGAGAACATGTGATATTCAGTTCTTTGTTTCTGTGAAAGATCACTCAGGATTATAGACTTCAAGTCCATTCAAGTTACTATGAAGTTCATAATTTTGTCTTTAGTGGCTGCATAATATTTTATCATGTAAATGTACCACGTTTTTTAAATCTGGTCCTTTAAAATGGGCAGCATGGTTAGTTCCATGTTTTTTGCTATTTTGTGAACAATGCTGCAATAACCATGCGTATGTAGGCATCTTTTTCAGAGTGATTTGAGCTCTTCTGGGTATATTCCCAGTAGGGGGATTGCAGGGTCATATGGAAGGTCAATTTTTAGATCTTTTAGGATTTGCCAAAGTGTTTCTCACGGAGGTGGTACTAGTTTACGCTCCCACAAAATGTGTAGAAGTGTTCCCTTTCCTCAACATCCTCTCCAACATCTGTTGTTTGTTGAGTTATTGATGATGGCCATCCTGACTGGAGTTCGGTGGTATCTCAGTTTGGTTTTAATTTGCATTTCTTTGATGATGAGCGAGGCTGAGGATTTTTTCATGTATCTGTTGACTGCTCATATGTGTTCTTTTGAGAAGTGTCTATTCATATCTTTTGTCAACTTGTAATGGGGTTGTTTTTTGCCCCCAGCATGTTTGAGTTCCTTGTAGATCCTAGATCTTAGGCCTTTGTCAGATATAATGTTGACAAACAATTTTTCCTAGTCTGTGGGTGGTCTTCCTGCTCATTTATTTGGCTTTTCAGAAGCTTGACAGTTTGATGGGCACTTGGGGTTTTGCTCAGAATTTGATTGCCAGTTCCAGTTGCCATCAGGGTGTCTCCTGCAATTTCTAAGATTCTTGTAGTTTGAAGTTTTACATTTAGGTCTTTATTCCATTTAGAGTTCACTTTTGTGTATGGTGATAGGCAAGGGTCTTATTTCAATTTTCTGCATGTAGTCAGCCAGTTTTCCTAGTACCATTTACTGAATAAGTTCTCTACTCCCCAGTGGTTATTGACAGAGGCTTTGTTGAAGATTAGTTGGTTGAGCAATTGAGGTTTTGCTTCTGGAATCTCTATCTTGTTCCATTGGTCTATATGCCTGTTCTTGTACAAGTACCAGACTGTTTTGATTATTGTAGCTTCATAAAGTTTAAAGTCTGGGAGTGTGAATCTTCCTGCTTTGTTCTTTTTGCTGAGTATTGTTTTGGGTATATGTGGTCATTTATGTTTCCTTATGAATTCCTGTATTTTCATTTCCAGGTCTGAGAAGAATGCTGCTGGTAATTTAATGGGTATTGCATTAAATCTGTAGATTGCCTTGGGTAGAATGGACATCTTAACAATGTTGATTTTTCCAATCCATGAGTATGGAGTATTTTTCCATTCATTTGTGTCATCTTTGATTTCTTTGAGCACTGTTTTGTAGTTTTCATTGTAAAGCTCTTTCAAGTCTCTGGTTAGGAAGATGCCAATGTATTTTTTGTGTGTGTGTGGCTATTGTGAATGGGATTGTGCTCTTTATTTGGATATCTGTTTGTTTATTGTTGATGTATAGATATGCAACTATCTTTTGCTCATTTATTTTATACCCTGAGACTTTGCCAAAGTCCTTTATCAGTGTAAGGTGGTTTTTGAGAGATTCTCTTGGTTTTCAAGGTATAGAATTATGTCATCTGCAAAGAGGGATAACTTGATGTCCTCTTTTCTTGTTTGGCTACCCTTAATCTCCTTATCTTGTCTGATTGCTCTAGCTAGAACTTCCAAAACTATGTTGAAAAAGTGGGGTGAGAGGGGACATCCTTTTCTTGTTCCAGTTTTCAGGGGAAATGGTTACAATTTCTGTCTGTTTAGCAATATGCTGGCGGTGGGTTTCTTATAGATGGCTGTTACTATTTTGAGGTATGTTCCATCTATGCCTAGATGCTTGAGGGTTTTTATGAAGAAGTGGTACTGAATTTTATCAAAATCTTTCCCCACATCTAATAATATAGATGTTTTTGCATTGACTGATATATTTAATTACATTTATGGACTTGTGAATGTTGAACCAGCCCTTCCTCCTGGGGATGAAGCCTACTTGGTCATGGTGGATGAATTTTGAGATGTGTTGTTGAATCTGTTTTGATAGGATCTTGTTGTGAATTTTAGCATCTATGTTCATCAAAGATTTTGGCCTGTAGTTCTCTTTTTCTGTTGGTCTTTACTTTGTTTTGGTATCAGTGTGATGTTAGTTTCATGAAATGATTTAGGGAGAGTTTTATCTTTCTCAGTGGCCTGGAATACTTTCAATAGGATTGGTATAAATTCCTCTTTGTATGTTTTGTAGAATTCTGCTGGAAAGCCTTCTTGTGCAGGACTTTTTTTTTGTAGGTATTTTTCTTATGAAATAGTGAATTTCCTGTATTGTTATTGGTTTATTTAGGGTGCCAATTTCTTCTTGTTTCAACCTCGGGAGGTTGTGTGATATCAGAAAGTCCTCTATTTCCTCTAAGTTTTCAAGTTTGTTTCCATACAAGTGGACATAGTAATCTCAGATAATCTTTTGTATTTCTTCAGGGTCTATTGTGACTTGATCTTTTGCATTTCAGATTGTGTTTATTTGAACTTTTTGTTGGTCAGTCTAGGTAGGGGTCCATCCATTTTGTTTATCCCTTCAAATAACCAGTTTTTTGTTTTGTTGATTTTTTTTGTGTGTTATATTTTTGCCTTCTGTGTCCCAAATTTGGACTTTTATTTTGGTGATATGGATTCTTTTGCAGAAGTTAGAAGTTTTGTGGTTTTGCTTTTCTAGCTTCTTAGGTGAATTGTTAGGCTGCTAACTTGTTTTCTTTACTTTTTGTTCATGTGTGTTGATAGAGATATGAAATCTCCTCTTAGCACTGCTTTCATGGCATCCCAGAGATTTTGGTAAGAAGTTTCTTAATTTTCATTTGCTTTCAGGTATATTTTAATCTCTGTTTTGATTTCCTTGTTGACACAGGAGTTGTTTAGCATTATGCTATTTAGTGTCCATATATTTGTGGGTTTTGTGGGAACTTTGTTGGTGCTGATATTTATTTTTATTTCACTGTGGTCTGAGACGATGCATGGCAGGACTTCAATCTTATGAATTTGTTTATGCTTGATTTATGGCCGAGGATGTGGCTGATCTTAGAGAACATTCTATGTGGTATGAGTAGAATGTGTATTCTGTGGTTGTTTTATGGAGTGCCCTGTAGGTATCAATTAAGTCCATTTGGTCAAGTGTCATGTTGAGTTTCCAGATCTTCCTGTTGATTTTTTGTCTTGATGATCTGTCTAGGGTTGTGAGTGGGGTATTTTAGTTCCTAGCTATGATAGTGTTAGAGTCAGTATCTTTTTTTAGTTTACCTAGAAGCTGCTTTATGAAAGTTGGTGCTCCTATTATGGTACATATATGTTTGGGATGGATATTTCCTTTTCTTTTTCTTTCATTTTAGGACACGTAGTTTTCTTTTTTACTTTAATTTTTTTTATTTTAAAGATGTGGGGTACAATTCAGGGTTAAGTATACAAATATTCATTATGCAGGTACTCTTGTTGATTAGGTCTGCCCCCCTAACAGATTCCCACTACTGGCAATCCCACTTCCTCACTCCCTTCCTTGCAGTTTCCCACTACTGCCAATCCTTTTCTTGTAGTATTATGATAGTTGTTCAAGGTCTGCTTATGAGTGAGAACACGTGACACTCATTTCTTTGTTTCTGTGAAAGATCACTGAGTATTATAAACTCTAAGTAGGATGGATATTTCTTGTTGATAAATTGAACCTATTATCATTATGTAATGACATTCCAGCCTTTTAAAGTTTTTGGTATCTTAAAGGGTATTTTGTCTGATATTAAGATCACAACTCCTGCTTTCTCTTGGGTTCTGTTCACTTGAAATTTTGTTTCCCATCCTCTTTGAGTCTTGAGTGTCCTTTCTGGTGAGATGAGTTTCTTGAAGACAATATATTATTGCCTTATGATATTTTATCCATTGCCATTCTATATCTTATCAGTGGTGCTTTTAGTCCATTCACATTCAGGCTAATTATTGAGATGTGGGAATCTTTCCCTGTCATAAGGTTCTTACAGAGTTTGTTGTTGTTGCTGCTGTTTGTTTTTTGTTTCTTTCTTTTGATTTTGGGGCTGTTTCATGTGTGTTTTCAATCTTTTCCCTGCATTCTTGGGAAGGGTTGTGTCGTTCTTTTTTCCTTTCTTCTGTTTAATACTTTCTTCAAAGAAGACCTTAAGAAATACTTTCTTAAGTGTTTCTTGTAGAGCTGGTCGCAAGGCAGCAAAAACTGTTAGGGATTGGATATCTGGGAAGGATTTTCATTTTCCATCAGTGATGAAACTTAGCTGGGTAGGTAATTCTTGGTTGAAATTGTTTATCTTTGAGAACTTTAAAGATTGATCTCCAAGCTCTCCTAGGCTGAAGTGTTTCTGTAGATAATTCTGCTGCTATTCTAATTGGTCTTCCCTGGTAGGTAGTCTGACTTCTCTTTTGCTGCCTTTAGAAGATTTTCTTTTATACCCACTTTGTGTAGGTGAATTACTGTGTGTCTAGGAGTTGGTCTTCTCATTTGTTGTCTTGCAGGGGTTCATGGAATCTCTTGTGTTTGAAGGGCTGAATCACTGATGAGATGAGGGAAGTTTTCTTGGATAATTTCATGTAATGTTTGTTCCATGGTGGTCTCTGTCTCTCTATCTGCCTCAGAGATTCCAATTAATCTTAGGTTTGGCCTCTTGAAATAATTACTCATCTCTTGGAGGTTTTTTTTTGTCTTTTAGAACTTCTTTTCTGGGAGTTCTGGTAAGATGGCGATGGCATAGGTGGAATTGTGAGATTCTCCGAGCTTGAGTTCCCCAAAAGACTTTTACTTTTCTTTCCCCACCGCCTGCCTACCGCCAGCCACACTGGTCTGAGGCCTGGGGACCCTCGGTCCCATGCAGGGCTGGATGTTGTGGCCCCCGGCTGCTGCTGCTCCACTATATGTGACTCCTGCCTGCACGGGAGTCTCAGGTCTCAGCTCCCTTCCTGGCTACATCATCTCACCCAGCACCCAGCACCAAGCTGCCAGTCACCCAGGGAGGCTCTGGGTACCTGCCTCTCAGAGATACTGATTCCATTTCCAGCTGAAGTACCCTGTGAGCAGTCCAGGGCCACTCTTGCTGCTCACTGCCTGCCCTTTGGAGCTTTGGAGTTCTGGAGCTCTGGGCCCACCTTGGCTGAGGCAATCAATGCATGATCCCATGCTTTTGTAAGGGAGCAGAATATCTTAAGGAGGTGCTGATTGGAGGCTCTCAGCTCCAGAAGAGGGAATTCCTGACCCCCTCCTCCACCCCAGCCCATTGGTGGCACCCTGGATCCAGTGCCCAGCTGTGCAGCTGATCCCTGGTGCCTCCCATGCCACCACAGTCCATCATAGGATGCCCAGGGACCCAGACAAGCGGAGAGAAAGTATCCACGAAAGAGAAACTGCCACCTCGGCCATTCTCCAGGCAGAGATTTGCATTGCGCTGCCCACCTATGAGCAACATCCACCTCAGTTCCTAAGGTAACGTTACTAAACAGGAGACACAGCCCCTCCCCTACACTGAATCAGACAAAGGCAACTAAGCGTTGCAGACCTCCCAGGCAGCAGGCTAAAAGAATACCCAAGGTGTGAGTAAATTTAGCTGTCTGCAATGAAAACAAAGGGGAGAGGCTGGAGATCAGAGCTGAAGAGACTTTAGACACTCAGGAAAGATTCCAGAGCTGGTCTGATTTCTTATTTTGACTATTGATTTTATCATTTTGACTGTGTGTTTTGCTCACTTTTGCTTGATTTTTGACTTACACTGTCTGTTTGTGTTAGGCAAAATGCATCAAAAGGCACGATTTTATTGGTCTATCTTTGTGTATCTACCAATATTCTTCAGGGAATTTTGCTTGCATGTTTTTTTCACTTCTCTTCGGCCTTGTGTCTCTTTTTCACCTGTTAGTTGGTATGTATGTCTGTTTTCCCTCTCACTCTTCTCTCTTTCTAAGTTCCTATTGATCCCCTCTTCCTCCATTATTTTCCTCTTTTGTTCTTCCTTTTTTTCCAGGGACAAAACCTACATACCACTGCACAGACAGATTGTAAGGCAGTGGAAAATAGCTTCCAATGGGCTCATACACCAGTTGGTGGATGGTGGAATCAGCATATAGATTCTGAATCACAGCTTCCTCCTCAATTAAACCTCAAAACTGCAAAAAGTACACTCGCAGCCCACACTCCAACCTCAAAAGTGAACAAAGCCAGAGGACTCTCATAAGGAAGAACAGGAGATTACACAAGCAAAGCAAAAGCAACCCCACCTTCCCTGAAAAACAGATAAAAGAAGGGGAGAAGAGAGAAAAATCTACACAAAGGAAGAAAAGCCAAAAGAAGAATATGGGACTCTCCCAGATCCCTGGGAGGGCAGACACTGTGAAAACTGACTTCGGAATGCAAACAATGAAGAGCCCCCAGAATGACTGGTCTCAAACTACGAATCTAGATATCAAGACATTAATGGAGAGATTAAAAAGAATTGAGGAGAGACAAGAAGAAACTAGGAAGGAGCTGATAACTAAGATAACAGTAATAAAGAATACTGTGAATGAAATAAATAACAAACTGATAAGCATGGAAAGCAGAATTACCCAAGCAGAAGGAAGAATCTCAGAGCTTGAGGACCAAAATACAGAACTAACCCAAACTGTTAAAAACACAGAAAACAAGCTCAAAAAGACAGAACAAAACCTTCAAGAGATGAGCGATTACTTCAAGAGACCAAACCGAAGAGTAATTGGCCTTCCTGAGGCAGAAAGAGAGACAGACCACACTAGAACAAAATTTCCATGAGATTATTCAAGAAAACTTCCCTTATCTAATCAGTGATGCAAAAATTCAAGCACAAGAGATTCAGAGAACCCCTGCAAGACAACAAATGAGAAGACCAACTCCTAGACACATAATAATTTACCTAAATAAAGTAGGCACAAAAGAAAAAGTCCTAAAGGCAGCAAGAGAAAAGGCCAGATCACCTACCATGGAAGACCAATTAGAATAGCAGCAGATTTATCTACACAAACCCTGCAGGCTAGGAGAGCTTAGAGCCCTATCTTCAAAGTCCTAAAAGATAAACAATTTCAACGAAGAATAACCTACCCAGCCAAGTTAAGCTTCATCAGTGAGGGAGAATTGAAATCTTTCCCAGATATCCAATCCCTAAGAACTTATGCTGCCACCAGACCACCTCTACTTGAAACATTTAAGAAAGAACTAATCACAGAAGAAAAGGAAAAAAGAACAACGTTCTTCACAAGAGTACAGGAAATAGAATAAAATACACATGAACCACCCCCCAAAACGAAAGAAAGACAAAAAACCAAATGGAAGAACAACAACTCTATAAGAACTCTATGATAGGGACGACTCTCACATTTCAATAATTAGCCTGAATGTGAATGGACGAAATGCACCACTGAAAAGACATAGAATGGCAAAATGGATAAAATACCACCAGGCAACAACATACTGCCTTCAAGAGACCCATCCCACTAGAAAGGACACGCACAGACTCAAAGTAAGAGGATGGGAAACAAATTTTCAGGTGAATGGAACACAAAAGAAATGAGAAGTCTTGATCCTAATTTCAGACAAAATACCATTTAGGCTATCAAAAATTAAAAAAGATACAGAAGGCCACTACATAATAATAAAAGGTTCACTCCATCAACAAGAAATATCTATGCTAAACATATATGCACCCAACATAGGAGCACCAAGTTTCAAAAAGCAGCTTCTAGGAAAACTAAAGAAAGATATTGACTCTAACACCATCATAACTGGGGACTTTAATACCCCACTCATAACCCTAGACAGATCATCAGGACAAAAAATCAGCAAGGAGATCCGGAACCTCAATGTGACTCTTGATCAAATGGACTTAATCGATACCTACAGGACACCCCATCCAAAGACCACAGAATACACATTCTACTCATCACTGCATGGAATGTATTCTAAGATCGACCATGTACTTGGCCATAAACCAAGCATAAGCCAATTTAAAAGGACTGAAATTTTACCATGCACCTTCTCGGATCACAGTGGAATAAAAATAAACATTAACATCAACAAGATCCCCCAAAACCACAAAAATATGGACACTAAACAGCATGATGCTAAACAACTCCTGGGTCAATGATGAAATCAAAACAGAGATCAAAATATACCTAGACAAATAAAAATGAAGAAACATCTTACCAAAATCTCTGGGACGCCATGAAAGCTGTAGTAAGAGGGGAATTTATATCCCTACAAACACACATGAAGAAAATGGAAAGATCACAAATTAACAGCCGAAGAAGCCACCTAGGAAGCTGGAAAATCAAGACCACAAAAACCCTAATTTCAGCAGAAGAATCCAGATCACCAAAATAAAAGCCCAAATCCAGGACATACAAGACAAAAAGATAATATAAAAAAATCCAATGAAACAAAAAACTGGTTCTTTGAAAGGATAAACAAGATCGATGGTCCCCTAGCTAGACTGACCAAGAAAAAGAGAGAAAAAACCCAAAGAAGCACAATCAGAAGCACAAAAGATGAAGTCACATCTGACCCTGAAGAAATACAAAAGATCATTAGAGACTACTATGTACACTTGCATGGAAACAAACTTGAAATTCCTTCAGAAATGGAGGACTTTCTGTTATCACACAACCTGCCTAGGTTGAAATAAGAAGAAATTGAGACCCTAAATAGACCAATAACAATCAAGGAAATTGACTATGTAATAAGAAAACTACCTAGAAAAAAAAGCCCTGAACCAGACGGCTTTCCAGCAGAATTCTATAAGATATTTAAGGAGGAGCTGATACCAATCCTACTGAAGGCATTCCAGGCGATTGAGAAAGATGGAACTCTCCCCAAATCATTTTACGAAGCTAACATCACATTGATACCCAAGCCAGGTAAAGACCCAACAACGAAAGAGAACTACAGGCCAATATCTTTGATGAACATAGATGCTAAAATTCTCAACAATATCCTAGCAAACCAGATTCAACAACACATCTCAAAACCATCCATCGTGACCAAGTAGGCTTCATTCCTGGGATGCAAGGCTGGTTCAACATTCATAAAACCATTAATGTAATTAAATACATCAACAGTTGTCAAAACAAAAACCACATGATTATATCATTAGATGCAGAAAAAGCTTTTGATAAAATCCAGCATCCCTTCTTGATAAAAACCCTCAAACATCAAGGCATACAGGGAACATACTTCAAAATAGTAAAAGCCATCTATGAGAAACCCACAGCCAGAATACTCCTAAACAGACAAAAATTGGAACCATTTCCTCTGAAAACTGGAACAAGACAAGGATGCCCACTCTCACTCCTCCTGCTCAATATGGTATTGGAAGTCGTGGCTAGAGCAATCAGAGAAGAGAGGGCAATCAGGGGTATCCAAATAGGAAAAGAGGAAGTCAATTTATCTTTCTTTGCAGATGACATGATTGTGTACCTTGAAAACCCAAGAGAATCTGTCAAAAACCTCTTTACACTGATAAAGGCCTTTGGCAAAGTTTCAGGATATAAAATAAATGTGTAAAAGACTATTGTATTTCTTTACACCAATAATAAACAAACAGAAACCCAAATAAAAAGCACAATCCCATTCACAGTAGCCACACACACACCCAAAAAATGAAATACCTTAGCATCTTCCTAACCAGAGACATGAAAGACCTTTACAATGAAAACTACAAAACACTGCTCAAAGAAATCAAAGATAACACAAACAAGTGCAAAAATATCCCATGCTCATGGGTTGGAAGAATCAACATTGTGAAGATTGTTTATCCTGCCTAAGGCAATCTACAGATTTAATGCAATACCCATCAAATTACCAGCAACATTCTTCTCAGACCTAGAAAAAACAACAGGAATTTATTTGGAAACACAAACGATCAAAAATAGCCAGAACAATCCTCAGCTTAAAAAACAAAGCAGGTGTTATCACATTACCAGACTTCAAACTTTACTATAAAGCTACAATCATCAAAACAGCTTGGTATTGGCATAGAAACAGGCATATAGACCAATGGAACAGAGTTGAGATTCCAGAAGCAAAACCTCAATTTCTCAACCAACTCATCTTCAACAAAGCCTCCACCACCTACTACTGGGGAGAGGAGAACCTAGTCAGTAAACGGTGCTGGGAAAACTGGCTTACCACATGCAGAAGATTGAAACAGGACCCCTATCTATCCCCACACACAAAAATTAACTCCAAATGAATCAGAGTCCTAAATGTAAAACCTCTAACCATAAGAACCTTAGAAAATGAAGGACATACCCTTATGGAAATTGGAACTGTCATCCAATTCCTGAACAAAACCCGAAACTCACAGGCCATAAGAGATAAGATAGACAAGTTGAACCTCATTAAACTAACAAGCTTCTGTAAAGCCAAAGAAACCAGCAAGAGAGCAAGGAGACAGCCTACACACTGGGAAAAAGTATTTGCCAACTCCAGGTCTGACAAAGGCTTAACATCTTTGATCTACAAGGAACTCAAATGTGCTGAAAAGAAAAAAACTAACAACCCCATTATAAAATGGACAAAAGATATGAACAGACACTTCTTAAAGGAAGACATTTGAGCAGCCAACAGACACATGAAGAAATGTTCAACCTCACTAATCATCAGGGAGATGCAAATCAAAACCACACTTAGATACCACCTAACTCCAGTCAGAATGGCAATTATCAATAACTCAAAAAATAACAGTTGTTAGAGAGAGTGTGGTGAACAGGGAACTCTTCTACACTGTTGGTGGGAGTGTAAACTAGTACAACCTTTGTGGAAAGCAGTGTGGCAATTCTTAAAAGCTCTAAATATCTACCTCCCATATGACCCCGCAATCTCCCTACTGGGAATATACCCTGAAGAACTCAAATCACTCTATCAAAAAGATACCTGCACATGTATGTTTATCGCAGCATTGTTCACAATAGGAAGAACCTGGAAGCAACCATGCTGTCCATCAAAAGAGGACTGGATTAAAAAAATGTGGTACATATACACAATGGAGTACTATGCAGCCATAAAAAAAAAATCATGACTTTCACAGCAACCTGGATGGAACTAGAGTCTATAATACTGAGTGACTTCTCCCAGAAGCAAAGATCTGAGTATCACATGTTCTCACTCATATAGTGGACCTTGATCATCTGATGTATGACCATAAGAAAACGACTGCCAGGCTCAGTGGTTCAGCCTGTAATCCCATGCCTTTGGGAGGCTGAGGTGAGTGGATTGCCTGAGCCCACAGGTTCGAGACCCACCTGGGCAACTTGGCGAGACCTCATCTCTACAATAAATCAAAAATTAGCTGGGCGTGGTAGTGAGTGCCTGTAGTTCCAGGTACTTGGAAGGCTGAGGCAGAAGGATCACTGGAGCCCAGCAGGTTGAGGCTGCGGTGGCCGGGAACTGCCACTGCACTCCAGTCTGGGCGACAGAGTATGACTCCAACTCAAAAAAAAAAAAAAAAAAAAAAGAAAATGACTGACAGTGGTGGAAAACTATGGGCGGGGAGGGGAAGGGAGATGTGATTAATGGTAGTAAATATCTGTCTGGGGACAGGGAGACACCTCTTATCAATAAGGGTGCCTGAACAAAGCATATTTGTATACCTAACCCTTAGCTGTACCCTACAATATCATAATAAAAAATATTGATTATATAAAAAAAAAATTTCTTTTCCATGTTTTTAATAGTTTGGACTACTTCTCTATGTAGGTCCTCATGCTCTGAGATTCTTTCTTCTGCTTGGTTACTTCTGCTTTCCATGCTTATCAGTTTGTTATTTATTTCATTCACTGTATTCTTTATTACTGTTATCTCAGTTATCAACTCCTTGATTCTTTCCACTTGACTCTCCTTATTTCTATTTATTCTCTCTTAACTTGTTGATATCTGGGTTCGTGGTTTGAGATCAGTCATTCTGGGAAGTCTTTATTGTTTGCCTTGCAATCTGTATTCTCAGTGGTTGACTTCCCAGGGGTCTATGTGAGACCCATACTCCTCCTTTGGTTTTTCTTCATTTGTGTAGGTGTTCTTCCCCCTCTTTTTTTTTAACCTCTTCCTTAATTTTGTTGTTCAGTGATGGGAGGTATTTTTTACTTCTGTTTGCTTGCTTTCCTGTTTTTTCTTATGTAGTTCCTCTGGTTTTGTTCAGTTCTGAAGCTTGACTCTGGGTGGGGAGCTGTACTTTTTGCACTTTTGAGATTTAATTGAGGGTGGAGCTGTGATTCAGAAACTATTTGCAGATCCCAGTATCTGCTTACAGGTGTGTGGGCCTTCTGGAATCCACTACCCACCACCTTATATTCTGTCCATGCAGTTGGGATATATGTTTGTCCCCCTGAAAGAAAAATGAGGTAAGGAAAAGGAAAAGAATGGATAAAGGAAGGAGGAAGTTAGAGAAAAGAAGAAGAGGGAAAACAGACAGGTTTACCAACTAACATATAACAAACAAAGGCAGAAAAGACTAAAAAAAAAACCTAGATATAATCATACAAACACACAAACTGCCATACCCCCCCACTGATGTAATTTCCCTCAAAAATACCCATACACAGAGAGAAAAGCTAAAAAAAATTGCATTACAATAACTGAAAGTAAGCAAGTACGAAAACAATCAAAAATAGAAAGAAAGAGAGAAAATGTAAAAAAAACCCTAAAACAGACAAAAAAGTCAAAAAACCCATTAAACAAAACAAAACAAAACAAAAAAACACTTGCTCTGTGGCCATTCCTGTCACTCCAACTTCTTTTCAGTTCTGGTCTCCAGCCCCTCCCCTCTGCTCTCAGTGCATGCTGATAGGGTTGCTCTCAGCATGGGTCAGATGCCCCACTGACTACTGTGGGAGGTGGGTGAATCAGATCTGGATTCATCTGGTTTGCTACCACTGCTGTCAAGTCTCCCATTCAGATCTGACATGTCTGTGTCTATTTCAGCATGGGGTGGGGTGTCTATCTATCTGAGTTCGATAAGGAGTTAACCTCTAGTTTCTAGGTTGGAGGTTGGGTGGACCTGGGCAGGGCAATTCTGATCTCTGTCTGGTTCTGGGTCAAAGAAAATGGTGTCCTTCAGCATTTTCTCACCTGACGTAGGGCTCCTTTTCAACTTTTTATGACCTGCTTTCTCCATGGATCCTGTGGCTCGTGTCACTCTGCTGTCACAAGGGATGGTTTGGGCTGGGTGCCAGGTGGTCAGGAGCAGCTGTTTTCTGCTATCTCTTCTCAGGAGAGAACAGCAGGTGATCCTGCACATCAGGGACTCAAATCTCAGGGCAATGGGTGGCTGCAGCCACTTCCAGAGGAGAGTCCCAGGGGCATGAACTTGAGTCTCTCCTCAGATGGACTTTCACTCACCCACAGCACACACTCACTCACACAGAGAGTCTTTATGGACACTTGCTTTTGTGTAAACTCTCACAATCTGACCTGTTCCATCTCCATCTTGCCAGAAAATCCCTTGAATTAATGTCTTTTTTAAGTTTACTTAGTAGAAGCTTTATAAATGCTCGTGCTCCTGTGCTGGGTGCATACATGGTTAGATTGAGTATTTCTTGTTGATGGATTAAATTTTTATCATTATGTAGTGTCCTTCTGTGTCTTTTAAATTTTTGATAGCTTAAAGGTTGTTTTGTCTGATATTAAGTTTGCAACCCCTGGCTTCTTTTGTGATTCATTTGCCTGGAAATTCATTTCCTATCCTCTGACTTTGAGTCTGTGCGCATCCCTTGTGGTGAGATGAGTTTTCTGGATACAGCAAATTATTAGTTTCATGGTTTTTTTATACAGCTTGCCATTCTGTGTCTTTTCAGTGGTTTATTTAGTCCATTCATGTTCAGGTTGATTATTGAAATGTGATTGTTTATTCCTGCCATGAGGTTCTGATAGTTTTTTCTTTGTTGTTTGTTTTCTTTTAGCTTTTGAGTTGATGTCTGTGTTTTTTTTTTCCAAGTGTGCAGTCCTGATGTTTTCTTCTGTTTTTAATACCTTTTTAAGCATCTCCTATAGAGTTAGTCTGGAAGCTGCATAATCCCTTAAGGTTTGGATGTCTGGGAAGGATTTTCTTAATTGTTGATGAAGCTGACCTTGACTGGGTAAGCAATTCTTGGTTGAAATTGTTTATCTTTGAGGACTTTTTATATTGAACTCCAGTTCCTCCTAGCTTGTACGTGTTTCTGTTGACAGATCTGCTGCTATTCTGATTGGTTTTCCCTGGTAGGTAGCCTGACCTTTCTCTCTTGCAGCCTTTAGGATTTTTTCTTTTGTACCTACTTTGTGTAGATGAATTAATATGTGTCTAGGCATTGGCCTTCTCATTTGATGTCTTGTGGGGGTTCTCTGTATCTCTTGTGTTTGGATGGTCACATCTCTGGTGAAAGAGGAAACGTTTTCTTGGATAACCTCCTGGAATACTTGCTTCAAGGTGTTCTCCATTTCCCCTTCTTCTTCTGGGATACAAATCAGGCTTAGGTCTGGACTCTTGATATAATTTCACATCTCTTGGAGTCTTTGTTATTTTTTCCGAGTTTATGTTTTTTACAGATCAGGTTAATTCCATGTTTTGGTCTTCAAGTTCTGAGATTTATTCTTCTGCTTGATTAATAATGCTTTCCATGCTTGTCATCTTTTTTTTTTTTGAGTTGAAGTCTCACTTCGTCACTCAGACTGGAGGGCAGTGGCATGCTTCTGGCCACCACAGCCTCGACCTGCTGGGCTCCGGCAATCCTTCCACCTCAGCTTTCTGAGTAGCTGGAACTATAGGTGCGCGCTACCATGCCCGGCTAATTTTTTGATTTATTGTAGAGATGAGGTCTCACCAAGTTGCCCAGGCAGGTCTCGAACCCATGGACTCAGGGCATCTTGTTATTTATATCCTGGGTGAAATTTTTTTATGGCCAAAATCTCTGTTGTAAGTTCTTTCAGTGTTGTATCTTGTCTTTCTTGAGTCTTATTTACTCTTCCCATCTATTTCCTAGTCCCTGTTATATTGTGGGGCCAGTTCTTGGTGACTTCCATTGTATGGATTCTGAGGTCTGATTTTTCAGGCATTTTCTCTTCATAACACTGGGAATTACCTGTGTTCCTTTTTTGATTTTTCCTCACTCATGGCAGATCTCTTTCTTTTCTCTTCAATTCTATTATTTAGTGGCAGTGAGAGAGGCTTTCACTTCTGATGTTTGCTCAGCCTACTTTTCTGTACTGATCAGGGCTCTGAATTTGTTCTATTTTGAAACAGGGCTATGGGTAAAAAGTTTTGCTGTCTCTTGTGGTTTTGAGAGTTGAATAAGGTAGAGGATGGGTGTTAGGATTCAGAAACTGCTTGTAAATCACAGTGTTCACCAATTGTGGTATGGGTTCCCTGAGATCCACTCCCCACCATCACTCTATATGATGATGTAATGGATACACTTGTGTACTGCCTGAGTCCAAGACAGAGTAACAGCAATGAGGAGAACAGAGAAAAGTAGAATAAAATGAGATGGACAAAAATTAACAACAGCAACAAAAAACCACAGATCAACAAAAGCAGAAACCAAAGCAATAACCAAGTAAACACACACCCACACCCACACACCTCAAAACAAACTGGAATAACAACATAGAGAAACAAAACAAACAGTAACAACAAAAACCAGGAAAACCAAACACACACACACACACACACACACACACACACACACACACACACACACACCCGATCCAAAATGAAAGAAGAAGAAAAAGAGAAAAAGAAAAAGAGAAGAAAAAAATCAAAGAAGTAATTCAAACTGAACCCTCACATATGTATTGACACTCATATTGAACTAAAAAGAACACAAAAGCAAAAGCAAACAAACAAAAAAACTGAAAGATGAATACTTAATCCATCACATACACACATAAATGGAAAACAAAAAATGAAAGAGGAAAGAGAAAAACAAAAGAGGTAGGCAGGATACAGATTGAACCATCACATATGCACAAAGAAAAAATATTTTTTAAAAAACCTGACTTCTTGTGGCAGTTTCTGTAATTGTTCTCTCAGCTGCCCCTCTGTTGTCTCCTGCAGAGCTTCAGCCTCATTCATAATCTCCCTAGTGTCCAGTTCAGGGAAGGAGAAGGGGACAGTAGGGGTGAGTGGGGCTTCACTCCTCCTCTTCCAATCTAGTATGGTCAGGGGCTCACCTCCAGTGGGGGGGTGAGGGATTTTGTCTTCCCCAGGTACTGGCGGAGGGGAAAGGCGCCCTAGCCAGGCTTATCCTTCATTGGAGTTCTCCTATTGCAGCTGTCTTCCAGTCTCTGTCTGGATTTGTCCCTCTCAGTTGTGCCCCAGCTGTGTGGGTGTTCCATTCAGAGGATTGCTGGGAAGGAGGCAGTTGGGTCAGCCCCAGACTCACTGTTGATCTCTTGGGAGGCCTTCTTGTCCTTTTCTGGCCACACTCTTTGTCCTGCAGCTGAGTCAGATTAGGGGGTGGGGCGCTTGAGACTTAGCACTTGTCCTGTTCTTCTGGAGTTTGTTCTTTTGGGATATTCCTTCTGGGTCATGGTCAAACTCTGAGTAGTTAGTCAGCTGGTCACAGAGATTAGGTCATGTCTGCCACTCTGTAGTGAACAAGCTGGAGCACTATCCTTCCCAGTTTTTAAGACGGTGGCAGGCTGCCTCATTCATCTTTTCCAGTGGGGCTCTGCCTCTGGGCTCCCTCACTGTGCTCCCTCCATAACCCTTGCTGCTAGAGTCTGGCCAGGAGCTTCAGTGGTGAGGTAGAGCCTGGAGCCAGCAGTCTCTCCCAGAAGCTTCTTCCTGGGAAGGGCTTGCTGATTTTAAAAAAAATAGTGATCGGCTTCTGCGCCCTGGGAAGTACTAGGGACCAAGGAGAATAGCAGCAGCACCAGCTGCTTAACCAGGAAAGCCCTAGCTACTTGTTCCCAGGTCCCTACTCAGTCAGTCACTCACATGCACGCTTACTCAGTGACACATAAGCAAAATTTTCCACACACTCACTCACTTACTCATTCACTCACATTGAGACTCAGTCCAACTGGCTCTGCCACTGTCTTCCCGAGAATCTCAATGCTTTTTAAAAATACTTCCAAAGTTGTTTCTGTGGTTCTTTCTGTTGTTATGTGTCGTTCAACCTTCAGGCTAGCAGGTGGTGCCTGTAGGTACGGGCTGGCTACTGTTGCTGTGGATAGGTATTTTCTTGATCCTTACTTACTGGAAGAAGCGCTCTGTTGTCTCAGCAATGAGATTGTCTGAGCGGTGCATGCTAGTCTGTGTTTCCAGTTCAACCCCAGGGATAGGAGAAGTAAAATTGGTGGGGCCGAACTGGGTAGGAACCACCTACAGGTCCACTGATGTCAGTCAAAGGTACTTACTCTGAGACTGAGTCTGTTGTGTGATCTCCAAGTACGCAGAAGTGTGCCTTGGTGAGGTATTAGTGAACCTTTGCTTCTTTGAGTCCTCTACTCAGGAAGGGGAGGGTGACCTGAAATCCTAATCTGGAATAGTGGAGGTCCAGGTACTTGGGGATGTCTGGGCCTTGAGCAGAGAGAGCAGCATAGCACCAAATCTCTGCCTCTGGGTGGGGGGCAAGGTGGCAGAGGCTCCTACTCCAGGTGATTGGGCACAAAAGGGCATGGAGCACGGGAGGCCTCATTGTGCATGGATGGTTGCTCAGGGAAGGGTGGAGTGGCTTAGCCTACTAATCCAGGTGTACAGAGATGGGGGCCACCTGACCCTTGGTGCTAGGAGGTTTGCATTTTCCTGACAGACTTGGGGGATAGGCTGTGGTGCCCCACAATGAACCTGTAGCTCTATTCTTGGTCCCACCTCTATACTGGCCTTGGCTTCAGGCCCCACTATCTGGAGTAACTGAAGAGCCAGAAACTTTCCTGCCACCGCATAGGCTGCTGATTCAAATGCAGAGTGAGGTCCCTCCTGCTGATCTCCAATCACTTAAACTGTTTTCCCAGTTGTACAAGAGTGGAGAACCCTCCTCTTCCTCAGTATTTCTGGAGCATGCCACCCCAGCTAGTCTGGGAAGGGAGCTGGGATTCTTAAGTGTTGCTTGCTGAAGAATTGCAGGTTGCAAAACTGACATAGGCTGTAGGATTCACTATTCATGGGAAACTGCTGTGGTTGCTGCAACTTTCTTTCTACTCAGGCTGCAGGTTCCAGGGCATGGGGTGGAGGCTCCCTGCTAGGCTTCTGTCATTTAGGCTGATATTCTGGGTGTTTCTTGGCATTACTAAGGACCCCTGCCACCACTGTCCAGGCGGGTGGGGCAGGGTGGGGCACCTAGGCAGTGGCATACTGAAACCGATTCCTGGTCGAAGATCTGACCCTATTTCTCCAGAAGGAGAACATGGTTATTTCTTTGGAATATATAAAGAACCTTATGTGCAGGCCCTCTCAGATTTGGGGTTGCCACATTACACATTGAGTGTCATGTGTGTATGTGCAGAGGTCAGGGACAAGGGCAGGAAGTGCTTTCCTCCCTTCACAAATTCTCACCTACCTGCAAAGTAAGGGTCCCTTTGGGTCTCGGGACTTTGGGCTTCCTCCCAATGTAACATCCTACATAACTGTAGTACAATTTCAAAACCAGGGAAATGACATTGGTATAACCTATAGAATGCATTCAACTATTCCTAGTTTTACATGCACTCGTTAATGTGTGAGAGTGACTATGTGTGTGTAGTTTTATTCAGTTGTATCATATGCATAGATGCATGAAATCAACGCTATAATCAAGAAACATTCTCTTCCTCTATCACCTAAGATCTTTTTTGGGCTACCTTTTTGTGGTTGCACCCCAGCCTCCATTCCATCCCTCATCCCTGGCTACCACTAATCTGTTCTCCAGTCTCAATAATTTTGCCTTTTTGAGAACATTATATAATAAATTGATTTTTTTTCACTTAGCATACTGGCAAAGAGTTTTTGAGCTTTTCTCTATGCCAGGTGCTATATCAGAAACTGTGCGTACAAAGAGGTCAAACTCCTCACTTTAGCTTGAACTAGTCAACCTACTAGGTTGATCTGTTTTGTTACTGAGGGGAAAATATCCCAAAATTTCCAGGAAAACAACAGAACATTTTTCTCTGGTGGCCGACTTTGCCTCTTTCTCATATTGGCTGTTTTCCTGCCCATTTTATTCCTCAAGCTAAACATTTTCAGCACTGTTATTAAGGAGACAACGGAGAAGCTGTGGCAATATTTTAATCGAAACAGCTCACAAACACCAAATTACCCTTTATTGCAGTGACAGTCTGGAAGCCTTAGCTGAGACCTTCTGCAGGTTTGTTGCTTTTGTGTTTTCATCTACATGTCTCCTCCCAAGCTGCATTGTTTAGTGTGATTTTGGGCAAAGCTTCATTCCCTGTGACTTTAACTATAGCCGTCAGTAAATGGGGAAAAAAATCTAGTAATATAAACTGGTATATTATCTGTTTGCAAATGTACTAAGATAAATTTTCAGACTATGAAAGCACAAGACAGAGAGTAAAAAAGTTTATCATTTTACAAAAAGATTGTGAGATCCTGATACACTGGTTTCTAGCCTTATGGCTAGAATTACTACATTACTAAGTTACTAGTAACTAAGTTACTACTACTAATTTGGACCTCTTCTGTAAAAGGAAGGCTTTGGGTAACTTGACTTCTAAAGTCTCTTATAAATGGAAAATACAATAATTCTCATTATGTGTTTTGTGATCCTAGTTTAAAGTCATGATATCTTGGAACAACTGAGACTTTTAAAGGCCATTGGAGGCCCTTTTGTCCCATTAACTACCCTCTAATCCCAACTGCATCAGTTCTCCTACTTTGTCTTTCCGTGCTTCCCCTGGAGGAGTTCCTGCACTGTCAAAGGCCAACCTCTCCCTAAGTGCTTTAAGGTCCAGTCCAAACTCTTTCAAGGTCTTTGCCTCATCAGCTCTCTTCTTCTGTCATTATTTCCCCTCTCTGCTGGCTTGTTGATTGTGACACGTGAATAATAGGTATCTCTCTTTAAAAAAAAAATAGCCCTCCTCTGATGCCATTGTTCTCTTCTAGCTGCTACTCGCTCTCATCTTCCCTTCACAGCAAAAAATATTTGAGAGTTATCCACACTTGCTGTTTGCTGTTTCTTACCTCCCAATCTCCCCACAACTTCCTCCAGTTGGCCTGTTTTCATCAAGCCAATTAAACTAGTCATATCTTCAGCAACCTTCATATGGCAAAGTCTAAGGGGCCTTTTTCTGACTTCATCATAGTGATTCCTCAGTATCTTTGACCTCCCTCCTCCTTGAATCCCTCCTATATCTTGGCCTCTGTGGTGCCACTTTCTTTGGGTCATTCCTCCTTATTCCCCTGCACTGGCTTCACCTCTTCTGAGTGTTGTGGCTCCTCTGGGTTTGGTCTTGTGCCATTTTTGTATATCTCTACACTCTCGCTGGGTGTTCTCTTCCAGACCTGTGGCTTTAAGAACATCTGAATGCTGATGATTCACAGTGTGTGTCTTTGACCCGGTCCTCTTATATACAATATTCTATTTGGCATTTCAACTAGAGATGTTTTCTAGGAATCTCAATTTTTTTTCTTTCCACACCTTCTTTTCTCTGTGTCATGACTTAGTTTCTCAAACTAACGTGCTAGGCTTTAGGCCAGAACTGACTTTTCTCCTTTGTCTCACTGACCACATTGAGTCCAAGTCATATGGGTTTGTACTGAAAAATTTCCTATCTAACCATCTTTACCCTCACCTCTCTAGTCAATATCATTACCATATTTCACCTAACTATTGTAAAGCATTCTAACTGATCTCTGTACTTTTATTTCTGCTTACATTTCATTTTCCACACAACAGCTAAAGTGATTTAAAAAAAGATTCATGTCAGATTCTATCATCCCTCTGCTTAAAACTTGCCAATATTCTTTCTTTGCATTTTTGAATGATATTCTAAATTTTTTCCAGGACCAACAGCAGCCTGCATCCTTTGGGTCCCTTCTACCTTTCCAACTTCTCCCCTATCACTCTCCTGGCTCACTGGGCCCCAACCAAACTGGCCTTCCTTTTTTATTCCTCAAACAAGCCCAAGCCCTTTTACACCTGTTGTCCTTTGTAATTGCACATTCCTCTACCTGACATGCCCTTTCTTATAGGCTTTGCACGACTGCTTACTTATCAGTCACATTTCAGCATAAATGTCAGCTTCTCAAACAGACCTGCTTTAATCAACTTTCCTAAAATGCCTTCCCTAGCCCTCACTATTATTCACCATGTATCTTGTTTATTTTCTTTCTGGCAAATAGCATCCCCGTAATGATCTAGTTTTACTTATTTATACTTGTTTATTAGCTTTTTCCCTACTATTTCCTTGAGGTTAGAAGATTTTTCTTCCTTATCATTCTATCCTTTATTCCCAGAACAGAAGTGCATTTTTGAATAAAATTAACAAATGCAGCCGAAAGGAAGTTATTTTAGGCATAGAAGGAAAATAAAAATAGTAATGTTAATAATAGCTAATACTGAAGTGTGCTTACTCTGGAGCTGTGCTTGCTAGGTGAGAAAACAGTTGTGGCAATGGTTACTGGCTTTCCAAAGGACCTATGGCCAGAGGAGGCCATTTGAATAGATCATGTCTTTAGCATTATTAATATTGATGCTTTAAAAAAAATTACAGGTTGAGTAGAAAAGAAAATAACATTGGTGTATGGTGATAAACCCCAGATCTGTCTCTCATCTAATGTGGAAGCTTGGACAAGTGGTCACATCATTTCCCCGAGTCTTAGCTTCTCAGTGATAAAAGGGTGACAATCTGAGGTGTTAGGAGGATCTAATTAGATATGTAGCATGGGGACAGTGTTAAATGAATGGATATATTGATTACGTACCTAGCACAGACTCTGGTACCCTGCAATTAGTATAACATATCAATATCTCTGTACCTTGGCTTCTGTCTGGGTCGAAGGCAAGGATCATATCTTGTCTGTATATGAGATCCACTGAAAATGCATGGTGAATCCCAGGGCCGCCCAACAACCAGGTATTCATAATTTAGCCACTTCCTCTCTTCTCTTCCGGGATCTTTTGCCAGCCTCTCCCCCAGGAACCCAGTTCCCCTATGTGTCCCCTATCCTGAGGTTCTACACGCAGGGCTATCTCTTGCAGTCCCCCTGCCCAAACATAGCTTCCTCAGGGCTCCTATGCCTGACTGTCAAACTGAAAAGCAGTCTGACAAATTAATCCCAGCTAGAGGTAGAATGATGAATAATGCTTGAAAGTGCTACCACATTGGCATTTTAACAGAGGTCTTGTGGAGAGGCAAGACTTGAAATCAAAGGGTCGTCATTCTCCTGGTGGAAAGCCCAGCCCAGTGGCAGGTTGGAGTGGGGAGGAGGTAGGGATATTTGGGGGCCAAGAAATCTTTGTAGAGCCTATAAATCATCTATCCAACAGGTGGTTGCTGTTTCAGCTTTTGCATAAGATGGGCTCTGCTTGCTCACAAAGGGCACTCAGGAAGTAATTTACTGATGATCAGGATACTTCCGCTGAATAATGAAAGCATCTTCCACATGCACATCTGTTCTTCATTTGGTCCAGGGGAGCAGAAGTCAGAAGGGTCTGCCGTGATTACAGGTAAAAGACTGATGCAGCTATTTACTAGAATCTCACCAACCCTGAATGCTCAATTAAGTAGGATTCAATTGCCTGCTATATTCCTTAGCAAGAGAAGACCAAGAAAAGCTTCTATCAATTTCTACTAGAAATCAAATAAAAAGGACCATCCAGGGAATATCTGAAAGTCATACCTGAAGGTCATGTGTATATATGTGTCTATATAAAACTTTCTATTTTGGAATAATTTTAGATTTATAGAAAAATTGCAAAAATGCTACACAGAGTTCCTCTATATCCTTCACCAAGTTTCCTTTAGTGTTGTGCTCCAAATGTGTCCAGAGAAGAGAATCCTTCAATTATGAATTATTTTAAAAGAACCCTCTGTATTCCAAACACTGTGTGAGACACTAGGGATAGAACAGTAATAAGACAGCTTTGGTTCCTTCCTTCATAGGCCTCACAGTCTAGCTTAGTGGCTTCCAAGGGGTAGTCCTTGGACCATCAGCATCAACTAGGAACTTACTAGAAATACAAGTTCTCAGAACCCACTCCAAACCAGAAACTCTAGGGGTGGGGCCCAGCAATCTATATTTTCCAACCCATCCAAGTGATTCTAATGCAAGGTTAATTTTGAATACTAATGGTCTAGTAGGGAAAAACAAATACTAAACGGTTAATTATAAATGCAAAATGATTGCATCCCAGGTGAAAGAACTATAGTAATACAAAACTGAGAGCAGCTCACATATTCTGAAGGTAGAAAAGCTTGGCTGAAGAAGGGGTATTTAAGTTGCCATCTGAACGCCAATGAGAAGTTGCCAGGTAGAGTGGAAAAAATGTGTCCTAAGCAAAGGTGACCGTCCAGAACCAGGATGAGAGAAACTTGATGTTGAGATCTTGCCCTTTCAGCCACTGTAAACTTGTGAGTTAGAAAAGATAAGTTTTTGTCCAAATTCAATTTAACTAGAAAATTCAACCTCTCTATTTTCCAAATATTTCAGTTCATCAAGGTGTTAAAAATCTGACCTATGTTGTATTTAGAGAATGCTGTGATAGAACTTTGAAATAAGTGACTACAGACCTGTTCTTGTCCTGACTCTGCTCCCATTAGTTCAATTAGCCTATGAGGTGTTTCAATTCTGCTGCCTTATTGTCTTTACCGATAATATGAGAGGGTTAGAACTTGAAACCATTTTCTTTTTGATTCCTTGATCTGGAATTAGCTATAAATATAATTGTACTGCTGTTTACTTTTTTTAAAAGTACATTTACACTCGTTTAATTCAATATCTAATTCTGCATATTGCCTACTGGTAACTTTCAGAGAGCTTTCCTATTCTTTTCTCTGAAATTACTGCCATAAGTTTATCCCACAAGGATATATTATTTGCTCTAATGATTTGGTAATTATCAGGTAATGAAATGGGCAGCCATAAGTATATTACTAGGAGCAGTTGCTCTGTGGAATATTTTTGTCATGCAATTAAAAATGTTACTTATATTTCAGTAGAGCATAAGAAGTTACATGCTGAGGAGAATGGAAATAGAGAAATACCTTTCCCTCTTCTGCTAAAATTAGTCTTAAACCTATATACTAAAAAGCCTAAACAGCCTAATTCCATGGCTGGAGTTTAAAGCCAAGCTTCATCTTTGAGTATGTAGTGTGTCCTGCTATCATTTTCAACTCTTCCTCCAGGGGAGTTGGGAATGTTCTCAAGATAGGTTAGATAGTTAGATTTTTTTTTTTATTTTTTTTTTAGTCAGGGTCTTATTCTGTTTCCTAGGCTGGAGTGAAGTAGTACGATCACGGCTCATTGAAGTTTCAGCTTCCTGGGCTCAGGCAATCCTTCCACCTCAGCCTCCTGCAGCATAAGGACTATAGGCATGCGCCACCATGCCCGGCTCATTTTTAAATTTATTATTTTTTTTTGTAGAGACAAGATCTCACTATGTTACCCAGGCTGGTGTTCAACTCCTGGGCTCAGATAATCCTCCCACCTTAGTTTCCCAAGATGCTGGGATTACAGGTATGAGCCACAATGCCAGGCCTGGCAGTTAGATTTCTAAGCTGATCATCCTGACTTGTCTTGTTCCTCTCCATGCTTTCCTGGGTTGATCATGAGAGTACTAACCCTGATGGGTGGAGAGTTTTACACACAGTCAGACACAAGATAGGTCCTTAATAAGAATTAATTAAGTTTTAACCAGGTTACATTCAGACCACTTCTGCCGTATTTGTAGCTGTTCCATAGACACTAGTATGCACCATGTAGTACTCACGCAGCTACATTTTGAAGAATTTTGAGCTTAATGCAAAGATCCACAACGATTAATTTTGGACTCTGGGATTTTAATCCTTGATTTTAGAAGCCCTCCAGACATGTTTCACGTGACAAATGAGAAGTTGCCAGAAAGTCTTCCTAGCTGGAAAGGGTCACATTCTTCCTACAATGTTCCTCATCTATACTGACAACTGTTTTTTGTGCTTTATTTTATATTTATACATGTATAATTTTTCATTCTTAACTGTAAGCTCTTTGAGGACAGGATCTGTGTCTGATTCACCTTGGTGTGATAATATTAGTTAGCAGTTGAGAGTGGTAACCTTGAGACAGGCACTTTGCATTTCATTTGTTCCACCCCATACCTCTATGAACAGGGTTGTACAACATGCCCAACAATATATTGTGGACTTGTCTGTGAAGAAGGAGTTATTAGTTCCATTTTATAGATGAGAAAACTGTGATGCAGGGAGATTCAATAATTGCTTTGGGGACATTGAGCTAGCTAGTGAACCAGCATTCAAACTAATTTTACTCTAACTCATGAGTCTGGGCTTTGAATAGTTAAGTTGTCTCTCACAATAACGTCTAACAGCATATGAATTCAATAAATAGTTGTGCGATGCATGAATAATTCTCTATCTAGGTTGCATGAAAAGCTGATGTACTTTGAGGAAGGAGAAAATGTACCAGGGTGCTAAGTGGTATGTACTTGGGAAGTATGTAGACAATAAGAGGATGTGTGAGAGATATCTTTGAGGTAGTGTAAAGGAGATGAATCTCTGATTATTTAAGCAAACCGTAGGAACTACTGTATCACTTATTATCTTAGTCATGCTCAAAGTCAACCATCTTTTGGAGGAGCCATATTGTTCTTGAGCTTGTCTGTTTTCCATATTGCATCATCACCTTAATTTGGATATTGGACTTCTTAATTGTTGTTAGCTGCTTCTATTGAAACTACTTCTTTGCCCAAGACAGTCTTCATAGGTTAGGGGTTTATTTCTGGACAGTAAAATTGCTAAGAGGGGAAGCCATGGGTCTATGTCATGCTATTCTACTCCAAGTCATCTCATTCCATTCCGTAAATATCTCTTAGGTACTATGTGCCATGCATGGTGTCAGGTTCTTAAGACACAGTGAGGATCGGGTTAGATATAGCCTCTGCCTTCATTAGGGTGGTATCTACTGGGGCAAAAGATAAGAAAACAGGTTAACTATAATGCAGATAGCCTAATGACTAGGATATTGTAGGGAGAGTGGGAGCTCAGACTGCCATGGGGGATAGGGCTTCATGCATGAATCAAAGAAGGGTACTTGGAGGGAGTCACTTTTTAGTTGAGTACTGAGAAATAAAGGGAAATTAGCTAGACAAAAGATCATTTTAGTGATATAGTAATAGAAGCAAGTTAAAGACAGATCCCAATTTTTTATTTTTTATTTTTCATTTTTTTACTCTCAAAAGATCCATTTTGCTTGTGCTAAATTCTCCAAATCTGCTGAACTGAAAGCAGATCATATTTGTTTAATATTCGACTTGTGTTTCTTTCTTTCTTTTTTTTTTTGAGTTGGAGTCTCACTCCGTTCCCCAGGCTGGAGTGCAGTGGCACACTCACAGTTACCCCAGTGTTGACCTGATGGGCTCTGGTGATCTTTCTGCCTTAGCCTTCCAAGTAGCCGGAACTGCAGGCACATGCTACCATGCCTGGCTAATTTTTGTTTTACGGTAGAGAGGAGGTCTCGCCAGGCTGGCCTGGAACCCGCAGGCTCAGGCAACCCACTCGCCTCGGCCTCCCAAAGTGCTGGGATTGCAGGCTGAGCCACCAAGCCCAGCCAGACTTGGATTTATTCTCATGTACCTTGGCAATGTAGAATGGCAGTGTTTGTTAACAAGGTGGGATGGGATATCCAGAGACTTCATTGAGGTTCATGGTGTGTGCTATGGTTTGAATTATGGAATTTCCTCCAAAATTCATGTTGAAATGTAATTTCCAATGCAAAAATATTAAGAGGTATGTCTTTTGAGGGGTTCTATCCTCATGAATGGAATTAACCCCTTTGTAAAATGACTTGAGATTGAAGGGAGCACACTCTTCTCCTTGTATCTTTTCCATCTTTTCCAATTTCCAGGACCCAAAATTCATCCCCTTTGGTGTATATAGCAAAAGGTACCATCTTGGAAGTAGAGAATGGGCCCTCACCAGAGAGCAAATGTTGGTGCCTTGATCTTAAGCTTCCCAGCCTCCATTACTGTAAGAAATAAATTTATGTTCTTTATAAGTTATCTAGTCTGTGGTATTTTGTTATAGCAGCACAAAGAAACTATGACAGTTGGGATGAGAGAGGACTAGAGAATTTGAGTATTTCTAGATCCATTTGCCTTACCAAAGGAAAGTTTTCCTAGTCAATTTATATTGCTTGAGTTAAAGAGATAATTCTTTATTTCCCATTTAGCTGCATTTCTATGGATTCATCTGGAATATGGTTAGCCTCATGTACATTTAACAATATAGTCCTCATTCTCAAGGAAAATTCTGCCCAAATTCTTTCAAACAGGCAACTATTTGTTTTTGACCCCTGACTCTGATGATACAGTTCTGCTTTTTCTCTCCTTTAAAATTCTTTAGATTTTTTTTTCCCTGATCTTTTTTGTCCCTGTCTTTGGGACACAGTTATAGATGCTAACATCATCAACACCTGCTTACCTCCCTTTTTTTGTATTCAATTTTTATTTTTAATTATTATGGGAAGATAATAGTTGTATATATTTATGAGGGACATATGATCTTTGATACAGACATCCAATATGTGATGCTCACATCAGGGCAATTGGGGTTTCTATCACCTCAAGTTTTTATTATTGTGTTAGTAATATACTAATTCCACTTCTTTAGTTATTTTAAAATATACAATAATTTGTTAGCTATAGTCTCCCAATAATAATTCCCACTTTATCCTCCCTTCCCCACGACTCTTCCCAGTCTCTGGCAATCATCATGTCTATCACCATGTGCTCAAAAAAAATTTTTTTTACTCCCACATAGAAGTGACAACATGTGGTATTTGTTTTCTGTGTTTGGCTTATGTCACTTTACATAATGTCCTCCAGTTCTATTTATGTTGTTGCAAATTACATGATTTCATTTTTTTATCCATTCACTTGCTAACAAACACTAGGTTGCTTTCCACATCTTGACTATCGTGAATCATGCTGCAACTAACGTGAGAGAGCAGATATCCCTCTAATACACTGATTGTCTGTCTTTCTTTTTTGAATGTGTACCCAGTGGTGGGATTGCTAGATTATATGGTAGTTCTAGTTTTAGTTTTGTGAGGAACTTCTATATTATTCTCCATTGTGGTTGTACTAATTTACATTCACACCAACAGTATATGAGGATTTTCCTTTCTCCACATCTTCCTCAGCATTCATTATTGCCTGTCTTTTGGATAAAAGTCACTTCAACTGGGGTGAAATGATATCTCGTAGTTTGGATTTGCATTTCTGTAATGATTAGCTATGTTGAGCTTTTTTTTTCACACATCTGTTGTTCATTTGTATGTCTTCTTTTGAGAAATGTGTACATAGATCTTTGCCCATTAAAAAAAATCAAATTATTTTTTTCTTGTTGAGTTATTTGAGCTCCTTATATATACTGTTTATTCATCCCTTGTCTGATGGTAGTTTGCAAATATTTTCTTCTATTCTTTGGGTTGTCTCTTCACTTTGTTGATTGTTTCCATTGCTGTACAGAAGGTTTTTAGCTTGATGTGACCCCATTTATTCATTTTTGCCTTTGTTTTTGGGTCATAGTTAAGAAATCTTTGCCCATACCAATGTGTTTTCCATGTTTTCTTCTAGTAGTTTTATAGTTTCAGGTCTTAGATTAAATTTTTAATCCATTTTGATTTGATTTTTATATATGGGGAGAAACAGGGATCTAGTTTTAGTCTTCTGCATATGGATATCTTCACTTCCTTTTTAATCCAGTGGTTGTAGCAGGCATGGTGGCTCATGCCTCTTAAGTAGTTGGGACTATAGGCACGCACCACCACATCTGGTTGATTTTCCCAGCACTTTGGGAAGTTGAAGTGGTAGAATTTTGAGACCAGCCTGGGCAACATAGCGAGAAATCGTCTCTACAAAAAAAAAACAAAAAAACAAAAAAACTCAGCCAGGTGTGGTGGTGCATGCCTATAGTCCCAACTACTTGACAGGCTGAGGTGGAAGGATCATCTAAGCCCAGGAGGTTGAGACTGTGGTGAGCCGTGATTGTCCCACTGTACTTACTATAACCCGTTACTCTAATCCAAAGCCTTTCTATTGATCTATGATTATTTAAGACCTTTCTCTGATTCCCATACACATGCATATGCCTACAAATTCACCCCCATTTCCCTTTTTTTGGATGGAAGGCCTCTACTACTTCTTCTCTCATAAACCCAAATAAAGCTAATTCTGTTAGTAGCTCATAAAGGATTGGTATTAGATGACTTACTAAATATAATTCCAATTGCCATAAATAACTAGCCTCAAGCTTTTCAAGAAGTACTTTGCATTTAAGAAAGATGGTTTTGTCTGTGAGTCCTCTTCTCACAAAAACAAAGCAAGACTCTTGTTCTCACTCTTGTTTTACAGCTATGAATAAAAAATAAATTACTCTGAATAATAATATAATGATGAGTTCCACATTTCTGAGACTTGGAGTCTGCTGACAAAAAACCAAGGGGCAGACATGATTGTCTTAATTTAAATATAGGTATCATTGCTTGACTACCCCATCTTATCTTTAATAACTTGCCATGTCCATTTACAAGTTGTGTGAACTTGTGGAAGTTATGTAACCTCTTTGTCCCTCAGTTTCCTTATCTTTAATCTGTGGATGACAGTACTTGCCTTATAGGGTCATTGTGAAGATTAAAGGACTTAATATATAAAGGGTTCAGAATGTAGTGATCACCCCATCAATGTTAGCTATTATCTATCTTCTATGAATTTTTTAAGCTTTCTGGCTTCTTTTATACTTTTCAACCCTGCTTCCTGGCAGTTAAGACTTTAATAAAATAATACAATTATGTCAAAAAAGGATGACAGATTCTAATATGGATTCAGGAAGTACATTAATTCCTAGAAACATTTTTTTCAGGGATAGCTGAAAGTATATTTGATGATACTGTGAGATTGGAGAATGTGGAGTAGTTTGCCACACAATAAAATTGGGGCATTTCAGACACTATAATTAGATATTTTAAAAAGTAAAAGTAAAGAGTTTACTTTGAATTTTATAACAAATTATACCACCTTATGTTTGGGTAGCATTTAAAAAGTTTTTTTAATACATAATTTCAATGAGCTTCCTTTCTCAAAGAAGTAGACATGGCAGGTACAGGAAGATTTATTTTAAAGAGTAGGATTCTGATTCTCATTAAGGTATAATGACAAAACCACCTATATAAAATTAGTGTAGGACCACAGGATAAATACTATGAAAAAGACCTGAGCCTGCAAAGTTGCAACTATATTTGGAAATTAAAAAAAACCTGTTATTTCTAAGTTTACTATCTTCCTTGTATGACTGTTTTCACAGTCACTTCAATAGAGAGCAATTGATTATCTTCATGTCCTGACCCCTGGGGAGGTGGTAAGCTGCCTAGGAGCTATATAAACATATTTTCCTTTAAACAGTGAGCCTAAGATCACACAGATCTTCTTGATAGCATCCTGAAGTTTGATTGATGGAAGAATATGAATGACTTTAATCTCCAGTAATCCCATCTCCCACGTACTTTTCTACTAAGCTGCTTCTATGATGGCTTACTGCTCAGGGGTCAGTAGCTGATGTTTGTGGGACTTGTTTTATAGACAGTCTCTCTATTGTAAAACCTAAGAATGGTGTGTGAGATGTTTTTCAAACTTTGGGCTCTAATGGACTCCATGAGCCCACCTGGATTCTGAACACATGCCAAGGAGCTGATTCTACCTGTCCTGTAACTCCCTCCCAGAAACTGATTCTGTGCTTGAGGACAGTTTTGACACTGCCATGACTTCATACCAACCAATCAGCAGCTTCCATTTCCTAGTTCCCTGCCTACCAAATTATTTCTTAAAAAACACTAGCCTAGAATTCTTGGAGAGGCAGATTTAAGAATATCTTCTTCCTTGTGTTTGGCAACCAGCCTTGCAGTTATTAAACCCTTTCTCTATGGCAATGACTGCTGTCAGTGTATTGTTTTTTCTGTGCTGTGGGCATAAGAGCCTAGTCATGCTGTAACAGTGACTTGCCCAGATGTTTTATCTCTATTTAGGAAAAAACTTAAATTGTTGAGTCTTTAAAAACGTTCTCTGGGTCCTCTGTCTAGGCTTGGAACTCCTTTTTAAAAATTCAAGATTCAGGGGGTATACATGCATATTCATTACATGGACATATTGTGTAGTGGTGGGGATTGGGTCTCAGGTGGACCATTCCCCAGATAGTGAGCATTGTGCTCTATAGGTAGTTTCTGAACCTTAGCTCTCCCCTCCCTCCCCCTCTCTGGTGTCCCTAGTGTCTTTTATTTCCATCTTTGTGACCATTTAGCTCCCACACAAGAGTGAGAATATGTGATGTTTGGTTTTCTATTTCTGCACACTTTATGATTTCCAGGATTTTTCTACTGGTGTATTTTGACCTTCTGTTTCATTATTTAGGACTCCTTTGAATATTTATTTTAGAATTGGCCTAGTGGTAACAAATTCCCTAAGCATTTGCTTGTCTGCAGAGGACTTCACTTCTCCTTCATTTATGAAACTAAGTTTCGTGGGATACAAAATCCTTGGCTGACAGTTATTCTGTTTGAGGAGATTGAAAATGGGGCTCCAATCCCTTCTAGCTTGTAGGGTTTCTTCTGAGAAATCTTCTTTTAGTCTGACAGGTTTACCTTTGTAAGTGATTTGACGATTTTGTCTCATTTCTCTTAAAATTCTTTCCTTCACATTAACTTTGCATAGCTGGATGATGACATGCCTTGGGGATGTCTTTTTTGCGATGAACCTTCTGGGGGTTGTTTGGGCTTCTTGTATCTGGATGTTTAGATTTCTGGCAAGGCCAGGGAAGCTTTCTTACATTATTCCCTCAAATAGGGTTTCCAAACCTGTTGCTTTCTCTTATTCCTCAGAAACATCTACGTTTCTTAGGTTTGGACATTTTACATAACCTCACATTTCTGAAGACTTAGTTCCATTTTCTTGATTCTATTTTATTTATTGTTGTCTGATTAGGTTCTGATTGAAAAGCCTTGTCTTCAAGTTCTGAGATCTTTTCTTCCACTTGTTCTGGTCTACTGTTAAAACTACCCACTACATTTTGTACTTCACTAAATTCTTCTTTCATTTCTAGAATTTCAGCTTGTTTTAAGGGTGCTTATATCTTTGGAGAATTTTTCACCCATGTCCTGAATAATTTTAAAAATTTCTTTATGTTGGTTTTCAACTTTCTCGTGAAGTTCGTTGACCAATTTTATCATCAATCTTTTGAATTCTATGTCTGGAATTTCAACAATTTCATTTCGGTTAGGGTTTGTTGTTGAAGAGTTGGTATAGTCTTTTGGGGGGTGTTTTTTTTTTCCATATTGTCAGAATTATTTTTCCAGTTCCTTCTAATTTGGGTAGACTATTTCTACTTATTTGAGGTTGGCAGAGGGCTGATGGGGTGTAGGGATTGTAGAGGTCCCTTGGTTATGTATAATCTTGGTATGGTAAGTTACCCAATTCCAGATGTGGCAGTCCTGTGCTTTGTACTAGCACTGGCTTATGATGTCCTGAGTAGCTAGAGTGGCTTGAAAAGTGTTGTTAGCTGGTGCTTGGGGACAATCCTTTCCCAAAGCTGAGGTATTGTGTCTGATGTGGTTGGTTGTACTGTTGACTTTTTGCCAGAAGGTGGTGCTTATGGGAGAAAGCTGGCTACGATGGTGGCTGTAGGGTTTCACTTTGGTGAGTGTTACTCTAAGGAAATATCCAGCCAACCTAGACTGAGGGCAGGGCTCTGAGGATTTTCCAAGTTTTCTGTCTGTTTTGAGTCTTCTAGGGTATTGCAGGGGAAGGGGATGGAGTACCTCACAGGTGTGCTTAACTTCCCAGTGGGGGTTATTAGAAGGGAGTCCCAGGCCACTAGAGTAATACCAGCAGTCCAGACCCAGAAGAGTTCACAAGGGAGTGAGAGGTTGCTACGGCAAAGTGTCCACCCAGTTCCTGCCTTGACCTCAGGCAATCTGCAATCTGAATGTCAAAGTGCAGCTGACCTTCAGTCTCAGGTGTTCTCAGGCAACACACCCAGCCAGGAACTTTCTGCAGTTGTGGAGTTTGCCCTTGGGGCCTGTTCCCTCCCAAGCTGGCTGGAAAGCAACCATTCTACCCTGCAAGGGTTGAGATCCTGGGAAATGGCGGTTGGTGATGCTCAAGGCTTTTTTTCCTGCACCACTCCATGGCAGACCAGGGCTGAGGGGAAGGCGGTTTCTTGTGAGGGGCTGAAGTCCCACAAGACTCAGGGAACCCAGCCAGTCCATGGCAGGAGCACAGAGCTCCCAAATTCTTGTCATTCAACTTCCCCACTTTGTCTGGGGGCTGTGGTGGACTGTGGAGGTGCAGGAAAGAGTCTGGCCAGTTCCAGCCCAGGTTGGTAGATTTTTGTCTTCTTCTTTGCTCTAAGTGGTTATTTTCACTCCTTTGGAGACTAATATGGCATGCTGTTGGATTTGTTCCTCTCGGGTGCTGAGAAAACTCTATCTCAGTTCTGTGTAGGAGAAACTCACTCAAACTGCCTCATGTTGATCATTTTAATCTGGAATAAATTGTTGAGTTGTTAAAGATGAACTTGCCTTTACCTACACACTTTATTGATGCCTGACTTTAATTTTTAGTTTCAGTGACCCTCGTTCAAATAATCGTGACCCCTTTTGTGCTAATAAATGTTAACTCTAGAACAGAAAAGGATAAGTTTGATTTTTTGAGCCCTTTGGCTATCTCATATTTTTGAGCATTACATTCAAAAATAATTTATGAAATATGACTCTTGAGATACTTTAACAAATAGACTGACTTTAAGAAGCTACAGAAAACAAAGGCGTCTGAAAGTTTTCTCCTTCCTTTTAAACTTATAAAATACTTAATATAATAATAAATGATTCAGGTTGAATGAATAGTATTCAGCTCTGATGGATAAAAGGGATTGGATTCTTAATATAAATATCTGTCAACTCTGAAAGGCAAATAATCTCATGATTAAAGGCTCTGGCAATTCAAATTATTACTGAAATTTTATGAATAAAAAGGACATATAATTTCAATTAGAATAAAAGCAACTCATTCCTTTGGTTCAACACAACAACAAAAAATACTTGGATGCTTATACCTTTAAAGCAAATTTATTACATGTGATTCTCACTCTCACTTGGTCAGTCAAAATTGATCAAGCGTAGCATTTTCCATATAGTCTTTCAGCTTTATTCTTTGACTTTATTACAATGTGGTGTACTGGCTAAAGCTATGACCATTTCATTTGTTTGTTTCCAGTAAATAAAACCTCTTCTTAGACAACATGGCTGAGTTGTTGCAAATGAGAAATGAAGAAGGTTCAGGCCAACATAGTGAAGGAAAGGTTTGTCTTGAGCTGTCTACCATTTCTTTGGGCAATCTTTTTAATTTCAGAGCTCTGAATTCTCCAAAGGAAAAAACTTTGCTTGTTCTTTCCATTCTGGTTTTTCTCGCTCAGGAATCGCTTGGAATATTTATTTACACTAAGCTGTTAGTGGCTTGAGGTTATTTTTTCCGGTGAATACACTTATATCTTAAAAGAGCTCAGCACCAAAGGATTATCCCCAAGTGATAATATTTAAAGTGTCAAAATTGGAAGTTTTTTTTTCATATTTGTGTGTCAGCTCCTTGCTGTACCCATTCTATTGAATGCTAGCAGGTAGTACTGATGTCAGTAGGTCAGTCAGGTTCTTGACTTCACTGCTGTAAAGAATTTCAGAGTGAATCCAAAGTATAGTTTAAAGGGAAGTTTATTAAGGCAAGCAAGTAAAGAAAAGCATTCTGTGAAGCAGAACAGACTGCTTGGGAATGAGATAGCCCAATTACTGTTTAGGGAAGTTGATTTCTTTTTTAGGGGTTTGTGATTACATATTCATTAAATTTGTTGTGTATAACATATTCTGAGAAGGTTGTTAATTGGCACATGCACAAAAAACTAACATGCTTAGACATATGCCACATATAGTATTAGCTTCTTAAATCTCCTAGAGGTGTGTTCTTTATCATTATAATGAGAAAAATTTCACAGTGAGGGCAGAGTGTCAAGTTAGTGCACAAGCATCCCAATGGGGACTTTCTGGATCCCATCCTCCTTTCAACAGGATGCTGTATCCCACAAGTGTCCACAGCATGACGGTTGGGCAAGGCCTTGTGCCTCCTCATCCAGAATAAGTACAAGGTTTGAGTCAACAGGTATATCTGCAAAGCTTTTTTTGTCTGGGACAGGTTTAGGGCTCCCCTGTTCTACCTAGCCTGTCTCAGTATGTGCCCATAAGTAAAGCCTATATTCTTGGTAAGACAAAGTTACTATAATTTCAGACCTCTTAGAATGTGGGTTGCTCTAGGTCAAAGCTGTGCACAAATAAACAAGTCTTGAATATACTATATACTACCACTTTCTCCCTATTTTAATCTCACAATAGCTACATGTCTAAAAACTTAAACCATGACATATTTAAATTAGTTTCTGATTTTTAATAGAAAAAGTTTCCCAAGAATACTGTAGTCAAGTCACTTCTAGGAATATATTTGATAAAACACTTTTGCTGAAAAGGAAAATAATATCACACAAAATTCTTGCTGTGGGCAGTGTAGCATTGGTTAAGAGCTCTGGTCTTAGAGATGAACAGATGTTGGAAAAGTAACTTTCTTTTTTTAAAAAAACACTATTGAGGTATGGTGGACATATATAAAGCTATGCATATCTAATACATACAACTCAAGTTTAGGGAAAAATATATACCTGTGAAACAATTATTGCCATTAAGGTCATAAACATATTCATCACCTTCCAAAGTTTTCTTCCACCTTTTTTTATTAAGATTTATTTTTGTGGTAAGAGCACTTAACATAAGATCTACTCTTTCAACAGATGAGATAAAGCAGACATGCTGACAGGCAAGGTGGTGACAGACCAGTAGGAGTGTGAGAGTCTCTGCATGGGTGAGTGTCCACAAGGACAAATCTACCTGCATGGGTGTATGCAAGTGGGTGAGTAAATGTCAAACTGAGGGGAGACTCAGGATCAAGCACCTGGAGCTCCAAAGCAGAAGGGGATCCAACTTACCACTGCTCTGGACTTGGCACCAGTGTACAGGAACATCCACCACTCTCAGGACATCGCTCAGAAGATAGCAGAAATCAGCAGCCTCTTGGTACTTGGCACCTAGCCAATACCATTACACCACCTGCTGTAATGGACTGGGCACCGATAGTGGGGACTGTGGAGAAGATGCATGGAGGAGATCTGGAGCTGAGACCCACTGGAGGATAAGATGTGGGCTGATGCCATTTTCTCTGTCCCAGAACTGGGCAGGGACCATCTCTAGCTCCCCCAATTCTGGGCAGCCTACATTCTGAGGCCAAGAGACGATCTCCAAGCCCCTCTGGGATTGCTACCATTTACTCAGGGAGGACACTTCAAGTGCAGGATACTAGAGGGACAGGTGTCCCACCTGCCCCACTAGATTAAGCACAAACACATGTAGCCAAATTGGGAGACGTAGCAGTGGCCGAGTTGGGGCGAGTCCTGATCTGAATTATCCCCACTTCCCCCAGCAGTCTGTGGGGTGCCTGACCCACATGAGAACAGCCCAATTGGCCTGCAGGCTGAGAGCAGAGGGGAGGGGTTAGAGGCTGCCTACCACTGCCAAAAGCCATGGTGTTGGGAACATGCCAGTAAAATAAATAAGTAAAAGGAAAAGAAACCTTAAATTTCAGAAGTGGTCACAAGAGGGAAATCTTTCCCTCCCCCACTCTCTCCACACATATCTTTCTGAGTGTCTTCTGATTTGACTTCCCCTTTTTTCCTCCCTCTTTTTTGTAGTGTATGGGAATATTTGAGGGAGAGTGCATCTCTGATTTTTTTTATTTTTGAAATTATTTTTCTTTGTTTGTTTATCTGTTCCTTTGTGTGTCTGCCTCTTTTCCTTCTTCTCCTTCCTTCTCTTCATCTTTCTTTTGTCTCCCTTCTTCCTTTATTCATTCTTTTCCTTTTTCTTTTCTCATTTTGAATTCAGGGGGCATACATATGCTCCTACTGCATGGGGAGATTATAAGGTGATAGGTAGTGGGCTCTAGGGGACCCACACACCAGTCAATGGATGTTGTGATCTGCAGATAACTTCTGAACCATAGCTGTCCCTATTATACCTGAATCAAATCTCAAAACTGCAAAAAGACAGCACAGTCTCCTACCTTCAGTCTGGCTTAAGAACTGAAAAAATCCAGAGGATCTACAAAAGGAAGTATAGGGGATTGAGCAAACAGAAATGAAAGCTATCCCCCATCACTGAGCAATGGAATTAAAAAGGGGAAGAAAGGGGGAAAAACCTTCACAAAGGAAGAAGTATCACTGGAAGAACACAGGTACTCTCCAGACCCCTGGAAAGTTAGCAACTGAGAATACAGATTTTGGAACTCAAACAATGAAGAGCTCTCAGAGTGACTGATCTCAAACCACAAATCCAGATATCAAGGCATTGATGGAAAGGATAAACAGAAATTCACAAGACAAGAAGAAGAATGAAAGAGTTGATAACTGACATGATGGCAATAAAGAATACAGAAAACAAATTAAATAACAAACTGACAAGCATGGAAAGCAGAATTAACTAAGCAGAAGAAACGATCTTGAAGACCAAAATATGGAAATAACCCAAACTGTTAAAAACATGGAAAGGAAGCTTTAGAAGATGAAACATAGTCTCCAAGAGATATGTGATTACATTAAGAGGCCAAACTTATGCCTGATTGGTATTCCTGAGGCAGAAAGGGAGACAGAGACTACCTTGGAACTAACATTTCATGAAGTTAGCCATAAAAACTTATCTCATCTCACCAGAGAAGTGACCATCCAAACACAAGAGATTCAGAGAAACCACACAAGGTATCAAATGAGAAGACCAACTCCTAGACACATAGTAATTCGCTTACACAAAGTATATATAAAAGAAAAAAATATGAACGGCAGTAAGAAAGGTCAGACTACCAACTGAGGAAGACCAATTAGAATAGCAGCAGACTAATCTACAGAAACACTACAGCCTAGAAGAGACTGGAGTTCAATATTCAAAGTTCTCAAGGACAAACAATACCAACCAAGAATTTCCTACCCAGCTAAGCTAAGCATCAGTGATGGAGAATTAAAATCCTTCCCAAACATTCAATCCCTAAGAGTTTATGCTGTCTCCAGACCAGCTCTACTAGAGATACTTAAGAAGGTCTTAAACACAGAAGAAAGGAAAAAAAAAAAAAAAAAAAGAACGATCACACCTTTCCTAAGAATGCAAGAAAACAGAATATGCATGTATCGTGACTGTAAAATTGAAAACACAACATATATTAACCCCAAAATCAAAAGAAAACCAACCAACAAATAAACACAAAACAACAACTTTGTAAGAGCCTTAGACTGAGATGAGTTCTCACATTTCAAAATCAGCCTGAATGTGAATGGACTAAATACACCACTGAAAAGACATACGATGTAAAACTGAATAAAAAACACAACCCCACAATTTGCTGCCCCCAGAAACACATCTCAATACAAAGACTCTCACAGATTCAAAGTTAGAGGATGGAAAACAAATTCAAGGTGAGCAGAACACAAAAGAAGGCAGGAGTCATGATCTTAATGTCAGACAAAACCTCTAAACTATCAAAAATTTAAAAAGATACAGAAGGACACTACCTAATGTTAAAAGGCTCAATACATCAACAAGAAATATCCATCCTAAACATATATACACCCAACACAGGAGCATCAGCTTTTATAAAACAGTTACTAAGCAAACTAAAAAAAGATAGTGACTCTGATACGATCATAGCTGGAGATTTAAATACCCCAATAATAACCCTACATAGATCATTGAGGCAAAAAATCATTAAGGAGATCTGGAACCTTAATTTGATGCTTAACCAAATGGACCTAATAGATACCAAGAGAACACTCCACCCAGCAACCAATGTACTCCAAGATTGAACCACATCCTTAGCCACAAATCAAGCTAAAAAAATTTCATAAGATTGAAATACTGCCATGTGCCTTCTCAGACAACAGTGGAATAAAAATGAATATAAACATCAACAAAATTCCCCCCAAATCCACAAAAACATGGACACTAAACAGTATGATGCAGAATAACTCCTGGGTCAACACAGAAATCAAAACAGAAATTAAAAGATACCTGGAAACAAATGAAAATGAAGAAACATCTTACCAAAATCTCTGGGATGCCATAAAAACAGTATTAAGAGGAGAATTCATATCTCTATAAACACACATGAAGAAAATGGAAAGATCTCAAGTTAAAAGCCTAACAAATCACCTCAGGGATCTTGAAAAACAAGACTACCAAAACCCTAATTTCAGTAGAAGAATCCAGATCACCAAAGTAAAACCCCAAATAAGAACCTAGAAGACAAAAATATCATAGAAAAAAATCAGCAAAACAAAAAGCTGGTTGTTTGAAAGGATAAATAAGATTGATGGACCCCCTAGCCAGATTGACCAAGAAAAAGAGAGAAAAAGTCTAAATATACACAATACAAAAATCAGAAATGCAAAAGATAGGTCACAACTGACCCTGAAAAAATACAAATGATTATCAGAGATTACTATGTATACATACACGTATGGAAACAAACTCAAAAACCTAAACGAAATGGAAGAATTTCTAACATTACACAACTTCCCAAGGTTGAAACAAGAAGAAACTGATACTCTAAATAGACTAACAACAACCCAGGAAATTGACTCCATATAAGAAAACTACCTACGGGGAAAAAAAAAAGTTCTGGACCAGACAGTTTTCCAGTGGATTCTGCAAAACATACTAGGACGAGCTGATGCCAATCCTATTGAAAGTATTCCAGGCAATTAAGAAAGATGGAATTCTCCCCAAATCATTTTATGAAATGATCATCACACTAATACCCAAACCAAGGAAGGATCCAACAAAGAAAGAGAACTACAGGCCAATATCCCTGATGAACATAGATGCAAAAATTCTTAACAATATTCTAGCAAATCGGATCCAACAATGTATCTCAAAAATCATCCACCCCGACCAAGTAGGCATCCTCCCTGGTATGCACAGCTGGTTTAACATCTGTAAGACCATACATGTAATGAAATACATCAATAGATGTAAAAATAAGAATCACATGATTCTATAATTAGACAGAAAAAATTTTGATTAAATTGAGCCTCTCTTCTTGATAAAAACCCTGGAACACCTAGGAATAGAGGGAACATACCTCAAAATAGTTACAGTCATCTATGATAAACTCACAACTAGCATACTGCTAAATTGACAGAAATTGGAACCATTTCCCCTGAAAAACCAAAAGAAGACAAGGCTGCCCACTCTCACCCCTCCTTTTCAGCATAGTGTTGGAAGTCCTAGCTAGAGCAATAAGACAAGAGAAGGAAACCAGGGGTATCCAAATAGGAAAAGAGGAAGTTAAGTTATCCCTCTTTGCAGATGACAAAATCCTATACAATGAAAACCCAACTGAATTTGTCAAAAATTTCCTTGATCTGATAAAGGATTTTGGCAAAGTCACAGAGTACAAAATAAATGTGAAAAAGACAGTTACATTCTTATACACTAAAAACAAACAGAGCACTAAATAAAAAAGCACAATCCCATTCACAATAGTCACACACAAAAAATGAACTATTTTGGAATCTTCTTAAACAAAGAAGTGAAAAACCTTTACAAAGAAACTACAAAACAGGGCTCAAAGAAATCAAAGAAGACACAAACAAATGGAAAAGTATTCCATGCTTGTGGATAGGAAGAATCAACATTTTAAAGATGTCCATCTTACCCAAGGCAGTCTACAGATTCAGTGAAATATCCATTAAATTACCAACATCATTCTACTAAGATCTGGAAATGACAATACAGAAATTCATATGGAGACATAAATGACTATAAATAGCCAAAACAATCTTCAGTAAAAGAAAGTGGGATACATCATACTTCCAGACTTTAGACTTTACTATAAGGCTACAATAATCAAAGCAGCCTGGTATTGGTACAAGAATAGGCATATGGCCCAATGGAACAGGATAGCGATTCCAGAAACAAAACTTTAATTTCTCAACTAACTCATCTTCGACAAAGCCTCCACCAACACCACTGGGGAGAGGAGAACCTATTCCGTAAATGGTGCTGGGAAAACTGGCTGACCACATGCAGAAGATTGAAACAAGACCTCTACCTGTCACCATCCACAAAAATCTACTCCAAATGGATCAAAGACCTAACATAAACCTTAAACTATGAGAACCTTAGAAAATGCAGGAGACATCCTTATGGAAATTGGAGCTGGCAACCAATTCCTGATCAAAACCCCAAGTGCCCCATGCCATAAGAGATAAGATAGATAAATGGGACCTCATCATACTGAAAAGCTTCTGCAAAGCCAAAGAAACTATCAGAATGGGAAAAAATATTTTCCAACTGTATATCTGACAAAGGCCTAACATCTAGGATCTACAAGGAACTCAAATATGCCCAAAGGAAAAAAAAAAAAATAGCCCCATTAAAAAGTGGACTAAGGATATGAATGTATGCTTTCTAAAAGAAGATATACAGGCAACCAACAGACACATGAAAAAGTGCTCAGCCTCACTAATCATCAGAGAAATGCAAATCAAAACCACGGTGAGATACCACCTAACCTCAGTAAGATTGGCCATAATTAATAAAACAGAAAACAACAGATCCTGACAAGAATGCAGAAAAAGGGAACGGTTCTACACTGCTGGTGGGAATGCAAACTAGTGCAACCTCTTTGGAAAACAGTGTGGTGATTTCTAAAAGAACTAGACATTGATTTTCCATATGTCTCAGCAATCTCCATACTGGGAATGTATCTGGAGGAACTCAAATCATTCTACAAAAGAGATATCTGCCCACACATGTTTATTGCAGCGCTATTTACAATAGCAAAAACATAGAACCAACTATGCTGCCCCTCAAAACTGGACTGGATAAATAAAATGTAGTACATATACATAATGGAATATTATGCAGCCATAAAGAAGGACAAACATATGGACTTCACAGCGACTTGGATGGATTTAGAGTCTATCATACTTGTGATCAATCTTGAAACAATGAACAGAGTACCACATGTTCTCACTCATAAACAGACCCTGAACAACATTTACCATAATTCTTTAAGAAAGAGATTGACAGTAGTGGGATACTACCAGGATGGGGTGGGGAGGAAACAACATCAATAAGGGTACCTGATCTGAAACCAGGCAAAGTGGGGACCAAAGGGAGGCCCACACTTTACCTGTATGATGACCACTTGTATACCTAATCCTGAATTGTACCCCACATCTTTAAAATAAAAAATTCTTAAAAACCCCCCAAAACAAAAAATCATGAATAGTCAAAACAATCCTTAGCAAAAGAATAACATGAGAGGCATCACACTTCCAGACTTCAAACTCTACTATAAAGCTGCAATAATCAAAACAGCCTGGTATTGGTACAAGAACAGGCATATAGACCAATGGAACAGGATAGAAATTCCAGAGCAAAATCTCAATTTCTCAACCAACTCATCCTTGACAAAGCCTCCACCAACAACCACTGGGGAGGGGAGAACTTATTTAGTAAATTGTGCTAGGAAAACTGACTGACCACTTGCAGAAGATTGAAACAGGACCCCTACCTATCGCCATACACAAAAATCAACTCTAAATGGATCAAAGATCTAAATGTAAAACTTCAAACTATAATAATCCTAAGAGAAAACATAGGAAACACTCTTAGGCACATTGGAATAGGCAACCAATTCTTGATCAATTCTCCAAAAGTGAATGCCATAAAAGATAAAATAGACAAGTGGGACCTCATCAAACTGAAATCTTCTGCAAAGCAAAAGAAACCATCAAGTGGTAAGACAGCCCACAGAATGGGAAAAAATATTTGCCAACTGTATATCTGACAAGGGCCTAACATCCAGGATCTACAAGGAACTCAAACATGCCAAAAAGAAAGAAAAACAAACAAACAAACAAACAAACAAACAAACAAAACTATTAAAAAGTGGGTACAGCCGGGCTCGGTGGCTCAGCCTGTAATCCCACGCCTTTGGGAGGCTGAGGTGAGTGGATTGCCTGAGCCCGCGGGTTCGAGACCCGCCTGGGCAGCGAGACCTCATCTCTACAATAAATCAAAAAATCAGCCGGGCGTGGTAGCGCATGCCTGTAATTCCGGCTACTTGGAAGGCTGAGGCGAAAGGATCGCAGGAGCCCAGCAGCTTGAGGCTGCGGTGGCCGGGAGCGGCCACTGCACTCCAGTCTGGGTGACAGAGTGAGACTCCAACTCAAAAAAAAAAAAAAAAAAAAAAAAAAAAAAAGTGGGTACAATGAATATTTGTATACTTAACCCTGAATTGTACCCCACAATTTTAAATTAAAAATAAAGCTGCTTCCTACAAAAAAATTGGGTAAAAGATATGAAGATATGGTTAGACACTTCTCAGAAGAAGACAGATGAACAGCCAACAGATACATGACAAAATGCTCAGCTACTAATCATCAAAGAAATTCAAATTAAAACTACACTGAGATGCCACCTAACTCCAGTGAGAATGACCATCATCAATAACTCAAAATCAACAGATGCTGGAGAGGATGCAGGGAAAGGGAATGCTTCTACACTGTTGGTGCAGTGTAAACTTGTACAGCTTCTGTGGAAAACAGTGTGGCAGTTTCTAAAAGATCTAATAGTCGACCTTCCATACAACCCAGTAATCCGCCTTCTGGGAATATACTGAGAGGAGCTCAGATCACTCTATACAAAAGATACCTGCACACACATATTTATTGCAGCATTATTTACAATAGCAAAAACATAGAACGAAGCATGCTGCACATCAAAAGTGAACTGGATAAAGAAAATGTGTTACATATACACAATGGAATGTTACATAGCCATAAAGAAAAACAAAATTATGGACTTCATAGCAACCTAGATGGATTTAGTTGTATTACTCAGTGATCTGTTACAGAAACAAAGATCTGAGTACTACATGTACTCGCTCATAAGTGGACCCTGAACATTTATCATAATACTATAAGAAAGGGATTGGTAATAGTGGGAAACTGCTAGGGGAGGTGGGGGGCACATAACCTCAGTAAGGGTACCCAATCTCAAACCAGGTGAAGTTGGGGCCAAGGGGAGGCCCAAACTTTACCTGTGCGATGACCACTTACATACCTAACACTGAATTGTATCCCACATCTTAAAAAACAAAAAATAAGTATATAATACATTATTGTTAGTTGTTGGCACCATACTATATAGTAGATCTCCAGAACTCATCTTGCATAACTGAAACTTTGTACCCTTTGGACATCACATTGGACATCCTAATTTCACCCTTTCCCTGGAACCACCCTGGCAACCACCATTTTCTCTGTGCTGCTTTGTGTTTGAGTGTTTCAGATTTCACATATAAATGAGGTTGTACAGTATTTGCCTTTCTGTGTCTGGCTTATTTCACCTAGCCTAATGTCCTTTAGGTTCACCTATTATATTACAAACAGCAAGATTTCCTTCTTTTCAAGCCTGGCTAATATTTCACTCTGTATGTATACCCCGTTTTCTTTATCACTTTATCTATCAGTGGTCACCTAGGTTGTTTCCATAACTTTGCTATTGTGAATAATGCTGCAATAAAATTAGGAGTGCAGATCTCTTTGAGATAGTGTTTTATTTCCTTTATGTTTATTTTTATTATATTTTCAATTCTTTTGGTATATATCCAGAAGTGGGATTGCTGGATCAGATAGTAGTTCTATTTTTAATTTTTGGAGGAAAACTGCATCCTGTTTTCCATAAAGTCTGCACCAATTTACATTCCTGCCAACAGTGTACGGTACTTCTCTTTTCTCCACACTCTGGGCCAGAGATATTTCTTAACATACATTTTCTCTTCTGTCAAATAGGGACAATAATGGGCCCTCCTTAGATGACTGTTATGAAGATTAAATTGTACAAGCAAGGTGAAGTAGCATTGTGCCAGGAACAAAGGAAGTGCTCAATACATTGCAGTTGTTCAAATAATTTACTAATGACAGTACTTGTTACTATTATGATTCAATGGAAAATATTGCTTAGAGTGGGAATCTTTTGTAAACTCAAAGTGCCTGCCTGAGGCAAAGGTCTCAATCAATCCGTTTACCAAGCCAATTTTAGGACATGTCTGGGAAAAACATGAGCCCCGGACACATCTGTGGCTGTTTTTCTGAGGAGGATTTATTTTTTATTTTTATTGTAGAGATGAGGTCTCGCTGCCCAGGTGGGTCTCGAATCCATGGGCTCAGGCAATCCACTCACCTCAGCCTCCCAAAGGCACAGGATTACAGGCTGAGCCACCGAGCCCGCTGAAGAGGGTTTTTAGAAAGTTTACTATTTATACATTTTCTTGAAGAGGGGGAAGGAATATAGAATGGGGGGCATTCTATAGAATAGTATGGCAAATGGTTGCTTTCTTTTGAGACTTTAGATAGTGCCTAGTAAACCTACATTTTATATAACATAAGGTAAATGTTTGAAAAGCAAAAAGGGAGTAAAGTAAGAATCATTTATGCAGACACCTCTGGGTAGGTGGAGGAATGACTGATCTCATCTTGCCTTTGTTCTGTACCTGGGAAGATAACCTTGTAATCAACATCATCAATATGGAATGAACAGACTTTAGTTTTAGAAGCTAGACTTAGATTGTGTACCTAAAGTTACAAATGGCATGTCCTTGTTAATGAGAGGCCAGGAAGGAATTTACTTATAAATGATCTGTGGGGGCCATTTTTTCATATATGCTGGAGGTGGGGATCTGGCTAATGCATAATGCTAGTAACAGCTATTCATTTGGAAGAGGATGTTGTATGACTCAGTCTCCAGGCTTAACCTTTTCTTTGGCATAAGGAGTTTGGGGGAATTTTGAGATTTTTAAATTTTCCTTTGCAGATGATAGAATAAAAATTAGTAGAAATAAACCTAACAAATAAAAGAGCAATTATACTGGCCAACCACATAGAATATAGAGGACGGACAAGACAAGGAGAATAGGATGCAGAACAGAAGCAACCTCAAGAGTGGGTGAGGGAAGGACAAGGATATAGGAATATGACCAATTAGAGTTAAAGGTTTTTGTCTAGGCTGCACTGGGTATGCTCTGCTGTTAACTGCCCTATGAGTGGGAACCCCAACTAATGGTAATGACATTATAATAAGAAAGATGATGCCCTGGTGAGGAAAGCCTAGTTACAAGTGGTGCCAAGTGTGGTTTAATTAGCTCCACTATGTGGCAAAGGTCCTGAGTCTGTAATGCAAAACCAAAAATGAGTTCTTGAGGGAAATCATTCGAGTTATAATAAACAAAAGTGTTATGTTGCAGTCTGTTGTTTTAAACCCTGAGGTATCACTAACTTCTTCCTTCACCTGCTAACTTCACTCAAGTCAGTGCAGGTAATAAATCACGTTGGTGTCTGTGTCTTCCTATTCTACTTGTTGGCACTGTTGCTATTAAGAAAACACAGTGAGAAAAGGTGAATGTTCCTTCTTCTGGTGCCTTGGAGAGGTTAGCAGGTTATAGAATAATCTCAGAAGGCTGTTCCTTGGTATTTTCTCTCCGTTTCTTACCTTTTCCTAGGAAGGATGGACCTACTTAGAATGAGAAATAAAACAGGAAGCCAAAAATCATTATTCTGTTTTATATACATACACACATGGTCTCTCTGTCTCTCTCTGTCTCTCTCTCTCTCTCTCACACACACACACATGCACGTGGTGAGCCAAGGTCTTTGGTAGGTGCTATATGTGGAACCATAATCCCTGAGCTCAGAATTTTGGCCTTATTTAGAGAAAGTGAGTGCACAGGAGATGTTTTTGTGGAGCAGGCCTATGTGGTCAATTTAATGCAGGGTAAAATTAGTTCCTAAGTCTTAATGGAAAAGAAAATGTCCCAGACTGGAGAGATGAGTAGAAAAATCTCATCCTTGTATTAGCTACACTGATTTAAAAGTGCAGCATTATCAAGGGAGGGTTTTATTTTGGAGCATTGAGTCCCCCTACCTGTTGCTGGTGAAGTTGAAATAAACTTTTAAAAAGAAAAAAAAAAAGAAGAAAAACAATAGACTTGTCCTTTTTAGAGCTGGAAATCCCTCTGCCTTGAATTTTCCAGTTCCACTGTCCTGTCTCTCAGATACAACCATCTTGACCTTGTTCTCTGACTGTCTCCCTAGTATATCACTATAATATAGAGACATGTTTTGTATTTATAATCCTGCCTTTTAGTTGATTTCTCAGGAGCTTAGCAATATTGTTCAAATATAGCTACAGCCATGATGTGAAGGCAAAAGGGGACAAGGTACCAATTGTCCAGGCCTTAACTCATGATTTTCTTACCCTTTAATGGAACACTAAAGCTATCTGGAAGACTGTTTATACTCAACCCTCTTCTAGCCTGTTTTGAGGTATGAATTTGAAATGGTTCAGTAGTGAATGAGAGTTTTATAATGCTCTGTTGAACTTAGTTTAGGAAAACTAATTTTTTGATATTCAACACATAAATTCATACTTTGGGTTACTAACTCTGCCACCTGTCTTTTCTGTAGTTTTAATTTTTCTAACTATACACCAGTTTTCTTTTTCTGATATCCCTCTGATGTCACAGAGTGGGATGGCCTGAAATCAGAGAAAGAGGTTAATTGAAATAAGGTTTGCTTGAGCTGAGTGTAGCCAGCCTTGGGAAAGGGTGCCCTGAACTGGGGGGCGAACCAAGAAATGATTTCATGCTTTACCCTGTACCAGGCCTCTCCTTGAAAAACTCTCTTGACCTCAATTGACATTAATTAAGCTCAGAGCAAGAGAGGCAAGTCTGTATATTATTCTGCCTAGACTGTGAAGGCGGATGTTTAATTGTAAAGAAGGAATAACAGAGATGTGTTGAATCTAGGAAATTGAGAGGCTGTTATTCTGCTTATGGAATGTGATGTTTTATAATCTTCCCTAATACCCTCACTTCATCTGCTGCCTCTTTTCTCCATGTTGGGCTGAAGGAACAAACAAATTGTGCTTCTGAAATAGAGCTAGATGCTTAAAAAATTGCTTCTATTTTCTGGTGATTCTACCTTCAGAAGAAGAGAAAATTAGATCTGGGATGAGTCAGACTTTAATTCTATTAATAGTTTTATTTCAGTGTTATTTACATGCAACAATAATTCAACTTGATTACAAGGAGAATATCTTTAAGAAATACCTAAATATACAGAGTAAGATAGGAGAATATCTATTTAACCCCCAATTAATTTCTCACTTAACTGTCTTCTGTAAACTCCTCCTTGTATACATTACCTTTGGATTTAGACTTCTTCTTAACCCCATATATGTCCTTGCCAGTCATCTTGCACATCACATTGGCATCTGTGGTTTTTCTCTGGGTTTGGAGCCCTTCAGATTGATCCTATATTTAGGGAGTCTTAAAATTTCTGTCCCACAAAGAAGAATATATTATAAGAATACATTTTTTTTTACCCGGCAACAGCACCCAGACAACAGAGTAATGCTACAGATTTATTTTGTTTTCCAGTAACTTTTATGTTATTTCATGAATTTTTGAGTAGGCAGGATTGTGGTTGCCCATGTTTATCTACATTTGGTCTAATCTTTCCAAGTACATTTAGAGATGCGGTTTAGATTGTTTAAATGATTTGACTATAACTACATGGTTCCTAGAATAATGCCTGTTAAAGGTATTCAGTAAAAGTTTATTGATGAATAGTTAGGAGTTAAGCTGAGACTAGAATTAGGTCTTCTGAACCTTGGTTGTGCACTCTTTCCATGACAACATGATGATTCTTAGCTCTTTATAAATTATGACTTTTCCAGATTGAATGCAATGTTACTTCGATGTAGATATTCAAAACATAAGGTCATGGTCTAAATAGCTATGTGAATTAGCATAAACTTGCAATAACCTAGCCTAAAAACATTAGCCCATGCCAAGGAGAAATTAGCCTCAGACAAGTAGACTTATTAATAGATATCAATAATAGTTGGAAAATTAGATATAACTCTTTGTTTTGTATGCTTTTTTTTTGACATTTTGAACATGAAGGTGAGGCTAATGACTTTTGTCTTCCATTACTGAGTTGTCTGAACCTATAATACTGACTTAAAACAAATAAAGCTAGTGAGCCAAAGGCAAGATTTTGATGTTACATATAGCAGAGATACATATTTGATGAACTGCTAGGGGAGATGCACGAATTTGAAATTATTTGGGGTTAACTATAGACTTGAGCTAAACTCCAGGAATCTATGATTGATAAATCTCTTCATTCATTCAACAAATAGTTATTGAACACCTACCATATGCTAGGTCTTAGGTACTGTACATGAAATACTAGGAATATAGCAGTCAACAAAATAGGCATAGTTCTCACAAGGCTTTCCATTTTATATAGGAGATGGACATTCAATGCATAATTACATGGCCAAACATTTTGTTACAAGTTAATTAAGTGATATAAAATATGAGAAGAGGATGTTATGAGAATTTAGCATCTTCATACGATAGAGGAAAATTCAGTGTGGTTGGAGAGATAATTAAGAGCTGGGTCACATATTTTCCTAGGATAGCATGACATATGCCCCTTGCTAGAAATGTGCAGAGAAATCCACAGACAGGCTTGTGGTGAGGATAATGTTAGTAAGTTATGTGGGTTTGAAGCTGAATATATTCTTCCTTGCAGAATTTTCCTTTCTGCGGAGGAGGATCAATTTTTAAGAAATGATGAGTGACACCAGTACCATTTGTGTTCATGCAGAAGTGAAGCTAAGTAGACAGGGTTGTCTATGCTGCTGATGCCTGAGTTATATCTTAGAGGATATCATCAGGCAGTATCTCCTTTATCCCAAGAGGTGTTTTTCTTATACAGAATTTTGCTCAGAGTAACTTGGTAATCTCTACCAGGTTTAATTTATTCTGTTTTGGCATGAATCACAGACTGAATTATTTATGTGGGAATAATTTTAAAATCTGTGTTTTGCACCTTCCAGACAAAATTAGAATTACAGTATGTAAACTGCACAGGGAAAGGGAATCTCTTCCAAATTAGATCCTCCTGTGAGTTTAAATGTGGAAAGTAGATGCTATTTTTGCCCTCTTAACTTTTCAAAAAATATACTTAATTTTAGAATCATATTAGATTTCAGAAAAATTGTGAAGCTAGTAAGAGAGTTCCTATGTACCTCAAACCAGTTTTTACTGTTTTAACCTCTTTTGTTCACAGAGTGCATTTGTCACAGTTGATGATTAGATGTTGATAAGTATTAATAACTACAGTTCATACTTTATCCATGTTTCCTTAGTCTTTTTTTGATCTAGTATCCTTTTTCTGCTTCAGAATCACATCTAGGATACCACATTACATGTAGTCATCATGTATCCTTAGGCTTCTCTTGGTTGTGATTGTTTCTCAAACTTTCTATGTTTTTGATGAGCCTGACAGTGCTGAGAAGTGCTGGTCACATATTTGGTATGGCGATTTTCATTTGGAATTGTTCTGTTTTTCTCATGATTAGAATGGGGTTATGGGAACTTGGGAGGAAAATCGCAGAGGTAAATTGCCATTCTCATCACATCATATTAAAGGTATATATTATCAGTATGACTTATTGCTGACATTAATCTTGATCACCTGGTTGAGGTAGTGTTTTTCAGGTTTCTCCATTGTACAGTTACTTCCTCTTTCCCACACACTTTCATGCATTACTGTTTGGGAAGAAGACACTATGTGTATCCCATGCTTAAGGATTGCTTCTCCTCATCCTTGAAGTGAATTATCTGCATAAATTATTTGGAATTCCTCTGTGCAAGAGTCTTCTCTTCTCTCCTCCCCAATTATTTCTGTAACTATGAACTCCTGGCTATTTATACCTTGGGTTATAATCTAATACTACTTTGTTTCATTGTTCAGGTTGTTCCAGCTTTGGTCATTGGGTGTTCTTTCACTTGGTTTCTGTGTCCCTTTGACATACCCCCATCACTGTGGGATGTCTAAACACTTTATTTATTTTAATTTTTTTTATTTTAGAGATGTGGGGTACAATTCAGGGTTAGGTATACAAATATTCATTATGCAGGTACCCTTGTTGATGAGGTGTGCCCCTTCTACCTGCCAGATTTCCACTACTGCCAATCCCACCTCCACTGTCCTGGCCCCTCCAGCAGTGTTCTGCTACTGCCAATCCTTTTCTTATATAGTTTCTTATGATAGTTGTTCATGGTCCACTTAAGAGTGAGAACATGTGATACTCTGTTCTTTGTTTCTGTGATACATCACTCAGTATTATAGACTCCAAGTCCGTCCAGGTTGCTTGAAATGCATGATTTTGTCCTTCTTTATGGCTGCATAATATTCCACTGTGTATATATATCACATTTTAAAAATCCAGTCCTCTTTTGATGGGCAGCATGGTTGATTCCATGTTCTTGCTACTGTAAACAATGCTGCGATAAACATATGTGTGCAGGTATCTTTTTCACAGAGTGACTTGTGTTCTTTTGGGTATATTCCCAGTAGGGGGATTGTAGGGTCATATGGGAGGTTGATTTTTAGATCTTTTAGGAATCACCACACTGTTTTCTTTTCTTTTTTTTTTTGAGTTGGAGTCTCACTCTGTTGCCCAGACTGGTGTGCAGTGGCCGCTGCCGGCCACCGCAGCCTCGACCTACTGGGCTCTGGTGATCCTTCCACCTCAGTCTTCCAAGTAGCCAGAATTACAGGCATGTGCTACCACACCCGGCTGATTTTTTGATTTATTGTAGAGATGAGGTCTTGCTGCCCAGGCGGGTCTTGAACCCGCAGGCTCAGGCAATCCACTTACCTCAGCCTCCCAAAAGTGCGGGATTACAGGCTGAGACACCGAGCCCGGCTACCACACTGTTTTCTACAGAGTCTGTACTCTTTTGCAGTCCTACCAATAGTGTAGAAGTGTTCCCTTTTTGCTACATCTTTTCAAGCATCTGTTGTTTGTTGAGTTAATGATGATGGCCATCCTCACCGGAGTGAGGTGGTATCTCAGTGTAGTTTTAATATGCATTTCTTTGTTGACTAGTGAGGCTGAGCATTTTTTCATGTATCTGTTGACTGCTTGTATGTTTTCTTTTGAGAACTGTCTATTCATATCTTTTGCCCACTTTGTAATAGGGCTGTTTTTTCTTCTTTATGACACATTTGAGTTCCTTGTAGATCCTAGATGTTAGGCCTTTGTCAGACATACAGTTGGCAAATATTTTTTCCCAGTCTGTGGGTTCCCAGCCTCCCTGCTCTCTTAATGGTTTCTTTGGCTTTGCAGAAGTTTGTCAGTTTGATGAGGTCCCACTTGCTTATCTTATCTCTTATGGCATGGGCACTTGGGGTTTTAATAAAAAATTGATTGCCAGTTCCAATTTCCATAAGGGTGTCTCATGCATTTTCTAAGGTTCTTATAGTTTGAGGTATTATGGTTAGGTCTTTGATCCATTTGAATTGATTTTTGTGTGTGGTGATAGGTAGGAGTCTTGTTTTAATCTTCTGCATGTGGTCAGCAAGTTTTCCCAGCACCATTTATTGAATAGATTCTCCTCTCCCCAGTGACTGGTGGTGGAGGCTTTGACAAGGATGAGTTGGTAGAGAAATTAAGTTTTTGCTTCTGGAATCTCTATCCTTTTCCATTAGTCCATATGCCTGTTCTTGTAACAATACCAGGCTGTTTTGATTATTGTAGCTTTATAATAAAGTTTAAAGTCTGGGAGTGTGATACCTCCTGCCTTTTTTTTTTTTTTTTTTGGCTGAGGATTGCTTTGTTGATTCATGGTCATTTATGTTTCCATATAAATTTCTGTATCATTTCCAGGTCTGAGAAGAATGCTGCTGGTAATTTAATGGGTATTGCATTAAATCTGTAGATTACCCTGGGTAGGATGGACATCTTAATAATGTTGTCTCTTCCAATCCATGAGCATGGAATATTTTTCCATTTGTTTGTGTCATCTTTGATTTCCTTGAGCAGTTTTTTGTAGTTTTCATTGTAAAGATCTTTCATGTCTCTGGTTAGGAAGATGCCAAGGTATTTGATTTTTTTGTGGTAATTGTGAATGGGATTGTGCTTTTTATTTTGGTTTCTATTTGTTTATTGTTGGTGCATAGAAATGCTACTGCCTTTTGCACATTGATTTTATACGCTGAGACTTTGCTAAAGTCCTTTATCAGTGCAAGGGTTTTTTTGACAGATTCTCTTGAGTTTTTAAGGTATAGCATCATGTCATCTGCAAAGAGGGATAACTTGACTTCCTCTTTCCTATTTGGACACCTCTGATCTCCTTATTTTCTTTGATTGCTCTAGCTAGGGCTTCCAAAACTATGTTGAAAAGGAGGGGTGAGAGTGGGCATCCTTGTCTTTTTCCGGTTTTTAGGGGAAACGGTTCCAGTTTCTGTCTGTTTAGCAGTATGCTGGCTATGGGTTTCTCATAGATGATTCTTACTATTTTGAGGTAAGTTCCATCTATGCCTAGATGTTTGAGGGTTTTTATCAAGAAGTGGTACTGGATTTTTATCAAAAGCTTTTTCCATGTCTAATGATATAATCATGTGGTTTTTGTTTTTACATATGTTGATGTATTTACTTATGTTTATAGTCTTACGAATGTTGAACCAGCCCTGCATCCTGGGGATGAAGGCTACTCATGGTGGATGATTTTTGAGATGTGTTGTTAGATTCAGTTTGCTAGGATCCTGTTGAGAATTTTAGCATCTATGTTCATCAAGGATATTGCCCTGTAGTTCTCTTTCTTTGTTGGATCTTTACCTGGTTTGGGTATCAATGTGATATTAACTTCATGAAAAGATTTGGGGAGAGTTCCATCTTTCTCAATTGCCTGGAATACTTTCAATAGGATTGGTATCAGTTCTTCCATGTATGTTTTGTTGAATTCTGCCAGAAAGTCTTCTGGTACAGGGCTTTTTTTAACAGGTAGTTTTCTTATGACATAGTCAATTTTCTGGATTGTTTTTGGTCTATTCAAGGTCTCTATTTCTTCTTGTTTCAACCTGGGGAGATTGTGTGTGATGTCAGAAAGTCCTCCATTTCCTTTAGGTTTTCAAGTTTGTTTCCATACAAGTGTACATAGTAGTCTCTGATAATCTTTTGTATTTCTTTGGGGTCAGTTGTAACTTGATCCTTTGCATTTCTGATTGCATTTATTTGGACTTTTTCCTCTCTTTTTCTTGGTCACTCTAGATAGGGGATCATCAATCTTGTTTATCCTTTCAATGAACCAGCTTTTTGTTTCGTTGATTTTTATGTATTATCTTTTTGTCTTCTATGCCAAATTTGGGTTTTTATTTTGGTGATCTGTATTCTTCTGCTGAAGTTAGGATTTTGGTGGTCTTGCTTTTCCATTTTCCTTAGGTGGTTTGTTAGGCTGTTATCTTGTGATCTTTCCATTTTCTTTATGTGTGTTCGTAGAGATATGAATTCCCCTCTTAGTACTGATTTCATGGCATCCCAGAGGTTTTGGTAAGATGCTTCTTTATTTTCATTTGTTTCCAGGTATCTTTTTATCTCTGTTTTGATTTCCATGTTGACTCATTAGTTGCTTAGCATCATGCTGTTTAGTGTCCATGTCTTTGTGGTTTTAGTGGGAACTTTGTTGGTGTTGATATTATATTTATTCCACTGTTGTCTGAGAAGATGCATGGCTGGATTTCAATCTTATGAAATTTGTTTATGCTTGATTTATGACTGAGGATGTGATTGATCTTAGAGTACGTTCCATGTGGTGATGAGTAGAATGTATATTCTGTGATTGTTGGGTGGAGTGTTCTGTAGGTATCAATTAAGTTCATTGGTCAAGCATCACTTTGAGGTTCCAGATCTCCTTGTTGATTTTTTGTATTGATGTTCTGTATTGGTTTGTAAGTAGGGTATTTAAGTCCCTGGCTATGATAGTGCTAGAGCCAATATCTTTTTAAGGTTCATTTTATTTATTTTTAGTTTATGTCACTACAAATGCTCTGGGGTCATCTTGTATAAATCCTGTTCTGGTTCCAGGTGTTCTTTTAAAAGTCACATCAGAAATATTTCATTTATTTTAACTATTAGCAGCTCAACATGTTATAAACCTTAAGGTAAAATAACAAACAAACAAAAAACCAAAATCTGAAATGTCCAAGTTTGGAAAATTATTGTCTTGTCACGTTTTCCTTGACTTTTGGCCATGCCTGTGGAAGAGTCAAGTTTGTGAATTTGTGATTTGGGTTCTCTCCTGGGGCTGACAGGAAGAGATCAGCAAATTTTTTCTGTAAAGGGTCAGATAGCAAATATTTTCAACTTTGCCATCCAGAAGGTCTCTGTTGCAGCTACTCAATTCTTCTGTTGTAATGTGAAAGCAGTCATGGACAAGAGGCAAATGAATGGGGTAGCTATCTTCCACTATTTTCACTTTTAGTAGTATAAATTCTGTTTCCAAAAGTAAGTGGTGGTCTAGATTTGGTCTGTGGACTGCAGTCTATCAGTCCAGTGTTAGGAGAACTTCCAATGCAGACATGAGTTCAAGTATTGTCATTTACTGACTCTGTTGCCTTTGGCAATTAATGTAATTTCCAACAGGCTTCTATTCCTCAACTTAGTAATGGGTTTAATAATAGTACTAATGTGTCTCCCCTATAGTATTTATGGTTTAAATTATAGAAGTAAAGTACTTAGCTAAATGCCTAGCACATGTTAGGAGCTATCAGAGTGATTATATCATTAACTGTTAAACCAGGACTCTTGGGAAGGAAAGGAAATGATATTAATAATAATGTGGAATGAGTATGAACAGAGATCATCCAAGGTCTGTCCCAGAAGGTGTGGCCGCTTTAGCTATTGCTATTAGGATCTTTTCTCTCACCTACTAATGCCTTTAATTTCCTGCAAATGTTCTGTCCTGATTCCTAAGGCAAGACCCAAGCCAGGCCTGCCTGATGCTATGAAATTACCCTTTCTTCTTTCTTTGATCTCAGGAAATGACCTGATTAGATGAGTGTCTAAGATCACATTATTTGATCTGATTCAGCTTAGATACTTCATGTTAAAATGTGGTGAATTTCCCCTCTAAGAATTGGCATTTTGCAATTAAAGATAATGTTCTACACATGTTAAGATTTTACAGTAGAAATTTTTTGGTCCCTTTTGCTTGTACTGAATTTTCTAGCTCTTCTGTTGAGATTCGTGATTTGCCATTTGCTTTGACCTCTGGTTACTGTGAGTCTTTTAGTCTTTGCCTTGTGTGCCTGATTACCTTGTTCTGCCTTAGCTTCTCCACCTAATTAACCTCGCTGGGAAGATTCCGTTTCTCCAGAAGATGTACATCTTTGAGCTGCAGTTAGTTATTCTTGTTCCCTTGGTGTACAGAGGGAAAAGAGAATACTGGCTTATTAAGGAAGGAAAGGCAATTGCAGCTTTTGTCAGTGTTGTCTTGACCTTGTGAAAGAATGAGCTGGATATTCATTAAAATGCCCATTTCTGGGTAGCCCCAGAAATATTGACTTAAGATTCCCTGGCAGCATTGCCCAGGAATCAGCATTCATCAAATAATCCTGATGACTCTAATATACTCCAATGTTTGAAAACTACAGCAGTAGAGAATGTCTGAGAAGGGAGTATAAATTACAAAAAGCTGGCATGTTATTTTATAGAGAGCTCTCCTTGAGATCAAAGATCTCATTTCTGTGCCATAAGCTTCTACTAAAGTTCTGACCTAAATGAGTTTTTAAGACATTTCTCTCTGAATACCTTCATCTTTCCCTTTTCTCAGCTACCTGTTGGCAAGGGGAGGTATAAAAGGGTCATCGTTTTGGATAGGGAGAAATTATTTGGGGATGGAGTTTTATGGAGACTTTGATGAGTGGGAGATAAGATGGCTAGGGCCTTGTTTGAAAGTTGGGGTAACTGTGAAGATGATGGGGAGCCAAGGGTAGAGAAATAAGATGTGAATAAAGTCAAGACAGTAATGGAGGTCATGGAGGGGTGTAGGTGTAGTTTAGCTTACAAGCAGAGCACATGCTGCAAAGGATTGAAGGACAAGGTTGAATCATTCAAAAGAAAGTTTCCCTCTTGGACTCAGAAGAAGAGCAGGAAATTATTGAGAGCTTTGTTTAAGGAAGACATGGGTTTAATAGTCAATATTTGCCCAGATTTTCTTTCTATGTGTTTATTGAAAAGGCATTTCTTTTGAGGCAGGAATTTCAAATGCCTTTAGTGGTGTGAATGGCAGAGATTTCCAGAGATCCTAGTTTTCAATTTGATTAGGATCTGTGTTCGTGTTTAATGGTATTTCTTTATGGCAAATATCATGGGTTCCTAATTTATGTGTGTACCATGTTAGATGCTGTTGAGGAAATACAAAAACATAACCCTTCATTTTCAAGAGGGTTTTATGCTTGGAGGGCAATCAAGAAATTCACACATGAAAAATGAAGTACTAATAAGGCAATGGTGATTGTTAAATGTCTTGTCCTTCTCATAAGTAACTCACAGGGGGTGGCTTCTTGAATGAGATGTCTTGGGGTAGGCCTCAAAGGATGAATATGATACAGGGAAAGGGAACTAGTCATTTTAGATGGACATATTGTCAACTAATAACAACAGAGTAAGATGATATGCAGTTGGCCAGAGGAAGGACAAGTTGTTCCATCTTTTGGCACCATGGATTGTTTCTGGGGAGCTGTGGGAGATAGCGTGAAGCATCAGCTTGGGGTCAGATTGTAAAGTGCCTCTAAAGCCAAACTGTGTATTCTGTTAAAGGTCATAGCTATAAGATTTTAAAAGAGGGATTATGTACTAAAAATTATATTTTAGAAGCACTTATTGGTTATTTTTTGCTGGAAGGATTGGAGATGGAACTCATTAGAGGGAATGAGATAAGAGTATCTTTTGATAATGTGAATAAGGAAAGAGATTGACAAAGGTGATGCATTGGGAATGTAGAGAAGGAATGAGTGAAAAGATGTTGCGTATTCCCAGCACTTTGGGAGGCCAAGGCGAGTGGATTGCCTGAGCACGCTGATTGAAGACCAACCCAGGCAACTTGGTGAGACCTCATCTCTACAATAAAATAAAAAATAGCTGGGCATGGTAGCACGCATCTGTAGTTCTGGGCTATTCAGAAGGCTGAGGTGGAAGTATTGCTGGAACCCAGAAGAGCGACGCTGGGGTGGCTGTGAGCACACTACTGCACTCCAGCCTAGGCAAAGGAGTGAGACGCCAACTCAAAAAAAAAAAAAAAAAGATGTTGCAGAAGAATGTCCCAAAGTCTTGGGTACTGTGCTTTACCTGGTCTTCCTTATTTTGTACCCTTATGACTCTATGAGGGAGTATTTTTATCCCCATTTTCAAGGTGTGGAAACTGAGGCACAGAAAAGTTGTTACATGTCCAAAGACACGTAACTAGTGAGTAAAGAGTGTAGGGTTGTGCTGTCCAATATGGTAGCCACTGGCCATAGGAGGTTATATAAAGTAAAATTAACATGAAATAGTTAAAAATCAGATCCACAAATAACTGTCACATTTTAAGTGTTCAATAGCCACATGAGACTATCATATTAGATAATGTAGAACATTTCTACTGTTGCAACAATTCTATTGAATAGATTTGAACCTATGCATTCTAATTCTTGAGGCTATATTCTTAAACAATCTACTCTACCACTGTCATTAATAACAACAAAAAACTTTCTTGTTTCTAACTGGATAGCTAGGCAGCCATAGAACAGAGGCAAGGAGGACTAATATAGAATCTTAATGGATTTTTAAGAAATCATTATATTAATAGAGCATATTAAAAGCCTCTATTTCAAGTTCTTTTCAGTGAGTTAGGTTCATTTAAATTATATCGGGGAAAACAAACACAAGCTAGTATTAATTCAGAACACTATATCTCTACAATGATAACAATATCCTGTTAATCTCCTGGGAGGTACAGATTGCAATCCATTTGTAGTTGGGACCCCAGTTCTAATTTGAAGATTCTATTTGGCAGGCTTTCAGCTTGGTAAGGCAGCATAATCATGGTCATAAGTCCTGTTCCCTTCAGTTTTCTCTTTAAGAGGCTCTTCAGTTCACTTCTCCACTTTTAAACGGGCTACAAAAGTATACTGAAAAGATGGATGTCTTCCTTCTCTGAGTACAATATTACTAAGACAAGGATGCCAATTATATTGCTGTGTGATATGGGATCTGGGATAATGTTAAACTGCAGAGACATTTGTTTCCTTATTTCAAATGAAAGTGGAGAATCTCACTACTATTAGGGGGAGCTGACAAGTAATTCTTTAGCTATTAGGATAGTGATATTACACTTCCTGTAAACATCGACATTTAGCCAAACTGTTTTACCAACTCATAATATTAGGTCTCAGGGAGGCTGGACCTTCCTTTAAGAGGGTGGCTGGAGGGTCTTATCAGAATGCTTAATGTGTGAGTTGTTTCACTAAGTGATGTTATGCCATCCTCTCTGGTTTTCACGTGCAAGGATATTAGGCCTGTAATAATTTTACGGGATCCTTCAACAGTGCTTTCCCTTAATTTCTGTAAGGAAATCAGGCAGAATGTTGGACTTCATGAACCTGTGCTGTGCAAGACTGGCTCCTCTGTTTTTCTTGCTTTCCCTCAGTGATCTCTTGCCCCCCAACTCTGCAGAGTTTACTTCTCGGGCATGTGACTCTTGGTGTCACTTAGTATCAGAATTATAACAAGGCCAATTAAGGAGTGCAGAGTGTGAGAATGCTGGTTCCTACCTTTGGGAAGCTTCAACAAGCTTTCTGAGAAGGAATCTTTCTTTGTCCTTTTTCCTGGGTTCAGATTACAGCCAAGTTCAGTGGTTACATTGCTGTAAATCAGGGGACACCCCCCCAAAAACTGGAATTTATTTATAAAAAATTGTGTATTTATTCTTACATGTTTAAATTTCAATCCTTCAAAATACTCTCTGTCTGATGCAATACACCAGTCAAGACACTTTTCCCCACTGCTTAAAAACGGTTTTTGAACTCATCAATTTTGATGCTTTTTAGTGCTTCTGCTGGTTTTTGTTTCACCTCTTCCATGTTTGCAAAATGTTTCCCTTTAAGGATTTTTTTTTCATCCAGGGAAACAAAAAAAGTCACTTGGGGTGAGATTGGGTGAATAGGAAGGGTGAGGCATGGAGGGCATGCGATTTTTGGTAAAAAATTGCTGAACGCTTTGTGCAATGTGGACAGGTGTGCTCATAACTCACCCTTCATGAAATGGGCAAACACGCTGAAAGAATCTTAAAAAAAAAAATTCACTGATGCTGAACATAGCCTCTCCTAACAATGCTATTTGGTATACTGATGTTCCTATTACATGTACCTAGTGGGGGAAGTCAGTATTACAAGGGGCCTCCTCCAAATAATAATTCCTATTTTTCTTTTTTTTTTTTTTTGAGTCCCTCCTCATAACTCTGGTTGAGTTCTGGATTATTGTTTAATATTTATCAAGCATTGACTTGTTGGCAAAAGTGAATTGTACTTATGTAAAATTGGCTGTTCTTTTGCCTCTGGGTTTGTTTCTGGATTAGTCCACATCCTTCAACTTCTTTCCAAACAGATTTATTCAGGTTTCCATCTCATCCTGGAGGGTGTGGTTCAGACTCAGGATAAAGATGGTATGGGGATTTCCTATTTTGTTCAATGCTTAAAATTGGAATTTTTTTTTAGTAAGCCCTTGTTCAGAAATCTTGTAATGGGTCCTATTTTTTCTATAGTAGTTAAATTGACCTACATAAGTACTTACAGTTTTTCAACATGACAAATTGTAATTGCTTTTTGTTATTTTGTACTTGAGAACTTCAAGGAACAAAATGCCTTATTTGACCCTGAACGATTTGTTTTGGTTTTGATAGCTGGTGGATTCAGGTGAAGAATTACATTCTTTCTTGGTTGTCAATCAAAAGGGGAGAGAGCCAGAAGATAGTCTGCTCTTCTGAGTAGTGCTATATATGTAGGATTCTTCCGGACTGTCAAAATTATTCCCATTACTAGTCAAGATGCCATGCAGTGAGTGCTGTTACCAAAGCTAACACTGCTGTCCTGGAATGGGAAACAGGTCATGATTGCGTGTCATCAAAATTTAGGGAGAATAAGAAACTTAGGAAAACAAGAGCTTTTGTTACTCAGAACACTTTCCTTTTTTTTTTTGTTGGTATGTCCTCAGACCTATTAGTTTAATTCATTACACATTGAAATCTATTAAAATTATCTACTTCTCTTTTGATACCTATTGTCTAACCCGCAACCTTCTACAAACCTAGAGATTAGCAATAGTAATACTAGTAAAATTAGTTAATCTCTCAGATTCTTAATCTGAAAAATAGGATGAAAATAATATTCTGGTAGTGATTATATTAGTCAATTAAGGCTGTTTAAGCCACAGACTGGGTGGCTTAAACAACAGAAATTTATTTTCTTACAGTTCTGGAGTCTGGAAGTTCAAGACTGAGATCTCACCTTGGTTGGTTTTTTGGTGAGGCCTCTTTACTTGATTGCAGATGGCTGCTTCTACCTGTGTCCTGACATGGCCTTTCCTTTATGTGCACCCATCACTGGTGTGTCATCCTCCTCTTGCGAGGACCCATGTCTGATTGGATTAGGGTCTTAACCGTATGACCGCATTTAACCTTAATTAACATCTTAAATGTCCTTGTCTCCAAATATAGTCACACTGGGAGGCAAGAGGGCTTGAACATGTGAAACTTGGGCCTAGGTACCATTCAGTCCATAACACTGTGTTGTTAGGATTAAATGAGGTGAAACATGAAGTGTTCATCCCTGTGCCTAATACACAGTGTTCTCTCAAATATATACTACTTAATTAATTGAGCACCTGCTATATGCCAGACATGTTCTAGATACACAAAACATCTCAATTTGTGCTGTTGTTGAGTTCATATCGCTCTGTAATTAGTTACCATTAGCAAATACAGTAAATAATAACTCAAGAAAACCATATTCCATGACTGCCTAACAAATTTTATTGAGGTCTGGTTGATAGAATATAGCAGTCTATTGTAGCAGAAGGAGGTTTGGGCTATGGGGTTTGGAGCCTCTTCTGGCTCTGGCTTTAACTGTGGACCTTGACAATTTTTTTTTTTTTTTTTTTTTGAGTTGGAGTCTCACTCGGTCACCCAGACTGGAGTGCAGTGGCCGCTCCCGGCCACCGCAGCCTCAACCTGCTGGGCTCTGGCGATCCTTCCGCCTCAGCCTTCTGAGTAGCCAGAATTACAGGCATGTGCTACCACGCCCGGCTAATTTTTTGATTTATTGTAGAGATGAGGTATCGTCTGCCCAGGCGGGTCTTGAACCCACGGCTCAGGCAATCCACTCACCCCAGCCTCCCAAAGGCGCGGGATTACAGGCTGAGCCACCGAGCCCGGCTACCTTGACAATTTTTTAACCTCTTTTGGCCCTCTTGCTCGAGCTACTCCTTTTGTGATAGGAGATTAGAGATGAATGTGATCAATGGTCATTCTTATTTGCAGAAATTTGTAGATGTTCATAGAAGATTCACATTTAAGGCTACATCCAAGTTGGGCCTCATATTTCAGAATGCATTTGTAAAAAGTTGTAAGGTTCCCTGAAGTATTTTTCTTGCATGGAATAGCTTCAATTACTTTGATGTTTAAATCTATACTAGACATGGAAAAAAATACATTTCCTCCCAAAGGCAGGTGTTCAGGATGAGAAAAAGCATCAGGTTGAGGCTTTGAATATACAAACACATTAACTTGATTTTATAATTCAATGCTATGTTATTGAAATGATTGTATGTCATAACTATACTGAGCAGACAACTAACTTTTCAAGAGACTTCACAGAAACCTAAAAAATAATAAACATGAGATAGATGATTACAGAATGTCCAAATTTTTATAACTTTGGTAAACATGAATGTCTTCTATATTAGAGATAATTTTCTCTAAATGAATTCCTATTTAAAGTAAGTTTCTGTTCTCTTTGGTTTATGCTCCCCATTCCAAATTTCATCCTAAGCCATCTGCATGGTCTTTTATAAATGACATTTATCATTTTTATAAATGCCGTTTGTGTTTTCTGTTTTAAAACAAATTATGAAGCCAGCAGTCTTGAATGATTTATAATCATTTTAGACCATTTAAAAAAACGCAAGCAGGTTTATAGGCTGATTTAATAATTTCTAAGACAGACTATACATTTTCTGAATATGTATATCAATTTTCATTTTAGATCTTTGTTATTAGATCTTTCAGAATTCTTAGCACCATGAGAAACAATATGACTAGGCACAATAATGATGTTTCTCTTTTCTAGCTCTGTACCCATTTTTAGTTTAGCTTATTTTTTCATCTCAATCTGAGTAAGATAATAGAATCCCATAAATTCAAGAAACTAAAGATTCCCTGACTTTCAAATTGAATACTGGAAATTTTCCCCACTTGAAGGAGTTTCCTCATTTCTGGTTTTGAATAATTAATTAGTTGATTTCTAAAAAAAATTTTAAAAAAATCAATGTCTTTATGCACAATTATTTAGCTACTATCATGTGCCAGACTCAAGGGTTAAGTTCAGGAGAAATTAGAGAGAAATAAAACACAGTTTCTGCCCTGGAGCAGGCCATGAAAGAAGACATTAGATGTAAACATATAAACCTCATATATCTTGCAGAGGAGAGCAATGGGGATATAAAGGTTGCCCAGAGGAAAACTTGATCCATTTTTCCTGGGAGAGGCCATGAAAGGTCTCCCAGAACTGCTATTGAGATAAATAGGATAAATGTACTAGAGATCCAAAGAGTTCAGAGTTAGACGGCAGGGGCTTTTGGTGCTAAGCACTTAATCATTGCTCCACTGTCGTGTACCTTCTGTGAGCAAGATGCTTGTTTAGGTCTCAGAGATAAATCAGATCTTGTCCCTATTCACAAGGAGCCCAGACTTATTTTCAAGTTGGGATATGACTCTTCTCTGTAGGCAGCCATAGGAAAAGTCCAGTTGAATGGGCTGTTCTTGGCACTTACTTTCCACCCTTTCTTTTGAGTTAGCCTCTTCAGGGAGAGAACGGCTAAGTGACAGGAAGAAGGATTTGTGTAGGTGTGGTGAGAAGAAGAAGAGTACCTCTTTTTTTCTTCTCCCCACTGGATCCTCTCTGCCTTCCCATTGCCAGGGCCTTTGGGTCTGGGGCTCTACAGCAGAGCTCAGAGAAAACGATAAGGGATGCTGTTCCCATAGCATGTGAGAGCTATGTGCCTATTCCCATAAGTGGCACTCTTACTGCTGTTCCTCCTCCTGTTTTCTCAGCAGACATCCCTAAATTGATTTCAGTACCCATCCTTGCTAGGCTCATGCGGGGCCTCACTATCCTTTTCAATACAATGTTTTGAACACTCACTAGTAATTGACCAGTAATTGGCGTGTGAGTTGAAATTTTTTCACTTTTCTTGTCCCAGTATATTGAAAAAAGGGTTAAAGAAGCACTCAATTTGCAGGATTCCAAATGGTGAACCCACACCCTCCCTCCAGTTTATGAAGGTAGAAAAGCAGACTGGCTTAGGTGAGAGGTCTCTTTCTGGAATAAATCTGCTGGGTATTGTGTCCCAGTGGGTTTTCTCTAACCCAAGCAATCAGAGGCTAGATAGGGTATTTCTCTTGCTAATTTAGGCAGAGTGTAACAGATATGGGGGAAGATCAGTCAACAGGCAAGTTGATTTAGCTTACATATGGAAAAAAAAATTTAAGTTTTCTGTGTTCCAGGGCAAAAATATGTGTTAAAAGGCCTTGTATGCAGTTTTAAAATTTGATTATTCCCCCTCTACACACCTCTTTGTAATGTTCTTACGTCCTATACTGCCTCAAGTCTGACCAAGTCTTGCAGTCCCCCAGAATGACTTCCTTTGGCATTTCTGCCTCATGTGATTGCTCCCTCTTCTGTGGTCTTATTCTCAGAAACACTCAAATCCATTTAAGCACATTTTGTCCTGTGTTGTTCAAAATACATTTTATTTCCAGGAGGAATCCTTTCATTTCCTGAGGCAAAAGAACTATTTTTTTTTTCTGGAGGGTCTCTGAAGAGTCTCATTGTAGGTTTAAGACTAATAAAGGTTAGATTTTATAAAGTTAAGAAAGGAAGAGAGAGGACACAAACACATTATTTTACTTACCTAAGACAGGGCTTTCCCAGTAACTGAGAGGAAGTATGTTAACAAATAATAAGGAAAAAAGAGATTCCACAGCCAGAAGAGTATGAAAGAAACTGTGTTGCTTGAGAGACTGAGGTCTCTCAAGTAGCTGGTACTACAGATGAGCACTACCATACCTGGCTAAGTTTCTGATACTTTTGCAGAAATGAGGTTTCACTTTGTTGTCCAGGTTCAAGCAATCATCTCACACTTGGCCTCCCAAGGTGCTGGGATTACAGGCGTGAGCCACCATGCCTGGCCTCTACATGTTAAGTGTTTTACATGCATCATTTCATTGAATTTTCTCAACAATTTTATGAGGGATACATTATTCCATTTCTATTTTGCAGATAAGAAAACGGAGGCTGAGAGGTTAAGTAATCTGCTCAAAATTTACACCCAGTAAATGGGAGTGCCAAGAATCAAACTGTAGTCTGTCTGAGCCTAGTGTAAAATTCCAATTCCAATGAATATTTTTTTAAACTTAAGAACCTCCCAAGTTTTTACTATTATTACATGCACTTGGAATTTCCAAGAGAGAAGTGGCAGCGTTTTCCAAGCATATAAACGTATTTTCAGAAACCATTTCTTCCCTTCAAACTATCTTGTAAGACTAGTGTTCTGAGGAATATGTCTTGGGATAAGTAGAACTCAAGTTTTATTATACTTATAGTTTTATCTTTATTAACAAGCTTTTATAGCCATATATATATATAAGCCATATAGCTTTTTAATTCTCATAAGTTTGGCACAAGGTACATTAGGTATTATTGTAGCCGTTTCATAGAGGGGGAACATTATAATATATCAAATTCAAGTAACTTTCTCAAGTTTCACATTAAATCATGGAGGAGCAGAAGGTGAATACAGTCAATTAAGGGAAAGCTAAGAGAATATGAGGTGAATCCACACCATTTTTACTGCTGGTATGAGAATATGGTGAAGATTAATTGTATTTTGAAAGCGGTAACCAGCCTTTACTAACCTAAAAATGAACTTGAATATTTGTTAAGTATTGTTACTTTCCTAAGTTCTGCCACGGTTTTAAAATATTATGTTAGAGAAAGAAAAAAGAAGCATTAATGGAATGGGAATATGCAGTGGAAGTTGTCAATAAGCAGGGGGTAAAAGAATGGAAGGACTGGTTACTTAATCAAAACAGAGCAAATAAGGAAACTATAAGGGGAACACCACAAAGTAGAATAACTTACAGCATAAAGTTACAAGGATGAAATGAAATCAAATGTTTTGTTTATTACCTAAATTTATAATGGACTAAATGTACTCGTAAAACAGACAGGTAATATTAGATAGGGTTAAAATACAAAGTCCATTAATAAGTTGGGTTAAAAATACACAAAGTAATATAAATGGAAAATAATGGAAAAGTTAGAGTGATAGACAAACACAAAGAAAAAACAGTACTATTGTATTTGATAGAATTGATGGTTTAAATTACTGAACAGTTAAAGATAGACATCACACAATTATAAAAAGCAAAATCTATCAAAAGCTATGATTTTTAAAAATCTATGTGTACTAAACATAGTAGCTAAGTATTTGAAGCAAAATCACTAGAAATTCAAAGAATACCAACCTGGGCAACATAGTGAGACACTGTCTCTACAAAAAAAAAAAAAAAAAAATTAACCAGGCAAGGTGGTGCATGCCTATACCTGAAGTTCCATCTACTCAGGAGGCTGAGGTGGAAGGATTGTCTGAGCCCAGGAGGTAGAGGCTGTGGTGAGCTGTGGTTGTGCCACTGCCCTCTAGTTTGTGTGATAGAGTGAGACTATCTCTGATTAAAAAAAAAAAAAAAGAAATGCAAACAACATATAATCTCCTCTTTTATGTGTATGAAACATCTACAAAATCTATTATGTATTTGGCTACAACAATGTTAACAAATATTTTTAAAAAGTTTTTTGTAGCGACGAGTTCTTGCTATGTTGCCCAGGCTGGTCTTGAACTCCTGGCCTCAAGTGATCTTCCAGCCTTGGCCTGCCAAAATGCTGGGATTACAGGTGTGAGCCACCATGCCCAGTCTAAATTTTTAAAAGTAAATATTTTATAGAACTGTATAAAGTTTCCAAGCATAAGCCAGTGCATTTAGGGGAAAAAAAAAAAAAGCATTACCAAAAACTTAACTTCTAGGACATTAACAAACACATTCTTAGAACAGCTATATATATATATCATAACAGCTATAGAAAAAGCAACAGCAATAAAAACCACACTTATATCCAAACGTAAGGGAGACAATAAAATCTTTAATGAAAGGAAAATTTATAGTCTATATTATTTTAGGAGGACAAATGTAAAGGAACTTACTATATGCCTCAGACATCAAGGTAGATGGAAAGTAGGAAGGAAGTGGCTGGTTGTATTCTCACATTTCTAGTACTTTGGGAAGTAGAGGTGGGAGGATTGCTTGAGCCCAGGCGTTTGAGATCGGCCTAGGCAACATAGCAAGACCTTGTTTCTACAAAAAAAGCAAAAATTATCAGGCATGGTGGCGCATGCCTGTAGCTCAGCTACTCAGGTGGCTGAGGCAAAATGTTTGCTTGAGCCCAGGAGGTCGATGCTGTGGTGAGCTGTGAGCGTGCCACTGCACTCCAGCCTGGGTGACAGAGTAAGACCCCGACTCAAAAGGAAAAAAGTAGGAAGGAATAATGAAGTTAATAGCTGAAATTAATTAGGTTGAGAACAAAGCAGAACATAGAAAAGAAAAAGCCAGAGGCCGGCTCTTTTGTGAAGATTAATAAAACACTAAAACTTGTATAAGCTAGAATGAAGAAAAGAATTAAAAAATAAAGATTATTAGAAAGAAGCCATAATCACATATTTAGGAAATATTAAAATAATGGTAAGAAGATATTGTAAACCTAGAGGAAATGGATGATTTTTTTTGTAAAATAATAATCACCAAACTTGACTTATAAAAAGAAAACAAACTGATCAATAGCATAGAAGAGATTGGAAAGATGACAAAAAATATTTGCCATGGAAAAAGGGATAAGGACCACATGGGCTCACAGCTGAATTTTGTTTTACCTTAATGACACAGACAATCATAACGTTAACATTCAAACTTGATAATGATCCCAGCAAAAGAAAGCCAAACATATATTTTACTTGTGAATAAAGATACAACATTTAAAGTAAAACATCAACAAATAAAAGATAGCAAAGCACAACAAAAGCACATTTGATAAAAAAGTATGACTTATTATAGTAAAGCAAAGATGGTTCAACATTGTAAGATCTACCAATGTAGTTTATTTCCTAGCAAAGTTAAAGGATAGAAACCTTAAAGGACAAGTTGCATATTAAATATAAGTCTGTAACTCCTTATCCCATATTCTTAGGGCCAGATATGTTTTAGAATTTAGAAATATTTGCATCTTAGAAAGGAAGTAAATTTGCTTAAATAATTATACCCAGAGGCAATTGAAAAATATAAATATTCATACTAGATGAACTAGAATGTAAAATCAGTTTTAAAATTTATGTGTATGGAAAAAACTTGTAAAAATAAGTATAATATATGGACTATACATTGATAAATATAGACTACATGTTAAACTCTTTCAGTAAAACTACAAACATATACACGTTTGAACTAAGTCAAATGTCTATATTTATACATTGAGTAAATGCTGCTTAAATCTGGTTGTTTGAGGAATATATGTAAACATTGCCTTTGGACATTAGATGATGAGTTACAACCACAGCTAGGATTTTCAAGTGATAAATCACCACTATATTGACAGCCCTAAAACAGTCTTTTTTCCAGGGTCATTGGTTTCCTTTTAGGCTTTCATGTAGGTGGTAGTTTATTAACTAAGTGAATGGCCTTCATTTCTTGCTCACTGATAAATAGCATTGTTCAAGACCAATTATCATTTAATGATCCTTATTCACCATATGGATTACTTTTCACATGTGTTCATGTTAGCATGTTCCTCGTTATTATTAATGTCTTTACACTTACCTACTCTTAACACCACCATTTCAGCCATTTCCCTATCACCCAAGAAATGCATAACAGATATGTCATAGTTAAAGTTCAACATTTCTTTAATGACAATTCTTTTTACTTTTTACTTCTTGTGGTAAGCAAGATAATTTATTATCTTTTTTTATTACATGCATGAAGTCCTTCAAAATCTTCACATGCAAGTTCATTTTCAAGCATTTGTTAATGTCGATTTATCAGTGTTTTTTTAACATCAACAATTGTGTAAATGACATCCTCAAGACCAATATCTTTAAGGGAATCTTGAACTCTTTAGTTCCTTGTTCAATGTAACAAACACAAAATTTAAAAAATTATATTTATTCTTCATGGAGCATAAAATGTATTGATCATGGGTTTTAATTATAAATGTCACATTACAGGGAAATAAGCATCAGCAACTTTATTTTTCACAAAGAGTTTAAAATTTTTTCCAGTCCAATTTATGCCTCTGGTGCAAAGTATAGTTGAATGTACCAAAGAAATTTTTTTCTCTGATACCCTATATACTTTTTTTCTTCTAACAGATTTATTGAGATATAATTCATGTACCAGTTTAAATAGTTCCATACATTTTTTTGTATGTTCAGAATTATGCAACCATCACATCTAATTTCTGAGCATAATCATTATCCCTAAATATAATCATTTACTTATTACCAGTCATTTTCTATTCTCTATCTCCCCATTCCCTGGTAACCACTAATCTTTCTGTTTCTCTAGGTTTGTCTATACTGGATATTTCATATAAATGAAATCATACAATATGTGGGTTTTTTTTGGTGACGGTTTCTCTTACTTAACGTAATGTTTTCAAGGTTTATTGATGTTGTAACATCTTAGATGTTGGCTTTTTCTGTTGCCATTTTCTCCCCTTATAGAGGTCTGAGGCATTGGTATACGCACATATAGTCAACCTATTTGTTTGCATTCTTAAAACCTCTTGGTACTCTAGATTGTTAATGTTTTTCAAAGAATATAATGCCAGTTCAGGGCTCTTCTACCAGCAATGTCAATTTGTTCAAGACTAAGGTTTTCATTAGATGTCATCTTAGCAAATTTGTCAATGTAACTTTAACAATAAGTAGAAGCCTTTTTCACTTTGGCTTTTCACATAATTTACACTGTGCTACATATTATTTTTCTATAGCTTATAGGTGAATATTCATATTTCCTGTTTATGTCTACTTCTTGAAAGTATATTCTATCATGTTTTAAGACCAAAAAACCAGTCAATTGCACATGTCTACTTTTTGGTAAACAAAAATCCTTTCAACACACTGTCAAGGTCTTTTATTTTATTTTTAAAAAATTCTTTGCCATGTTTTCCCATTATCAGTTCTTGGTCATCATTATCACTGTGAAATTCCCACAACTTGTCTCTCTTTTGTCTGTCTTCTAGACTCTTCACCACATTCCTCAGTGGATATCTTATAGATAGACCTTCTTTAAATTTTTGCAATGACTCCATCTTCTGTGCTACTGTGATGATTTCTGTCGTGATGATTTCTTCTCACTGTTATCCATTGGCATATAGACCTTTCTGATATTTTCATAATGTAATTAAACTAAAAGTTACAAAATAGCAGAGAAACTTATGACTGGCAGAATCACTGGTATACAACTGACACTTTATATTGGTTCAAATAGGGTTTTGCCACATCTGAGTTTGGTGTTATAAGAAAAAAAATTCCATTTTTAGAAATTTTCATTTCAGTTCGTAAAACTTTTCAGGTTTCCTGACTGAGGATTAGGGATTATGAGTCTGTATTTCTGAAGTTCCATGCTCCCATAGTCCTTTGCATATATTTTTATCATAACAATTGGAACGTAGACTTGAAATTACACATTTATGAGGCCTAACAATTAAGTTTATGAACTCATCCTAGAAAAAGTGCTACATACCTCATTACTGAGTCTCACTATGGTTACCTTTGTAATACTTCCCTTGGGAATCTATGCACAAATGCCAGTGCCTAGTCCACCCATCAAGGTTATTTTGGAACTCTTTCTGGAAGGGCCATCAGAGCTGTTGTCATATTACCCTTGATGTCCTGGTTGTCATCAAAATGTCTTCCTTTTAATATTTCCTTTATCTTTGGGTAAAGAAAAAAGTCATTGGGAGCCAGATCAGGTAAAAACAGAGGGTGTTCCAATCTAGCTATTTGTTTACTGGCTAAAAACTCCCTCACATAGTGCTGTGTGAGTGGTGCATTGTTGTGATGCAAGAGCTCCTTCATGGCCATTTTTACACCCACCTTTATTATGTTAAGATTTTCAGTTTAGGTTTTCCTGACCTTTTTCTCTATCAATGGTTATTTGGTCTGCTATGCTTCTCACCATCAACTGACGATTTTGACTCACAATTTGACAGATTTTTGCAATGCTTTCATCAGTTTTGCTTATAACTGGCCATTCGAGCTCTCTTCCCCCCTCAGAAAAACATTTAATCCATCTGGACACTGCCGTTTTCTTGATAGCATTGTCCCATAAACATGGACTAACATGTCCCTAATTTCACTTCCACTCTTGCTAAGTTTAACAAGAAATTTAATGTTTGTTTGTTGCTCTATTTCAAACTCTGATATTGTCATGATGGCACACAAAAACATGCAACAACAATAACAAATGTCACTCAGCAAGACACCGCCACATGTCAACACGAACACAGCTGTGAGACACTGGTATACCAAGGTTCTGAAACCTTACTGAGCTGGTAGTGTGCTGCCAATGTAAGCGCACGGTGGCAAGTTTGTGAACTTAATTGCCTGACCATGCACATATCTCATCTCTTTTTGTAACAGACTGTGAGGAGCCACATCTGAATCAGTTTTTTCTTTTTTTTTTCTGGTCTCAGTACCTAGTAAGTAGGAAACTCTCAGCAAATGCTTGCCGTATTAATGGATAAATACACACTTTAAGTGATTTAGATGTCTGGGGGGAGGGAAAGGTGTAGGCTAGGGAAAAATTGAATATTAGAATCAGATTATGTGTTTATACCAGGGTTTCTCACCAGCTACATAATTGAAGTTTTGACTGGATGATAATTTGTCATGGGGGCTGTCCAGTATGATGCAGGTTGTTTAGTAGCATCCCTGGCCTCTATGCACTTGATGTCAGTTGCATCCTTCCCTCACCCCTCCACCATGTGATAAAAAAAATCTCTAAACATTGTCAAGTGTTTTGGGGGGGATGGGGATGTGGAGGCGGACAGAACCATCACCAGTTGAGCATTGCTGGTGTATAAAATCTTGGACTCGAGAGTTGCATACCCTGCTATCATTTATGAGAAGTGAAAGTCAACCTATAAGGGCCTTCAATATCCCATTTATAAAATAGAGATAATAATGGTACATATCTTCTAAGATTACTGTGAAAATTACATGAGACCATGAAAAACTTCTGGAAGACAGTGAAAGTGCAATCAAAGCTAGTTTTGAAACCATGTCTGTAGTACCTGTATACATACAGCATTCAGGTTTAGGGTATAGGGATGTGAACCTACAGCTATATCTGTTTCTCTTTGGATGTTTATGTATATGTATGTCTGTGTGAGTTTCTGCATTTTTATGTCTATGTCTTTCTCTCAATGTCAGTGTCTTTCTATATGTTGATGCCTCTTTGTTTGTGGTTCTATTCTTTTCTATTTCTCTAGATCTCGCTGTCTCTCTCTCTCAGTGTGTCTGTCTCTGTGTGTGTGGTTTGTCTCTGTCTCTCTATTCCCCTGTCTCACCTGCTCTCTGTCTTTCTCTCCCTATCTCTGAAAGTCTTTGTCTTTCTCTGCCCCTCCAACCCCCCTTGTCTCTCTCTATCTCTTTGTCCCTTTTCTACCTCTTCCCTCTTTTTGCCTCCCCCCTTCCTCCCCTCTTTATATGCCTCTATTTCCCCTCAGATCCCCCTCTGTGGTTCTACCCCTCTATCTATACCTCTGTCTTGTCATGGTAACATGAGGCAGTATTCCAATATGGTAGAGGTGACAAGCAGCAAGCAGTGCCCTCTGAGCAGGCAGGGCCAGTTCACAGAGAGCTTTACTTGTCTGGAGATGTAAGAGGGAAGGAAGTTCCTGTTAAAGTGGCAGATTTTAGCAGATATGTCTACACTTGTTCTGAAAAGAATTGGAAAAATATTTAAGGTTCTTGATACTAGGATAATAGTATGTCAGGGAATTTTGGAGTTGGAAGAAACTGGGGTTATAGGGATTAATCAGGATATAGTTGTAGTAATTTAGACATAAGACGATGAAGGTTGGTATTGGAATGGGGCAGTTAGAATGGTCAGCCCAAGAAATACTTGAAAGAAATCATGACAGGACTTTGTAACTGGCAGAGGAGGACATATGATAGACTTGAGAATGTGGGTTTTTTAGCAAACCGATCAGAGTTGAATTCCTGATTCTGCTAAATAGTAACTGTAAGACGTTGCAAAAGCTACTCAGTGCCACTGAACCTTGACTTTTCCTAAAAATGGTAGTGATAATATGGGTCTTGAAAAACTGTTGTGAAGGTTTGAGACATTGCATAAAGTTTAGCAGGAAGTATCAGACACTCAATAGAAGCTAGCTGCAATTTATAGGGGGCCATAAGAAAGGGAGATCAGAGCTGAGTTGTCTTGGAGCATGGAGGAATAGCATAAACGATGAGCAGAAGCAATCTGATTTGTGAGGATGGAAGGTTTCAGTGAGCAGCCTAATTTAAATTTGAGTGTAGGGATAAGTAAATTTTCTAAAGCAAGGGAGGCTTCCAGCAAACCAGCCTTACATTTTATAGCACTGCTGGGCATTTGTGCACCCCAACTGGGTCATTTATAGTTTTTATGAGCCTAGATAGATTTGGAACACTTTGGTTTGCACTTGAATACAAAATCCAACCCCTCCAAGAAGTGCTATGAAATACGACTGAAGAAATCCCTGATATTGTTTATACTGCTGCGTGGATGTGGAACATGACGAATGAGAGTAATAGCTGGAAACCAATATTAGATCATGATGACAGGGAAATTCATTGTTGGGAACTTTCCTATAAAGAACGGATGGTACTATCAATCCATTCTCGCAGTCAGAAAGTTACTTTTTGAGAAATTATCCTTTCCACCTCTACTTTGCCTTTTCATGGTACTGCAGTTTGATTTAATGCCTTTCTCTCAATGCCTGCTTTTGCACAAAATGCCTTTCACTTTTCTAATGCTGTGCCTCTTATTGGTGATCATTAATTCAGAGTGCTGCAGGTTGTTGCAGTTTTTATTAGGCATTGTGATAAATCTTGTATTTGTATATTGTTTGGTTGTGCGTGTTTGTCTATGAAACAAGCATGAGCTTCACTGTGGTTCTTGGCTGCAGGCCTTGGGTAGTATATATAACAGCCTTAAAGTCTCCATCTGACTTCCCTTTTCACATTTATTTGTAGGGCTTTGCATGAGATTGAGATACATAGGATCTGGTAGATAGCAATGGTTTTTGCCTGCCCTACATCTCTTCTCTTTGCTTCTGTTGACTGTACCTTGCTTTTCTCTTGGAGCCATTGCTCTCTATTATTCCACATTCTTATTGTGCTATTTGTCTTGATCCCCCCTGGGAAGAGCAAATCATTCATTTTGGCCAGAATGCTTCATTACCTGGTCATAGTGATTGATTTATAGATTGGCATTTTCAATCATTCACTCAGCAAATATTTATGGAGCATGTATGAGGCACTTCTTTTTTATTTTTATGGATATAACAGTGAGCAAAATAGACTCTCTGCACTTATGGAATTTACTTTCTACTTGGAGAAAACATAAACTAAGTCACTAAACAGAAATGTAATAAAATGTCAGATAATGGTATTAGTTAAAAAATAAAAAGCATGGAAGAGAATTGAAAGGGATAGAGATGATGGAGTGTTGTTTTAGAAAGGAAGTTCATGGAAGACCTCTGTAAAGGCATAACATTTGATCTAAAGGAAGTGAAGGAATAAGAGAAAATAGAGAAAACTATTTTTGGAGAGGCAAAACTACAAGTGCAAAGGCACTGGGGTTGTAGCCAGAAGGGCAATGTGACTAGAATAGCAAGAGTGAAGAGAGTGATAGGGAGTGAGGACAGCCATCACCAGGGGCCAAATCACACGGGGACTTATAGACTATGGTGAAGACTTTAGGTTCTTTGTACATATGAAGAGATGACACTGAAGAGTTTTGAATATGGTAGTGGCCGAGGAGAAGTGAATTAGAAACTTCCTTGAGTTTTGATATGTAGAAGTTAGGAAAGAAAGGATTCTTCTTTACTTTTGGGATGATAAGCTTTGAGGGTGCTATAAGATGGAGCTGCTATAGTCATTTTCCTGGTCACATAGATAGAGGTATTATATCAATGAAATAGAGAAGTTAATATGAAAAGGGAAATTGAAAAAATACAAAACACTGAAATCGGAGATGGATGTAAAGACAAAAAATTCTACCAATATGATAAGACTCTGGATCCAGCCATACCTACGGTTGTGTTTTGGTTTGATTTCTGCTGAGTGTGATTTGTTACCTAAAGAGTCCTGAGTTATCATCATTGTTATGTTGGTGGCCATTACTAACTCTCAAATTTGTATTTATTATTTTATTAGTTATGATTAATAACTAATGACCTCATTTAAATCTCATATTTATTCAGTAAGTTTGGCAGACAGTAAAAAAATCTCTGACTTAGTGGTGAAGAAAGAGACTGGGAGAGCATGCTGTAGTGAGTGATCTGCTCAATGTTAAATGGGTAATAATTGGCACAGCTGGAATTTGAGAGACATTCTATATGATTATAACATCTGTACTTTCCTCGTTACTCTCTGATCGTTTAGTCATTACTGTGATGGTTTTAAAATATGTGATCAAATACTCTAACATCCCTCCTTTTTAAGAGGTTCAGCCTAATTCCCTTTCCATGGAGCATGAGCTGGTCTCCCTGATTTGCTTCTAATGAGAAGAAAAAAACACCAAAAGCATGAGAAAGTACAACTTAGGAATCTAGGTCATAGAAAGCAGTGTGATTTCTCTGCTCTCTCTTGTATTTCCAGGTAGAGCTGGTTGTCAAGTCATGAGGATACTTAGTCAACCTAGGAAGGCCTATGTGATGAGGTACTGAGGCCTCCAGCCAACAGCCATGTGAGTGACTTGCTATGGAAGCTGACACTCCAGCTCCGGCCAAGCAGCCTTCAGATGTCTGCAGCTCCAGCTTACATCCTAATTGCAACCACATCAAAGTCCCTGAGCCAGAGCCACTCAGCTAACCTACACTGAATTTCTGAGGCTAAGGTATTGTGAAATAATAAATGTTTGCTTTAAGCTGTTGTGTTTTAGGGTAATTTATTATGCAGCAATAGATAACTAATACAGTACTTTCTCAGATACCTCCTCAGGCTTGATGCCTTTGCTGATGAGATCAGTTTCAAGACCCCATTATTGTATTTTTAAAAAGCTATATATTCTTCCCTTTAGTGACCAATTAGTAATTTTCAATGGAAGATAATGTCAAAGGTACACACACACACGTGCGCATACACACACACACACACACACACACACACACACACACACACACACACGACTTCACTGCATTTCCATTTCAGAACTGGTCTTTGCTTCTCTGAAGAGGAGTGATTTGACCACAATGATACACTTGAATGCCAATACAACATACAAGAGGAATGCCGGACTTAATAGTTTAGCTCTTTGAACAAGAACTCTAAGGAAAAGGGCAAATAGGCATGAAAATCTGCTTTATGGGTAATATTATTAGACTTGTAGATGATAAGAAAGCTAGGTTTCAATGTCAATAAACATGTGACAAGAATTTAATCAATAATATGAAGAATGGGAACTGATTTAAATATGTAAAATAGGGAGGTGGTAGTATGGTTTATCAAATAATGCCCTGATGGGTTATTATGTAAATGTTAAAATTATTATGTAGAAAAATGCACCAACATGGGAAAATAAGTGAGAATTATGGTAAATAAATAAGATGAATATAAAATTGTGACTATATTTATTATATTTATGTAAATATCATACAAATATGAAAGAGGACAGGAAAGTAAAATTAAAAGAGATACTTGATTAGATCAATAGAATTCTAGATCTCTCTGGGCTTCCACTTTTATTATGTCATTTGTGTGTAATTAAAAAAAAATTGTTTCAATAGCTTTAGGGGGTGCACATGGTTTTTGGTTGCATGGATGCATTGTGTAGTGACGAAAATGTCTAGGCTTTAAGTATACTCACCATTTCCATCTGTGTATATTGTACCCAACAGGTGACTTTTTATCCTTGCACCCCTTTCTACCCTTCCCCTTCCAAGTCTCCAGTGTCCATTATAGCTTTCTATATGCCTTTGCAGATTCTTAGTTTAGCTCCCTCTTATAAGTGAGAACATCTGGTGTTTGGTTTGTCGTTGCTGAGTTAATTCACTTAGGATGGTGTATCCAGTTCCATCCAGTCACTTGTGTAATTGTAAAATGTTGCATCCAAACTGAACTTAATTTTCCAGATATGCCTTCATTTGTGGGACCATTGCCTATGTTAATCTCAAATCTATAGTTTTATTAATGCATTGTGAGTTTTTGATTTCTTACTTAGCTTCAATCTGTGTCTATGCTATAAAGCATCTCCTGTGGGCATTATAGTCTTGGGTTAAATTCCTGAAACTTAACAACTTGGATTAATGTGGTCTGAGGATTTAATATGTGTGAAATCTATTGCTTTGACAAGAGTTGGGCCCAATATTTTGAGAGTTTGTAGTTGAGTGTTTTTCAAATCTTTATTACCCATTATTGCCATAGTAAAAAACTACCTGTGCCTTTATTTACATAATTTAAAAATTTTAAAAAGACTCCTGTGTATATATGCTACTATAGTTCCTCACAAACTTAAACATCAGTAATGCACTGTGGAAAGCTTTCCTGATCAACCCAGATGTGGCCTCAGAATCCTCACCATCATGGAGTCCTGGGGAACCACTATCTTTGAGCTTCATTTCTAAATGTAGCTGTGTGACTAGATCTCACCTGTGAAATGAGAGTGGATTGGGATAAATGAGCTTTCTGCTAACTTCAGTTCCAAGATGATCTGTTATTAACTGCTTTATGAAATGCAAATAGAGATACTTGATGAAAAGTTAAATCTATTTGGGTCATTTTCAAGTGAAGTCATAGGGTTTTTGTTAGCAGATTCTCAAAGATCTTCATTTCTTTTCATTTCCGTTCCCTTTGAGTTGAGATGGCTTGTCATGTGCAGGGTTTCCATGGGGTGCTTTGGAAATAAAAATTTCTTTGGGTGGTAGATTGGATTATTTTCTTCAACTCTTTGCTCCCTCTCAAAAGAATGCATGAAGGGGGACCCAAAAAAACTCCCAGAATTATCTTTCGAAGGGTGGGCCCTTTGTAGTACAGGCATCAGTATAATAGCTACCATTGTTGGGAGAGGCTGCATTCAGCTTCAGTGAATTTTTCGGGGGAGATTCTTTCAACACATTTTCCCATTTCATGGTGAGTGATTTATGAGCCCACCTGCCCACACTGCACTGAGTGTTCAGCAGTTTTTGACCCCAAATGGCATGACTCCTGTGCTCCATCCTCCCTATTTACCTGATCTCACCCTGGGCAACTTTTTTTGTTTGTTTTTCTGGATGAAAAAAGCCCTCTAAGGAAACATTTTGCTGATGTAGAAGAGGTGAAGCAAAAAATGGCAGAGGCACTAAAAACCATCAAAATTGACAAGTTCAAAACTATTTTAAGCAGTGGAAAAAGCATCTCCTGAGAATACTTTGAAGGTAACTGAAGTTTATACATAAAAGAATAAATACACAATTTTTATAAATCAATTCTATTTTGGGGGGTTCCCCTCGTATTTACACTCTTTGCCAAGTGACTTTGACGCCTCTCTGTAGTGGCACCCTCAGTTGACACTGAGGTTGTCCATGTGACTTGCTGTGGCTAATAGAACATGAGAGTATGTGACAGTCAGCAGAACGTTAAATGCTCTTGTATAGTTTGACTTGGTCTCTTGCATTAGAAGAACATGTTCTAGGTAGCTGGTTGAAGGAAAATAAAGTGACATGTGGAACTGATCAGAATGCAGTCTGCAGCCTGGAGACAAGCCTATTCTATTCCAGCCAAGCGTGGTTGAGTCACAACCTTCTTGCATACTCACGAGTATTTTTTTTTACGCATCCACATTGCTGCAAAAATTGACAAATACACTCAGTAAATACAATTGTCTGAAAAGTATATTTTTTGTGCAAGACATCGAGGAGAAAAACAAAAAAACTGCCAATTTTCAGAGGAAAACAGTTAGAAATGAAGGCAAGCTAACAATAATGACAGAGATAAATTTACTCAATAAAGAGAAAACCAATAATAAGTCCTCATTAGAAAAATAAATGTTTGTAAAAAATAATACAACTGCAACACTAGACCTTTCTTATGAGTGTCCTGGGTCTGGATTTGGCATGGTTGAAGATTATCTGTGTCAATGTTTCTTTTCACCAGCCTGAGTAGCCAAGGAAATCCTGTACTTTGGAGAGAATTCTACCTTACCTGTTTCTGATACATGCCAATGATTAATAGTTCCTTCAAAAACCTATCTAAACTCCTTTTCTCCAATATTTCATTAAAAAACAGAGTTGTCCTGAGAGAGTAAAAGATTTAAAGGGAAATTATGCCACTTCTACTAACAGCAGGAAGGAGGTTCAAAAAAGAAAAAAAAGAAGGAGGTTCATGATTGTAACAGTTTTGCACTGTTCTCTAGTCTTGAGTTTTTTTCATTTCATTCAGTCACATACCATCTATACTATTATATATAGTGTATATACATATATATGTATGTTCTTACTTTTCATTTACAAGTTAATTTATTTCATATTTATTGAAGTGGAAATCAGGACTACAGAGTGGCAGAGGCAGGTAGCCATCTGCCAATGTTTGTGTTTCTCCTTCCATGATACGTAATTGTTGCTGGGGAGTTATTCAGGGACCACGTTTTCTTGTTCTTTCCATTCTTTCTAGATATGGCCCAAAGACTGGACCTCACCACTGAAGTGTGAATGGAAGTGAAGTGCTACTTCTGGGCCCAGAATTGTAAGGTGTATGTGTACATTATACATGCTTTTATTCCTTTTGCCAGTTGGAGGCCAACTTCAGGATCTTTGGTGATGGCAGAGCCACAGATGAAAGTTGCCTTGTTTCTTAATTTACCAGGTGGATGAAAACAGGCCACAGATCAAGAATGTCTTCCCTACCCCACCACCGCACACACTGCTCTGTGAGCAAATTCAGTTGTATTGAAACTCAGACACTTTCAAGCTCATTTATTCCACCCTTAAAATAGACGTACAATTACAATAAGGTAGTGACAAAAATAAATATTTAGCTTACTAAAACTGAAAAAAAATACTCATCTTTATACCACCTTTTACCTTGGATACCATCATTGATGTGTGTTTTACACATTGGGAAAGACTGGTGCTTGGATGGACTGATTAAACATCATGGGAACAATATTTTCTTATTCCTAGACTCTTGCTTCTGGTCAATTGGAGTATTCTTTCTTTATTTTTTAATGTTTGAAACCTGCCATTGAGATGTTGCTGACCTTGAAACACTACCAAATCACATCAGTGTTCATTCTGATCCTTGAGAGGAGAACAGTCAAAGCATGAACACTCTGTTATTAATAAAAGGGAGTGACTGACAGGTCAGATGAGACATGTTCCTCCTCAGCAGGCTTTCAAATTGGCAAGTTATTTAATTGAAAGCAGCTAGCTCTCTATTATTCGAAAGTGCTCACTTGTGCTGTTGCCAAGCTGCAGTCACCAGTGATGATCCAACATAACCCAGGGGAAGCTCCAGGAAGAGTTTCCCAGACCTACCCTGATGTTTCTTTTGTGTTTCTTTTGCTACTTTCACAAAGGTACTTGAAGGGAAGGATTAAGTGTTGGGAGTTTCTCTGTCTGGGATATCATGGCATATTAGAGATAGTGATGTTGACTGCTGTTACATACAAGTTCTTTTTGGTATTCTTGGTTAGGCATCATCTTTGGCTCTTGGAATCTCTCTTGTGGCTTTGTTCTCCTCTAGGGTCTTGAAGTCCTTTCCACAAAACAAGTGGGTGGGTCATTAAGAGGGGATTATGTGTAGAATTTTGTGGCGAGCATTTTGTTAAACTGTCTCTTCCAGCAAATGCAGACAAAGAACCAAGATGTTTTTAGGCTGTCTCATGAACCCTCACTCCAGTTCTCTATTTTATTGTGCCAAGATTTCTGGTACCATCCAAGTCCCTTAGGACCTTTCCCCAACTGCTCTATTGTTTGAGAGACCTCTCTAACTTTTCATTCTCATTGCAAATCTGCTGAAATGTCCCATTGGACTGAGTCTTGGCAGAGTCCATTATGATACAGGAAGTGCTTACTTATTTTATGAGCAGTGACCAATGGTTTCCTTTAGTTGTAGACCAAGAATGTATTTCTCTTGCACATTTTTTACTTTTTAAATTTTTAGTTTTTATTTTTTTGAGTTAGCATCTCACTCTGCCACCCAGACTGGAGTGCAGTGGCATAATCATGGCCTACTACAGTCTCAAACTCCTAGGATCAAGCAATCCTTTTACCTCCGCCTCCTCAAATGTTGGAATTACAGGCAGGAGCCACCATGCCCTGCCAAGAGTTTATTTCTAATATGCATGCACAAAGCCCAGTGATTGGTGTGGGCTTATTACAATGTACTTTCACATACAGTTGGCACCACATTGCTATGTTCTCTGTGCATAAGACCCAACACCTGTTTCTATTACTGGAGTAAATTATTGGTAGTCTATTTGGAATTGGCTACTGAGGGCCTGGTGAGGAGAGTCTTGGGTACTATCCTTCCCAGTGGGCTTCCTTAATGTCGAAGCCCTTTAAAGTTCAAGAGTATGAGAGGACCCTAGTGGGGGTGAAAGCCTTTTGAGTCTGTAATACCTAAACATTTTGATATTTGCTGTGACATCCCTGCTGTCTGGCCTCATGTGTTGCCTTCATGCAACCACCTCTGTCTTGATATGTGCAAAAGAGAAATGCACTAAGCATACTGGCTAATTGCTATCTTTGTTTTCTGTATGGGACATCCATACATCCTTCCTTGCTTTATTCTCCTCACTCACTAAGCTTGTGACCTTATTGTTCCTTCTACTAGGCAGCTTCATGGTTAGGAGTATGGGTTCTGGAACTACGCCCCAGACTGGGACCAAGAATTAGTGACTGCTTACTGGTATGATTTGGGCTTTTTTTTTTTAGCTTCTTTAGTCTTTGTTTCCTTATCTGTTTAGTGGAGATGATAATACCACCTTATACATTGGTTGACTAAATGAAATAAGCAATGCATATAAATAATTTAGCGCATACTGAGCAGTGACTAAATGTAGCTATAATTGTTGATCGGGTACTGGCCTTGACTGTTGTAGCTCTTTTGCCTGAGACTTCTCTTGGTTGGAATTTCATCTCTCTGTTATCAGCTCAAGGTTTCACAGAGTGTTTGGGGTAGTCACTTTCTGAATAAACCCACAACTTGGAATTTTCCTTCCCAAATGCTTCCTCATTGGGAAACGACATATGATGATAATAAAAATATGAAACCAATCATGTTGACCACGTGCTGGACTCTGCACAAAACCTGTGCTTCATACATCATCAGATCCCTATACAATTCTGTGGGTTAAGTATCATGATTATTTCCATCTTACAGATGAGAAAACTGAGGCTAGGGTATTTATATAACTTTTCTAGGCTTCACAAATAATAAATGGTAGGGCTAGGATTTAAACCTCCCCCTTCCATCTGTCTGACTCCCAGCTGTTTTGTCCTTGGGACAAAGCAATGTTACAGAAATATAGGTTCTGGGTGGGATGGGGTGATGTGTGCTGCTGCTGTTGCTTTTTTGTTTTCATCTTCTTCTTTTTCAACTAGAGCAAAGTTTTTATAAACATCACTTGGGAAAGGAAAGGGCCCATTGAGGTAAGTGAGTAAGGGGAAAAGAACATCCGTAAATAGCAGGGGGCATCCTGCCAGTTCCATGACTGGAGACCTGACCCAGAGCTTGAGAGAGTCATGTGAGCAGTCCAGTCAGGGAAGGCACAGCTAATGGTCTGTGCAGCTCTCTTCTACTTTCCATGGTGGAGTGTTTCAAATAAAGTGTAGTTCTGACTAAAATGTCTGCCCCATGTACACACACACACACACACACACACGTGCACTCCTTGAGGTTTTGGGCCTCCAGCTTTTGCAGAAGGAGAGCAGGGCATGTTTAATTTAAAGGGACTAAGCCCCTTCCTAGTGGAATATGGTCCATTTGTGGAGACTGTGTATGGAGGGATACTTACTTCTTATTTGTTGAGGTTCATGAGAAAAGTAAGGAATGGGTTGGTGATTCCTCAAACTCTTGGCAAGTGTCGGAGTGGTTGCTTTTCTTCCTCATACCACAGGCTCAGTTTTGTTTGCACAGGCAAGTGTTTTATCAATAATCCAGCTGTGTCTTCTTAACTGTGATTGATGCTACCCTGAAAAAAAAAGGGGTAGAACTTGTAAACCAGTTCTTGGTCTCTCAAAAGTCATTTCTCCTTTTCATCTTTGGTTTGTTGGTGTACAGACTCTACTGTATAAAGTCAAGAAGCCAAATCCACCCTAGAACTCTCAAACTGCTAGGATACAATCCAGGGAGTTAGTTACATGGTATTTGAAGACTGAAAGAGATGAGTGGTAGAAACAGAAACAGCACAGGAGTAGCAGAAGGAAGCACTCACCACCCTTGGGACAAAGTAATGTTACAGAAATATAGGTTCTTGGTGGGGTGGGGGGGATGTGTGCTGCTGTTGGGCGGGTACCCAGACCTGGGGGGGTCTTGCCATGTGTCTGGTCAGGGGCCCCAGAGTAGGGACATTGTAGGGCAGGAGCCCTGAATACTGAAATATGCAAGAGCTATCTGATGAAGCTGAAGCAAGGCCAGGATGAGCTAAAAACAGGAGAGAGTCACTTTCCTATCCCAGTGTCTCCCACCGCAAAATCAAACTGGAGGCTTGTTACCAAGGGCTCCTGGGAAATAATTTCAGCACTGCACAGCAGAATGGAGAAGGTGGACTTGGGCTGAAAGGAATATGAAAGCAACAGGCACCATTGCTATTTCCATGGCTGGGGTGGAGGTCCAGTCAGACATGTAGGTAGACATGTATTTTGCAGGTGTATGAGTTACTTCCTGAGAAGAGATTGAACTGGGTTGGGATAACTGAAGAGAAACTTACTTTAGAGAGATTTATTCTTCCTGCTCAGCAAGCACCATGCATTCAGATAACTCATTTTATAATGATTGGTAGAATTTTGGGGCTTGAAGCCTAGTATAGTCATTGAGCAGTTGACAGTCTTCGTCTCTGTGATCACAAAAGGAGGGGCACATCAGCCTCCTGGGTCACTTCCCGCTTCCCGGAGTAATTAGCTCTATTGAGCTTTTTTCCCTTTTAGCTACAAATCGTCCTAGGCAAAGTATAAGAAAATCTATGGTTGGTCCAGCACCATATCTAATTTCTTGAGAGACTTTGCTTCTCTTTGAATTACCCATTTACTCTTGTGAGAAAATGCCTTAGGTGGGAGAACGAGCCTGGCGAAGAGGAGGAAAGAGAGAACCTGCAATTGTAAATGCTGAGTGGCAATTTCGTTTTCACCAGAGTTGTCACAAGACTGATGAATGGTCCCCTGCAGCATGTGACTGATATTCAAATCTCCCTCAGTTCCAAGCCCAGGCCTGCCTCACCTATGTGTATCCAGAGACAGTAGGTGGTGCTGTGGTGTTACAGGATTAAAGGAGGAGGAGAGAAAATGCTATGGAGGAAAAAATTTTTGGAAAAAAGCAGGGAGTGGGAGGACTGGCTTAGAGAAGAAGAGTAATATGAATATGTATTCTCATTCAATGTCTTTTCAATTCAGGTGAGCATTTTCCTTTTCTGTTCTGGACATGCATAGAAAAATCCAATTACAGATGCAAGCTACATAGAGTTCTTTTCAATCAAATTTCAGATGTGTGTTAGTGGCATCCTGCTCACCGGATGTGCTTAGTGTATCTCTGGCAATAGATGTTTGGCTTCTCCTTTCCCCTCTCTCATTTTTCTTATTTATTTTCTCCCTCCTTACTGTTCCCCTACTCTCTCATTTGAATTTTACAATCTTCTCCTTTCTGACACCCATTTAATTCAATTCAGTCGTTTTCTGAGACACTGTGTAGTATCTGAGAGAAAAGGGGGAACAAAATAACTTTCTTTTTTTTTAATGGAAGGTAAAACTAGCCCCTACTAAGTGCTAGGAACCGAGCTGGGTACTTTTCCACTTGCTTTATTTATCCCATTGAAATGTTCAATTTATTCACTTACATGATCAGTTTTTTCTTTGTTTTTTTTTTTGAGTACTCACTATGGCCTGTGCTCCCAGAAGCAAACAGGAGCATTGGAGAGCCCCCACCTCCTTGTGTATCTTCTCTCTTGCTTCTGGGTCTGAATCCTGGTTCTGCGGTGGCAGATTTAACATGGCTTTCTCCCATATCCTTGCAACTCTGGAGTCAGACTGCCTGAGCTCAACTCCTGATTCTGTGATTTCCTAGCTCTTGGAAGTTGGGCAAGTTACCTAGTTGCTCAGTGTTCTGGTTTTGTCTATGAGAAAATGAAATAATCATTTCTACTTCAAAAAATAGTCTTGAAAACTAAATGAGATGCTACACGCAAATGTCTGGAATAACAACTAACATAGCAAGTACTCAATAAACTGAAGATTTAATCATTGTCATCGCCATCTCTGAATTTAAAAGTTGCTACCTTTGGAGTATGAAAGGTAGTATCTTGCCTATTTTCTTTGCCTTCAGAAACGCCTCTGAGGTATACACCAGATAAAGAAGGAGAAATTCACTTTTGCTAAGAGGAGTCAGGGAAGGCTGTATGGAAGAGTCTGAATTACAGCTGCCTTTGTTGTGAGGAAATTTGGCGGTGAACTTCTTAAGCCAAGAGTCATACACTTTACAGAGAATCAGATGAAACCCGTGTTCCTTGTCCCCCGTCATTTTTGTTTCTGCATATTTTGCAAGCCATTTCAGTGGGATCACATAATCCCTGAAGTCAAGCATGAACATTTTGGGAGACACAGACCCTGCGTTTAGAATCCCTGGTTTGATGTTCCTTGCTGGTTGAAAGTTCTCTGTCAAAACAATGTACAACAATTAGAGAATTTAGCAGTGCTGTTAATGCCCCACTCAGATCCCTGAGACTTTAGTGGGGCTCCCCTCTCCAGCTACTGTGGGTGTTAACTGTTAATGACTCATAACTGCCCTTCTTTCCTGAGGCTCATGGGAGCGCCAGGCCAGGAGATGTCCCCTGCCTTCCCAAACACAGAGGTGGCTTTCAGCGATGATTGGCTAATGCAGAGTATAGTGGTCCACTTCCTTTGCCTCTTGTTGGTTCAGATTCTGTGATACAAGTTGTGCCTCTGAGCCTCATGACATCAGTTTGAGAGCATTCCTGAAAATACATTTGCCTTGCTGCCTCTTTGCCCTACCTCACCTCGCTTGCACCCCTGTAGATTTCGCCTAAGAGCACTTCTTCAATAAATCACTTGCACAGGGCTCTCTATCTCAGCTCTGCTGGAAGGGACCCAACCTAAGGTAGAGAGGAACTTGAGATCATTACACTGAGGAGCTAAAAATGAGAATACTGACCATCAGTGCAATGGATTAGGGCAGAAGGGCAGCTGCATGGAGACCCAGCTCCTCTCTTTTCTTCTGTGTTGTTCCTTTCCCCCAACTACTCCTATTGTCCTGTGTTACTCTGGTTGGTTCTAAATGTTTGGGACAAATTTGGGGGGAGCTCACCTACAGCAAGTGGCATAAGTGGTTGCCTTGAACCTCTCCAATTTCAGGCCAGAGTTTTTCTCTGGAGCCATAAGAAGTCTCCTGTGCAGAGATAATCCCTTAATCAGGCTGTGGAAGGGCAATGATTAATGTATTAGGGCTGGGGAGGCCCTATCCTAGCAAGCAGTTTCTTTTTGACAGAAAACAGACTAGGAAGATAAGAGAGAGAGTGCAGAATCACGTTTTGGTGTTTAGTTTGGCAGTCCACAGCTCATTTTAATTACTCTGAAATAATTATCTCTGTTACACAGCTGGGTTTGTCTTTGCACAATTTGTGAGTCATTCTTCCACGTATGAATAAATCAAGCAGTTGAAAAGAAGGGCTGGAACCCAGTGACATGTGAAAAAGGTTCCATGGTAAAGGTTCAGAAAATGGCAAACTTTGGACCAGAAACAGAAGATTGATCTGGAACATCATGTTTTGGTGCCTGAAGCAAAGAGCACTAGCCACTGAAATCAGAAACAGATGAGTCTTGAGGCTATTTTAGAAGATCTGTCAGAGTTGAGCGAGGGGAGTGGCACTGGAAGCTAATGGAAAAGGGATAGTCACCAAGGAGGGCCCTACAGCATAGTGGTCAAGAGCACAGGTTTTGGGGGCTGGCAGGTTTTGAATTGGAGTCCATATTTTATCATTTACCATTTCAGTTACTTTGAGCATATGTCATTTTTCAAAGTATCAGTTTTCTCATATTACAAAGTTAGAAAATTTTTGATGCCATATCACCTTCCTTCCATATGTGGCTTCTCTCGTAAGTGCTGGATTAACCTGTTGCTGCTAAGGGCTTAAGGAGAGGATGGCATGTGGTGCACCTCTGCCCTAGCCGTTGCCCTTGGAAGACCTTACTAATCAATCACAACTCTCTCTGTTCTTGGGCCTGATTGTGATGTTAGAGTTCTTCTTCTCAAACAGCACTTCTAGCAGTTACCTCTAATCTAACTGAGTTGGGGTTAATTGAAAACAAGCGGCCATTCCTGGTTTAAGCTTTATTGGTTATACTTAATAAATTTCATAAATAAAGGAAAAAATTTTTCTCTTCTTTGAAGTTTGATATTCCCATCTGTAAAACAAGACATTTGAAGAAGATGCTCACTAAAGGTCTTTCTAATTTGATATTCCAGTATTTTAAGAGATAGAGAAGTGGATCCATTTGTTCATTTGATGCCCTGCAGACAAGAACTTAGTTTGTAAAGCTGGGGCTGCTCTTCTCCTAAGAGGCATGAGAGCAAAGCCAAGAAACCAGGGGTCAGAACTGTGAGTATCCACACGCTCAACTCCATTCTCCCCAGTGCCCTCCAGCCTAGCTCTCTTACCATGTCCCTAACCTGATGGACTAGCTCCCACGTAGTCCCAGGTGGTCCCATTCTCAGTAACAGTCCCTGGCTCCTGCCCTGGTAGAATGGATTCACAATCGAAGGAACTGCCTTCATTTCAAAGTCACCTTGTGTGGATCCTGCCTATTTGCTTATTCATGAGGCCTTCCTGTCTAGCCTGGAAATCTTCTAGCAGAAACAGACTTTGATCCCAACTTTTGAATAATGATGCTTGCATTGCTCTTAAAGATCCACTTAACTTTTAAATTATACAGTTAATATGCTTTTATGGCAGTAAAATTAGAAAATATAGATAAAACAAAGGGCAAAATTCACTGGTTGTATATTATTTGTCCAACTTTTTCTGTGTATATGTGTACATTTATTTAAAATATTTTATGGACACCTTTTAATGAACATATTTCTGTTTATAAATATATTCTACCTAATTGTTTAGAATGCTGTCATATTGTTTTATTTGTTCTTCTGCTATGACTTGCCTTTTGTTCAATTAAACATGTATTTAGTACCTACTCTATGATGTGCTGAGTACTTAGTTTCTGTGCCCTCTACAGAGCCTAAGAGCTAACAGATGTGACAAACTGATACAGATAGGTACAAAGTTTTGGAAGAATACAGGTTCCTATGGGTTGAGTTGAGCCTAGAAGGAAAAGTCTTTAAGGGGGAGAAAGGTCTTTCAAACAGAATCTGTGAGGTTGCATGGATGAGGAGCAGGGCTTGCTTGAGTTTAGGGTGTGCAGAAGGGCATGGAGTCACATGACAGTTAATTTTATGTATCAATTTGGCTGGGCCACGGAGTGCCCAGATTAAACAACGTTTTTGGTGTGTCTGTGAGAGAGTTTCTAGTAGATATTACTGTGTCATTTGGTAGACTCTGTAAAGTGTATTGCCCTCCCCAGTGTGGATGGGCATCAGCCAGCTCATTGAGGCCCAACTATAGCAAAAGGTGGAAGAAGGAGACATTTACCCCCTTTTTTCCCCGCCTCGCCGCATCAGCTAGGACATCTCATCTCATCTTCTTCTGCCCTCAGGTTGAGATTTACATCATCAGCTCCCTTAGTTCTCAGGTCTTGGGACTTGTACTGAATCACACCACTGAATTTCCTGGGTCTCCAGCTTGCAGGTGACATATTTTGGGACTTCCCAAATTCCATAATTTCATGAGTCAATTCCTCATAGTAAATTTTTTTCTCTGTCTTTCTCCCTCTCTCTCTCTCCCCTCCCCCATTCTGTTCTTCTGTAGAATGCTGACTTACACAAGTAGGAATCAAAAGCTGAAGCAAAGACTATAAATGCTTTGTTCATGACTATGTCCACTATCATATAGTAGGTAATTAATTATTATTTAATATGTGAATCAATTCCTCCAACATTGTTCCCCATCTCCTTTTTGAACTTTAGACTCAGTATCAGTCAGAATAGGGTACTCAACCAGGTTTGACTCAGATTACCTAAGGACAGATACTGTCCATGTCCTTCCTACAGCTCTTTGGACTTTCCATCTTATTTCATGTGGGCCAGACTTCTGACCAACATTTTCCACTTCTGTTGTGCTGTGGGCTTCTTTGATGGTTTGAGCATACTATGACTGCAGTGTCAGAGAATTAGTGCCCTCTGGGAACAGTTACTGTCCAGTGATTTACTGGAGTTGGTTGGTACATACCACCCCTTGGGGGAAAACTTGAAGGTACCCTAGATCTCAGAATTTCCTGGGGATATTGAGTTCCAGTTACTCCGAATAATAGCTTGCCTTTTATTGACTGTTTCCCCCAGCATTTCTCATACTCGACTCCCTTACTGGTGTTTTCCAGGATTCTGTTCTACATAAACTATTTGCTTTCAAATCCTTATCTCTAGGACTGCTTCTTAAGAGTGACAGCATTGTGTAATCTTATGGGATAAGCCAGAGAGGGCTGACTGATCTTTCTGTAATTATGTCTGGTTAAAATAACCTGAACCAGGACTGAGCTCATAAACTGAAGTATTTTTTCTGGACTCTATTTCCTGACTAATAGCATAGAGTGTGATAAACTAATTTGCATCCCTAGGTGGGATGTAGCAAAAATGATCTTGTTTCCATGCATCATAAGGTAATGTAGATATCATCAAAAGGCATTTGCTTGGATGTGAAGCAATAGTAAAGCCCCTGTTGGTTTCATTACTATACATGCCAAACTTTATTTTACAAAAAATGATTCCAAAAGTGAAAATATTAGCATGTAGCTACATCTCAGCTGGTTGGAAAAGAGGAGTTTGTATTTGATTTCTGTAAAGTTTACAAATTCTAGGACAAAATGGTTTAGTTAAGGAAAAAATATTTTTAAATGAAATTTGCATCTGAGATATTATTTTTATGTATTTTGTTTCTTTTTGAGTGACAAGGAAATCTAATATGTATAATCTGTGTTACAACAGGTTAAAAAGTAAAGGGTGTTCACTTTAGTCTGGAATGGACATGATCAGAGTTTATAAAACCAGTATGCCAGCGTGCTTACATAAATTATCTCATTTAATTGTCTCTAGGACTCCCTGGTAAGTAGCATTATTCTAGTTGGGCAGATGAGAGACAGAATCCTGAGAATAAGTGCTAAAGCTGAGAATTGACTAGTCTATCTGATTCTGGTACCTGTGTTATGTCCCCTCATCTAAGCAATTCCCCTAATTCCTTAATAATGTGTTTTTAGACATACTTTCCTCATTTTTCAAACGTGGCACCCATGGCATAGAAAACAGACCAAAGCTGATGAACCTGTGTCATTTTCTCACATTTATTTAATATGTTTCTATTATGAGCACCTAATACAAGCACTTTGTTAGATGCTGGGGATACTGTCGTGAACAAGTCAGATATGCTCCCAGACTTTGTGGAGTTTATGTAAATTCTGCAATAAAGTACAAGCACATCAGGAGTAGTAAACACAATGATGTAAGATAAGGCAGGGGGAATAATCTAGATTGGGTGGTCAGAGGCAAGAGGCTATTCAAGTTGGGTCCTGAATGGCAAGGATCTGGGGAAGGGGTGTAGGCAGAAGGAATAGAGGGTACACAGATCTTGCCCTGGAAGCAAAGGCCAGTATGACTAGAGCACTGTGGGTAGCAGAGTCAGACAGGAGGTATGGTGGGACAGGAGCCAGTTTATTTGGGTCTTGTAGACTAAAGTAAGAAGTTTGACTTTCTTCCAAATGTAAAGAGAAATTATTGAGTTTTTTTTTGGGGGAGGTGGATGGCCTGATCTGATTTATATTTTTCAAAGAGGGGTTAGTACACTTTGTTATGGGCTGAAACGTAAGTATTTTAGGCTTACCACTCAATTCTGCTTGAGCATAAAAAAGCCATAAATAATGTGAAAAAAATAATGAATAGGTGTGTTCTAATCAGTTGTTACTCATGAAAATGGGTGGCTAACTTGGGGTTCAAAAGGTTGCTTTACTACTGTGTGAGATTACAGGGGAAAAAATAGAAGGCCAAGACCATCAAGAAGGTTTATGCAGTGACTCTGGTAGGAGATGATGGTGGCTTGTATCACAGTGGTAATAAATTAGATAGGGAGAGGACTAACTTGGGTTCTATTTTGGTGGGAGAATTGAGGGCTTGCTGAAGGATGGGAAATGAGAGTTGAGGAAAGAAAGAAGATATGGAACTTGGACAACTGGATGATTGGTGCCATTTCCTGAGATGGTAAACATTGAGGGAGGAGCATTCTTTACTTTTAGAGTCTAGTTCAGGTCTGCTTTTAGCATCTGTGGTTGGGGTTTTGGTAATGCTTATTTTGTTTTAAGTGGAAAATTTTCCAGGAATCTCAACATTCAGGTGAATAGACTTTCAACAGGACTCTATGAAAATGCTTCTGGATGATTGCATAGGAGCTAGAAATATTAGAGCACATCCTGTTATGGCTCTGATCCAGATATACTTAAGCATGTATAAACCTCTCCACCTCCACTAATTGGAAGCCATTGGAATAAAGTGATTACAATACTTTAGTGGTATGTGCCCCACAGGAGATAGCACACTGCTATATTTAAAATAGATGCTCAGTATGTGTTAGAAAAATTGAACTGTTAAATATGCTCTTATGCCTTATTAGAGATCATGTGGTTCTGATTCATATACAGTGGGGTTGGGACTCATACCATCTTTGACTTTCTTTGTCCAATAAGTTCAGGGTAAATGTAATTACAACACTTCCAAGTATAATAGAAATAAATGATTTCCTTTACTTTTCCAATGTGTTTCTTTTCATGTGTGTGCCGAGTTGACAAAAATTCCCTGGGTGGTGTGCAGAAGTCCTAAAGGAAAAAGTGAATCCCTGAGCTATGTGACTTTGGAGGTATTGTATGGCTGGGAATTTTCCTCTCTACTTTAGAAACATAAACCTTGGGGCAAAGTATATGTACTTTAATGATTCCTGGAATATTAAGAATCAGATGACTAAAGATAGATTAAGGGATGATTCTGCAGTTTCATAGTCAAATTCTGTGCGTTTATAGTGTAATTCTCTTGCATAGCAAGTAATCTCACTCTACCTCATGATATCACTGAGATCTTTAGGAAGACATTTATGGCATCAGATAAGATACCATTTCCACAGCAGTCATAATTTTGGAAGATTCTGGGTTTTGGGGGTAACTAAAAATGTGACTGAGACTCCATGTGAGGCAGAACCTAAGAAGAATTTACTTGTTCCCTGACACTCTATTTTCCATAGGAACTAAGGAATGAATGCTCTGGTTGGTACATAGTTAAGAATGAGAAGACTCACAAGGATTTTCTAAGAGAACTCCAAAGTCACATAGCTCAGGGATACACATTTTCCTTTAGAACTTTTGCACACCACTCAGGGAATTTTTGTCAACTCTGCACACACATGAAAAAAAAAATCACATCAGGGAAAGAGAAAAGTAAAGGAAATGATTTACTTTCCAGTTTTCTCTCCAACAGTCAGTCCCTTTTCCATTGTGATATTCATAAAATAAAAGGGAAGGGAGGAGAGGTTTCTGAACCAGTTGTCCATGCGGTTTTGCTCTTTGTTATTGCAATTGGCTCATGACAGGTTTCTCACCACCCAAGCTGCTTACTGTGAACTCTGAAGCACCTAGATTTTGCGTGACAGAGTGGGCAAAACACACTGTATACTTTTGCTTTAATACTTCATCCCTGAGTTACATTTTGACACATTATGGCACTAAAGTTCTTGTTTGTCAGGACTGTCAATGATCCTAAATTCTAGAAACATGTTCAAAAAAAAAGAAAGAAAGAAAAAGAAAAAGAAAAGCATGTTCACTTAACAGATCTATTTTAAAATGATTAACTAGAACTGAAAATAACAAAGTGTAGATTTTCTGAAGCAAGGTGGAAGCTGCAGAGAGAAAGCAGGTGAAAGTTTGAGTTATGAAACCATATATATAATACCAAACTGCTATATGATTAGTTATATTATTTTTCTACCAACCTATGATGAAGTTTGGTGAGTTGCATGTTCATAACTGTCACATTTTTAAAAAACTGCCAGTCTGAAAATGTATTCACTGGCAATGACTCTGAAAATCAGTTTCTTAGCAATACTATCAGCAATTGACTTATAGGAGTAAGCACAAAGTTATACGAATTTTGTGACTTTTATAATTATTAAACTGTTCATGTAGTTTCTTTTACAGTTGAATTAATTTTTAGCATATTTTGTGCCCGGTAACTTCTGTTAACTCACATAGTTATGCCACCTTCTTATTTTGTAGTCAAACTGAAGATCTCCCTGGGATTTGGTTACTGAACTTTTCCCTTTCAGGCTATAAAAATTAGTACAGAATTGACCTAGGTTTCTTAGTTGGTTAATTGCGTGATTTTTTTTTTGTACTTAGTAATGATGTATTGGTAGGGGACGTTATCATTAGAATCTCTGTGCTGGGGAGTTGTGTATCAAGCCCTCAACAGTCTTTTGATAAGTTTTCAAAATGAGTTGTGAATTTGCCTAATCATACATACATATGTATGTTTATATTTATTTTGAATAGATAATACATTCGCATGACTTTTCAAAAATTATAGTGTCATGCAGCAAATATTTTGTTACCTCTTTCTTCTGCCCTCTTTTCATTACCCTCAAACAAAAGTTATATTTCTTTTATGTACTTTTAGAGATGTTTTTATGCACCTAAAAATGGATAAAATATACACTCTCCTTCTTACAGTATATGTGATGACATCATCACATATACTGTATTGACCTTGTTTTATGTTTTTCACTCGATAATACAACTTGCAGATCTTTTTGTCTCACCTTAAAAAAATAACTGTATGTAGTTTCACTCTCAACTAACCCACATTCATTCATCTTAGGTAGTAATTTGTCGTGATGAATTGTAAAACAGTTGGCTGAGATCCAGATTTGTCTAAGCCATTTGTCTGGTCTCTCAATCCATACCTGTTGCATGTCTACCTGAGAAGAAGCATGGCAGTGTGGCCACTGTATCAAAAAGGCAATGAGGTTAGTGTATCTTCATTTGATTTTAGGAGAGCCGTGTTCTAAAGAAAGGCATTTCCATTTCTAAATGCTCTCAAACACCTTTTAAATATTTTCTTATGAAATTGTGCAGACAACCAACATCTAGTAAATCGTTTCTCTTTAAAAATCCTTCTCTAACAAAGAACGTCATACCATATGTTCTCACTCATAAGCAGACCCTGAACATTTACCATAATACTGTAAGAAAGGTATTGGTAGTAGCAGGATACTGCCAGGGTGGGAGGGGTGTGAGGGGGATACAACATCAATAAGGGTACCTTATCTCAAACCAGGCAAAGTGGGGACCAAAGGGAGGCCCAAACTTTACCTGTATGATGTTCACTTGTATACCTAATCCTGAATTGTACCCCGCTTCTTTTAAAAAAATAAAAATTCTTTTCTCTCTTCCTCTTCAAGGAAACTCTCCCATCCCCTACAAATGCAGGGATGCCTAGTGGCATTCCTGCATAACAACTATAAGCTCTTGCTGAAGCCCCAGTGTGCGTTTCTTGTCTGTGAACCTCAATCTCCAAGTCATGTATGACTGCTTCAGCTATTATTTATCTAATCACTTACTGTAGTTACTTTATTTTTATCAGACAGATGGTAATTTTCTGTTATAGAGCTGTTCTTTGCACAATTCAAGGGGGTGCCATTCATAATGTAGCCCCTATAGATTTGTATATTTATACAAATAATACAGTAGTGCCCCCTTGTCTCTGGTTTTGCTTTCTACAGTTTGAGTTACCTGTGGTCAACTGTGGTCTGAAAATAGGTGAGTACAGTATAATAAGATATCTTGAGAGATAGAAAGAGACCATATTAATATAATTTTTATTACAGTATATTGTTATACTTGTTCTATTTTATTATTGGCTGATGTTGTTAATCTCTTATCTAAATTATAAATTAAACTTTATCATAGGTAAAGAAAAAAGCAGTATATATAGAGTTTGGTACTATTTACAGGGTCAGGCATCCACTGGGTGTCTTGGAACATGTCCTCTGTAGATGATGGGAGGGCAACTGTATATATTATACATTGCTACATTTTTTCTTAAATGTAATATACAATATAATATTTAAAATTATAATATAATGATGATATATAATTATACATATTCTATATAATTACATAAATATTAATATATATATATTGTGTGTGTGTGTGTGTGTGTGTGTGTGTGTGTGTGTGTGTGTGTATAAACACGAGGGGAGACCCCCCAAAACAAATTTATTTATAAACAATTGTGTATTTATTTTTGCATGCTTAAATTTCACTTATCTTCAAAGTACTCTCCGTTTGATGCAATACATCTATTAAGATACTTTTCCCACTACTCACAACAGATTTTGAACTCATCAATTTTGATGCTTTTTAGTGCTTCTGCATTTTTTGTTTCACCTCTTCTACATTGGTAAAATGTTACCCTTTGAAGATTTTTTCATGTGGGGGGAAAAAAGTTGCTTAGGATGAGATTGGGTGAATAGGGAGCGTGCGGCATGGGGGTCATGGTGTTTTTGGTCAAAAACTGCTGAACATTAGTGCGGTGTGGGCAGGTGCACTCCTAAGTCACCCATCATGAAATGGGCAAATGCAATGAAAGAATCTCCAAAAAGAAATTCACTAAGGCTGAATGTAGCCTCTCACAACAATGCTAGCTGGTACACTGATGCCATTGGGTTCCTAGAATGTTTACCTAATGGGAGATGCCTGTATTACAAGGGGCCCACCCTCCGAAAAATAATTCCTTTTTGGGGGGTCCCCCATTCATATAGCGGTGTGTGTGTTGGGGGGTATTATACCTATATACACAGATATATTTGTTACAACAGTTTTCCAGCAGGTGCTTTTCAAGTATCTTGAGAAAGGGATGCTTTCTCCCATTTGCACAAACACTAAATAAAGATCAATGGCTCTGTTCTCTGTGGTAAAAACGATGCAAACAAGATAGGAATTGACATGCTATACTCCCAGACTAGCATCTATTGTAATTTGTGCTAAGGATCCACATATGAGCAAAGCCCTGTCTTGCTGTTCTTGCTCTGCGCATACGTGACAAATTCTGCTTTATCATCCTTAAAATATTTCTAAAATCTAACTTCATTTTCTTCTTTTCTGTTTTGAAATCCCAATGGACCAAATTCACTTTATGTGTTTTATCTTCCATGATAGTTCCTGTTGTCAATTTTTCAGAGCTATGGGGGATATAGTATGTCATGGGCCCTGTATTGAGGACTGAGCGCATTCTGTAGAATTCAGAATTCAGCAGTACTGATCAGTGCCATGATATGAATAAGTACAGAGCACATAGGGAAGACAGAGTAACATCCCAGCAAGTCTGCCATTTGAGGTAAGTCCTGAAAGAGGAGTAGGAAATTTCAATTGGAGAAGATATTACAGGCATTTAAGGCAAAGGTATGAAGATCTGTGACAATGATGACTGATGTAACATAACTGAAGGGGGATGGCAGAAGGGGGGAAATAAATCTAGAAAATTGAGTCAATTATAAATATCCTTAAATGCTATGTTAAATAATTTGGAAATTATTCTGAAAGCAGCAAGGAATTATTGCAGGATTTTAAGTTGCAATGTCATAAAATGAGATTTAAGTTTTAGATGGATCACTGTTAAAATTATGTTCTGAAGATGATTGGATATTTCTTGGGACTTTGCTGCCAGGCAAGAGAGAAAAGCTAAGTAGCTGAATTAGGGCAAGGACAATGCACACAAAACAGGTGAGGCGGGACCAGTTCAAAAGATAATCCTTTTAAAAATTATTACTTTTTTACTTTTTATGTATTTAGGGGGTACTTGTGCAGATTTCTTGAATGCATACATTGTGCAATGATGAGCTCTGGGCTTTTAGTTTATGCAGACCCTGAATAATGAACTGTACCCAATAGGGAATTTTTCGACCCTCACTCCCTCCCTCCCATCTTTTGTAATCCCCATGTCTATTATTCCACTCTGCATGTCCATTTGTACCCATTGTTTAGCACCTGCTCACAAGTGGTGCTATTTGACTTTCTGAATTATTTTACTTTTTAGCCTCCAGTTTCATCCATGTAGCTCCAAAAGCAATGTTTTTATTCTTTCTATGACTTAGTAGTATTCCATAGTATATATATCTCTCTCTACATAGATATATACACCACATTTTCTTTATTCAGTCCTCTGCTGATGAACACTTCGATTGATTCCATATCTTTGCTATTGTAAATAGTGCTGTGATAAACATAGAAGAGCAGGTGTCCTTTTTATATAATGATTGCTTCACAAGATAATTTTTTTGTTTGTTTATTTCAATAGTTTTAATGGGTCCAATTAGTTTTGAGTTATATGGTTGCATTGAATTGTGGTGAAGTTGGCTTGGGCACATTGGACTTGATAGGTAATTTTTTGTACCTCCACCCCTTCCCTCTGTTTCCCTTCTGAGACTCCAAAGTCCATTATATAATTTTCTATGTCTTTTCCAATCCTTAGTTTAGCTCTCACTTATAAGTGAGAACATACAGTGTTTGGTTTTCTGTTCCTGTTAGTTTACTTATGATGATGTTCTCCAATTCCATCCAAGTTGCTGCAAAAGACGTTATGTCATTCTTTTTTGATAGCTGAATAGTATTCCATAGTGTATATATACCACATTTTAATTATCCACTGATTGATGGGTATCTAGGTTGATTCCACATCTTTTCAATTGTGAATTGTGCTGTGATGAACATGTGGGTGCAGGTGTCTTTTTTTAAATTTATTTATTTTGTTTTATAATCAATATTTTTTATTATGATATTGTGGGCTACAGTTAAGGGTTAGGTATACAAATATGCTTTGTTCAGGCACCCTTGTTGATAAGAGGTGTCTCTTCGTCCCCAGACAGATATTTACTACCGTTAATCCCATCTCCCTTCCCCTCCCTCCCCATGGTTTTCCACCACTGTCAGTCATTTTCTTATAGTATTACATTGGATGTTTAAGGTTCACTATATGAGTGAGAATGTGTGATACTCAGATCTTTGTTTCTGTGAGAGGTCACTCAGTATTATAGACTCTAGTTTCATCCAGGTTGCTGCGAAATTCACGATTTTGTTCATTTTTACAGCTGCGTAGTATTCCATCGTGTATATGTGTGTCTTTTTGATTTAACAACCTCTGTTCCTTTGGGTAAATACCTATTAGTGGGATTACTAGATCAAATGGTATATTTACTTTTAGTTCTTTGAGAAAACTCTATACTGATTTCCTCAGATGTACTAATTTACATTCCTACCAACAGTGTATAAGCATTCCCTTTTCTATACTTCCATGCCAGCATCTATTGGTTTTTGATTTTTTAATAATGGCCATTTTTATCGGTGTAAAGTGATATCTTATGGTGGTTTTGATTTGCATTTCCTGATGATTAGCGATGTTGGGCATTTTTTCATGTTTGTTGGTCATTTGTATATCTTCTTTTGAGAGATGTCTGTTCATATTGTTTGCCCACTTTTTAATGGGGTTATTTGCTTTTTTCTTGTTGATTTGTTTGAGTTCTTCGTAGATTTTGGATATTAGTCCTTTGTAAGTTGTATAGTTTGCAAATATTTTCTCCCATTCTGTAGGTTGACTATTTGCTGTGTTGATTATTTCTTTTGTTGTGCAGAAGCTTTTTAGTTTAAGTTCCACTTATTTATTTTTGTTTTTGTTGCATTTGCTTGTGGGATTTTAGCCATAAATTCTTTGCCTAGATCAAAGTCCATAAGAGTGTTTCCTAGGTTTTCTTCCAGGATTTTTATGATTTCAGGCCTGAGATTTAAGTCTTTAATCCATCCTGAGTTAATTTTGGTATATGTCAGGAGATAAGGATCAAGTTTCATTTTTCTGCATGTAGCTATCCAATTTTCCCAGCACCCTTTGATGAATAGGGTGTCTTTCTCCAGTGTATTTTTTTGTCTACTTTGTCGAATATCAGTAGGTTGTAGGTATTTGGGTTTATTTCTGAATTCTCTATTCTATTCCATTGGTCCATGTGTCTGCTTTTGGACCAGTATCAAGCTGTTTTGTTACTACAGCCTTGTGGTATAATTTGAAGTAAAAAAATGTGATGCTTCTTGCTTTTTTATTTTCTTCTTCTTAGAATTGCTTTGGCTATTCTGGTTCTTCTTTGGTTCCATATGAATTTTAGGATTTTTTTTTCTGATTCTGTGAAAAATGATATTGTTAGTTTGATAGGGATTGTATTGAATCTATAGATTGCTTTGAGTAATATGGTCATTGTAACAACGTTGATTCTTCCAGTCTATGAGCACGGGATGTTTCTCCATTTGTTTGTGTCCTCTACAGTTTCTTTCATCAGTGTTTTGTAGTTCTCCTTGTAGAGACCTTTCACCTCCTTGGTTAAATATATTCCTAACTATATTAGCTTTTTGATGGCTACTGTAAATGAAATTGAGTTCTTGGTTTGACTCTCAGCTTGGTTGATATTGGTGAATAGCAGCGCTACTAATTTGTGGGTGTTAATTTTGTATCCTGAAACTTTACTAATTCATTTATCAAGTCTAGGAGTCTGTTGGAGGAGTCTTTAGGATTCTGTAGGTATAATAACTAGGTATCTATGCAGGTTGGCATACATAGATAGTTTGAACTCTTCTTTTACACTTTGGATATACTTTATTTCTTTCCTCTGCCTGATTGCTGTGGCAGGACTTCTAGTACTATGCTAAATAGGAGTGGTAAAAGTTGGCATCTTTTCCCTGTTCTAGTTCTGAAGGGGAATGTATTCATTGCTTCCTAATTCAGGATGCCATTGGCTGTGGGGTTGTTATATATGGCTTTTATTATTTTGATGAATGTTTCCTCTATACCTATTGTGGTCAAGGTTTCTTATGAAGGAATGCTGGATTTTGTTACATGCTTTTTTGTGTGTATTGAAATTATCATACGATTTTTGTTTTTAATTCTGTTTATGTAATGGATCATATTTATTGACTTGCATATGTTGAACCACTCTTGCATCCTTGGAATAACACCTACTTGGTTATGGTTTTTTTAAATTATTTGTTTAAAATGTGCTGTGAATTTGGTTTGCTAATTTTTTTTGATGATCTTAGCCTTTATCTTCATAAGAAATATCTGTCTCTAGTGTCCTTTTCCCAGGCCTTGGTATCAGAGAGTTACTGGATTCATAAAATTAGTTAGGGAGGATTCCTTCCCCTTCAGTCTTGTGGAATAGCTTCAGTAAAATTGGTGTCAGTTTTTTCCTTGAAGGTTTGGTAGAATTCACCTACAAGTCTGTGAGGTCCTGGACTTTTTGTTGTTGTTGATTGACTTCTAATTACTGTTTCAATATCACTACTCATTATTGATTGGTTCAGGGTTTCTATTTCTTCCTGATTCAAGATTAGGGTATTATATGTTTACAAAAATTTATCCAGTTCCTCTAGATTGTCTAGTTTGTTTACATAGAAGTGTTCATAATACTCTTGAATGATCTTTTGAATTTCCATCCTATCAGTTGCAATGTCTATATTTTCATTTCTGATAGAGCTAATTTGATCTTTCTTTGTTTCTTAATTAATCTAGCTAGTGGTCTATAAATTTTGTTTATCTTTTCAAAGAACTGAATTTTTGTTTAATTGATCCTTTGTATTCTTTTTATTTAATTTTATTTAGTTCTCCTCTGATCTTTGTTATTTCTTTTCTTCTGCTAGCTTTTGATTTGGTTAGTTCATGCTTTTTTAACTCCTTTAAGTGTGATGTTATGTTGTTGATATGCAATCCTTCACTCTTATTAATGTAGACCTAAAGTGCTATAAATTTTCCTTTGAGCATAACTTTGGCTATGTCTCAGAGGTTTTGATAACTTGTTTCATTGTTGTTATTTGTTTCAAAGAATTTTAAAATTTCCTTCTTAATTTCATTGTTGACACAGAAATCATTCAGGAGCAGATTGTCTAACTTCTATGTTTTTGTTTGGTTTTATGAGTTCTTCTTGAAGTTAACTTCTAGTTTTATTCTGCTGTGGTCTGAGAATGTGCTTGATATGATTTGATTTTTAAAAATTTATTGAGACTTGATTTGTGGCCTATCATATGATCTGTCTTGGAAAAAGTTCCATGTGCTGATGAGAAAAATGTGTATTGTGTAGTTTTGGGGTTGAGTGTTCTGTAGATGTCTGTTAGTCCATTTGCTCTTTGGTCTGGGTTAACACTAATATTTCTTTGTCGACTTTCTGCTTTGATGATCTGTCTATTGCTGTCAGTGAAGTACTGAAGTCTCCCACCATTGCATTGCTATCTCTTTTTATAAGTCTAGTAAAATTTGTTTTATAAAACTGGGAGTTCTGGTGTTAGGTGCACATGTATTTAAAATTTTTGTCTTCTCACTGAATCTATCCTTTTATCATTACATAATAACTGTCTTTGTCTTTTTTTTACTGTTGTTAATTTAAAGTCTATTGTCTGATATGAGAATCATTACTCCTGCTTGTTTTTGGTTTCCATTAATTAATATGGAATATTCTTTCCTACCCTCATTACCTTGAAGCCTTGTTTGCTAAATGGGTCTCTTGAAGACAGCAGATTTCTTAAAATCCATTTTGCTAGTCTTTATCTTTTTAGTGAGGGCATTGAGACAATTTATATTCACAGCTGTTAATGATATTTTATTTTATTATTTTATTTTTTTAGTTGGAGTCTCACTCTGTCGCCCAGACTGGAGTGCAGTGGCCACTCCCGGTCACAGTAACCTCGACCTACTAGGCTCTGGCGATCCTTTCACCTCAGCCTTCCAAGTAGCTGGAACTACAGGCACATGCTACCATGCCCGGTTCATTTTTGATTTATTGTACAGATGAGGTCTCGCCAAGTTGCCCAGGTGGGTCTCGAACCCGTGGGCTCAGGCAATTCACTCACCTCGGCCTCCCAAAGCACGGGATTACAGGCTGAGCCACCGAGCCCGACTTGTTAATGATATTTTAGGTACTATTCCTTTCATCACATTGGCTGTTATCTGGCTGCTTTGTTTATTTAAGTATTTTCTCTAGTGTGTTGGTATTCCACAAGGCATGTGAGCATTATGATTGCCAGTGTCTTTCTACAGGTGTATTTCAACCTTTTGTTTCAGTATTTAAAACTCCTTTGAATATTTATTGTAGAGGTGGTCTAGTGGTGACAAATTCCTTCAGCATTTGCTTGTCTGAGAAAGACTTCATTTCTCCTTCATTTATGAAACTTAGTTTTGCAATATACAGAATCCTTGGCTGACTGTTATTCTGTTTGAAGAGATTGAAGATAGAGCCTCAATCCCTTCTGACTTGTAGGATTTCTTCTGAGAAGTCAGCTGTTAGTCTGATAGGTTAACCTTTGTAAGACATTTGGTGCTTTATCTCACTTCTCTTAAAATTCGTTCCTTCACATTAACTGTGCATAACTCAATGATTAGATGCCTTGGGGATGACATTTTTGCAATGAATCTTTTGGCAGTTATTTGGGATTCTTGTATCTGAGTATTTAGATCTTTAACAAGTCTAGGGAAGTTTTCCTACATTATTTTCTCAAGTAGGTTTTCCAAACCTGCTGCTTTCTCTTTTTCCTAAGGAATATCTATGATTCTTAGTTTGGGGCATTTTGTATAATCCCACATTTTTTGAAGATTTTTTTCCCATTTTCTTGATTCTTTCTTCTTCTAATTAGACTAATTAAAAAAACTTGTCTTCAAGTTCTGAGGTCCTTTCTTCTGCTTGTTTTAGTTTACTGTTAAAACCTTCCACTGCATTTTTTACTTTCCTAAATTATTCTTTCATTTTCAGGTTTTTTTAAGTTTCTATATTTTTGGATACTTTTTAATTCATGTCCTGAATAGTTTAAAAAATTTTTTTTAATGTTTATTGACTGTCTTCTGAAGCTCATTGAGTCATTTTATAATCAACCTTTTGAATTCCAAGTCTGGAGTTTCAAAGATTTAATTTTGGTTAGGGTCTGCTGCTGAAGAGTTAATATGGTCTTTGAGGGTGTTGGAGAACTGTTTTTTCATATTGTCAGAATTATTCTTATGGTTCCTTTTTTCATTTGGGTAAGCTATTCTGTGGAACAGAAGAACTGCTTCTTGAGAACAGGTGCTATCTCTGTATTGTATTGGGGTTGTTCTTTGTGACATCAGAGAACATTGTCCCCAGTGCACAAGCTCTGGTGGGTAATGGTTGTTGTGGAACCCCAGATGATCCACACTCCACCTTGAGCCAGCTGCTGGGCAATAGATGCAGACAGTGGAACTGTCTAAGAAGGAGGCTGGTGAGTGCCTAACTAACTCCTCCCTGCCCCTTGCAACAAGTGAAAGAGCTCAGGAAGGCAGGGCAGAGATTGGAGACCCCATTCCTCTGCCATGAACTGGATGCCCTGGGAGCTGTGACAAGCTAGGATAGGAAGAAAGGGGGGGATATCCCTAGAGATGCTGTGTCAGGTTATTTCAGCCCCCTTCCCTCACATTTGCATGCAATGGCTACCAATTGAAGGAAGCAGGGGTTGAAGATTCTAACAAGTTCCAACAGTGAGTAGGGAACCTACAGTAAAAGCTTTGCAGTCACAGAACCTGTCACAAGAGGGAGCCCCCCCAAAGAGACATACTAAAGCTGAGAATCCTTTATCAATTTTTTGGTTTTATTTTGGGAGGGTATTGGTTTGGTGTTTGATTATCTCATTTGGTTGCCTTGTTTATTGATTGTTTTTCTCTTTTCTTTCCTTCTTCTTTTTTTTTTTTTTGAGTTGGAGTCTCACTCGGTTGCCCAGACTGGAGTGCAGTGGTCGCTCCCGGCCACCGCAGCCTTGACCTGCTGGGCTCTGGCGATCCTTCTGCCTCAGCCTTCCGAGTAGCCAGAATTACAGGTGCGTGCTACCACGCCCGGCCGATTTTTTTATTTATTGTAAAGATGAGGTTTCACTGCCCAGGCGGGTCTTGAACCCGCGGGCTCAGGCAATCCACTCACCTCAGCCTCCCAAAGGCACGGGATGACAGGCTGAGCTACCGAGCCCAGCTTCTTTCCTTCTTCTATACCTCTTTGTTCTTTCTCTTTTTTGGCTCCAGTTTTATTTATTTATTTTTAATTTTATTATTATTTTATTTTAAAGATGTGGGGTACAATTCAGATTTAGGTACATAAGTGGTCATTGTTCAGGTAAAGTCTGGACCTTGTTTTGGTTCCCACTTCACCTGGTTTGAGATCAGGTACCCTAACTGATGTTATGTGCCCCTCCTCACTCCCTTGACAGTGTCCCACTGCTGCCAATCCCTTTCTTATTGTATTATGGTAAATGTTCAGTGTCTGCTTATGAGTGAGAACATGTGGTACTCAGTTATTTGTTTCTGTGATGGATCACTGAGTATGATAGCCTTGAGATCCATCCAAGTTGCTGCAAAGTCCATAGTTTTGTTCTTCATTATGGCTGCATATTTCATCGTGTATATGTATCAGATTTTTTTCTAATCCAGTCCAGTTTCGATGGGCAGCATAGTTGGTTCCATATTTTTGCTATTGTGAATAGTGCTGCAGTAAACATGTGTGTGAAGGTATCTTTTTTGTAGAGTGATTTAAGTTCCTCCGTATATATTTCTAAAAGGGGGATTGCTGGGTCATATGGAAGGTCAATTTCTAGTTCTTTTACGAATCGCCACATGGTTTTCCATAGAGGCTGAACTAGTTTGCATTCCCACCAACAGTGTAGAATCATTCCCTTTCCTCCATATCCTCATCAGCATCTGTTGTTTTATTAATGATTGCCATTCTTACTGGAGTTAGGTGGTGTCTCAATGTGGTTTTGATTTGCATTTCTCTGATGATTAGTGAGGCTGAGCATTTTTTCATGTGTCCATTGGCTGCTTGTATGTCTTCTTTTGAGCAATATCTATTCATGTCTTTTGCCCACTTTGTAATGGGACCGTTTGCTTTTTCCCTTTCAGCATGTTTGAGTTCCTTGTAGAGCATGGATGTTAGGCCTTTGTCAGATTTGCAGGTGGTCAATACTTTTGTCCACTCTGTGGGCTCCCTCTTCTCTCTTGATGGCTTCTTTTGCTTTGCAGGAGTTTTTCAGTTTGATGAGGTTCCATTTTTCAATCTTATCTCTTATGGCATGAGCTTTTGGGGTTTTGATCAGGAATTGGTTCCCTACTCTGATTTCTGTAAGGGTGTCTCCTGCATTTTCTAAGATTCTTAGCATTTGAGGTTTTACATTTAGATCTTTGATCCATTTGGAGTTGATGTTTTGTGTAAGGGGATAGGTAAGGATCATGCTTTATTCTTCTGCACATGGTCAACCAGTTTTCCCAGCACCATTTACTAAGCAAGTTCTCCTTTCTCCAGTGGTTGTTATTGGCAGATTTGTCTAAGATGAGTTGGTTGAAAAATTGGGGTTTAGCTTCTAGAATCTCTATCTTGTTCCATTGTTTTATATACCTGTTGTTGTATTAGTACCAGGCTGTTTTGATTATTGTAGACTTATAATAAAGTTTAAAGTCTGGAAGTGTGATACCTCCCACTTGTTTCTTTTCTTAAGGATTGTTTTGGCTATTTGTAGTCATTTATGATTCCATATGAATTTCTGTATTGTCATTACCAGGTCGGAGAAGAATGAGGTTGGTAATTTAATGGGCATTGCATTGAATCTATAGATTGCCTTTGATAGGATGTACATCTTAGCAATGTTGATTCTTCCAATTCCTGAGCATGTAATATTTTTACATTTGTTTGTGTCATCTTTGATTTCTTTGAGAAGTGTTTTGTAGTTTTCATTGTAAAGGTCTTTCATGTTTCTGGTTAGGAAGATGCCAAGATATTTCTTTTTTTTGTGGTTATTATGAATGGAATTGTGGTTTTTATTTGGGTTTCTGTTTGCTTATTTTTGGTGTAAACAAATGCAATTGTCTTTTGCACATTTATTTTGTACCCTGAGACTTTGCCAAAGTCCTTTATCAATGCAAGAAGTTTTTTTGACAGATTCTTTTGGATTTTCAAGGTATAGGATAATATCAACAGCAAAGAGGAATAACTTGACTGCTTCTTTTTCTATTTGGATACCGTGATTTACTTCTCTTATCTGATTGCCCTAGCTAGGACTTCTAACACTATGTTGAGCAGGAGAGGTGAGAGTAGGTAACCTTGTCTTGTTCTGGTTTTCAGGAGAAATGCTTTCAATTTCTGTCCATTTAGCAATATGTTGGCTGTGGGTTTTATCATAGATGACTCATTATTTTGAAGTCTGTTCCCTCTATACCTAGGTGTTCTAGGGTTTTATCAAGAAGGGATGCTGGACTTTATCAAAAGATTTTTTTACATCTAATGATATAATCATGTGGTTCTTATTTTTTACATCTGTTGATGTGTTGAGTTACATTTATGGTCTTGCAGATGTTGAACCAGACCTGCATCCTGGGGTTGAAGCCTACTTGGTCATGGTGGATGATTTTTGAGCTGTGTTGTTGGATTCAATTTGCTAGAATCTTGTTGAGTATATTTGCATCTCTGTTCAGGGACATTGGCCTGTAGTTCTCTTTCTTTGTTGTATCTTTACCTGGTTTGGGTATCACTTTGATGTTAGCTTTATAAAATGATTTGGGAGAATGTTCTATGTTTCTCGATTGCCTGTAATACTTTCAATAGAATTTGTATCAGATCCTCCTTATATGTTTTGTAGAATTGTGCTGGAAATCTATCTGCTCCAGGGCTTTTTTTTTTGTAGGTAGTTTTCTTATGAGAGAGTCATTTCCTGGGTTTTTATTGGTCTATTTAGGATCTCATTTCTTCTTGTTTCAAACTTGGGAGGTTGTGTGATGTCAGAAAGTTCTCCATTTCATTTAGATCACTGAGTTTGTTTCCATACAGATGTGCAGAGTAATCTCCGATAATCTTCTATATTTCCTTGGGGTCAGTTGTAAGTTAATTTTTTTCATTTCTGATTCCATTTATTTGGGCTTCTTCTCTTGGTCATTCTGGCTAGGGATTCATCAATCTTGTTTATCCTTTCAAAAAGTCAGCTTTTTGTTTCATTGGTTTTTTTTTTAATGGTATTTTTTTTTCTTCTTTCCCGTATTTGGGTTTTTACTTTGGTGGTCCGAATTCTTCTACTGAGGTTATGGTTTTGGTGTTCTTGCCTTTCCAATTTCCTTGGGTTATTTGTTAGACTGTCAACGTCTTCTGTTTCTATTTTCTTGATGTGTGTTCATAGATACATAAATTCCCCTTTCAGTACTGCATCTCCGAGGTTTTTGTAAGATGCTACCGTGTTTTTGTTTTTTTCCACATCTTTCAATTTTTGTTTTGAATTTTTTGTTGACCCAGGAGTTGCTCAGCATCATGCTATTTAGTGTCATGTTATTGTGAATTTTGGGAGAATTTTGCTGGTGGTGATATTTATTTTTAATCCAGTGAAGTCTGAGAAGGTGCATGTATTTCAATCTTGTGAAATGTGTTTATGCTTAATTTATGACCAAGGACGTGGTTGATCATGGAGTACATTCTATATGGTGATGAATAGAATGTATATTCTGTGGTTGTTAGATGGAGTGTTCTTTAGGTATCTAGTTTTTTTTAGTTTTTTTTTTTTTTTTTTTTTTTTGCGTTGGAGTCTCATTCTGTCACCCAGACTGGAGTGCAGTGGCCACTCCTGGCCACCGCGGCCTCGACCTGCTGGGCTCCGGCGATCCTTTAGCTCAGCCTTCCAAGTAACTGGAACTACAGGCGTGCGCTACCATGCCCGGCTAATTTTTTGATTTATTGTAGAGATGAGGTCTCGCCTGCCCAGGCGGGTCTCGAACCCGTGGGCTCAGGCAATTCACTCACCTCAGCCTCCAAAAGGCGCGGGATTACAGGCTGAGCCACCGAACCCAGCTTAGGTATCTAATAAGTCCATTTAGTCAAGCATCAAGTTGAGGTTCCAGATCTCTTTGTTGAATTTTTTACCTCAATGTTCTATCTAGGGTTGTTAACGGAGTATTTAAGTCTCCAGCTATAATAGTGTTAGAGTCAATGTCTTTTTTTAGTTTACTTAGTAGCTACTTTATAAAAGCTGGTGTTCCTGTGTAGGTTCCAGAAAATGGGACCTAGTGGTAAGGCTCTGGAGCTCCATTCAGGCTCAGAGTGGGCTCTCCCCACTGCTTCCTTTGGAGTTTGCCTCAGGCTCCGTCCCTGCATTCCCTCTGTGGCCCTCACTGTCAGCGTTCAGTTAGCTCCAGCAGATTTTCCCTAAAAAAGCTCCCAAATTGTCTACTACCAGCTCTCCCACTATGATTGCATGCATCTATCCAGTGCAGGGGCAGGGCATCTGTCGCTCTGGTATTGTGTACTTGGAGTATCCTCTCTGGGCAAACAATGGTCAATTTCAGAGGAGTGCAGAGATCACTCCTTGGTCTCACGATGCAGGCAATTCATAATTGGACAAGATAAGGCGGGTCTCTGCCCAGTCCTTGGACAGAAAAAATGGCGGTGATCTGTGTTTTTTTCCTCCAGTGGGGCTCAGCTTCAGATTTCCTCCCCATGCTTTCTCCATGGTCCCTGCTCCCCATGCTTGGCCTGTTGCTGCAGGTGGTGGTGTGGACCAGGTGCCAACTGATTTCTTTTGTCTTCTCCTGAGAAATGTCCTGGAGAGGGTGGATCTTTCTGCATGCAGCAAGTGCCCAATTCAGAGCAGTGGCAAATTGTAGCCATTTCTGCAGGGAGCTCTGACAGTTTCCAACTACTGTCACCCCTTTCTTATAGTATGATAATTGTTCAAGGCCCACTTATTAGTGAGAACATATGGTACTCTGTTGTTTGTTTCTGTGGTAGACTGAGTACGATCGACTCTAAATCTATCAAAGTTGCTGCAAAGTCCATATGTTTGTCCTTCTTTGTGGCTGCATAATATTCCATTGTGTATATGTACCCCATTTTAAAAATCCAGTCCAGCTTTGATGGGCAGCACGGTTGGTTCCATTTTTTGACTAATGTGAATAGAGCTGCAAGAAACATACATGTGCAGCTATCGTTTTTGTAGAATGATTTGAGTTCCTACAGGTATATTCCTAGTAGGGGAATTGCTGGGTCATATGGAAGGTCAATTTCTAGTTCTTTCAGAAATTGCTACTTTTTTTTTCTTCCAAAGAGATTGCACTAGTTTGCATTCCCACCAGCAGTGTAGAAGCATTCCTTTTTCTCTACAGTCTTGCCAGCATCTGTTGTTTGTTTTATTAATGATGGCCATTCTTCTGGTGCTAGGTGGTTTCTCAATGTGGTTTTGATTTGCATTTCTCTGATGATGAGTGAGACTGAGGACTTTTTCATGTGTCTTTTGGCTGCCTGTATATCTTCTTTTGAGGAGTATCTATTCATGTCTTTTGCTTACTTTTTAATGGGGCTGTTTGTTTTATTCCTTTTGGCACATTCGAGTTCCTTTTAGATCATAGATGTTAGGTCTTTGTCAGATATACAGTTGGTAAATATTTTTTCCCATTCTGTGGACTGTCTCCCTGCTCTCTTGATGGTTTCTTTTGTTTAGCAGGAGCTTGTCTATCTTATTTCTTAAAGTATGGGCATTTAGGGTTCTGAATAGGAATTAGTTGCCAGTTCCGATTTCCATAACAGTGTCTCCTACCTTTTCTAAGATTCTTATAGTTTGAGGTTTTACACTTAGGTCTTTGATCCATTTAGAGTTAACTTTTGTGTATGGTGATAGATACGGGTCCTGTTTCAATCTTTTGCATGTGGTCAACCTGTTTTCCCAGCACCATTTACTGAATAGGTTCTCCTCTCCCCAGTGGTTGTTGTTGGCAGTTTTGTCAAAGATGAGTTGGTCGAGAAATTGAAGCTTTGCTTCCGAATCTCTATCCTGTTCTATTGGTCTATATGCCTGTTCTTATACCAATACCAGACTGTTTTGATTACTGTAACGTTATAGTAAAGTTTGAAGTTTGGAAGTGTGATACCTCCTACTTTGTTTCTTTTGGAAGGATTGTTTTGGTTATTCGTGGTCAATTATGTTTCCATATGAATTTCTGTATTGTCATGTTTAGGTCTGAGAAGAATGATGTTGGTAACTTAATGGATATTGCGTTGAATCTGTAGATTGCCTTTGGAAGGATGGACATTTTAGCAATACTGGTTCTTCCTATTCATGAGTATAGAATATTTTTCCATTTGTTTGTGTTTTCTTGAATTTCTTTGAGCAATGTTTGTAGTTCTCATTGTAAAGATCTTACATGTCTCTGGATTGGAAGATGCCAAGGTATTTCATTTTTTGTTGTTGTTGCTATTGTGAATGGGATTGTGCTTTTAAATTGGGTCTTTTCCTGCTTGTTGTTGGTGTATAGGAATGCAACTATCTTTGCTCATTTATTTTGTATGCTGAGACTTTGCCAAATTCCTTTATCAGTGCAAGCAGGTTTTTGACAAATTCTCTTGGATTTTCAGGGTATAGGATAATATCATCAGCAAAGAGGAATAACTTGATTGCTTCTTTTTCTATTTGGATACCCGTGATTTCCTTCTTTTGTCTGATTGCCCTAGCTAGGACTTCTAACACTATGTTGAACAGGAGGGGTGAGAGTGGGCAACCATGTCTTGTTCTGGTTTCCAGGAGAAATGCTTTCAATTTCTGTCCATTTAGCAATATGTTGGCTGTGGGTTTATCATAGATGACTCTCATTATTTTGAAGTCTGTTCCCTCTATACCTAGGTGTTCAAAGGTTTTATCAAGAAGAGATGCTGGATTTTATCAAAAGTGTATTCTTCTTTTAATGATATTATCATGTGGTTCTTGTTTTTACACCTGTTGATGTATTTAATTACATGTATGGTCTTGTGAATGTTAGGCCAACCCTGCATTCTGGAGATGAAGCCTATTTGGTCATGGTGGATGATTTTTGAGATGTATTTTGGATCCAATTTGCTAGAATCTTGTTGAGGATTTTTGCATCTATATTCATAAGGGATATTGGCCTGTGGTTTTCTTTTTTGGTTGTATCTTCACCTGGTTTGGGTATCAGTGTGATGTTAGCTTCATAAAATGATTTGGGGAGAATTCCATCTTTTTCAATTGCCTAGAATACTTTCAATAGGATTGGTATCAGCTCCTCCTTGTACATTTTGTAGAATTCTGCTGGAAAGCCATCCAGTCCAAGGCTTTTTTTTTTTTGGTAGAAATTTTTCGTATGACAGAGTCAGTTTCCTGGGTTGTTATTGGTCTATTTAATTTCTCAATGTCTTCTTGCTTCAATCTGGGGAGGTTGTGTGATGCCAGAAAGTCCTCCATTTTATTTATCAAGATTTTTTCCATACAGGTATACATAGTTATATCTGATAATTTTTTGTATTACTTCTGTAGTCAGTTGTGATTTGATCTTTTGTATTTCTGATTGTGTTTATTTGGGATTTTTCTTGTTTTTGCTTTTGGTGGTCATTCTGGCTAGGGGTCCATCAATATTGTTAATTTTTTCTAAGAGCCAGCTTTTTGTTTTGTTGATGTTTTTATGATACGTTTGTCTTCTATGTCTCGTATTTGGGCTCATATTTTGGTGATTTGGATTCTTCTGCTAAAGTTGAGGTTTTGGTGGTCTTCTCTTTCCTGCTCCCTTAGGTGATTTGTTAGGTTCTCCACTTGTGGTCTTTCTGTTTTCTTGATGTGTGCTCATAGAGATATAAATTCCTTTCTTAGAACTGATTTCATGGCGTACCAGAGGTTTTGGTCAGAAGTTTCTTCATTTTTATTTGTTTCCAGGAATCTTTTAATTTCTGCTTTGATTTCAGTGTTGACCCAGTAATTGTTCAGTATTGTGCTGTTCAGTGTTCATGTTTTCGTGGGCTTTGGGAAAATGTTGTTGGCGCTGATATTTATTTATTTTCTACTGTGGTCTGAGAGTGTGCGTGGCAAGATTTCAACCTTACGGAATTTGCTTATGCTTGATTTATGGCCAAGCATGTGATCAATCTTGGAGTATGTTTTATGTGGTGATGAGTAGAATGCATATTCTGTCGTTGTTGGGTGGAATAATCTGTAGGTAGCTATTAAGTCCATTTTGTCGAGTGCCAAGTTTAGGTTCTAGATCTCCTTGTTGATTTTTTGCCTCAGTGATCTATCTGGGACTGTTTTGGGTATTCATGCCCCCTGCTATAATAGTATTAAATTCAATATCTTTTTTTAGTTTACTTAGTAGATGCTTTATAAATGCTGGTGCTCCTGTGTTGGGTGCATATATGTTTAGGATGGATATTTCTTATTGATGGATTGAACCTTTTATCATTATGGAGTGTCTTTTTGCATGTTTTAAAATTTTTGATAGCTTAAATGTTGTCTTGTCTGATATTAAGATAACAACTCCTGCCTTCTTTTGTGATCCATTTTCCTGAAAACTCATTTTCCATCCTTTAACTTTGAGTCTTTGTGCATCCCTTGTGCTGAGATGAGTTTCCTGGATGCAGCAGATAATTAAATCATGGTTTCTTATCCAGGTGCCATTCTGTGTCTTTTCAGTGGTGCGTTCAGTTCGTTCATTCTGGCTGATTATTGAAATTTGATTTTTTAATCCCTGTCATGAGGTTCTTATAAAGTTTTTTCTTTGTTTGCTTGTTGTCTTTTGGCTTTGGGGGTTGATGTATGTGTGTTGTTTTCAAGTTTCTTGTTGCATTGTATTCTCTGTTGATTCTGTACTCTGCTGTTCTCCTGGGAAGTGTGTGGTCATTCTTTTTTTTCTTTTGTCTGTGCTTAATACATTTTTTAAAAAAATTTTAATTTTAATTTTTTTATATTTTCTTTTTTTTAATCAATTTTTTTATTATGGTTTTGTGGGGTACAGTTAAGGGTTAGGTATTCAATTATGTTTCATTCAGGCACCCTGTTGATAAGAGGTGTTTCCCCTTCCCCAGACAGATATTTGCTATTGTTAATCCCATTCCCCCCCCATAGTTTCCCAGTACCGTCAGCCATTTTCTTATAGTATTACATTGGATGTTCAAGGTCCATTATATGAGTGAGAACATGTGATACTCGGATCTTTGTTTCTGTGAGAGGTCACTCAGTATTATAGACTCAAATTCCATCCAGGTTGCTGCGAAATTCATGATTTTGTTCTTTTATATGGCTGCATAGTATTCCATCATGTAGATGTACCACATTTTTAAATCCAGTCCTCTTTTGATGGGCAGCATGGTTGTTTCCAGTTCTTGCTATTGTGAACAATACTGCGATAAACATATGTGTGCAGGTATCTTTTTGATAGAGTGATTTGAGTTCTTCAGGGTATATTTCCAGTAGGGGGATTGTGGGGTCATATGGGAGGTTGATATCTAGAGCTTTTAGGAATCACCACACTGCTTTCCACAGAAGTTGCACTAGTTTACATTCCCACCAACAGTGTAGAAGTGTTCCCTTTTCTCCACACCCTCTCTAGCAGCTGTTATTTCTTGAGTTGTTGATAATGGCCATTCTGACTGGAGTTAGGTGGTATCTCAGTGTGGTTTTGATTTGCATCTCCCTGATGATTAGCGAGGTTGAACATTTCTTCATGTGTTTGTTGGCTGCTCTGATGTCCTCTTTTGTGAAGTGTCTGTTCATATCGTTTGCCCATATTGATAATGGGGTTGTTTTTTTTTTTTCCCAGCACATTTGAGTTCCTTGTAGATCCAGGATGTTAAGCCTTTGTCAGACCTAGAGTTGGCAAATATTTTTTCCCAGTCTGTAGGCTGTCTCCCTGGTGTCTTGATGGTTTCTTTGGCCTTGCAGAAGCTTGTCAGTTTAATAAGGTCCCACTTGTCTATCTTCTCTCTTATGACCTGTAGGTTTCAGGTTTTGTTCAGGAATTGGATGCCAGTTCTGATTTCCATGAGGGTATTTCCTTCATTTTATAAGGTTCTTATGGTTTGAGGTTTTACATTTAGGTCTCTGATCCATTTGGAGTTACCCTTTGTGCATGGGGATAGATAGGGGTCCTGTTTCAATCTTCTGCATGTGATCAGCCAGTTCTCCCAGCACCATTTGCTGAATAGGTTCTCCTCTCCCCAGTGGTAGATGATGGAGGCCTTGTCGAAGATGAGTTGTTTGAAAAATTGAGGTTTTGCTTCTGGAATCTCAATTCTATTCCATTGATGTATATGCCTGTTCCTATTCCAATACCAAGCTGTTTTGATGATTGTAGCTATATAGTAGAGTTTGAAGTCTGGTAATGTGATACCACCTGCTTTTTTTTTTTTTGCTGAGGATTGTTCTGGCTATTCTTGGATGTTTGTGTTTCCATATGAATTCCTGTGTTGTCTTTTCTAGGACTGAGAAGAATGTTGCTAGTAATTTGATGGGTATTGCATTGAATCTGTAGATTGCCTTAGGTAAGATGGACATTTTCACAATGTTGATTCTTCCAATCCATGAGCATGGGATATTTTTCCACTTGTTTGTGTCATATTTGATTTTTTTGAGCAGTGTTTTGTAATTTTCATTGTAAAGGTCTTTCACGTCTCTGGTTAGGAAGATGCCAAGGTATTTCATTTTTTTGGTGGCTATTGTGAATGGAATTGTGTTTTTTATTTGGGTTTCTGTTTGTTTATTATTGGTGTAGAGAAATGCGATTGTCTTTTGTACATTTATTTTGTATCCTGAGACTTTGCCAAAGGTCTTTATCAGTGTAAGGAAGTTTTTGACAGATTCTCTTGGGTTTTCAAGGTACAGAATCATATCATCTACACAGAGAGATAACTTGACTTCCTCTTTTCCTATTTGGATACCCCTGATTGCCTCTTCTTCTCTGATTGCTCTAGCCAGGACTTCCAATACTATGTTGAACAGGAGGGGTGAGAGTGGGCATCCTTGCCTGTTCCAGTTTTCAGGGGAAATGGTTCCAATTTTTGTCCATTTAGGAGTATGATGGCTGTGGGTTTCTCGTAGATGGCTTTTACTATTTTGATGTATGTTCCCCATATGCCTAGATGTTCAAGGGTTTTTATCAAGAAGGGGTGCTGGATTTTATCAAAAACTTTTTCTGCATCTAATGATATAATCATGTGGTTATTATTTTGACATCTGTTGATGTATTTAATTATATTTATGGTTTTATGAATGTTGAGCCAGCCTTGCATCCCAGGGATGAAGCCTACTTGGTCATGATGGATGATTTTTGAGATGTATTGCTGAATTCAGTTTGCTAGGATCTTGTTGAGAATTTTAACATCTATGTTCCTCAAAGATATTGGCCTGTAGTTCTCTTTCTTTGTTGCATCTTTACCTGGCTTGGGTATCAATGTGATGTAGACTTCATAAAATGATTTTGGGAGAGTTCCATCTTTTTCAATAGCCTGGAATACCTTCAGTAGGATTGGTATCAGCTCCTCCTTAAATGTCTTGTAGAATTCTGCTGGAAAGCCATCTGGAGCAGGTATTTTTTTGTAGGAAGTTTTCTTATTACATAGTCAATTTCCTTGATTGTTATTGGTCTATTTAGGGTCTCAATTTCTTCTTGTTCCAACCTAGGTAGGTTGTGTGATGTCAGAAAGTCCTCCATTTCCTTAAGGTTTTCAAGTTTGTTTCCATACAAGTGTATGTAGTAGTCTCTAATGATCTTTTGTATTTCTTCAGGGTCAGATGTGACTTCATCTTTTGTGTTTCTGATTGTGATTATTTGATTTTTTTCTCGTTTTTTTCTTGGTCAGTCTAGCTAGGGGACCATCGATCTTGTTTATCCTTTCGAAGAACCAGCTTTTTGTTTCATTGATTTTTTGTATTATCTTTTTGTCTTCTATGTCCTGGATTTGGCTTTTATTTTGGTGATCTGGATTCTTCTACTGAAATTAGGGTTTTTGTGGTCTTGCTTTTCCAGCTTCTTTAGGAGGCTTGTTAGGTTGTTAATTTGTGTTCCTTCCATTTTCTTCATGTGTGTTTGTAGGGATATAAATTCCCCTCTTACTACAGCTTTCAAGGCGTCCCAGAGGTTTTGGTAAGATGTTTCTTCATTTTCATTTGTTTCCAGGTATCTTTTGATCTCTGTTTTGATTTCATCATTGACCCAGGAGTTGTTTAGCATCATGCTGTTTAGTGTCCATGTCTTTGTGGGTTTTGTTGGGACTTTGTTGGTGTCAATGTTTATTTTTATTCCACTGTGGTCTGAGAAGGTGCATGGTAGAATTTCGGTCCTTTTAAATTTGCTTATGCTTGATTTATGGCCAATTACGTGGTTGATCTTAGAATACGTTCAATGTGGTGATGAGTAGAATGTATATTCTGTGATCTTTGGATGGAGTGTTCTGTAGGTATCAATTAAGTCCATTTGGTCCAAAGTCACATTGAGGTTCCGGATCTCCTTGCTGATTTTTGTCCTGATGATCTGTCTAGGGTTGTGAGTGGGGTATTAAAGTCCCCAGTTATGATGATGTTAGAGTCAATATCTTTATTTATTTTTTCTAGAAGTTGCTTTATGAAAGTTGTTGCACCTATGTTGGGTACATATATGTTTAGGATAGATATTTCTTGTTGATGGATTGAGCCTTTTATCATTATGTAGTGGCCTTCTGTATCTTTTTTGATTTTTAATAGCTTGAAGGGTATTTTGTCTGAAATTAAGATTGCTACTCCTCCTTTCTTTTGTATTCCATTTGCCTGAAAGTTTGTTTCCCATCCTCTTACTTTGAGTCTGTGGGTGTCCTTTCTAGTGAGGTGAGTCTCTTGAAGGCAATAGATTGTTGCCTGATGATATTTTATCCATTTTGCCATTCTATGTCTTTTCAGTGGTGCATTTAGTCCATTGACATTTAGACTAATAATTGAAATGCAAGAGTTGATCCGTGTCATAAGGTTCTTACAGAGTTGTTCCTGTTTGTTTGTTGTCTTTCTTTGGGTTCTGGAGTTGGCTCATGTGTGTTTTAAATCTTTTGCCTGTACTCTTGTGAAGAATGTTGTTGTTCTTCTTTCTTTTTCTTCTGTATTCAGTGCTTTCTTAAGTGTTTCTTGTAGAGGTGGTCTGGTGGCAGCGTAGGTTCTTAGGGATTGAATATCTGGAAAAGATTTCAATTCTCCTTAATTATTGAAGCTTAGTTTGTCTGGGTAGGTTATTCTTGGTTGAAATTGTTTATCTTTTAGAACTTTGAAGATAGGGCTCCAGGCTCTCCTAGCCTGAAGGGTTTCTGTGGATAAATCTGCTGCTATTCTAATTGTATTTCCCTGGTAGGTAGTCTGGCCTTTTTCTCTTGCTGCCTTTAGGATTTTTTCTTTTATGGCTACTTTGTTTAGGTGAATTATTATGTGTCTGGGAGTTGGTCTTCTCATGTGTTGTCTTGCAGGGGTTCTCTGAATATCTTGTGTTTGAATTTTTTCATCCTTGATGAGATGAGGGAAGTTTTCTTGAATGATTTCATGAAATGTTTGTTCCAGTGTGGCTTCTGTTTCTCTCTCTGCCTCAGGAAGCCCAATTACTCTTAGGTTTGTTCTCTTGAAGTGATCATTCATCTCTTGCAGGTTTTGTTCTGTCTTTTTGAGCTTCTTTTCTATGCTTTTGACAGTTTGGGTTAGTTCTGTGTTTTGGTCTTCGAGCTCTGAGATTCTTTCTTCTGCTTGGCTGATTCTGCTTTCCATGCTTATTAGTCTGATTCATTTCCATCACAGTATTCTTTACTGCTGTTATTTCTGACATCAGCTCCTCCCTATTTTCCTCTTGTTTCTCCTCAATTTTTAAAATTCTCTCCATTAATGTCTTGATGTCTTCGTTTGTTGCATGTGCCCAGCCTTTCTGGGGGCTCTTCATTGTTTGTGTTCCAGAATCTGTTTTCTCAGTCTGATCTCTGGGGTCTGTGTGAGACCTATATTCTTCTTTTGGTTTTTCTTCATTTGTGTTGTTTTTCCCCCTCCCTACTTTTTCTTCCCTCCACATCACCGTCTTCTTTAATTCTGTTATTCACAGGTAAAGGGATTGGTTTTACTTCTGTTTGTTCAATCTCCTATTCTTTATTTATGCCCTCTTACCTTGTTCAGTTCTGGAGTTGCACTGTAGGTTGGGGGTGGTTCTTTTTGCAGTTCTGAGATTTACTTAAGGGGGGAGCTGTGATTCAAAATCTATCTTCAGGTCCTGGTGTTCGCTGACAGGTGTGTGGATAATCTGGAACCCATTTCCTACTGCCTTGGAATCTGTTCGTGCAGTGGGGCTGTAGGTTTACTCCCTGAAATAAAATGTGATTAGAAGAGGGAAGAGAATGGAGCAGACAGTGGGTTGAAGAGGGGGGTGGAGAGATAGAGGAGTAAGGGTGGAAACAAATGTGTGCCTACAAATGGAGAGAGATATCTATACTGAAGCAGATAAAAACAAAAGACCACAGTTACTGATGAACCAATTCCCATACCAAAAAAAAAAATCATATAGTGATGCTAACATACAAGCTAACCATCACCGTATTGGTGTGCTGTTCCTCTATACAAAGATATGGTTTACAGAGAGAAGAAAAGAGAAGAAAATGAAGAGGGAAAAAAAGGAACAGTACAGTAGGAATAGAATTAAGTCATTAAACTAACAGAATCAATGAAGCTCACTCTGAGACTTTTTGTTTAAGTCCAATGTCCTTTCAGTTCTGAGTTCTAGCTTTCTTTTCAAGCTGGTCAACTGCTTTTGCAGTTAGGGTCAGTTGGCCCTGGTCTGCTGTGTAGGACAGTTCAGATCACCCTCCGTTCACTACTCTGGCCTACGTCTTTTTTAAGCTTGTTTCTCCCATTTCAGTGTTGTTACCTTGAATCGTCAGCAGGTGGTGCTATCTCAGCTGCTGGCCCCAGAGGGGGTGGGGCCGGACAGGAACTGACAGAGACTGGAGATGGATGCCTGCCTCAGGGCAAAGGCAGGGTACTCACGGCGGGCAGGACGTCTCAGTCATGGGAGAGGTGGCAGCGATCCCAGCAGATCTTCCTGAAGGGGCTTCAAGGACTGAAGTCATGGATCGCCTGTGGCCTGGGTGGTGCGATGTGCTACTGGCGGTGACTGCGGCAGCTGTGCCTGTGGTGGCTGTGGCAGCGGCGGCGGCAGCAGTGGCGGCGTTTGTGCTGCAGTGGCTGTCCAGTCCACTGTGATTCCCCAGCGGGGGCAATGGCCGAGCTCCATATGAAGAGCAGGCTGTCATTTTGGGGTCTGCAGCCTCTGGGGCGAGAGCCAGAGACCCACTGCAGTTCTCCTTTGCAGAGGGTTTCACAGACCAGGTTGCCCCATTGCCATCTTGCCAGTATTCATTATTTATCGCTTAATACCTTTCTAATTGTTTTTTTAGAATTGGTCTGGAAGCTGCATAATCTCTTAGGGATGGACTATCTGGGAAGGCTTTTAATTCTCCATCACTGATGAAGCTAAGGTTGGTTGGATAGGAAATTCTTGGTTGAAATTGTTTATCTTTGAGGACTTTGAATATAGGACTCCAGTCCTTTATTGCTTGTAGTGTTTCTGCCAATAGGTCTGCTGCTATTCTGATTGGTTTTCCCTGGTAGGTAGTCTGACTTTTCTCTCTTGCTACCTTTAGGATTTTTTCTTTTGTGCCTGCTTTGTGTAGGTGAATTACCATGTGTTAGTTGTTGGTCTTCTCATTTGTTGTCTTTTATGGGTTCTCTGTATCTCTTATGCTTGGCTGGTCACATCTCTGGTGAGATGGGGAAAGTTTTCTTGGATTAGTTCCTGGAAATCTTGCTCCGAGTTGTTCTCCATTTCCCTTTCTTCTTCTAGTATACCAATCAGGCCTAGTTTCAGCCTCTTGATATAATCTTATATCTCTTGTAGGCTTTGTTCTTTCTTCTGGAGTCTTCTTTCTATGTTTTTTACAGATTGGGTTAATTTCATGTTCTGGTCTTCAAGTTCTGAGGTTCTTTCTTTGGCTAGATTAATTCTGCTTTCCATGCTTGTTATTTATTTCCTGGATGACAACTTTTTATTGCCAAAATCTCTGTTATAAGTTCTTTCTGTATTGCATCTTGTCTTTCTTGAGTCTTATTCACTCTTTCCATCCATTCCCCAATCCCTGTCATATTCTGGGGCCAGTTGTTGGTGACTTCCATTGTTTGGGCACCAAGGTCTGATTTTTCAGGAGTTTTCTCTTTGATACACTTGAACTTGCTTGTGGTCTTCCTTTGGTTTTTCTTCATTTGTGACAGATCTGTTGTTTTTTTGTTTTAGTTCTGTTATTTAGTGTCAGTGAGAGAAGCTTTCCCTTCTGATGTTTGCTCAGCCCTCTATCCTTCCCAGATCTGTGCTCTGGATTTTTTTTCTATTTTGAAATAGGTTGGTGAATGGGAAGCTTTGCTGTCTCTTGCAGTTTTTGAAAGTCGAATAAAGTAGTGGATGGGGGCGCTAGGGTTCAGAAACTACTTGCAGATTACAAAGTTCACTTATTGTGGTAGGTGTTCCCTGAGATCCACTCCCCACTACCACTCTATATGACAATGCAAATCAGAAACCAATGCAAAAAACACTTGAACACACACACACACACACACACACACACACACACACACACACACACACACACAGACACACAGACATACACACATACCCCAAACAAACTGGAATAACAACAAACTGAAACAAAACAAGCAACAACAAAAAAACCCCAAGAAAACTGAACACACACACACATACGCCTAGCACAAATTGAATGGAGAAGAAAGAGAGACTGGGGGGAAAAAAAAAGAAAAGAGGATTCAGATAGAACTCTTACATATATATTGGCACACCTTGAAGTATAAAAAATGAAAATCAAAAGCCAGACTTACAAAAGAGCATAAACAAACCAACAGCAAAATTGAAAGATGAACACTCAATCTTTCACATACACACATAAGCAAAAAACAACAAATAAAAGAAGAAAGAAATAGAAAAAGAAAACAAAAAAATTGGGGGGGGGGATGCAGATCAAACTCTCACATACACATTCATGCACAAAGGAAGACTATTTAATAAATAGATGAACTAACAAATGAACAGGCAAACGTTTTTCAAAATTTAAAAAAAATTAGAAATTTAAAAAACCCTGCCCTCTTGTGGCAGGCTCTGTAATTGTTTCTCTAATCAGGTCTATCCTACAGAGCCACCTCTTTCACTCTCTCTTCAGTTTCCAGAGCAAAGAAGAAGAAGGGGCAATGGAAGTGGGTGGGACTGCAGGCCTCCCCTCCCACTCTCATATTGTCAGGGAGATCTCTGGTTGGGATGTACGGGATTGTCTCTTCCCCAGGTATGTACTCTCATGAGGGTACCCCAGTCAGGCCTATCCTGGAATGGAGTTCTCCTATTGCAACTGATGTCCCAGGCTCTGCCTGGGTTTTTCCCTTTCAGTCGTGGCCCAGCTGTGTGGGTCTGATGTTCAGAGTATTGGTGGGGAGGAGGGGATTTGAGTCAGCCCTGGACTCACCACTGATTCTTTGGAGTCTTTCCTCATCCTTTTTTGGTCACACCCTTTGTCCTGTGGCTGGATCAGGGTAGGGGGTGGTGTGCCTGGGACTCAGCATTTGTCAGGTCCCTCCGAAGTTTGTGCATTCAGGATATTCCCTCTGGGTCATGACCAATTCCTAAGTAGTTGATCCGCCAGTTACAGAGATCGGGACTCCTGCTCTATGGCAAGCAAGCTGGAGCACCTTCCCACCCCATCTTCAAGATGGTGGTGGGATGTCTCTCTTGTTCTCCTCTGTGGGACTCCTCCTCTGGACTCCCTCTGCAGCCCCTGCTTCCAGTTTCCTGCCAGGCACTGAAGTGGTGAGGCAAAGCCTGGAGCTGACATTCTCTCCTGCTGCAGTGGTGAGGCAGATCTTGGGGTGTAGTTTCTCCCTGCCACTTCTTCACAGCAACACGTTTGTCCATTAAAAAAAATAAAAATAAAAAATGATGCTTAGCCTCTGCAACCTGGGTGGAGCCAGGGACCTAGCAGAGAAGCTGCAGCACCAGCTGTTGCACCATGGCCCTGGCCACTTGCTCATGAGCCCACCACTTAGTCAGTCTCTCCCAGCATTTTCTTCCCAGGTAGGGTTTTATTGATTTAAAAAAAAATGGTGCTTGGCTTCTGCATCCCAGGAATCGCTAGGGTCCAAGCCCAGCAGCTGCAGCACCAGGAGAGCCCTGGCCACTAGCTCCCTACCCCTCACTCAGCCACTCACATGCTCACTCACTCACCAGCATGTACACAAAAATTTTCGTACACTCACTCACACTGGGACTCACATAGTCCAACTAGCTCAGCCACCATCTTTCTGACTCCTCTTTTTTTTTTTTTTTTTTTTTTGCGTTGAAGTCTCACTCTGTCACTCTGGTTGGAGTGCAGTGGCATGCTCATGTCCACTCTAGCATCGACCCACTGCGCTCCCCCCCCTTTTTTTTTCTATTTTTCTTTCCTCCTTTTCTCTCTCCTCCTTTCTCCTTTTTCTCACTTTTCCTTCTTATACCCTGTCTTGGATTCAAGAAGTCTATGTAAGATACTCACTGTAAGGTCATATGGTGCAGAGAAAATGAGCAAGTCCCAGTTGGCCCATTCACCAGACAGCAAACATGACCTGCCAATAAGTTCAATATCCTTGCAGACTAGTAAGTACTCAAAATTGTAAAGAGACAACACAATGCCCCACCCTCAGCCCTACTTCATAATTGAACAAACCTGGAGCCCTGGCTCAAGGAAGGACAAAAGATAGAGCAAATATAAAAAGTGACTGCTTCTCCATTTTTTTACTGAGCAATGGAATTAAAGAGAAAGATAACTGTTATAATGAAAAATTGCTGGCAACTATGAGTCCCAGCAAAGAGTCAGTGCTAGAAATAACAGCTACTGGGGCACAAACAATGGCTATCTCCCAGACAAACAGTACCCATAAGGTACTTACTGAGATCAGAGACTCACTGCATAGAATTAACAAAAATCAAGAAATGCAAGGACTAAAACTAAATAAAATTGCAATGGAGCTGGACAAACTCAAGAAAGCATACTTAGAACTAACAGAAATAAAGAATTCCATCCAATAAATAAATGACAAAGCATGGGCAGCAGAACTGACCAAGCAGAAGAAAATCTCAGAGCTGGAAGACCAAAATACAGAATTAACCCAATCTATTAAAAATATAGTGAAGGAAAACAAAAAAAAAAAAAAGAAAGAAAGAAAGAGGAAACTTTCCAAGTGCGATTTTTATCAAGAAACCAAATCTATACCTGATTGGAATACCTGAAATAGAAAGAGCAATGGAAAACACCTTGGAACAAACATTCCATGAGGTCATTTAAGCAAACTTCCCTCATCTGGCCAGAGAGATGACTATATAACCACAGGAGATCTGGATAAATCCTGCAAGACATCTTATTAGTAGATCAACCCCAAGACACATAATAATTCATTTACACAAAGCAGGCATGAAAGAAAAAAATTCTAAAGCCAACAAAGGGAAAAGGTAATATTACCTACTAGGGAAGACCAATCAGAATTGCTGCAGATTATATTGCAGAAAAACTATAGGGCAGAAGGAATTGGGCCCCAATCTTTAATGTTCACAAAGATAAACAATTTTAACCAGGAATTTTCTACCTAGTGAAGCTAAGCTTCATCAGTGATGGAGAATTAAAATCCTTTCCAGACGTCCAAGCCCTAAAAGAATATTCTGCTTCAAGATCAGCTCTATAGGAGATGCTTAAAAAGGTACTGTGCACAGAGAAAAAAGAAACAAAAGAAAAGATAATATACTTCATAAGATCACAGATAAACACAGAAGCAGCAGAACACGCAGAATACCCACAAAAATGAAAACACACACAAATGCACACGAAAGCTAAGTGTAAACTAAACAGACTTATGAGAGTATAATGTTAGTGACAAACTCTCACATTTCAATAATCAGCCAAAAGTGAATGAACTAAATGCACCACTGAAAAGACATAGAATGGCAAACTGGGTAAAGACACATGACCAAGTAATTTGCTGTCTCCAGAAAACTCATCTCACCACAAAGGGCACCCACAGACTCAAAGTTAGAGGATGGAAAACAAATTTTCAGTTGAACAGATCACAGAAGAAGGCAGAAGCCATGATCTTAATATCAGACAAAATGACTTTTAAGCATCAAAAATTTAAAAAGATGCAAAAGGACACTACATAATGATAAAAGTTTCAATGCATCAACAAGAAATATCCATCCTAAACATATATGCACCCAATACAGGATCACCAGCTTTTATAAAGCAGCTACTAAGTAAAGCAAAAAAAGACACCGACTCTAACACTATCATAGCTGGAGACTTTAATACCCCATTAACAACCCTAGACTGATTATTGAGGCAAAAAATTCAACAAAGAAATCTGGACCCTCAACTTGATAATTGACCAAATGGACTTATTGGATACCTAAAGAACACTCCGTCCAACAACCACAGAAAATATATTCTACTCATCACAACATGGAATGCACTCCACGATCGACCACATCCTTGGACATGAATCAAGCATAAACACATTTCACAAGATTGAAATACTGCCATATAACTTCTCAGACCACAGTATTGCCACCAACAAAATTCCCCAAACCCCACAAAGACATGGACACTAAACAGCACAATGCTGAACAACTCCTGGCTCAACACAGAAATCAAAACATAATTAAATGATACATGGAAACAAACGAAAATGAAGAAACATCTTACCAAAACCTTGGGATGCCAAAGAGGATGATTTATATTTCTATGGACATACATCAAGAAATAGAAAGAGAACAAGTTGACAGCCTAACAAATCACCTAAGGGAGATGGGAAGACCACCAAAACCCTAACTTTGGCAGAAGAATCCAGATCACCAAAGTAAAAGCTCAAATATGAAACATAGAAGACAAAAATACCATTAAAAAAATCAATGAAACAAAAAGCTGGTTCTTTGAAAGGATAAACAAGATTGATGTATCCCTAACCAGATGACCAAGAAAAAGAGAGAAAAATCCCAAATGACCACAATCAGAATAGCAAAAGATCAAGTCACAACTCACCCTGAGGAAATACAAAAGATTATCAGAGATTACTATGCACATCTGTATGGAAACAAACTCAATGACCTAAATGAATTGGAGGATTTTCTGACATCACACAACTTACCAAGGTTGAAAGAAGAAGAAATAGAGATCCTAATAGACCAATAACAACCCAGAAAAAAACACAGACTGATTTCCAGTGGAATTCTGCAAAAGATACAATGAGTAACTGATACTCAATCCTATTGGAAGTATTCTAGGCAATTGAGAAGGATGGAACTCTCCCCAAATCTTTTTATTAAGCTAACATCACATTGATACCCAAACTAGAAAAAGATCCAACAGAGAAAGAAAACTACTGGCCAGTATCCCTGATGAACATAGATGTAAAAATTCTCAACAAGATTCTAGCAAATTTGATCCAACAACACATCTAAAAATCATCCAGCATGACCAAGTAGACTTTATCCTTGGCATGCAGGACTGGCTCAATAACTGCAAGACCATAAATGTAATTAAATACATCGACAAATGGGAAAACAAGAATCACATGATTATATCATTAGATGAAGAGAAGCTTTTGATAAAATCCAGAAGGCTTTCTTGATAAAAACCCTTGAACACCTAGGCATAGAGGGAAAGTACCTCAAAATAGTAAGAACCATTTATGATCAACCCCACAGCCAACATATTGCTAAACAGATAGAAACTGGAAGCATTTCCCCTGAAAACTGGAACAAGACAGGCTACTCACTCCCACCACTCCTGTTCAATATAGTGTTGGAAATCCTAGCTAGAGCAATCAGATGAGAAGGAAATCAAGGATATTCAAACAGGAAAAGAAGTCCAGTTATACCTTTTTGCTGATGATATAATCCAATATCTTGAAAATCCAAGGGAATCTGTCAAAAACCTGCTTGCACTGATAAAGGACTTTGGCAAAGTCTCAGCATACAAAATAAATGAGCAAAAGATAGTCACATTCTTATGCACCAACATCAAACAGGCAGAGAACCAAATAAAAGCCCAATCCCATTCACAGTAGCCTCCCCCAAAATGAAATACCCCGGCATCTTCCTAACAAGAGAAGTGAAAGATCTTTACAATGAAAACTACAAAACACTGCTCAAAGAAGTCAAAGGTGACACAAACAAATAGAAAAATTTTTCATGCTCATGGATAGGAAGAATCAACATTGTTAAGATGTCCATCCTACCAAAGACAATCTGCAGATTCATTGCTATACCCATTAAATTACTAACATCATTCTATTCTGACCTGGAAATGACAATACAGAAATTCATATGGAAGCATAAATGACCGTAGATAGCCAAAATAATCCTTAGCAAAACAAACAAATAAACAAACAAAAAACCCCAAAACAAACAAACAAACAAAAAACACACAAAAAAACACAAAAAAACCAAAGTGGGCTTATCACATTTCCAGACTTTAAACTTTATTATAAGGCTATAATAATCAAAACAACCTGGTATTGGTGCAAGAACAGGCATATAGACCAATGAAACAGGATAGAGATTCTGGAAACAAAACTTCAATTTCCCAACCAACTCATCTTTGGAAAAGCCTCCACCAACAACCACTTGGGAAAGGAGAACCTATTCAGTAAATGGTGCTGGGAAAACTGGCTGACCACGTGAAGAAGAATAAAACATGATTCCTACCTATCCCCATACACAAAACATCAACTCCAAATGGACCAATGATCTAAATGTAAAACCTCAAATGTTAAGAATCTTAGAAAATTCAGGAGACACCCTTACAGAAATCAGAATAGGCAACCAATACCTGGTCAAAACCCCAAAAGCCCGTGTCATAAGAGGTAAAATTGACAAGTGGAACATCATTAAACTGAAAAGCTTCTGCAAAGCAAAAGAAGCCATCAAGAGAGAAGGGAGAGAGCCCATATAATGGGCAAAAATATTTGCCACCTGTATATCTGACAAAGGCCTAACATTCAGGTTCTACAAGGAATTCAATGTGCCAAAATGGAAAAGGCAAGCAGCCCCATTAAAAAGTGAGCAAAAGCCGGGCTCGGTGGCTCAGCCTGTAATCCCGCGCCTTTGGGAGGCTGAGGTGAGTGGATTGCCTGAGCCCACGGGTTCGAGACCCGCCTGGGCAGCGAGACCTCATCTCTACAATAAATCAAAAAATCAGCCGGGCATGGTAGCGCATGCCTGTAATTCTGGCTACACGGAAGGCTGAGGAGGAAGGATCGCTAGAGCCCAGCAGGTTGAGGTTGCGGTGGCCGGGAGCGGCCACTGCATTCCAGTCTGGGCGACAGAGTGAGACTCCAACTCAAAAAAAAAAAAAAAAAGTGAGCAAACAAGGCTACAGTAATCAAAACAGCCTGATATTGGTACAAGAACAGGCACATAGACCAATGGAAAAGAATAGAGAGTCCAGAAGCAAAGCCTCAATTTCTCAACCAACTCATCTTTGACAAAAGAAACCATTAAGAGAGCAGGGAGACAGCCCACAGAATGGGAAAAAATATTTATTTTCCAGCTATGTATCTAACAAAGGCCTAACATCTAGGATCTACAGGGAACTCAAATGTGCCAAAAGGGGAAAAACAAACAAACAAACAAAAAACCCCTTTAAAAAGTGGGCAAAAGACATGAAGAGACACTTCTCAAAAGAAGATATATGGGCAGCCAACAGACACATGAAAACGTGCTCAGCCTCATTCATCATCAGAGAAATGCAAATCAAAACCACATTCAGATACCACCTAACTCCAGTAAGAATGGCCATCATTAATAAAAGAAACAACAACAGATGCTGGCGAGAATGTAGAGAAAAAGGAATACTTCTACACTGCTGGTGGGAATGCAAACTAGTGCAATCTCTTTAGAAGACGGTGTGGCGATTTCTGAAAGAACTAGAAATTGACCTTCCATATGACCCAGCAATTCCCTTATTGGGAATATACTTGGAGGCACTCAAATTATTTTACAAAAAAGAGACCTGCACACGTATGTTTGTTGCAGCTCTATCCACAATAGCAAAAACATGGAACCAACCATGTTGCCCATCAAAGCTGGAATGGATAAAAAAAAAAAATGTGGTACATATACACAACGGAATATTATGCAGCCATAAAGAAGGACAAATATATGGACTTTGCAGCAACTTGAATGAATTTGGAGTTGATCATACTCAGCGATATACCACAGAAACAAAGAACAGAGTTCCATATGTTCTCACTCATATGCACTGATATGAGTGCATAAGTGGACCTTGAACAATTATAATGCTATAAGAAACCAATTGGCAATAGTGGGAAACTGTTGGGGGTGGGGGGTGGGATTGGCAATTGAGAGAAACTGCTAGGGGAGGGAGGGGCATAACTCATCAACAAGGGTACCTGCATGATGAATGTTTATATACCTAACTCTGAATTTCACCCCACATCTTTATAATAAAAATTTAAGAAAAGCAAAATAAAATAAAATAAAAAGTAAAAGATAAAAAGTAGGCAAAAGACAAGAATAGATACTTCTCAAAAGAAGACATGCAAGGAGTCAACAGACACATGAATCAGCCTCACTCATCATCAGAGAAATGCAAATCAAAACCACATTGAGATACTACCTAGCTCCAGTAAGAATGGCCATCATTAATAAAACAAAAAACAGATACTGACAAGGTGTGGAGAAAAGGAAATGCTTCTACACTATTGGTAGGAATGCAAACTAGTTCAACCTCTATGGAAAACAGTGTGGTGATTCCTAAAAGAACTATAAATTGACCTTCCTGACGATTTAGCAATCCCTTTTCTGGGAATATACCCAGAAGAACTTAAATCACTCTACAAAAAAGATACCAGCACACACACATTTATTGCAGCACTATTCACAATAGCAAAAACCAATCACGGGACCAACCATGCTGCCCACTGAAACTAGATTGGTTAAAAAAATGTGGTACATATACATGATGGAATATTATGCAACCATATAGAAGAACAAAATTATGGACTTCATGACAACTTGGATGGATTTAGAGTCTATAATACTCAGTGATTTATCACAGAAACAAAGAACTGGGTACCACATGCTGTTACTCATAAGTGGACCCCGAACATTTACCATAATGCAATAAGAAAGGGATTGGAAGTAGCTGGAAACTGCTAGGGGGGAGGCACATAACATTAATAAGGATGCCTGATCTCAAACCAGGCAAAGTAGGGACCAAAGGGAGGCCCCAACATTGCCTGTACAATGATCACTTGTTTACCTAATCCTGAATTGTACCCCACATATTATAATAAAATAAATTAAAAAAAGAAAAATATTAACACAGTGGGTTACTGGTATATAAATAGACAGACTAATGTAATAGAACAGGAACTTTAGAATCAGACCCAAATATATGTGAAAACAGGATACGATAAAGGTGGCATCTTAAATCAGTAGCATAAAGATAAATCGTTAAATGTGCTGGAACAACTTGGAAGCTTTGGAAAACAGATAAAATTAGATTCATATTTAACACTATACACAAGTATGAACAGCAATTAGATTAGTAACCTAAATAATAGAAGGATAATAATACAAATAGTAGAAGAAAATATGGGCAAATTCCTGTAATCTTAGTGTAGGAAAAGACTTTCTAATTATAACGCAAAATTCACAGGTAATAACAGGAAATATTGATAAATTTGACTACATAAAAAGTTATTGTCTCTCAAAAAATAACATAAGGTGAAGGAACAGTTGAAAAATTGGAAGAAAATATTCGTAGCATATATCATAGAAGGATATCCCTAATAAAATAAAGAATTTTTAGAAATTTAGAGACAATGGACTAAAAACATCATAGGAAAAGACATAAACAAGTAATTTTTAAAAGACACTGAGATACCACTTAACTCCAGCAAGAAAGAATGGATATCATTAATAAAACAAAAAACAACAGATGCTGGCGAGAATGTGGAGAAAAGAGAAGTCTTCTACACTGTTGGTGGGAATGCAAGCTAGTTCAAACTCTATGGAAAACAGTGTGGTGATTCCTAAAAGAACTAAAAATTGATCTTCCATGTGAGCCAGCAATCCCCTTCTGGGTATATACCCTGAGGAACCTAAATCACTCTACAAAAAAGATGCCTGCACACACATGTTTATTGCACTATTATTCACAATAGCAGAAACATGGAACCAACCATGCTGTCCATTGAAACGGACTGGATTTAAGAAATGTGGTACATATACCTGATGAGTATTATGCAGCCATAAATAAGGCCAAAATTATGGACTTCGCAGCAACTTGGTTGATTTAGAGTCTATCATTTTCAGCCATCTATCACAGAAACAAAGAACTGAGTACCACATGGTCTCACTTATAAGTGGATTCTGAACATTTATCATAATACTATAAGAAAGGATTTGGCAGTAGTGGAATGTTGCCAGAGGAGGGGGGAGCAGGCACAAAACACTAGTAAGGATACGGGATCTCAAACCAGGCAAAGTGGGGACCAAAGGGAATTTACCTGTATGATGACAACTTGTATACCTAATCCTGAATTGTACTCTACATCTTTAAAATAAAAAACAGAAAAACACTGTATATCACGTTCATTTTCTGTACTTGACTTTCCTTTTTCTGTCTATAAATCTTCCTCCACCACTTGGCTTAGTTGGTGTCTCTCTGAGCCTGCTCTGATTTGCTAGGCTGCCTGATTTGTGAATTGTTCTTTGCTCAATTGAACTGTTAAATTAAAAAAAAAAAAAGGTGGAAATGGTCCTCAAACATATGAAATGTTTTCAAATTTCCCAATTAGATAAAAACATAAGAAATATAAACAAATAATTAAGAAAGAAATAAAAATGATCCTTAAATATGAAAATTTTACAATTTTGTAATTAGAGAAATTCAAATTAAAACTACAACATGAGATTATTTTTAATCAGACGGGCAAAAAATAAAAAATATGACACTATATTCTATTAGTAAGGCTGTGGGGGAAAGAGGCACTTTCCATACATTGCTGATAAGAATTCAGGTTGGTATATCTCTGCTGGAGGGAAAAATTATCACTACTCATCTAATATGTATTTACCTTTCAACACCAAGATCCCACTTATAGAAGTCTACTCTGAAGAACCAAATAAAATATATACAAGGTTGTTATATGTACAAGGTTGTTCATATATACAAGGTTGTTTGTAATTACAAAACATTGCTAACAATCTAAATGCTCACACATAGGAGAGTGATTGAATATTTTAGTACATTCGCACGATGGAATACTATGCCATTTGTAGAGGAAGACCATGACAAACTGGTATGGAGTGATTTCCAGGCCACAGTATTAAATGAAAAAGCAAGACTTCTTTCTCTCGCTTGCAGACAGCCACCTTCTTGCTGTGTTCCTATGTGACTTTTATTGTGTGTATGCACAGAGAGTTCTCCGTGATGTCTCTTTTTCATATAAAAACATCTGTCCTTTTAAATTTGGGACCCACCATTATGACTTCATTTAACCTTTATCACATCCTTAAAGGTCCTATCTCCAAATATAGTCACATGAGGAATTAGAGCTTCAATATATAGATTTGGGGGGATGAAATTCAGTCAACATATGTATTTTAGTGTAGTCTTTTAGCACCCAAAAGTTTAGGAAATAGAAAGATTTGCCAGTGATAGCCACAGAAGCAAAAAAAAAAAAAAAGTCAAAATTATTTTAGAAAGAATTATTGAATCATCTAGTTCTTTGCATCTTTTTTCAGGGAGTGTCAATCTAAACATTTCTCTTTGTAGTTCAAAGAATTATAAAGTAAGGCATGTGTACTAGAGATGGGCTAAGGGAAAGAGAATGAGAAATTCAACTGAACTGATTAGCTTTACTAAGTCTGTGAGAAGCTAATTAATTCCACTTACTGCTTGTAAAAAGCACCAGAGAACAAACCTGCCGCATAAACTTTTGTTTTCTTCCTGATAAACAGCCATGGGTTGACTGTGTAGAAGAGCAATTAAGAAGAATTGCTGAATTACTGCCTGTAACAAACACATTGTCTAAGCTGATACAGTTCTGCAAAACAGAGTTCCCAACCTGCGTTAGGGATGATTTGATCCCTGTCGAGAGATAGAAAGATTGTAGGTCATTTCTGAGATCTCCAGGAGATTCTCAAGTGCTATGGAAAAAGCAAAAGTACTCAGAATTATATGGTATTGGTAGCTGCTATATTGAATCCCAGTTCTGCTTGTAATTTATCAAGGGACCTTGGCAAGAGGTTAACAGTTAAATAAGGTCAAAGGGGTGGATCCTGAAGCTGTAAGACCTGGGGTCTTATAAGGGGAGGAAGATAAATCTCTCTTTCTAACTCGCATATCATCCCCCATCACCCATCCCTACCTGTGGGCTCACAAAGAAGAGGAAGCATACAGAGAGAAGTTGATCATCTTCAAACCAGGAAAAGAGCCCTTACCCAGAACCAAATCAGCCAGCACCTTGATGCAATTCTATGTTCAACACTTTGAGGAACTGCTGAGCTATTAGTACCTTCTCAGATGCATAGTTTGCAAAGATTTTCTCCCATTCTGTAGGTTACCTATTTACTCTCTTGATTATTTCTTTTGTGCAGTCTCATTTATTTATTTTTGTTTTTGTTGCATTTGCTTTTGGAGTTTTAGCCATAAATTATTTGTCCAGGCCAATATCCAGAAGAGTTTTTGGATATTATGTTTTCTTTTAGTTTTTTTATGGTTTCAGGTCTGAAATTTGTCTTTAATCCATCTTGAGTTAATTTTCCTATATAGTGAGATAGGGATCAAGTTTCATTTTTCTGTGTAACTATCCAGTTTTCCCAGCATCATTTGTTGAATAGGGCGACCTTTCCTCAGTGTATGTTTTTGTCTACTTTGCCAAAGATCAGTTGGCTGTAGGTATTTGTGTTTACTTCTGGTTTCTCTGTTCTGTTCTATTGGTCCATGTGTCTGACTTGTACCAGTACCTTGCTGTTTTGGTTACTACAGTCTTGTATAATTTGAAGTCAGGAATGTGATGGCTCCAGCTTAGTTCTTTTTTCTTAGAATTGCTTTGGCTATTCTGGCTCTTTTTCGGTTCCATATGAATTTAAGGGTTGTTTATACCAATCCTGTGAAAAATGACATTGGTAGTTTGATAGGGATTGTGCTGAATCTGTAGATTATTGGATAATGAAGTCATTTAAAAATTTGATTCTTAAATTCACAAGCATAGGATTTTTTTTTTCCATTTGTTTGTGTCCTCTTCAATTTTTTCATCAGTGTTTTGTAGTTCTTGTGGAGATTCTTCACTTCCTTAGCTAAATATATTCCTAGATACTTTAGTTTTTGGGCTGCTATTATAAATAAGATTGAGCTCTTGATTCTCAGCTTGGTCGCTATTGGTGTATAGCAGTGCTACTGATTTGTGTGTGTTAATTTTGTATCCTGAAAGTTTACTGAATTCATTTATCAAGTCCAGGAGTCTTTTGAAGGAGTCTTTAGGATTCTCTAGGTATATGATAATATCATCAGCATATACTTATAGCTTGATTTCTTCTTTTCCAATTTGGATAAGCTTTCTTTTTCTTGCCTGATTACTCTGGTTAGGGCCTCCAGTACTAGCTTGAATAGAAATGGTGAAAATGAACATCTTTGTCCTGTTTTAGTTCTGAGTTGGAATGCATTCAGCATGACGTTGGCTATGGGTTTGTCATATACAGCTTTTATTATTTTGAGGATGTTTCTTCTATGCCTATTTTGCTCATGGTTTTTTTTTTTTAATCATACAACTATGCTGGATTTTATGAAATGTTTTTACAGGATCTACTGGATGATTATATAATTTTTATTTTTATATTTGTTTATGTGGCACATCACATTTATTCACGTGCTTATGTTAAACTGTATTTGCATCCCTGGAATAAAACTCACTTGATTGTGGTGGGCTTTTTTTTTAATGTGCTATTGAATTTGGTTTGCTAGTATTTTGTTGAGAATTTTTGCATCTATGTTCATCAGGAATATTGGTCTGTAGTTTGTTGTTGTTATGTCTTTTCTAGGCTTTACTATTAGAGTATAATGGTTTCACAGAATGAGTTAGGGAACATTCCCTCCTTTTCAATTTTATGGAATAGCTTCAGTAAAATTGGTACCAGTTCTTTGAAAGTCTGGTAGAATTCGGCTGTGAGTCTATAAGCTCCTGGTCTTTTTGTTGTTGTTGGGGGAAGACTTTTACTTACTGTTTCAATTTTATTACTTGTTATTGGTCTATTTAGGGTTTCAATTTCTTCCTGATTCAAGGTTGGGGGATCATATGTTTCCAAGAATTTATCAATTTCTTTAAATTGTCGATTGCATAGAGGTGTTCATAATAATCTCGAAGGATCTTTTGTATTTTTGTTGTATCAGTTGTATTGTCTCCATTTTCATTTCTGATTGAGCTAATTTGAATTTTCTCTTTGTTTCTTTTCTTTTTTTTAATCAATATTTTTTATTATGGTTTTGTGGGGTACAGTTAAGGGTTAGGTGTACAATTACGTTTCATTCAGGCACCCTGTTGATAAGAGGTGTTTTCCCATCCCCAGACAGATATTTGCTACTGTTAATCCCATCCCCCTCCCCCGCCATAGTTTCCCAGTACCGTCAGTCATTTTCTTATAGTATTACATTGGATATTCAAGGTTCATTATATGAGTGCTCTCTTTGTTTCTTAATTAATCTAGCTAGTGGTCTATCAGTTTTATGTCCACACAACTGACTCTACTTCATTGATTCTTTGTATTTTTTTTTTTTTTTTGGTGTTTCAGTTTCATTTAGTTCTGCTCTGATCATTACTTCTGCAAGCTTTGACTTTCATTTGTCTGTGTTTTTCTTGTTCCTTAGGTATATTATGTTGTTGTTATGCAATCTTTCAGTCTTATTAATGTTGACCTTAAGTGCTATAAATTTTCATCTGAGCACACCTTTGACTGTGTCCTAGAGGTTTTGATAACTTATATCATTCATTTTAAGGAATTTTAAAATTTTCATCTTGATTTCATTGTTGACCCAAAGATCATTTGGGAACATATAGTTTAATTTTCATGCATTTGTTAGGTTTTGAGCATTTTTTGTGGAATTAATTTCTAGTTTTCTCCCCTGTGGTCTGAAAAAATGCTTGATATGATTTGATGTTTTTTGAATGTATTAAGACTTGATTGTTGTCCTACCATGTGGTCTATTTTGGAGAATATTCCATATGCTGATGATAAAAATATATATTCTGTAATTTTGGGGTAGAATGTTCTGTAGGTGTTTGTTAGTTCTATTTGCTCATTGGTCTGGTATAATTCCAATGTTTCTTTGTTGAATTTCTGCCTTGATGACGTATTTATTGCTGTGAATAGAGTGTTGAAGTCTCCCACTATTATTGTGTTGCTGTCTACCTCTTTTGTTTTTAGGTCTTGTAAAATTTGTTTTATAAAACTGAGTTCTGGCATTAGGTGCATATATATTTAAAATTGTTATATTTTCATGTTGGATTGATCCTTTTATTATTATACAACATTTTTCTTTGTCCTTTTTCATGCTAATTAACTTAAATATGTTTTGTCTGATATGATAATGACTACTCCTCATTTTTGGTTTCCATTTTTTGGAGTATTTTCCATCCTTTTACCTTGAGTCTATAGGAGTCTTCCTGTATTAAGTAGGTCTTTTGAAGACAACAGATATTTGGATTGTGCTTTATTAAAATTCATTTGGTCAATTCATATTTTTTAAGATATTGAGATCATTTACATTCAGGGTTAATAATGATAGTCAAGGCACTGTTTTGTTTATTGTGTTGGCTGTTACCTGGTTGCTTTTTTTTTTTTTTTCTATTGTGTTGGTGTTCTATAAGACCTGTGATCTCTATTATTTTTAGTGTTTTTCTACTTGTATATTTTGATCTTTGGTTTAAATATTTAGAACTCCTTTGAGTATTTCTTTTAGGACCAGTCTAGTGGTGACACATTCCCACAATGTTTGCCTGTCTGAAAAAGACTTTATTTCTTTTTCATTTGTGAGACTTAGTTTTGCAGGATACAAAATCCTTGACTGACTGTTATTCTGTTTGAGGATATTGAAGATAAGTGCCAATCCCTTCTGTCTTATAGGGTTTCTTCTGAGAAGCCTGCTGTTAGCCTGGTAGGTTTAGCTTTGTAAGTTATTTGATGCTTTTGTCTCACTGCTCTTAGAATTATTTCCTTCACATTAACTTTGCACACCTGATGACTATTTGTCTTGTTGGTGACCTTTTTGCAATGTAACTTCCAGGTCTTCTTTGGTCTTCTTTCATCTGGATGTTTAACTCTCTGGCAAGGCCAGGGAAGTTTTCCTTCCTTATTCTCTCCTTGGGTTTTCAAAAATGTTGTTTGCTCTTCTTCCTCAGGAATACCTAGGATTCCTAGGTTTGGATGTTTTACGTAATCCCACATTTCTTGGAGATTTTGTTCCATTATTTTAATTCTTAAAAAAAGTTTTTTTTGTATGTTTGGGTTACTTCAAAAGCCTTATCTTCAGATTCTTAGATTCTTTTTCTGCTTGTTCTAGTTTCCTGTTAAACTTTCCACTGCATTTTGTATTTCTCTATATGAGGCTTTTATTTCCAGAAGTTCAGCTTTTTTTTTTTAAGTGTCTATCTCTTTGGATAATTTTTTATTCATGCACTGAATAGTTTTTTTAAAAAATTTTTCTTACATTGGTTTTCAACTTTCTCCTGGAAATTTTTGTTCAATCTTACATATCATCCTTTGAATTATATCTCTGAAATTTCAAATATTTCATTTTGTTATGATCCATGTTTGAAGACTTAGTGAGGTCTTTTGGAGTGGTGAAGAACTCTGCCAGAACTATTTTTCTGGTTCCTTTTCACTGGGCAGAGTGTTTCTTCTTGAGATTGGCAGGAGGCTGACATAGGCACTCTAGGATTCCTTTGGCTATATGTACCCTGGTGTGAATTTCACAATTGTGAGCTGTGGCAGTCCTGTACTGGATACCTGTACTGGTTCACAGTATCCTGAGTAGCTGGAGTGACTTGAAAAGTAGTATTAGCTCTGATCTGGGGTTAGATCATCCCAAAAGCTAGGGTATTTTTTTTTTTTATTAATCAGTATTTTTTATTATGGTTTTGTGGGGTACAGTTAAGGGTTAGGTGTACAATTACATTTCATTCAGGCACCCTGTTGATAAGAGGTGTTTTCCCATCCCCTGACAGATATTTGCTACTGTTAATCCCATCCCCCTTCCTCCCATAGTTTCCCAGTACCGTCGGTCATTTTCTTATAGTATTACATTGGATGTTCAAGTTCCATTACATGAGTGAGAACATGTGATATTCGGATCTTTGTTTCTGTGAGAGGTCACTCAGTATTATAGACTCTAGTTCCATCCAGGTTGCTGCGAAATTCATGATTTTGTTCTTTTTTATGGCTGCGTAGTATTCCATCGTGTATATGTACCACATTTTTTAATCCAGTCCTCTTTTGACGGGCAGCATGGTTGTTTCCAGGTTCTTGCTATTGTGAACAATGCTGCGATAAACATACGTGTGCAGGTATCTTTTTTATAGAGTGATTTGTGTTCTTCAGGGTATATTCCCAGTAGGGGGATTGCAGGGTCATATGGAAGGTCAATTTTTAGAGCTTTTAGGAATCGCCACACTGCTTTCCACAGAGGTTGCACTAGTTTACACTCCCACCAACAGTGTAGAAGTGTTCCCTTTTCACCACACCCTCTCTAGCAGCTGTTATTTCTTGAGTTGTTGATAATTGCCATTCTGACTGGAGTTAGGTGGTATCTCAGTGTGGTTTTGATTTGCATCTCCCTGATGATTAGTGAGGTTGAGCATTTCTTCGTGTTTGTTGGCTGCTCGAATGTCTTCTTTTGTGAAGTGTCTGTTCATATCTTTTGCCCATTTTATAATGGGGTTGTTTGTTTTCTTCTTTTCAGTATGTTTCAATTCCTTGTAGATCCACGATGTTAAGCCTTTGTCAGACCCAGAGTTGGCAAATACTTTTTCCCAGTCTATAGGCTGTCTCCCTGCTCGCTTGATGGTTTCTTTGGCTTTGCAGAAGCTTGTCAGTTTAATAAGGTCCCATTTGTCTATCTTCTCTCTTTAGTCCTGTGGGTTTCGGGTTTTGTACAGGAATTGGATGCCAGTTCCGATTTCCATGAGGGTATTTCCTTCCTTTTCTAAGGTTTTTATGGTTTGAGGTTTTACATTTAGGTCTCTGATCCATTTGAAGTTTGTGCATGGGGATAGATAGGGGTCCTGTTTAAATCTTCTGCATGTGGTCAGCCAATTTTCCCAGCACCATTTACTGAATAGGTTCTCCTCTCCCCATTGGTAGGAGGTGGGGGCTTTGTCGAAGATGAGTTGGTTGAGAAATTGAGGTTTTGCTTCTGGAATCTCAATTCTGTTGCATTGATCTATATGCCTGTTCCTGTACCAATACCAAGCTGTTTTGATGATTGTAGCTGTATAGTAAAGTTTGAAGTCTGGTAATGTGATACCACCTGCTTTGTTTTTTTTGCTGGGGATTGTTCTGGCTATTCTTGGACGTTTGTGTTTCCATATGAATTCCTGTGTTGTTTTTTCTAGGTCTGAGAAGAATGTTGTTGGTAATTTAATGGGTATTGCATTGAATTTGTAGATTGCCTTAGGTAAGATGGACATCTTCACAATGTTGATTCTTCCAATCCATGAGCATGGGATATTTTTCCACTTGTTTGTGTCATATTTGATTTTTTTGAGCAGTGTTTTGTAATTTTCATTGTAAAGGTCTTTCACGTCTCTGGTTAGGAAGATGCCAAGGTATTTCATTTTTTTGGTGGCTATTGTGAATGGAATTGTGTTTTTTATTTGGGTTTCTGTTTGTTTATTTTTGGTGTAGAGAAATGCGATTGTCTTTTGTACATTTATTTTGTATCCTGAGACTTTGCCAAAGGCGTTTATCAATGTAAGGAGGCCTTTGACAGATTCTCTTGGATTTTCAAGGTACACCATCATATCATCTGCATAGAGAGATAACTTGACTTCCTCTTTTTCTATTTGAATACCTCTGATTGCCTCCTCTTCTCTGATTGCTCTAGCCAGGACTTCCAATACTATGTTGAACAGGAGGGGTGAGAGTGGGCATCCTTGTCTAGTTCCAGTTTTCAGGGGAATTGGTTCCAATTTTTGTCCATTTAGGAGTATGATGGCTGTGGGTTTCTCGTAGATGGCTTTTACTATTTTGAGGTATGTTCCCCGTATGCCTAGATATTCAAGGGTTTTTATCAGGAAGGAGTGCTGGATTTTATCAAAAGCTTTTTCTGCATCTAATGATATGATCATGTGGTTTTTGTTTTGACATCTGTTGATGTATTTAATTACATTTATGGTTTTACAAATGTTGAACCAGTCTTGCATGCCAGGAATGAAGCCTACTTGGTCATGGTGGATGATTTTTGAGATGTATTGCTGAATCCGGTTTGCTAGGATCTTTTTGAGAATTTTAGCATCTATGTTCATCAAAGATATTGGCCTGTAGTTCTCTTTCTTTGTTGGATCTTTACCTGGCTTGGGTATCAGTGTGATAAGCTAGGGTATTTTATCAGATGTAATGGGCTGTGCCTGTTGACCTTTGGCCTGGGGATGACACTTGCAGGAAAGTGCTAGCTGCAATGGTAGCTGTAGGTTTTCTGCTTGGCCTGTGTTGCCCCAAGGAAGTACCCAACCAATCTAAACAATGGGTAGGGTTGTGGGAACCACCCAAGTTCTTTGTCTATTTTGATCCTTTGAGGGTGATGCTGTGGGAATAGTGCTCCAACTTACCACTTGTGTGCATGATTGGTTACCCCAGTAGGGATTGGGAAGGAGTTTCAACTCCTGGGGTAATGCTGCTGTAATGTGCAGATGCTACACAAAACAGTTTATTTGGGAAGTGAAAGGTTTCTAGGGTGATGAGTTTCAACCAGCTCTCCCACTGTAGCCTCAAGCAGTCTGCATTCAGAATATAAATGTGCAGCTGGCCCCAGGTCTTCTTATGGGAGCAAGCTCTAGCCAGGAACTGTCTACAGCAAGGAAATTTGCCCTGTGGGTTAATGAAAGCCTCAGGTTTTCCTGTTTCATCCCAGGCTGGCTAGATAGCAGCTGTTAGTAAAGGTTGAGTTTCTGGGAAATGGTGGCAGGAGCTGCTCTGGGCTTATTTTTTCTGGACTGCTCTGGACAGTGTGGCAGTAAACATGTGTGTGCAGTTATCTTTTTTGTAGAATGATTTGAGTTCCTGAGGTATATTCCCAGAAGGGATATTGCTGGGTCATATGGAAGGTCAAGTTTTATATCTTTTAGAAATTGCCACACTGTTTTCCACAGAGACTGTACCAATTTACACCACCACCAACAGTGTAGAAGCATTCCCTTTTTGCCTGCATCCTCTCCAGCATCTGTTGTTTTTTGAATTATTAATAATGGCCCTCCTGACTGGAGTTAGGTGGAATCTCAGTGTGGTTTTGATTAGCATTTCTCTACTGATTGGCTGAGCATTTTTCATGGGTTTCAACAGAGCATAACTGTGAATAAGGCAGTTTCCCATGAGAGACTTGAGTCCACCGAGGGTCAGTGGGCCTTCAAAATTTATGACTGGAGCACAGAGCTCCTGAATTCTCTTCACTCACCTCCCCTGCTACATCAAGAGGCTGCATGTGGTTTGAATCTGGCTAGTTCCAAACCTGGTTGATTGATTTTCTCTTCTTTGCACCCTGTGGATCTTGTTTTCTGGTGAGTTGTGGGTGTGCTGTGCTGCTGGTTTTGTTCCTCGCTGAGTGCTGAGGCACTCCCTCTATTTCAGTTCACTACATGGGAGAAACACCCTAGCTGCTTCTTGACAGCAACTTTAATCCTATCTCCCCACTGCCATCTTTTTTTTTGTAACAAACTCATTCTATTTTATTTATTATATTTTTTATTTTAAAGATGTGGGGTACAACTCAGGATTAGGTACACAAGCAGTCATCATACAGGTAAAGTTTGGGCCTCCCTTTGGTTCCCACTTTGCTGGATTAGGATTAGGTACTCTTGTTGATGTTGTATGCTCCCTCCCCTCTTCTGACTGTGTCCTGCTACTACCAATCCCTTTCTGATAGTATTATAATAAATGTTTAGGATACACTTCTGAGTGAGAAATTGTGGTTCTCAGATCTTTGTTTCTGTGATAGATCACTGAATAAGATAAACTCTAAATCCATCCAAGTTGCTGCAAAGTCCACAATTTTGTCTTTCTTTATGGCTGTGCAAAATTCTATCATGTATATGTACCACATGTTCTTAATCCAGTTCAATTTCAATGGGCAGCATGGTTGGTTCTATGTCTTTTGCTATTGTGAATAGTGTGATAAACATGCATGTGCAGGTATCTTTTTTGTAGAATGACTTGAGTTCCCCCGGGTATATTCCTAGAAGAAGGATTGCTGGGTTGTATAGAAGGTTGGATCTTAGAACTTTTAGAAATCACCACCCTGTTTTCCACAGAGGTTATACTAGTTTACACTCCCACCAACAGTGCAGAAACATTTCCTTTTCTCTGCATCCTTTCTAGCATCTGTTGTTTTTTGAGTTATTGATGATGACCATCCTGACTGGAGTTAGGTGGCGTCTCAGTACAGTTTTGATTTGCATTTCTTTACTGATTAATAAGGCTGAGCATTTTTCATGTATCTGTTGGCTGCTCATATGTAGTCTTTTGAGAAGTGTCTATTCATATCTTTTGCCTATTTTTTAATAGGGATGTTTGTTTTTTTCTTTTAGCACATTTGAGTTTCTTGTAGATCCTGGTTGTTAGGCCTTTATCAGATATACAGTTGGCAAATGTGTTTTCCCATGTTATGACTTGTCTTCCCACTCTTCTGATCATTTCTTTTGCTTTGCAGAAGATTTTGAGTTAGATGAGGTCCCACTTGTTTGTCTGATCTCTTATGGCATGGGCTTTTGGTGTTTTGATCAGGAATTGCTTGCCTATTCCAATTTCTGTAAGGATGTCTCCTGCATTTTCCAAGATTCTTATAGTTTGAGGTTTTATGTTTAGGTCTTTGATCCATTTAGAGTTGATTTTTGTGTATGGTGATAGGTAGGGGTCCTGTTTCAATACTCTGCATGTGATCAGTCAGTTTTCCCATCACCATTTGCTGAATAGGTTATCCTCTCCCCAGCAGTTATTGGTATAGGCTTTGCTGAAGATGAGTTGGTTGAGAAATTGAGGTTTTACTTTCAGAATCTCTATTCTGTTCCATTGGTTCATATGACTGTTCTTGTACCAATACCAGGCTGTTTGATTATTGTAGTGTTATAATAAAGTTTAAAGTCTGGGAGTATGATGCCTTCCATTTTGTTTCTTTTGCTGAGGTTTGTTTTGGCTATTTGTGGTCATTCATGTTTCTATATGAATTTCTGTATTGTCATTTCCAGATTTGAGAAAAATAATGTTAGTAGCTTAATTGATATTGCATTGAATCTTTAGATTGTCTTTGGTAGAATAGACATCTTAACAATGTTGACTCTTCCAATCCATGGGCATGGAATATTTTTTCCATTTGTTACTGTCTTCTTTGATTTCTCTCAGCAGTTTTATAGTTTTCATTGTAAAGGTCTTTCACTTCTCTGGTTAGGAAGATACCAAGGTATTTCACTTTTTTTTGTGAATGAGATTGTGCTTTTTATGTGGTTCTCTGCCTGTTTGTTGTTAGTGTATAAAAATATGACTGTCTTATGCATGTTTACTTTGTACTCTGAGACTTTGTCAAAGTCCTTTTTCAGTGCAAGGAAAGTTTGGACAGATTCTCCTGGGTTTTCAAGGTATAGGATCATATCATCAGCAAAGAGAGCTAACAACATCCTTTTTTCCTATTTTGATACCCCTGATTTCCTTTTCTCATCTGATTGCTTTAGCTAGGACTTCTGACACTGTTGAACAGGAGTGGTGAGTATGGGCAGCCTTGTCTTGTTCCGATTTTCAGGGGAAATGCTTCTATTTTTGTCCATTTAGCAATATGTTGACTGTGGGTTTGTCATAGATGGATCTTACTCTTTTGAGGTATGTTCTCTTGATGTCAAGGTGTTCAAGTATTTTTATCAAGAAGACATGCTGATTTTGGCAAAAGCTTTTTTTGCATCTAATCATGTGGTTCTTGTTTTTACCTCTATTATTAATGTATTTAATTACATTTGTGGTCTTGTGAATGTTGAGTCAGGCCTGTATCCCAGGAATAAATCCTATTTGGTTATGGTGGATAATTTTTGATATGTGTTGTTGCTAGATTTGCTAGAATCTTTTTGAGAATTTTTGCATCTCTGTTCATCAGGGATATTGACCTGTTGTTCTCTTTCTTTGTTAGATCTTTCCCCAGTTTGGGTATCAATGTTATGTTAGCTTCATAAAATGATTTGGGGAGAGTTCCATCTTTCTCAGTTCCCTGGAATACTTTAAATAGGATTGGTATCAGCTCCTCTTTGTATGTTTTGTAGAATTCCACTGGAAAGCTGTCTGGTTCAGGACTGTTTTTGGTAGGTAGTTTTCTTATTACAGAGTCAATTTCCTGGGTTGGTATTGGTTTATTTAGGGTCTGAATTTCTTCTTGTTTTAACATTGGGAGGTTGTATGATGTCAGAAAGTCCTCCATTTCATTTAGGTTTTTGAGTTTGTTTCCATACAGGTGTTCATAGTAATCTCTGATAATCTTTTGTATACTTCATGGGTCAGTTGTGACCCATTTGCATCTGATCTTTTGCATTTCTGATTGTGTTTATTTGGGCTTTTTTTTCTTTTTGGGGGGTCAATCTGGCTAGGGGTTCCAACAATCTTTTTTATCCTTTTAATGAGTCAACTTTTTTCCCTATGATTTTTTTTTGTATTCTATTTACTGTATTTGGGCTTTTACTTTGGTTATCTGACTTCTGGTGCTGAAGTTAGGGTTTTGGTATCTTGCCTTTCCATCTCCCTTAGGCAATTTGTTAAGCTATTAACTTGTGGTCTTTTCATTTTCTTGATGTGTGTGTGTAGAGCTAGAAATTTCCCTCAGTGCTGATTTCATGGTATTCCAGAGGTTTTGGTAAGATATCTTTGTTTTCATTTGTTTCCAGGAATCTTTTAATTTCTGCATTGACTCAGGAATCATTCAACATCATGCTATTTAGTGGCCTTGTCTTTGTGGGTTTTGGGGGAATTTTGGCGGTGACACTTATTTTTATTCCACTGTGGTCTGAGGAGGTGCCTGGCAGTATTTTGATCTTATAAAATTTGTTTATGCTTGATTTATGGACAAAGATGTGGTCAGTCTTGTGGTATGTTCCATGTGTTGACAAGCAGTATGTGTATTTCATGTTTGTTGGGTGGAGTGTTCTTTAGGTATCTATTAAGTCCATTTGTTCAAGTGTCTGTAAAGTTGAAGTTCCTGATCTCCTTGTTGAAATTTTTTGCCTTCATGAGCTATCTAGGGTTGTTAGTGGGTATTTAAGTCCCTAGCTATGATAGTGTTAGAGTCATATCTTTTTTTAGTTTACTTAGTACCTACTTTAAAAAGCTGGTGCTCCTGTGTTGTATGTATATATGTTTAGGATAGATATTTCTTGTTGATGGATTGAACCTTTTATCATTTTATAGTGTCCTTCTGTATCTTTTGAAATTTTTGAGAGCTTAAAGGTTGTTTTGTCTGATATTAGGATTGTGACTTCTGCCTTTTTTGTGTTCTGTTTGCCTGAAAGTTTGTTTTTCATCCTCTAACTTTGTGTCTGTAGATGATCTTTGTAGTGATAATGTGTTTCCTGGAGGCAGCATATTGTTGAGTTACCACTGCCATCTTAATGTTAAGTTTTCTGATTCATGAGTGTGGAATGAATTTCCATTTATTCAGTTTTTTTCAAATTTATTTTAACTGTGTTCTATCATTTTTAGAGTAGAAATGTTATGCTTATTTTGTTAAATTTATTCCTAAATACCTCATTATTTTCCATTCTTCTGTAAATGAAATTTTTAAATATATAATTAATTTTATAGTAGTTACTCTAGGAATTAGAATTAGCATCTTATAAGGGTCTAGCTTGGAGCTGGGCTCGGTGGCTCAGCCCGTAATCCCGCGCCTTTGGGAGGCTGAGGTGAGTGGATTGCCTGAGCCCGCGGGTTCGAGATCCGTCTGGACAGTGAGACCTCATCTCTACAATAAATAAAAAATTAGCTGGGTGTGGTAGCGCATGCCTATAGTTCCAGCTACTTGGAAGGCTGAGGCGGAAGGATTGCCGGAGTCCAGCAGGTCGAGGCTGTGGTGGCCGGAAACGGCCACTGCACTCCAGTCTGGGTGACAGAGTGAGACTCCAACTCAAAAAAAAAAAAAAAAGGTCTAGCTTGGCTTAAAATGAGTTTAATTTTAATAGTATAGAAAAATTTTGCTCCTCTATATGCTTTTCCTTCTTTGTGTTGGTATTGCATACAAAATATATATCTTTATACATTATAAGCCCATCAACACTTTTTGCTGAATGCCTTTGTGTGTGTGTTGGGGCATATTTTCATTACTCCAGAAGGCAGTTCACAACTCTTCATTTTTCTTTACTTCTTGCTTGGACAGAGTTTCACATTTATACAGAGATTAGACTGTCTCAATTCTTTCCTGGGTATGTACACAGCCTTAAACATGTATATTGTCTTCTATATTAACAGGGGTTTAGTGGAGCTTTTCAGAACCTCTGAAGGACATCGCATTAACCAGCTTTTTCTTTTAAATTCTTTGATAAGATTCTTGTTGTCCAGGTTTGGTGGCTCAGCCTGTAATCCCAGCATTTTGGGAGGCTGAGGCAAGTGGATTTCCTGAGCCCATGAGTTCAAGACTAGCCCAGGCAACTTGGTGAGACCTTGTCTCTACAATAAATAAAAAATTAACTGGGTGTGGTAGCGCACACCTGTAGTCCCAGCTACTGGAAGGCTGAGGCAGAAGGATTGCTGGAACCCAGCAGGTTGACACAGGGGTGGCCATGATTGTGCCACTGCACTCCAGCCTGGGTGACAGTGAGACTCCAACTTAAACAACAACAAAAAAAGATTCTTGTCTTTCCAAACCTTTATTCCCACATCAGAAAGATGCAATGTTATACAATTGCCACTGATTTTTTTTTTCACAAACACTCTAAGGAAAATAATGTTGCATAAAGCAAGTTCTGAGTTAGATTAAACAAAGACAAGCCTGTGAGTGAGGGTCTAAGGAGTTTACAGAAATTCCATATAGGTAAGATAATGACAATTCTCTGGAAATGGAGCTTCTGGGGAGAGGTAGAAACCTGGTTGGCCTTCTCCAGTGGTTGCTAGTTTCCTATTTATTTTTTTATGACTAATATGTTTGTGAGACTGTTGGTTTTCATTGCTACAGGACAGCTGTGGAGAAGAGAAATGAAGATGTCTCAAAGCTTACATTTTAAAAATCAAGGTTCAACTATTTTTTTAAAAAGTAAATTCACTTTAAATTATCATAATTTGGTTAATTTGTTTAATTTCCAGAGTTGTTTTATTCTTTGGTTTATTTCTAGCATTCTGAAAAAGTTGATTTTGAAAATTTCCCCCAGTGTTCTTATTGCTTTTTATTGAGGAGTGACTTTTTAGAGTTCCTTACTCAACCATTTCAGAAATTCTCTTCTCCCAAATTAACCAGGTTTGGGGAGGGAGGTGGAAGGTGTATATTAGACAGAAGCAAGAGTACTTGTAAAGGATTGGTGATGGTGCACTGGAAATTATTTTTTTATATTCAGCTTTGTTCCTGCTCTTCTTGGTGTTTTCTTGAGGAGCAGTGGCTAGAAGCCTGGAAACATCATTTTCCAGACTTTCTTGCCAGCAGGATTCTTGTTTGGATTTCAACTGGAGAGATACTGTGTGATATTTGAAATAAAGAAGACAGGGAAAAGCCATTCCTCTCTGGAAGTTACTGCTGACAGAGCATAGAAATGGACAGATGAGATAAGAGACTGCCAGCAGATTCCAATACTGTCCAGAGAATTACCCATTCTGCTTTGAAGGCAACTAATATCAGGAGTGTTGTTTTTTGTGTACCTTCCACTTTCTGGTTTCTTATATGCTGGCAGCAATTTCCTCAACTTTGGAATCCTAATCCTTCAAAGGTTTGCTTCTAATTCCCTTTATTAAATACATTTTTTGCTGAAAACATCTATACTGGCTTCTGTTTTCTTATAAAGCATAGTCTGGTACGAATGCAAAGAAACTCTGTGAGTTCATTGAGCTGAAAGGAAACCAGTGTGGCTAAAGTTTTGAGAATATGGGAAAAGAGTTGTGAATCTGATCAAAAACTCCAATTACATACAGTACAGTTGAGTTTACAAATAGGTGATAGGAAATGGGGCAAATTGGAGAGCATGCATCCCATCTGCAAGTAACTCATAATTTTTAAAAGAAATAAGAAATCTAAATTTTTATGTCAAATCAGCTATATGTGAATATATGCTGTGGGCATATATTTGATTTTAAAACACAATGTCCTAGCTCAAATCATTTTGGTGCTTATTCTATAAGCTAACAGTTGTTTAAATACTGGTATCCAGGCAGGATCTTTTAGGATGTTTTCCTTATTTTTATGTTTCTGTTCTTCATTGCTTTTATTTCTACTAGTAACTCCTTCTAGTCCTTGTTAATTTCACTACTTTCTCTATCTGCCATATCAGGCTCCAAATCAAACCTAAAATAACAGAAGTTGAGAGGAGAAGGAGGAAGATCTAGCAGAGTGGGATTTGAAGAAAAACACCCATATTCATCTCTATCTATTAGTCTTGCTTTGAGGAACTTTTAGAAGCTAGTTTTAGTATCTCCTTAACTATTTCTGCATTAAAAAGGGATTTAAGAAGGTGTTTCAAGGAAGTCTGTGCAATAAAGCTGACTTGTACCATATTTAATTCTTGCCCTATATCTTTAGGTAATAACATAATGGAATTTTATTTTGGAGGTGAGAAAATATGAGTATTTTACTGTGCTGCTTATATTGTCAAAAATATTAAGTTCAACATCCTTAAATGGATGCTGAAATATTACAGTCACCAAAAAGTAGAATTTTGTGTAATATAAAAGGCACATGACTATTTCTGGAGAGAGAGGGAAGGCATAATGGAAGGAATATGAACTTTAGAGTTAGCAAGAGTTGGTTTTCAATACTGCTTTTCTGTATGCTAGCTATTTGAACGCCGGCACATTTATTAGTCTCTCTGAGCCCCTGTGAAATGGGAATAAAGAGTGAAAGAGAATTAATTAATTGATTAGAAATTTCCTCAAAGACCCCTTTATGCCAGTTATTGCTTTAGCCACACTCAGTCTGCCCACATAGAATTTACAGTCTAGCAGGGAAGATAAATAAGAAGCAAATGAATTGTAAACAATTATTTTATTACAGCTCATAGGCCTACTGAGGAAACTACAACATACAGTGAGATAAAACTAATGGACAGTGGTTTTGTATGGCAAGTGCTCAAAAATGTTTGCAAGTGCATGAGTGGTCAAGTTAGTAAAATTTTTTTTGTTAGATTTGGGGAAAGATATCTAAATAGAGTGTCTTGAGGATCAGATTTCAAGGGGGTATTATTACTTTACATTGCCACCATGCTGATGCCATTTTTAAAAAGTTCAGAGTTGATAGTGAGATAATGATCTGAATGTGAGAGATACTGTGAAAAAATAGGCATGGCACTAGTAATATATTCTTTTTTTAGTTGTTGCCAACTGGTCTGGTCCTTAATTCTCTACTTGCACAGTTGGTGATTAATGGGTAGTGTTGAAGTTCCTGATTAAGTATTTCCATTAAATTCTCAGATGAATTTGAGTCAACACTAATGAATGTGCTTAAGTGGAAGTAATAGAAATCCTCTCCAACTTAAGCCATAATGGTGAACCTTTTATAAGATAGGTATACACATCCTAAGCACAGTGATAGTGGTCAAGACTCAGGAGGGTTGGGAAACAGGTATTAGAAAGACATCTGTAACTGATGGAGCTCTTCTTTCTCCTCTCTCCACATTCTCCCATCTCTGCTTCGTTCTGCTTTCATAGCAGAGAGCCTTCCTCTGCTTCTCTGTCTTCAGGTTATAGGTGGTTCCAGTCAACTGCAGACAGTAATTGATTCATTAATCAATCGTAGTCTGATCAGCCCTGCTTTGATCAGGTATTTTCCTGGATCCAATCCATATTGACCAAGAGTGGGGAATCACATAGAATCACACAGATCCCACCACCTACAGAATAACTGCTAGGGTTTATTCAATCTAGTGGTGATAACAACAGTATATATTTTGTCAAAAAAAGTATGAAGATTAAATGAAAAAATATATTTTGGTCATTTTAGCATATTTCCTGGCACATAGTAAGCATGGGTAGATATGAGCATTTATTGTTTGGTGTTAGTTGTCATATTATTTCAATCTTTGCAAGATTTTTGCTCAGAATCATCTAAACCAGTTCAGGAATATTAGAATAAAAAGACTAATTCTGGAATCAATTCTATGAGTATGAGTCTGAATATGTCCTCATTAGGACGGTATCTATCAGTCTTAGAAACATGGCTTACATAATTGAATTTGCTATACTCTTTTCTTTATCATTCTATTGAAGCAAACCAGATGGAAAGAAGGCAAATAAGAAAGCTTATCATTAACAATGGTAAAAAAAGCATTCAAGCTGGCTGCTTAGGCGTTCCTCAACTTCTAATGAATAAAATAGGCATTAATAGTAATATAATTGTTGGTACCAGTTGAAGTTTACAGTTATTAAAGCAGTAATAAAAAGAAACTCATCATAGCCATTACATGATTTTCCCACATTTTAATAGGCATTTGCCTCTCTGAATAATTAAGGCTTGCCCATTAAATTCTCAGATGATTAAAGTTAGTGCAAATGAACATGTTTTTTTTTTGAGTTGGAGTCTCACTCTGTCGCCCAGACTGGAGTGCAGTGGCCGCTCCCGGCCACCGCAGCCTCGACCTGCTGGGCTCCGGCGATCCTTCCACCTCAGCCTTCCGAATGGCCGGAATTACAGGCGTGTGCTACCACGCCCGGCTAATTTTTTGATTTATTGTAGAGATGAGGTCTCGCTACCCAGGCGGGTCTCGAACACGCGGGTTCAGGCAATCCACTCACCTCAGCCTCCCAAAGGCGCGGGATTACAGGCTGAGCCACCGAGCCCGGCTCAAATGAACATTTTTAAGTCAATATATGCTGTGGCTGAAAATGTTTTTGTTTTTCATCTTATTTTCTCAAATTTTTGGCTGACTAGGAAAACCTCTTGAGTTATAAAGTCAGTCTATTATGGCTAAAAGTTCCAGCAAATCTGAAGTATTACTGTATTCAGAAATTAAAAATGGGTAACATAATCTTTTGCCAGTTAGGCAAAAGCAGTTTTTGTTCTTCTTAGTACCAAGATGGTTGTGATTTGGGTCAATTCAGTAAGCATGTGTTAATCCAGTGTGATCTCTCTTGAAGGCCCTTGCACTGGTTGTTTTGCCTGGGACTTTTTCCTAAATATTTGCATGGCTCTTCCTTCCCCTCCCCCATACCTTTGTTCAAATGCTACCTTCTCAATGACGCCTACTCTAGCCACCCTGTTAAAAACTGCTTTCTGTTAGTCCAGCATTCCTGACTCACTTCTCTTTTGTTCAGTGTTTTTCCATAGAACATATTACATTCTAACTTGTAGTTAACTTATTTATAATGGTTATTGTCTATCTCCATGATATTTTATCTGTTTTCACTGATGTATCTCTAGTGCCTTTAACTATGCCAGGCATAGGACTTCAAAAAATATCTAATGTTATAAAGCATACAATTTGTACATAAATACCACATATTTACATATATAAGTTAGTGGGGCTTAACTATTTTAATGTATGTTTTTATAGTACTTTTTTTTGAACTTTCATCCTTCTATCTGTCTATCCTATAAATATTTTCTGAGCACACAACAGTTTTCCCTGGAGCTTTCTTTTTCTCTAGGAAATAAAAGGGAGAAGGAAGACAACAATTCTTCTTTACTGAGCTTATGATACAGTTGTAGCAAGAGACAATAAAACACTTTATAATAGAATTAACACTATTGTGCTGGATACTACAGGAGAAGGTGGCAGAAACTGACACATGTGTAAGCTTCTTTGAAGGGGAGAATGAACAAATGATCAGTAAGAGTTACTGCAGCAGAGGGGCATGTGAGGGTTTGGAGGAGACAGAATGCATGGCAACTGTTTGACAGGCAGAAGAAAACAGTATGTGCAGAGGCTAAAAGGTAGGAGACGATGGATTCCAGAGTGAGAATGAGGAGAACACTGAGAGGTACAAAGGCCATTACCACAAACACCATGCAGGCCCTACTGAGAAGCTTAGACTCATCATGAGTTGTTTGTGGGCTTTAAGCACCAGGGAAAGATGCAATGCAATGTCCACTGAAGGTGACTGCTCTGTATTAATGACTCCCCCTTCATCTGTGAATGCCAAATACAATCCCTGAGGTAAACATTGGTGTCAAATTTACCTACAAAAGCTGTAACCTGAATACCATTTTGGCATTTTATCCTCTTTGGGTAAGGAATTGGTTGGAACCTCATGTAAACCAAAATCTTGAATGTGCTTGAATCCTATAGTTGGTATCCTGCTAATGTTGCCTTTTTGTTCGGTGTTTGGTTGACAAAAATCTGTGCCTAAGTGGACCCCTGCAGCTCAAACACATGTTGTTCAAGGGTCAACTTTATATTTACTGTCTTTGCCTGCCTAGAGTTGACTTCCTCTTTCTCCAATCATAGAATACAGAGTTTCTTTGGGGCACTGTTTAAATCCATGCTTTCAATCCTATTTTTTTTTTTTTTTTTTTTTAGGTGGGACTCTACCATGCCAGAGGTTGTACATATGACTATATGAACATATGCCAGAAGTTGAACATATGACCCTGGCTTATCAGAGTACTAAATCTCAACTATACTAATTGGTTCAGATGTGGACATATGACTGGGGACCAGTCAATCAGTGTAATTTCATGCTTCTTTAGCTTCAGTTATTATTGCAACATAGACAAATTGGTTAATTAGAGTGAATTCAGGAGTTACTGGCAGGAAGAGCTTTTTGTTCTTCTGATGTTGAACCTTGGACTATGGTGGTTGGGAGCTGCTGGTAGCTATTGTGGCACTCCATGGAGCCTTAGAGTGGGGCCAAGATGGAGAAGAGCAGTGTTGAAGAATGTTGATGCATCTAGATGGCATCATCTGAGACCTATGTTGTACTTTGCATAGAATGAGAAAAAAAAAGCCACAATTTTTAGAAATATGAGTTGTTTTTTGGCTTTATTTTTGCTTAAGCAGTTTAGGTTGGATTTTTCTGTCTTTGCAGTAGCAAACATATCAATTGCAAGAGGTTTCCCTGCTATAGGTTTGAATATCCCCTCCAAAAATTATGTTGACATTCAGTTGCCATTGTGATGGTATTAAGAGGTGGGACTTTTAAGAGATGATTAGGTTATGAGGGCTTTCCCCTCATGAACAGATTAATGCTACTGTGACAGGAGTGCATTAGTTATAGGTGGGAATTTGCCTCCTTTCTCCCTGACTTTTGGGCTCTTGCCTTGTCATGTGATATCTTCTATTATGTTATGATGCAGCAAGAAGGCCCTTACCAGATGCATGTTCTCAACATTGGACTTCCCAGCCTTGGAAACATGAACCAAATCAAGCTCTTTTCTTTATAAATTAACCATCTGTGATATTCTTTTGTAGCAGCACAAAATAGACTAAGATTCCCATGCTGCACTTTGCTTAAATGGAATGTTGACACTCCTTGTTGACCATTATTAATACTTAGAGTGTCTGTTTCAACAGAGTTTCTTGAATTCCCTCTTGTTCTATGAAATTCGTCATTAATAACTAAAATAAATGCTTTTTCATCTTGTCTGTCTTTCTAACACATTCTGAATTCTTTGAGTTTTTACCTCTCTATACTTCGCATTTCTAGAGATTATTATTTGAGAAAATTTCAGATAACTTCAATACTTTTATGCTTTTTCCTTGAAGTGTCAAGTTAATGGCATATTTATAAATTCAGATAGTCCTATACTTAACCCTAGCTCCAAACCTAGTACTAAAATCTATTTCTGTTACATGCCATGCTTTGCATAGAGGTTCCCTATATCCTCCAAGCTGTAACACTAACTATAGTTTGCTTTAACTAAAACAATATTTCCCATCCATAGTGGAATGATTCAGTTTTGTAGGAAGTTTTTATTGGTTGGATATTGATCAAATTCAAGTCAGCTTTTTCATAGGAAGTTTCAAGCAGTTGTGAATTTTATTCTTTCTGAAAAAGAGTACAATTAATTTTATAATTTATTATTTTGGATATAAAATGCTGTGATTTATAAATGCCATTGTTTTCTTCAGAGTTATCTCTGAAATCATATGCTTAGTCATTCATCCATTGATGTATTTATTCACTCATTCAGCAAATGCTTTTGATAATCTAATCACTACTTTTGGCATTGGGGACATAGAACATTGATTATAAACTGTACTCTTAATGTATAAGATTAAATTCCTAGTGTATTTATCTTAAAATTAGGAAATGAAATCCAAAAGAAAATAGTATTTTATTTTAATGTGGCTGCTCTATAAAGTGTGTCCTTATGATAGACATTAGATATAACAGCAGTCCTCAAACTTTCAATTCAGAATTCCAGTCTTAGAGAATCTGAGTCAGCAGGTTGGGAGTAGACCCAGGGATCTGCATTTCCAACCAGCTTTCCAGGGTTTCTGTTCCTGAGGCTAAGTTGCTCACACTTTAGAAAGAATGATTTTATAGCATTGGAGTAGTATTGCAGATAAAACTTATAAGAAAAATGTATACAAATATTGCACCAGTGGAGAGATAAGGGCAAAATCTCTTTGTGTAGAATTCAAGACCATGGATGATATGACCTGGTATATAAGTGCAAATTCACCTCTCTCTGTGCCCACAAACAATGCTTTGTTTCAAGCAAAGTAACTTCTAATATCATTTCAGAATTTTGGCTTACAAAATTCCTTTTCTTTTCTCTCTCTGACCATGGGTTGTCCCTCACTTCCATCTTTTCCCAACATGTCTGATTTTTACCCAGCACCAAGAACTTGTATAGCCCAGTGCTTCTCTAATCTTATTTGGCATACATGCCACTCAAGGGTATTGTTAAAATGTACATTCTGACTCAGAAAGTCTAAGATAGAGCTTGAGTTTCTGCTTTTCTAGTAAGCTGCCAGTTGATGCTGGTACTTCTAACCTGTGGATCATTCTTGGAGCAAGGAAGTTCCAGTCCACAGCCAATTCTTTCTTCTCAGGACCCCTTGTACCTTGGTGAATGTCCTATTCTATGTCTACCTTCTACTATTATTCACTGTTTCTTCTTTTTTTTTTTTCTTTTTGAGTTGGAATCTCACTCTGTCACCCAGACTGGAGTGCAGTGGCTGCTCCCGGCCACTGCAACCTCAACCTGCTGGGCTCCAGTGATCCTTCCGCCTCAGTCTTCCAAGTAGCTGGAACTACAGGCGCGTGCTACCACACCTGGCTAATTTTTGATTTATTGTAGAGATGAGGTCTAGCCAAGTTGCCCAGTTGGGTCTCGAAGCTGCAGACTCAGGCAATCCACTCACCTCAGCCTCCCAAAGTGCTAGAATTACAGGCTGAGCCACCGAGCCCGGCTTATTCACTGTTTCTATGTGCATTAAATTCCTCTCTAAAGGAATTTATATTTACTATTTATCTACTAAATATTAAGTATTTCACATGTATTGTCTCAATTAATCCTCTCGACCACTGTGGTTAGATGGTATTATCACCCTTATTTTATAGATTATGAAATGGGCTATGAGAGATTAAGGGACAATTAAATCAAGATCACATACAATGTTCTTAAAAGCTCTTGAAAATATATGACCTAACTTCATAACAATATACAATGAAGAGGATTACACAATGTGGGTGTTCAATAAACTTTCAATGATCAGTTGTTAAATGGATAATAACCCTTTGATTCATAATCTTAAGTGTTTGTGATTATTCAGAAAATGCTCACAGTATCATATTGAGTGAAAAAAAATGGGATTAAAAATGATCAGAAGGCTATCCTAATTGTGTCAAAAGTACATTTGTATACACAGGACAAGGGTGTTTGAAGGGAAATAAACTAACATACATGGTTATTTCAAGGAGTGAGTGCTGGTCATATGTGGCTTTCTGCTTTTATACTTGGCTATATTTTTCTTTCTTTTTTTTTTGACAATGAGAAAGTGTTACTTTCATAATCAGCAAAACCAATCAATAAAATTGGGTATAATGAATTTATCACTAGGCCTAGGACAAGATTTGTTTAGAAAACAGCAGAGGCAGCCAAATCAGGGCTAGGAAGTGATGGATGCCTTGCACATTCACAGGCAGTAGCACAGGTATGCATGGCTAGCACTTAAGGAGGTGCAGTCAGGAAAAGTCTTGCTTTTTTTTTTTAAACTTGGGAATTGTATTTATTTTCTTTTGAAACTTACTTTCATGGAAGTATAATACACATGCAGAAATGTTCACATAGCATAATTATGTTGCTGTATGACTTTTTTGAAACCAAACACACCCATGTAAGCAGCACCCAGATAAAGAAATAGAGTACTATTAGTATACTCAGAATCTCCCTTGTGTCTCTCATGACCCTGCAAACCAACTTGTCCCACAATCACCAGTATAACCACTGTCCTGACTTCCAACGGTGTGGATTAGTTCTGCTTGTTTTTACTGTATATACCTGAAATCACAAAGTATGTACTATTTCATGTCTAATTTATTTTATGCAATGTTATGTTTGTGAGAGTAATAATACTGCATGTGGTTTTAGATCTTTTCATTGCTGTATGGTATTTCATTATGTACTGTGTGACTATAACACTATCTTTTTAACTCTTGATGGACATTTGGATAATTTCCAGATTTTGGTTATAATATATAATGCTGTTATGAATATTCTAGTATGGATTTTGGTCAATAATATGTATTTTAATGTTCTGACAATTACTTGAAATGGATTCTGGTGACTAGCAGTGTCCTACAACTTTAAGAGTACTCTAAAAATCATTTGGAGAGTTCCTGAGATTTTGAGACAGTAGTTCTGGGGTAAGACCCTGAGAAATACACCTTGAGAAAAACACCTTTATAAAGATAAAGAATATGGGACTGAGAGAAGTTATAGTTCTAATCTTGACTTTCCACTTACTAATTTGGCTGAAAAAAAAATACCTGATCTTGCTAGTCTGTCCTTCTCTGAATATTCCCCACACTATAATAATACTTTTCCAGTTTGAGTGTCTGATTCAGATGAAAGAAAATATGTGAAAATGCAAATAAAAGACATTTTATTATTATCATTCAGAGCCTAACAATGATGGTAAGAAAAGACTACATGGATTTAGTTAGTAATAATACTGTATGCTTAGGTGACTTGCAAAAGGATTATTCAGTGTTTATGAAAGTTTACTAATTCTGTAAAAGTTGTGATTGCACAGAGAGATTTGAGGCCTATAAAGAGCTAACTTCTTTTATCCTGGGATGTCAAAGTCTTTTGGAAAACTAACAGTGCTCAGTGGTTGGCTCACAATACAATGAGTCAACAGATGGTCATTTAGAGGTTGGTCAAGGAATTATGGAAGAAATTTCAAAGCTAGACTAAATTATTTTTATTTCTTATTCCTCTGACTTCATATGATGTAGTACAGGGGTTTATATATTATAGACACTCAATAAATTCTTATGGATCAGTTGATAAATGATGAAACTTCCTTGATTCCCAATTCCCCGCCTCTCTTCCACTCTGTCTATACTTTAGCCTTAATGACCTTCTTTCAGAATGAATGTTCCATGTTCATTCCAGTCTCAGCACTTTTGCCCATGGTGTATTTCCCTGGGATATTCTAGTTTTTATGCTGAGTGTATTCCTATTTGTCATTTGGGCTTAATTTAAGGGCCACTTCACAATGGAGGACTCCCCTGAGACCTCTGGTTCCATAATCTCATACTATCTTGAATGTCTTCACCAGAGCACTCATCACACTGCTGACTTTTCATAGTTGATTTATCATGAGACCATACTCCATAAGCACAAAGACTAGACTTGACTCATTGACTGCAATATCCTTAATAGAAACTCAATAATAATATTTTTTGTTGCTGCTTCCTCTCTTATAAAGGCCAAGAAAGTACAGACCCTTGAAAATGATTGATATCCAAGAGCTGGCTCCATACAAACATACTGTGTCTAAGGAACATGTGATGTTGATTGCTATTAGTTTTGTATACGTTACAATCTGTATGTTTTCTTTTTTGTAATTGGAAGAGAGAAGAATTATGCTTATGTTGATTGAAAATGTTTGGGAAGGCTTCAGAGAACCACTGTGTATGTATCCTTGCAAGCAAATTCTGCCTTTCATTATAATTTGAGGTTTCTCCTCCGAAGAAAAAGGATCAGAGCTAGCATTCCACTTAAGGCAGATTGACTCAAGTCAGGTTATGAACTCAATGACACACCCAAGGATATACATAATTTTGTGTTTTGAACTCAAATTGGCTACTGAGATTACAGCCAGAATAAAAATAATGTTGAGAGAAGTTATTGCCATTTGTTTCTGGGAATTGAAGCCAGCTTTTCTTTTCTTTCTATGTAATTTGCTGTGTCTCCTCAACCTTTGACCTTTTATCAAGGAGTGACAGAGATGGGACCTATTTGAGGAGGAGCTCTGGGCTCTCAGTCAGTTATTCATCCATTTAAGTGCTAAATAGATGCAGAGTAACACTTCCAAGCTCTTGAGTTTGGAAGAGGCATTTTGTTTATTTCAGAGTTTCTTGAGGTTTCAAATTAGTACAAGGCACAGTGACAAAAAGGGTGGTTAGGAGGAGAAAGGGCAAAATTACTGAAATTCGAAGAAGGCATTTTAGTTTTATGTTGGACTTATGTTTGGGTTGAAACATAATCTATATATGATATATAAAATATCATTCAACCTTGCCCTGTCTCCTATTCATTTGCTTTTTTGCTTGCTCATTCGTCTTAGTGATCAATGCTCAGACTCTGGAATTAGACAATTTGGGGTTGAGTCCTGCATCACTTGCTGATGAATTCATGTAACTGGTCAAGGCCAGTTCTGTCTCAGTTTGTACAACTGTATAATGGTGATAATATATCTTGGGTTATTGTAAGGATTAAATGGGATAGTGGAGTAAAATACTTAATGCTCAGGGCCTGGCACATAATGAACATCCAATGGTATGCATTTTCTTATTATTCATCAAAGACTTTAATGCTGCCACCAGTCATTGTCCTAGTACCCAGAACAAAGTATAGTTCTCATACATATGTAGTTTCCTGTCTAACAAGAGAGACAAAATATTTTTAAAAGTCCCAAACGAATGGTTATCCAATATTATGATAAGTAGTAGAGGACAAATGGGGGCATAGTATAATATCAATTCTGTGGATGGAGCAACTGGACTTGATATTTAACTGTATACTGAAGGTAAAAGAGAGGCATGGGAAATATATTTTAGTCAAAGTGAATTTCCCTCAGAGATTTAGAGCTCTGCAATGATGGGGAAAGTTGGATATGGCTGTCTCAGAGGTGTTCTGATGGGAAGGTATGGGTGATGTGACTTAGCAGGTTGACAGAAACTGCAAAATTCCTACCCCATGGTTAAGGTCTCTACATGCAAGACTGAATAGCTTCACTAGTTGCTCCATCTGCTTCTTATATTATTGGGCAGATATTTTCAACATTTATTCCTAAATGCACTCCATCATAACTTTGGCATCATTAAAGATCATTTCTCCTGAATCTCTAAAAGCATTTTCTGTACTAATTATCAGAACAATAAGAAGCACCTACATATTTCAAATTATACTACTAAGCTATAGTAATCAAAATCACATGGTACTAGCATAGAAACAGACCAATAGAACCAAATACAAATAGAACCAAATACAAAGCCTAGAAATAAACCCATGTGTATATGCCCAACTAGTATTCCACAAATGTGCCAAGGATACGCAATGAGGAAAGAGGAGTCTCTTCAATAAGGGTGTAGGGAAAACTGAATATGCACATGCAAAAAATGAAATTGAATTCTTATCTTACACATATACAAAAAATCAGTTCAAAAGAGATTAAAGATTTAAATGTAATACCTGACACCATAAAACTGCTAGAAGAAAATGGGAAAACTTTCTTGACATTGGTCTTGGTAGTGATTTTTTGGATATGACACCAAAAGCACAGGCGACAAGCAAAAATAAGCAGATTGAACTGCATCAAACTAAAAATTTTCTGAGCAGCAAAGGGAATAATCAACAAAATAAAAAGGTAACCCACAAAATAAGAGAAAATATTTGCAAACAATGTATCTGATAAGGGTCTAATTCCAAAATTTTTAAGGAACACACACACACACACACACACACACACACACACACACACACACACACACACACACACATATGAATAGCAAAAAACCCAAAGCAAAACAAAATCATTAGAAAATGGGCAAAGGATCTGAAAAAACACTTTTCCAAAGAAGACATACAAATTGCCAGAAGGTACAAGAAAAGGTGCTCAACATCACTAATCATCAGGGAAATGCAAATGAAAACCACAATGAGATAACACCTCACACCTGTTAGTATGGCTGTTGCCAAAAAGTCAAACGATAACAAGTGTTGGCTAGGATGTGTAGAAAAGGGAAATCTTATCCATTGTTAGTGGGAATGTAAATCAGTGTACCCATTATGGAAAAAAGCATGGAAGTTCCTCAAAAAATTAAAAATAGAACAAACATGATTCAGCAATCCCACTAATAGGTATATAGCCAAAGGAAATGAAATCAGTATGTCAAAGAGACACATGCATTGTGAAAACAATCTATGTGTTTGTCAATGAATAAATGGATAAAGAAAATGTGAGATGCACACATATACATACATATATATGAATGAATACTATTCAGCCTTAAAAAGGAAAGAAATCCTGGCATGTGCAACAACACAATGGACCTGGAGAATGTTAAGTGAAATAAACCAGGCACAAAAAAGCAAATACTGCATGATATTCCTTATATGTGGAATCTAAAAAAGTTGAACTCATAGAAAGAGAGTAGAACAACTGTTACCAGGTGGCAGGATGTGGATGAAATCAGGAGATGTTGGTCACGGGTACAACTTTACAGTTATAATATGAAAAATCCTGGACACCTAAAATGCAGTGTAGTGACTATAGTTAAAAATAATGTATTATATACTTGAAATTTGCTAAAAGAGTAGGTCATAAGTTTTCTCACAACACACATACACAAATGCATCTATGTAAGGAGATAGGTATTTAATAAGCTTGATTGTGATAAGCATTACACAAGGTGCACGCGTATCAAAACATCATATTATACATCTTGATTATACTTATTTTTTATTTTTCAATTGTAACTAAATAAAGCTGAAAAAATATGCCAAAACAACACAGTCTGGAAAAAAATGTTGATGAGGATGACTGAGGAATGTTTAGGACGTAGAATGCTAAATCAGGAAAGCTATTCTATATTTGGCAATAAGGGAAAGTGTTAGCAGAGAGAACCTGGATTTCTAGATTTCAACCAGAGACCTCTCTATCTGTTAAAAAAAAAAAGGTACCTGCCATGTTCAAGGAATTGAGTTAGTTGGCACTAAAAAAACCACTGAATTTTATTTTAAAAGAAATAATGAAGTTCTCTCATTATTTTCTCTTACTTATTTAAATCTCTCCTATAAGTGCTCTCTCCAAATTCTATTTCTTCTCCTGAACTTCCCTCCTCCAATTCATCTCTCCTCTACCTTCTGTTAGGCAGTGGTTTTAACTTGTGTCTCCTATACCTCTTGGGGTTCTATGGAGTTAACTCATGACAAATGCTGGTAAAACTTCAGACTTACAAACAGCTTCTACCCTGTCTCTCTTACTTGCTTTATATATTGAGTTTCTTTCTTTTTTTCTTTTTGAATGTTAATTTTAAAGATGTGGGGTACAATTCAAGATTGGGTATACAAATGGTCATTGTACAGGAAAAGTCTGGGCCTCACTTTGGTTCCCACTTTACCTAGTTTGAGATCAGGTACCCTTATTGAGGAAGTGTGCCCCCCTCCTTCCCTGGCAGTTTCCCACTACTGCCAATGCCTTTCTTTGAGTTTTATGATAATTGTGCAGGGTCTGCTTATGAGTGAAAACAAGTGCTACTCAGTTCTTTGTTTCTGTGATAGATCACTGAGTATTATAGACTCTTAAGTCCATCAAGTTGCTGTGAAGTTCATAATTTTGTCCTTCTTTATAGCTGTGTAATATTACATAGTGTGGATGTACCACATTTTAAAAAATTCAAAATGCTTTTGATGGACTGCATGGTTGGCTCCATATTTTTGCTATTGTGAATAATGCTGCAATAAACATGCATGTACAGTGTCTTTTTCATAGAGTGATTTGAGTTCATGTGGGTATATTCCCAGAATGGAGACTGCTGGGTCATATGGAAGGTCGATTTTTAGATCTTTTAGGAATTGCCATAATATTTTCCACAGAGGTTGTACTAGTTTACAATCCCACCAACGGTGTACACATGTTCTCTTTTCTCTGAATCCTCTCCAGCATCTGTTGTTTTTTGAGTTATTGATGATGACCATCCTAACTGGCGTTAGGTGGTATCTCAGTGTGGGCTTATTTTCATTTGTTTGATGATTAGTGAGGCAGAGCATTCTTTCATGTATCTGTTGGATGCTCCTATGTCTTTTTTTGAGAAGTGCCTATTCATGTCTTTTGCCCACGTTGTAATTGGGCTATTTGTTTTAGTCTTTTCACACATTTGAGTTCCTTGTAGATCCTGGATGTTAGGCCTTTGTCAAATATACATTTTGCAAATATTTTTTTCTCATTTTGCAGGCTGTCTCCTCGTTCTCTTGATGGTTTCTTTTGCTTTGCAGAAGTTTTTCAGTTTGATGAGGTCCCACTTGTCTACCTTATCTTTTATGGCATGGACATTTGGAATTTTGACCAGGCACTGGTTGCCAGCTCCAATTTCCATAAGGGTGTCTCCTGCTGCATTTTCCAAGGTTCTTATAGTTTTAGTTTTTTTTTTTTAAATTTAGGTCTTTGATTCATTTAGAGTTGACTTTTGTGTATGGTGAGAGGTAGGGGTCTTGTTTTAATCTTCTGCATGTGGTCAGCCAGTTTTCCCAGCACCATTTACTAAATAAGTTCTCCTCTCCCCAGTAGTTGTTAATGGGGGCTTTGACAAAGATGAATTGGTTAAGAAATTGACATTTTGCTTCTGAAATTTCTATCCTGTTCCATTGATCTATAAGCCTGTTCTTGTACAAATACCAGGCTGTTTTGCCTATTGTAGCCTTATAATAAAGTTTAGAGTCTGGAAGTGTGATACCTCCTGCTCTATTTCTGTTGCTGAGGATTGTTTTGTCTATTTGTGGTCATTTATGTTTCCATATGAATTTGTATTGTCATTTGCAGGTCTGACAAGAATGATGCTGGTAATTTAATGGGTATTGCATTAAATCTATAGATTGTCTTGGGTAGGATGGACATCTTAACAATGTGATTCTTCCAATCCATGAGAATGGAAAATTTTTCCATTCATCTGTGTCATCTTTGACTTCACTGAACAGTGTTTTATAGTGTTATAGCCAAACTGTGAGAAAGGAGAATCAGCAGCACACCGGGTTCGAATTTTGAATCCTTTAATGGCACATGGACAAGAGTAGGCTCACACCAAGAAAGCTCTTGATGCCCAACTAAACTGGTAAGAAGCTTATAAAGGAAAAAAAAAATCATTGACTCATTGGTCATGGGTATGGAATTATAATAGCTTTTTGCATGCATAAGTATTACAAAGTTGGTTTATAGCAGATTGCATGTAATTTAAGTTAGAATTTATGTCTTGTGCAAGGTTAGTTAGCCCTAATTTTCCGAAGACCAGGGCAGCGGTGCTGGGTGCACCTGTTTCAGCTACACTGAACCCAATTAAGGCAGGCACTAGCGGGGTGGGGGGCGGCACATTTCCGATGAGTTGTTGGAAGACCAGGAGGATTGACTAAAAGGGTTCCTTTAGGACCACTGTAAACATATCTTGTGGCAAAGGTTTCCGTTTAACCTGAAAAAAGTGTCTATAAAAAACTAGCAGGTATTGATAACCAGTATGAAGGGTTTTTAACCTCAGTAAAGTTCACTTCCCATGTCTCTCTGGGGCTTGGTTCCCGAGCCCTATTACCATTTGGTGGTCTTGGTCCTTGTTTAGCATTTACTTGCACACAAGCTGGACACAATGCAGCGGCTGTGGCAGTGAGGTCTCTTAAGCCTTGAATGTAATAATACTGGCTTAGCATGTCAGTCAATTTAGTGCCTCCCAGGTGTCCTGTCCAAGGGCGGCGAGAGGATGATTTTAGAATCCCTGGTTATTAATTTTCCTGAGGGGTCTTTGTGGGCTCCTGCTAAGGCAGCTTGTTCCTTTTCCTCTTGGATGCAGATAGGCTGTTTTGGAAGCAAGGAAACTAGAAAAATTTTAGTTAGCAGAATAGTGAGGGGCTTGACTGGGAGCTCTGCTTCATGTGCTGCCCAATCAGCTAGGCAATTTCCTGTCACCTCTAGGGTATCTGATTTCTGGTGTTCCCTGCAATGTATGATGGCTATTTCTTTGGGGAGCTAATAGCCTCTAGAAGGGCTAAAGTTTTTGTTTGAAATCCAATGGTCAGAGGCTCCCCAGAGCAGTGTCTTTACAGTGTGGGGAACTGTTAAGATCAAGTTTTGACCAAAAGTCAGCTTGTCTGCCTCCTTAACCAGTATAGCAGTAGCAGTGATGGCTCAAAGACAGGATGGCCAGCCAGAAGCCACTGGATCCAGTCTTTTTTTTTTTTTTGAGTTGGAATCTCACTCTGTCGCCCAGACTGGAGTGCAGTGGCCGCTCCTGGCCACCGCAGCCTTGACCTGCTGGGCTCCGGCGATCCTTCCGCCTCAGCCTTCCGAGTAGCTGGAATTACAGCCATGCGCTACCACCCGTCTGATTTTTTGATTTATTGTAGAGATGAGGTCTCTCTGCCCAGGCGGGTCTCGAACCCGCGGGCTCAGGCAATCCACTCACCTCAGCCTCCCAAAGGCGGGGGATTACAGGCTGAGCCACCGAGCCCGGCTTGGATCCAGTCTTTTTGACAAGTAAGCTATGGGTTGCCTCCAGGGTCCTAAGGTCTGGGTAACAACCCACTTTGCGATTGCCTGCTGTTCATGAACAAGCAAATAAAAAGACTTGGTAACATCTGGGAGGGATAAAGCTGGGGCTTGGGTAAGAGCTGTTTTTAACTGCTGGAATGCTTTTTCCTTAATAGCAGTTCATTTCAGGTGCTGATCCCCTGAAGTGACTGTGTACAGAGGCCTGGCAATTTCAGCAAATTCTGGGATCTACAGCTGGCAATACCCTGCTGTCCCCAGGAATTCTGGAACCTGTTTATTTGTGGTTGGTAGGGGAAAATGGAAGAATGGCTTTTTTTCTGGGCTGAGGTCAGGGCTTGCTTACCCTTTTTTGGCCAGTATCCCAGGTAGGAAACTTTGTTGAGCAGAGCTGTGACTTTTTTGTTGACACATGGTAGCCCAAGACTTGGAGGAGCTATAACAGAGTCTTAGTACCTTTTAAACAGGTGTCCAAGTCTGCAGCTGCAAGCAAGAGATTATTTGCTTACTGGAGTAAAGTACATTCAAGATGCAAGGCATGGAACCCTGCTAAGTTCTGTTGTAATGCTTCCTGAAGAGAGTAGGGGAGTTCTTGAATTCCTGTGGCAACCGAGTCCAAGTTAGCTGGCTGATGTCCCCCAAGTCAGGATCTGTTCATTTAAAAGCAAAAATACCCCACAAAACCATAATAAAAAATATTGATTATGAAAAAAAAAAATAAAAGCAAAAATAGGTTGACACAACCAGAGGGTGATGCTTTGCCAATCCTGGTGGGTTGGTCTCCCCCCAGACTGAAGGAAACTGTAACTGTAAAATCAAATCTGATGAGACATTTTCAGTGGGAGAATTAAAAGAAGCTAAGAGGTATTCTTTAGAAAGTGGAGCAGTTAGTATTTGATAAGCAGTGTCAGTAGGAATATACATTTTAGTATCATCAGGTGAGAATATAATAGTTGTCCTTAGTTTCTGGACCAATTCTTGACTCATGAGAGTATGGGCAATCATGGGCTATTAGACACGAGTGGGTGACCCATTTCTGACCTAAATTAGCTATCCAGTTGGAGATGAAGTTGCAGTTTGTTATTGCCTCTGCTGCCCCTTGAATAGAAATTTGTTTCTTGGATATGGGTCCTAATGGTGACTTTAGGACCGACAGTTCCACCCCAATGTCCGTTAAGAGTTGGCCTGGGTCGCCCCCAATAGTGGTGGTTACCATGGGCTCTTGGGGGCTTAAGGAAAAGTCCTGGCCTCCTTAATCTGAGTCATTTTCAATTTCACCAGTAGAGAGCAGGACCAACTGACTTTGGGTCCTCTGTCTTTGGGTGGAGAGGGCAATTTTTTTACCCAGTGACACAGCTCTTTACAATATGCACACTGATTCTTGGCTAGTTGGATGCGTCTAGTTTCCTTTTGTTCCTTTTTAGTTTTTTTCTTTGTTTTACATGCTGGCCTCAAGCCAGGTTGGGAGACCTGGATGGCAGCAACAAATACTTTTGTTTGCTGTTTTGTTGCTCTATTCATTTTCTTATTTTCCTCTTTCTGTTTCTCAGAATTTTGGTTATTAAAAACCTTTTGAACTACCTTGAGCAGCTGAGACATGTTCATTTTTGCAAAGCCTTCAAGCCTCTGTAACTTTTTTCTGGATGTCAGGAGCTACCTGAGATACAAAAGCCAAACTGATAGCCCAGGCATTCTCGGCTGCTGAGGGGTCAAACAGGGTACAGGTATGGAATGTCTCCTGAAGATGTTCAAGAAACGGCCTGGTGATTTCTCGGGACCCTGAATAATCTCGGTAGTTCTGGAAAGATTAATAGGTTTTTGGGTTGCTCCCTTTAAACCAGCAATAGAGCCTGGTGATAAGTTTTTAATGTTCTAGACTCTGCCGAAGTGTTAGGGTCCCAATCCAAGCAAGAGGAGGGAAAAACTTCCTCTAACATTTCCTGACTTTTTTCCTTTGTTCCAGCTGCTGAGCCCAGGACAGACTTTTTAGCCTCAGCTCTAATATACTCTGACTTTTCAGAAGTAAATAGGGTTAAAAAGGAGCTGCTGGCAATTATCCCAGGTGGGATGATGAGTGCACATGATTGATTTTACCAGGGAGGTTAAAACCTACGGTGGATTTTGGCAAGATTTTATTCTTTTGAGAAACAGGTGAAACAAGTTTTCCTTGATGAGTTAGCTAGGGTCCTTTGTATATAGCACCCTGTTGTTTTTAAGTTAGAAGCTCTGTCTCCATATAGTGTGGTTTATGGGAAGGGTCCTGAGTTTTAAGAGAACATATCTTTAACCATGGAGGGAGGTTTTGGGCTAAACTTAACCATTGGTTGATATAGGAAAACTGATCAGGATGACCAGGGGTCCCTGTAACGACCTTTTAAACAGACTGAGTAACACGAACCTTTAAAGGCCCTGTAGAGGAGAGTTAACCAACATTAAATGCAGGTCAATCTATTTTACAGAGGGCCCACCTTTTGAAAGGCAGACATCATATTCCTCAGCAAATACAACAGATAAATTTTTCAATATACAGCCCAGAGGACTGACAGGTTGTGAATTCTGTGAACCCAAAACAAACAACAAGCAAACAGTTAAAACACATAGTTAAAACACAATGACAAACAGGGCATATCTGGACCAACTCAGAAGAGTTACGGATCCCTGGAACAACCTCAGGGCAGAAAACCAGAGGACTCTGTTCAGCCAATGTCTTGGCCTAATGAATAGTGTCGAAAGGGTGGCCTCGTCAGGCCATGACTCCCTTAAACAGAATTGTGGCCACAAGCAGAACAGAACAGATTTTTACCAGTAAACAGAACAAATTCTTACCTCCTAGGAGAATGTAGATGGACTCAGGAATTTTTGCAATAAGCTGCCAGCAGTCGTTTCAACTTCCTCTGAGCTAGATGACAGGTTATGGGGTCTGAGATGACTCAGGCGGTGCCTCCCCTACAATCTCTCCTCCCAGCTGACGAGGGCTGGAGCGAGGTGGCTGCTTGTGCTGGCGGATCTTGCTGGGGCCTCTGAATGTTATAGCCGAACCAGGGGAAAGGAAAATCGCTAGCACACCAAGTTTCAATTTTGAGTCCTTTAATAGTGTGGTCAAGAGTTGGCCAATGCCAAGAAAGCTCTTGTTGGCCAACTAAAGTAGCAAGAAGCTTATACAGGCCAAAACTGCAAGTGGGCTACATAGCAGGGGCGTGAGGGACCGAGGAACTAAAAACAAAAGGAACAATTTCTTCGATTTCAGTTAAGAAGGCATACAAGTACACGGAACTTGTGGCTAGGAAGTTTTCAAACAGTCAGCAAGAATAGTCAGCATGAACAGATAAGGGGAACAAGGCTGTGTGTCTGTGGTCATGGGAACATTACAGTAATTACAAGTACACACTGGGGGGGATCATTTTTAAGTCAGACAGACAGCTAAGATGGAAGATTTCAACAAAATGAAGTTTCTTATGTCAAGTAAGCTATTGCAATCATTTTACATATTTCATTAGCTATTTCAGTATTTTTATTGTAAGGGTCTTTCACTTCTCTGATTAGGAAGATGCTGAGATATTTTATTTCTTTTGTTGCTATTGTGAATGGGAATGCTCTTTTTATTTGGTTTTCTGCTTGTTTTTTGTTGTTGTATAAGAATGCAACTGTCTTTTGCATGTTTATTTTGTGCCCTAAGATTTTGCCAAAGTCCTTTATCAGTGCAAGATTTTTGACAGATTCTCTTGGATTTTTGAGGTCTATAATTTTATCATTAGCAAAGAAGGCCAACAACATTCTCTTTTCCTATTTGGATGCCCCTGATTTCCTTTTTTGGTCTGATTGCTCTAGCTAGGACTTCCAATACCATGTTGAACAGGAGGGGTGAAAGTGGGCAGCCTTGTCTTCTTGCAGTTTGCAGGGAAAATTCTTCAAATTTTTGTCCATTTAGTAATATGTTGACTGTAGATTTATCATAGATGGCTTTTACTATTTTAAGGTATGTACCCTCTGTTCCCAGGTGTTCAAGGGATTTTTATCAAGAAGCTGGATTTCATCAAAAGCTTTTTCACTGTCAAATGATATAATCATGTGATTTCTATTTTTGCATCTGTTGATGTGTTTGATTACATTTATGGTCTAGTAGATGTTGCACCAGCTCTGCATCCCTGGGATGAAACCTACGTGTTCATGGTAGATGATTTTTGAGATGTGTTGTTGGATATGATTTGCTAGAATCATGTTGGATTTGATTTGCTAGTATTTTTGTATCTGTATTCATCAGAATATTGGCCTATAGCTCTCTTTCTTTGTTGGATCTTTACCTAGTTTGGGTATCAGTGTGATGTTATCTTCATAAAATGATTTGGGGAGAGTTCCATCTTTCTCAGTTGCTTGGAATACTTTCAGTAGGATTGGTATCAGCTCCTCCTTGTGTGTTTTATAGAACTCCACTAGAAAGCCATCTGATCCAGGATTTTTTTGTGGGCAGTTTTCTTAGGATGGAGTTTATTTGCTGGATTGTTACTGGTCTTTTTAATGTCTCAATTTCTTCTTGTTTCAACCTTGGGAGTTTATGTGATGTTAGAAAGTCCTCCATTTCATTTAGATTTTTGAGTTTGTTTCCATACAGGTATTCATAGTAGTCTCTGATAGATTTTTGTGTTTCTTTAGAGTCCATTGTGATTTAATCTTTCACACTTCAGATTGTGTTTATTTTGACTTTATTTCTCTTTTTCTTGGTCAATTTGGCTAGGGGTCTTTTAATCTTGTTTATCATTCCAAAGAACCAAAGCCACAAGCTTTTAGTTTTATTAATATTTTTCTATGATATTTTTGTCTTCTATGTCCTGTATTTAGGCTTGTGCTTTGATGATCTGGATTCTTCTGCTGAAGTTAGAGCTTTGGTGGTCTTATCTTTCTAGCTCTTAGGTGTTTGTTAGGCTGTTAACTTGTGATCTTTCCATTTTCTTGATGTGTGCTCACAAAGAAATGAATTCTCCTCTCAGTACTAATTTCATGACCTCCCCAAGGTTTTGATAAGATGCATCTTTATTTTCATTTTTTCTAGAAATCTTTTAATTTCTGCTTTGTATCCTGTGTTGATCCAGGAGTTGTTCAGCATTATGCTGTTTATTGTCATGTCTTTGTGGCTTTTTGGGTAGCTTTGTTGGTACTGACATTTATTTTTATTCTACTGTGGTCTGAGAAGGTGCATGGCAGTATTTGATCTTATAAATTTTGTTTATACTTGATTTATGACTGAGGATGCAGTCAGTCTTAGTGTACATTTCATGTGGTGACGAGTAAAATGTATATTTCATGTTTTTTGAGTGGAGTGTTCTGTAGGCATCTATTAAGTCCATTTGGTCAAATGTCAAGTTGAGGTTCTGAATCTCTGTGTTGATTTTTTGCCTTGATGATTTATGTAGGGTTGTTAGTGGGGTATTTAAGTTCCCAACTATGATAGTGTTTGCATCAATTTTTCTTTGTAGCTTACCAAGAAGCTGCTTTATAAAGGTTGGTGCTGTGGTGTGTGCATATGTTTAGGATGGATATTTCTTATTGATGGATTGAACATTTTATCATTATGTAGTGACATTCTGTATCTTTTTAAATTTTTGATAGCTTAAAGGATTTTTTTTCTGATTTAAGATCATAACTCTTGCTCTCTCTTGTGTTCTATTGACCTGAAAATTTGTTTTCCATCCTCTTACTTTGAGTCTGTGAGTGTCCATTGTGGTGAGAAGAGTCTCCAGGAGAAAGCATATTGTTGTGTCATTTAAAAAAAAAATCCAGTTTGCCATACTATGTCTTTTCAGTGATGCATTTAGTCCATTCACATTCAGATCAATTATTGAGATATGAGAGTTTATCCCTGTCATGAAGTTTTTATGGGATTTGTTGTTGTCATTTGTTTGTTTGTTTGTTGGTTGGTTTTCTTTTGATTTTTGTGTTGATATATATGTGTGTTTTCAATCTTTTTCATGCATTCTTGGGAAGAGTGTGGTAATTAGTTTTTTTCTTTCTTCTGTGCTTAATACTTTCTTAAGTATTTCTTGTAAGGCTGCTCCAGAGGCAGTGTAAACTCTTAGGAATTAGATGGGAAGGACTTGAATTCTCCATCACTGATGAAGCTTAGCTTAGCTGGGTAGGAAATTCTTTGTTGGAATTGTATCTGCCTCAGGAATGCCAATTAAGGTTTGGCCTCTTGATATAGTCACACATGTAATAGAGGCTTTGCTCTCTCTTTTAAAGCTTCTTTTCTATGTTTTTAACAGTTTGCATTAGTTCCATATTTTGGTCCTCAAGCTATGATATTCTTTCTTCTGCTTGGTTATTTCTGCTTTCAATGCTTTTCAATTTGCTATTTATTTCATTTACTGTATTCTTCATTGCTGTCATCTCAGTTATCAACTCCTTCATTCTTTCCTCTTGTCTCTCCTCATTTCTAGTCATTCTACCAATATCTTGATATCTGGGTTTGTAGTTTGAAACCAGTCTTTCTGGGGGCTCTTCATTGTTTGAGTTCTAAAGTCTATATTCTCAGGTGCTGTCTTTCCAGGGGTCTGTATGGGGTCTGTGTTCTTCCTTTGAATCTTCTTCATTTGTGAGGGTTTTCCTCCCCTTTCCCCCCTCATTCTTTAATTCCATTGATCAGTGATGGGGGGATGCCTTCACTTCTATTTGCTCAATCCCCTATTCTTCCTTATGTAGATCCTCTGAATTTGTTCAATTTTGAAGCCAGAGTGGGGATGGGAGTTTGTGTTTTTGCAGTCTTGAGATTTGATTACAGTGTGATGGGGGAACTGTGGTTCAGAAGCTATCTGCAGGTCATAGTATCCACTGACAGATGTGTGGGCCAGCTGGATACCACTTCCCACTACCTCACAATCTGCCCATGCAGTGGGGGTATATGTATGCCCCCTGAAAGCAAAATGAGATAAGAAAAGTGAAAAGCACAGAAGAAGGAAGAAGGAAGATGAAAGGAAGATGAAGAGAGAGAAGGAAAACAGGTATACCAACTAACATGAACAAATAAACAAACAAAAACAAAAATACAAAAACATACAAGCAAACAAACATACAGACAGGAAAAAAAACCCTGATGATGCACTCACCCTCAAAATATCCATTCATAAACAGAAAAATTAAAAACACCAAAAACAAAACAAAACAAGTACTAAAACATAAACTAAAACAGAGAAGAAAAAAAAAGAGCTTCCTCCATGGCTATTTCAGAATCCTTTCCCAAGCACTGCTGCTTTTGGCTGCTGCTGCAGTAGGTAGTGGGCTCCATTCTCCAGCCCCTGCCCTCCACTCTTGGAGCAGGCTGATTAGATTTTTCTTAGTGTGGGTCAGATGCCTCACAGCAGTGCTGTGGGAGAAGAGTGAATCAGATCCAGGCTCACACAGCTTTATTGCTGTTGCTGCTACCCATAAGTCCCCCACTTAGATCAGATGTGTCTACGCCTGATCCAGTGTGGAGGTGGGGTATCCATCTCTCTGTGTCTGTTTCTTCTCCGGGTCAGCCATGGTCAATCTCAGAGGGGTGCAGAGATCATCACTAGGTCCCAGGTTGGGGACTGAACAGAGCCGGGCAGGCCGATGCAGGTCTTTGCCCATCCTGGGACAGAGAAAATGGCAGTGGTCAGCATCTCTTTACCAGCAGCAGGACTTACCTCCAGATGTCCTCACAGTGCCCTCTCCGCAATTCCCTCTGCCAGCGTTGGACACACTGCTGCAGGTGTTGGTGTGGGTCAGGTGCCAGGTACTGAGGAGCAGCTGACCTCTGCTGCCTTCTCCTGAGAGACCATCAAGAATGGCTGATGACCTTGCATAGTGGGAGCTTTGATGTCAGGGCAGTGGTGGGTTGCAGCTGCCAAAGGAGGGGACCCCCAATTGCTTGATCCCAAGTCTCTTCTCATACAGACTTTCATTCACCCATCTGTACTCACCCACTCATACAAACTGTCTTTATGACTACTCACCCTTGCAGAGACTTTCATGCTCCCACCAGTTCCATTGCCATCTTGCCTCTCTCCTCTATATTGAGTTTCTAAGTAGGATTTTGTTTGGGAAAATGGTTCTGGGGTCATAGGAAGTTTAATGTTATGTCCTCTGGATGCTGAGTCATACTTTATTTCTCATGCTCTTTAACCACTTCACAAATAGTAGAATAGACTGGATGAGAACCATTTTCAAATAAATGTATGTTTGTGTATTTTTTTACTTTTTCACAATTGCTCCTTTGAACTATTCCTCTCCTTTATCATTTTGTTTACTAATGGTGCTATTTGATCCTCTTTCTGTGAGGGAATGTGTTGGATTGCTGCCTTATAATTTTCTGAATTATGCAAGTCAGAATGGCATTCTTGAATCTGATTTTTTAGAAAATATCCCTGACTAGTGCTATTAAGCATTATATATCAATGGTATATTAAGTTAAAATAGAATAATAATATGTATATTGATATACTCTTCATATGTTATATGCAAGACATATTCCGTAATGCAGTTCACATTCCCTTCCTCTGCTGGGTGTGCGGCTGGCCAACCTGTCTGATAGTCCATGTCAGAGAGGAAACAGTGGAAGTCAGAGAGAAAATGAGGAAGCAGTAACTCAGTGTTTATTAGGTTGCAAAAATCTGCAGCTCCATGAGAATTCTACCTCATTCTCTCACTTGCTCTGTGGGTTTTGATAGTTTGATAGTAGAGAAAGGAGATCTAAGAGCAAATAGCAATTATGATTCATTCGTGAGTGAGAAGATGACTCTGTCTCTTCCTCCTTTCTTATTTATGGCAAACGATTAAGTCTACTATTAATAGGGTGACATTAACATTATACCCAATTATTTCTATCCTTTGCCATTTTGTTTACTGATGTTGCTATTTGATGCTCTTTCTGTGAAGTAATATGCTGGGTTTCTGTTTTGTAATCTTCTGAATTACAAAAGTCAGATTTGCATCCTTGAATCTTACTTTTAAAAGACATCTCTGATTAGTGTTATGAAGCTTTATATACCAATGGCATTATATGCCAAAAACATCATGGGAGTAGAAGGAATTGTATTACAAAGCTTTTAAAAAAAATGTTATAGCCGAGCTCAGTGGCTCAGCCTGTAATCCCGCGCCTTTGGGAGGCTAAGGTGAGTGAATAGCCTGAGCCCGCAGGTTTGAGACCCGCCTGGGCAGCAAGACCTCATCTCTACAATAAATCAAAAAATCAGCCGGGCGTGGTGGCGCATGCCTGTAATTCCGGCTACTCGGAAGGCTGAGGTGGAAGGATCGCCGGAGCCCAGCAGGCCAAGGCTGCAGTGGCCGGGAGCAGCCACTGCACTCCAGTCTGGGCGACAGAGTGAGACTCCAACTCAAAAAAGAAAAAAAGTGTTGTTAAACTGTTATAGTGCAGACTATGGTAAATGTCTCTTTGCCATTCTGATGTTTACTTCTCTCAAGCTTAGAGGCTGTTTGAGTTTCCTTCTTAACTTGTAACTAAACTAAACTATGCCTTTAGATCTTTCCGTGTAAACCAGTCCTCAGACATTTTGTTCCTTTTCTGAGTCATATTACATTTTTCTGCATAATTCTTGCATTTAACCCTAAGTTTTTGAACTCATAGATTCGGTTCTTACCATATGCTTATATGTACCTCTAAAAATAGATTTGATCCAAATATATTTTGTCATTGTCTTTAAGAGGTCTACTTTTTTTTTGAGTTGGAGTCTCACTCTGTTGCCCAGACTGGAATGCAGTGGCCGCTCCTGGCCACTGCAGCCTTGACATGCTGGGTTCCAGCGATCCTTCCGCCTCAGCCTTCCAAGTAACTGGAACTACAGGTGCGTGCTACCACGCCCGGCTAATTTTTTATTTTTATTGTAGAGATGAGGTTTCGCCAAGTTGCCTAGGTGGGTCTCAAACCCGCGGGCTCAAGCAATCCACTCACCTCAGCCTCCCAAAGCGTGGGATTACAGGCTGAGCCACTGAGCCTGGCTTACTTTTTTTTTTTTGAGTCTACACAAATTTTTGTGAAAGAATTCTGAATTTGATAAACCCACATGTTTGTGTATATGACTCTGTGGTGTCTTAAGTATTTCTTGCAGTAAAATATAATTTCAGAGAATTCTTTATATCCAAAAATCACATACAGTTACTTTTGGGAACTTAGCATAAGGAACTCAGTCAAAATGTGGACTAAACCAATTACATAAAGAAGTTTGTTGGAGCAAAATTTATAAATGTGAAAAATGGAAAGCAATTTAACAATAGAGTAATGCTGTTTTCAGTTAGAGTGTAATCCATTCAGTGAGATATACTGAATCCATTAAAATGAGTACTATGAAGATTGTACAGCAACAAGAATAAAGCCATATAACAGTACCAGTAAGCTGTGATTGCAAGTGAGTAAAGTGTGCTAGAGAGAAAAATACAGGGAGGTGATATTTTAAGATATTAATAATGATTATGTGGTAGGAAATTATAGTAATAATAATAAAAACGCCCTCTCCCCTCTCCTGTTTGCTGAAAGACCTCTATGTTATAGGAATTACTTGAAGTGGCTTCCTATACTAACTCTCATACCCCTTTCATGTAGCTATAGTTATCCCTATTGACAAATGAGGAAACTGAGACTCAGAGAATTTAGGTGACTTCCCTGAATTCATACTTTCTGTAAGAGGCAGAGCTGGATTTCAGAGAAGTCTAAACTCATCTTGTAAGGGGATGAGTGGAAATGGAACTAAAGTGGTGATCAGGTAACCTGTATTCTAATGGCAGTCCTTCCACCTGTAGATGAGATGACCTTGATTCACCATTCTCCATCTGTAAAATAATGGAAACTCAAATAGAGCATCTACATGGACCTCCCGGTATTGAAATTTTATAGCACCTACATTTCCAATTTGCTAGGTGCCCCTTTTACTAAAAATAAGGCCATTCCCTGAAAGTTGAATTAGTAGTTCTTAGATTTCTCATTTTTGGCCCTATACATTTCAACCAGAAGTTGTACTACTCATAGAGAGGAAAGTACTGTTATCAAGAAGCAGTATAATTAGTGTGCAAATTGGAGGTAAAGGAACAAAGTGAAGTTCAGACTCCTTTGTGTTTGTTTGTCTAAATCAAGGAAAAGGAATGTGTGAGGGGTGATGTGATTGATGTGGTACTTCAGAGCTCTGGCTGCTGCTTGAGTATGGCTCATCAATTCTAAAAAAGATTTCCCATTTAGCTAGGTACACAGCCTCATGGCAGACAGCTGCCTGCACAGCTGGGATGCCAACCCTCACTCATCATGCAAGATGCAATAGGAATGGCTCTTAGCTACTAATATTCATGCCCATCTGTTTGGATAACATGGTGCCCTCATGAGCACTGGTCAACTCTGTCCTCCCTTATCTCCCTTCAATCTTATCCCCTTGTCTACCATCCATTGTCAGTCATGTTTCCATTTTCTACACTTAATCTTAGCAAAAAGGCTGAGAAGCTGTTTCTATTTTCTTTTCTGTTGTCCTTTCTAACTGGATGACTAGAGACCACGCTGGTCTCTACAGTCTAGGGAAATTGCTAGGTGTGCATCATGGTTAAAATATACAGTCCTGAAGCCAGAAAAGAGTGGTAGACAACATATTTTCCATGACACTGATTTCAAAGACTAAAAGGCTGAGATTTGGAGAGGTAACTTTACTTTCCAATATTTACACAGTGAGTCTAAAAAAAAAAAAGTTGGTGTTTCAGGCTTATTACTCTTCTCCAAATACAATTCTGGAAACAACTACCAGTGACCCTGATGCTTCTCCCAATATACTTCTAGACTTTTCTTCCAGATATCCTGTAGTATTAGAGACTAAATACCATTATCCTCTCAGACATTTCCTAGGGTAATCTTGTGAATGGACAAGGCAGAAGACATCCTTGAACAGAATTAATGAATTAATAAGGACAATATCCTTCCTGAAAATTTTCTGTTATGGGCATAAAAGTCACTTGCAGGAGATAAATCATTTTAAGAAGGTTTTAAGGGTCATCACTACCTCTAGACACCTAGAAGAAAGCAGTTCACCCACCAAGTAAAAAGGCACTGCTAGAAAGAAAGATGGAGTCCGGAGGGCCAGAATCTATTTCTTCCTTAGCCTTTCATCTTTTCCTTTCTCATTCCCCAGTCTTTCCTTTTCTTTTTGAGTCAGAGTCTCACTCTATCACCCAGACTGGAGTGCAGTGGCATGCTCACTGCCACCCCAGGGTCGACCCGCTGGGTTTAGGTGATTCCTCCGCCTCAGGCTTTCAACTAGCCGGAACTACAGATGCGTGCTACTACACCTTGCTAATTTTTTTAATATATATATATTGTAAAGACAAGATCTCACCAGGTTGCCCAGGCTTGGTCTCAAACCCCTGGGCTCAGGCAATCCTCAGCTCGGCCTCCCAAAGTGCTGGGATTATAGGCTTAAGCCTCCAGTCTTTTCTTTTATATTCTCTCCTTTATTCCCATTGCATTTTCCCCCTACTTTTTATTTGTGTTTCTTTTCATTTTAAACTCTCTTTTGGGTGGGAATAATCACTTCCAGTTTGGAGGTTGAACTGAAAATGGATCCTACATTTCAAAGTGTTATACTTCCTGTGTGACACATTTAAACATCCCCTGATTGCAGCATGGGCACAAGAACATCACCAATGATTAATTGCTTCATGCCCATTTCCATGTAGGCTACACTTTCACTTTTGACATCTCATTTAATTTTCATAAGAATTCTGAGATAGGAATAATTATCCCCATTTGATAAGTGAGGAGGATGAGTTTCAGAGAGGTGAAGTTGTAGTCTCTGATTATGAGATTTGTAAAAATCAGAGCCGGCCTTAAACTCCAGATTTGGGGCTCCATATCAAACTTGAATGTGTACATACCATGTGGGATTTTGTTAAAATGTAAATTGCCATTTACTAGGTCTAACAAACTCTGAGATGATGCTGGTTCTGCTATACTGTGACCACCCTTTGAGTAGATGGCTTCATACCACACCATGCAGTTCCCTATCTTGGAAACTTAAATCCTTGGGAAATAACTGGGTTGCCCATATAGTTCCAGATATTGAATATTGCCTTTCTCTTGAACAACTTGATCAAGGCCTGTGCTTCTACTTGAGGATGTGTAGGGAAATCACAGGTATAGCCATGATATTATAGTAAGATACATATTTGTACATATATACATACATATATATTTGTCCTCCTCTCCTCTAATTCACTTTGAACCACAAAATGGTATAGCATTCACCATTTGTATTTTTATACCTAACAGCTCCCTGCTAGCTCTGAAGAGCTTTGTGGAATGGATAGATTAATGCAGTGACACCATAAATTGAAGCAGTGAAGTACTTTTTCCAAGCAGTAGTATCTGAATGTATCCCAGATCTTAGAGAAGAGTCAGTGTCCATTTAGCACAGGCCATATTCAAAACCCCAAACAGAATACTCAGAGGGCATCAGAAGTTAACTGATACTATCTGCAGGCCTGTGTGTTTCCCAGAGCCTTGTACTTTCTCTGGCAGAAGCTGCTTTCTAGTCTTCTCCTCCATCCTCTGGCTCATTGCCTGGTATCTGGTCACTATTCTCACAGGTCTGCCTGTCAATAGTGGAGATAAATCTGTCTTGCTGTTGTACTAATGACTCATTTTCAAGCCAGATCTCCCAGAGTTGTTAGAATAACTGATATTGCTATGCATGGAACTCTTTTTGCTAGAAAGATATAGAGGCAAGGCTAACATGTGTGGGGTGGTTATTTAATGGACATTCCCTGTTCAACTGACCTAAGTTTTGGACCTGGTTTCACCACTAACTATTTTTGTCATTGGGCCAAGTCATAAACCTTCTTTAAGCTTTCATTTCCTCATCCAAGAAATGGGGAACAGGGTGAACCAGGTGATGGCAAAGTTGCTTTTGGCTACAAAATTCAGATTTGTGACTCACAAAACCACTCCTGCTCTAAGTAATGTAAGGGATTAAGTATAGTTTAAATTCTCCTTGTTTAACTGCTTAAAACCCAAGTCCAGATGGTTGGTGTCCTCAGAATGATGTAATCTTTATATCTGAGAACTAGGTTTGCCAAGTTACCCCACTATTCTCATTTCATATTCATGATCAACAGATTTATTTAAGAAGGAAAGGCTTATATGAAAAAAAAAAACACCTCAAAATAAGGCCACTTTATGGAACTTTTCTGGCCATGCTAATCATTGACTTCAACCTCGTGTGGTTTCAAATAGACAGCTGTGTATGAATATTAATTTTTCTTTGAGGGCTTTTAAAAAAGATTTTCTTCAGTAGTTTTGTTTTCACAACACAATCAAGGGAATTAGTGCTTCTGACAAAACAGCAATTAAATGTGTGCCACTTCTCAACTTGTAAAGTGACATGCAGTTTCTGGAACAGGACATCATTTTAAATGGAATTTGTTTCCTTTGTCATATTATTGATTGAAACAATTATGATTTCAGCTCTTCTATCTATTCAAATAATTTCACTTCCTTTTTTATTTTTATTTCAAAGATGTGGGGTACCATTCAGGGTTAGGTATACAAACGATTATGCAGGTACCCTTGTTGATGAGGTGTGCCCCTCCCTCCCCTAGCAATTTCCCTCAACTGCCAATTTCACTTCTGAATCTTTTCCTTTCCTTCTTTTGATGTGACCTTTCCAAATAACCAAGGCATTCTTTTTCTTCCATTGCTCTGACATGTCTCACCTTACTTACAGATCCTAATTTTCCCAGGCCTTATTTTGATTTCTGCTCTTCACTTCTCTCTCGCATGTGGGTTTGTTTGTAGAGTTTTCCACTAATTTTCCATACCATCTGGTTAGGATATATGGCCAACATGTCACCAGGCCTCCAAAGTTTTATAGTCTTGCTGTTGATAGGTAGTTTCCTAGCCAGGACAATATTTCCCAGCTTCCTTTGCATCAGTCAGTATTTTCAGACTGAATCTACCAATGGATGTAATGGGAGGTGGTATGTGTGACTTTCTACAGAGATTAAGAAACAGGCATGCCTTTTCTATGATCTGTCTTCATTTGCCATCTAAATGGAAAAGATGTTAAGGACTAGAGGAGAGTGGGGCCACAACAAATGGAGACAGCCTTTAGGCATAGCCATGTTGGAGGTTTTCACGCATGACAGTATTGGGCTTTCCATGAGTAGCAGATGCATTTCTATTATGTTAAGTCACGAAGGTTTCAGGGTTTGTCTACTATGTCAGCTAACATTATAACTAACACAAAATGCCATCAGATCTGTATTTTTTTATTATAAAGATATGGGGTACATTTCAGGGTTAGGTATACAAACGTTGATTATACAGATACCCTTGTTGATGAGGCATGACCCTCCCTCACCTAGCAGTTTGCCTAAACAGCCAATCCCACCCCCATTCCCCTGACAGTTTCCCACTACTGCCAATCCCTTTCTTATAGTATTATAATTGTTCAAGGTCCACTTATGAGTGAGAACATATGGTACTCTGTTCTTCGTTTCTGTGATAGATCACTGAGTATGATTGACTCTAAATCCATCCAAGTTGCTGCAAAGTCCATGTTTGTCCTTCTTTATGGCTGCATAATAGTCCATTGTGTATATGTACCACCTTTTTTTAAACCCACTCCAGCTTCGATGGGCAACATGGTTGGTTCCATGTTTTTGCTATTGTGAATGGAGCTGCAACAAACATATGTGTGCAGGTATCCTTTTTGTAGAATGATTTGAGTTCCTCCGGGCATATTTCCAACAGGGGACTTGCTGGGTCATATGGAAGGTCAATTTCTAGTTCTTTCAGAAATTGCCACACTGTCTTCCAAAGAGATTACACTAGTTTGCATTCCCACCAGCAGTGTAGATGTGTTCCTTTTTCTATGCAACCTCACCAGCATCTGTTGTTGTTTATTTTATTAATGATGGCCGTTCTTGCTGGGGTTAGGTGGTATCTCAATATGGTTTTTATTTTCATTTCTCTGATGATGAGGGAGGCTGAGCACTTTCTCATGTGTCTGTTGGCTGCCCATATATCTTTTTTGAGAAGTCTCTGTTCATATCTTTGCCCACTTTTAATGGGGCTGTTTGTCTTTTTCCTTTCGGTGTGTTTGAGTTCCTTGTAGATCCTAGATGTTAGGCCTTTGTCAGATATACAGTTGGCAAATATTTTTTCCCCATTCTGCAGGCTGTCTCCCTGCTCCCTTGATGGTTTCTTTTGCTTTGCAGAAGCTCGTTAGTTTGATGAGGTCCCACTTGTCTATCTTATTTTTAAGGTATTGGCCTTTAGGGTTATGAATAGGAATTGGTTGCCAGTTCCAATTTCCATATGGGTGTCTCCTGCATATTCTAAGATTCTTATAGTTTGAAGTTTTATGTTTAGGTCTTTGATCCATTTAGAGTTAATTTTTGTGTATGGTGATAGGTAGGGGTCCTGTTTCAGTCTTCTGCATGTGGTCAGCCAGTTTTCCCAGCACCATTTACTGAATGGATTCTTCTCTCCAAAGTGGTTGTTATTGGAGGCTTTGTCAAAGATGAGTTGGTTGAGAAATTGAAGGTTTGCTTCCAGAATCTCTATTCTGTTCCATTGGTCTATGTGCCTGTTCTTGTACCAATACCAGGCTGTGTTGATACCTTGTAGTAAAGTTTTGCGTCTGGAAGTGTGATACCTCCTGCTATGTTTCTTTTGCTAAGGATTATTTTGGCTATTCCTGGTCATTTAATGTTTCCATATGAATTTCTGTATTGTCATTTTCAGGTCTGAGAAGAATGATGTTGGTAACTTAATGGGTATTACGTTGAATCTGTAGATTGCCTTCGGTTGGATGGACATTTTAACAATGTTGATTTTCCTATCCCTGGGCGTGGAATATTTTTCCATTTTTTTGTGTCTTTTTGGATTTCTTTGAGCCGTGTTTTGTAAAGATCTTTCACTTCACTGGTTAGCAAGATGCCGAAGTATTTCATTTAATCTGTGGCTATTGTGAATGGGATTGTGCTTTTAAATGGGTCTCTGCCTGCTTGTTGTGGGGGATAGGAATGCAACTGTCTTATGCACATTTATTTTGTACTCTGAGACTTTGCCAAAGTCCTTTATCAATGCAAGCAGATTTTTGACAGATTCTCTTGGATTTTCAAGGTATAGGATCAGATCGTCAGCAAAGAGGGTTAACTTGACTTCCTCTTTTCCTATTTGGATACCCCTGATTTCCTTCTCTTTCTATGTACCTGAGTTAGGACTTCCAACAAAATGTTGAATAAGAGGGGTGAGAGTGGGCAGCCTTGTCTTGTTCTAGTTCACAGAGGAAATGTTTCCAGTTTCTGTCCATTTAGCAATATGTTAGCTGTGGGTTTATCATAGATGGCACTTAATATTTTGAGGTATGTACCTTCTATATCTAGGTTTTGAGGGTTTTTATCAAGAAGGGATGCTGGATTCTACCAAAAGCTTTTTCTGCATCTAATGATGTAATCATAAGGTTCTTTTTTAAAAAAAAATCTGCTGATTTTTTTTTTTTTTTGAGTTGGAATCTCACTCTGTCACCCAGACTGAAGTGAAGTGTCCACCCCCGGCCACCGCAGCCTCGACCTGCTGGGCTCCGGTGATCCTTCCATCTCAGCCTTCCAAGTAGCTGGAACTACAAGAGTGCACTACCACGCCTGGCTAATTTTTTAATTTATTGTAGAGATGAGGTCTCGTCAATTTGCCCAGGTGGGTCTCGAATTCATGGACTCAGGCAATCCACTCACCTCAGCCTCCCAAAGCACTGAGATTACAGGCTGAGCCACCGAGCCTGGCTTGCTGATGTATTTAATTACATTTATGGTCTTGCAAATGTTGACCCAGCCCTGCATCCTGGGTGGAAACCTACTTGGTTATGATGGATGATTTTTGAGATGTGTTTTTGGATCCAATTTGCTAGAATCTTGCTGAGGATTTTGCATCTATGTTCATAAGGGATATTGGCCTGTAATTCTCTTTTTTGGTTGGATCTTTACCTGTTTGGGTATCCGTGTGATGTTAGCTTTGTAAAATGATTTGGGGAGAATGCTATCTTTCTAAATTGCCTGGAATACTTTCAATAGGATTGGTATCATCTTATACATTTTGTAGAATTTGGTTGGAAAGTCATTCGATCCAGGGCTTTTTTTTTTGTAGGTAGTTTTCATATGACAGAGTCAATTTCCTGCATTGTGATTGGTTGATTTAGTGTCTCAGAGTCTTCTTGTTTCAACTGGTAGAGTTTGTGTGATGTTAGAAAGTTCTCCATTTCATTTAGGTTATCAAGTTTGTTTCCATACAGGTGTACATAGGAATCTCTGATAACCTTTTGTATTTCTTTGGGGTCAGTTGTGATTTGATCTTTTGTATTTCTGATTGTGTTTATTTGGGCTTTCTCTCTCTTTTTCTTGGTCATTCTGGCTAGGGGTCCACCAATCTTGTTAATTCTTTCAAAGAACCAGCTTTTTGTTTTGCTGATGTTTTCTATGATATTTTTGTCTTCTATGTCCCATATTTGGGCTCTTATTGTTCTGATTGGGATTCTTCTGCTAAAGTTGGTGTCTTCGTGGTCTTCTCTTTCCAACTCCCTTAGGTGATTTGTTAGGCTCTCCACTTCTGATCTTTCCATTTTCTTGATGTGTGCTCATAGAGATATAAATTCCCTTCTTAGAACTGTTTTCATGGCATTCCAGAGGTTTTAGTAAGATGTTTCTTCATTTTCATTTGTTTTCAGGAATCTTTCAATTTCTGCTTTGGTTTCAGTGTTGAACCAGCGGTTGTTCATCATCATGCTGTTTAGTGTCCATGTCTTTGTAGGCCTTGGGGAAATGTTGCTGGTGTTTATATTTATTTATATTCCACTGTGGGCTAAGAGTGTGCATGGCAAGATTTCAACCTTATGGAATTTGTTTATGCTTGATTTATGGCCAAGTATGTTATCGATCTTGGAGTATGTTTTATGTGGTGATGAGTAGAATGTATATTCTGTTGTTGTTGGGTGGAATAATCTGTAGGTAGCTATTAAGTCCATTTGGTTGAGTGCCAAGTTTAGGTTCTGGATCTCCTTGTTGATTTTTTGCCTCTATGATCTATCTAGAGCTTTAGTGGGGTATTCAAGTCCCCTGCTATAATAGTGTTAGAGTCCATATTTTTTTTTAGTTTATTTAGGGTTGCTTTATAAATGCTGGTACTCCTGTGTTGGGGGCATATATGTTTAGGCTGGAATTTCTTGTTGATGGATTGAATCTTTTGTCATTATGTAGTGTCCTTTTGCATCTTTTTAAATTTTTGATAACTTAAAGTTTGTTTTGTCTGATATTAAGATTGCAACTCCTGCCTTCTTTTGTGATTCATTTGCTGGAAACTCATTTTCCATCCTTTAGCTTTGAGTTTGTGTGCGTCCCTTGTTGAGAGATGAGTCTCCTGGATGCAGCAAATAATTGGGTCATGGTTTCTTATCCAGTTTGCCATTCTGTGTCTTTTCAGTGGTGTATTTAGTCCATTCACATTCAGTTTAATTATTGAAATGTGATTGTTTATCACTGTCATGAGGTTATTATAAAGTTTTTTCTTTGTTTTCTTTTTGCTTTGGGGTTAATGTATATGTGTGTTTTCAAGTTTCTTGTTGGGCTGTATTCTCTGTTGATTCTGTGCTCTGCTGTTCTCTTGGGAAGTGTGTGATCATTCTTTTTTTTTTTTTCTTGTGTGCTTAATACCATTTAAGTGTCTCCTCTAGAGCTTTTCTGGAAGCTTCATAATCTCTTAGGAATTAGATGTCTGAGAAAGATTTGAATTCTCTATCACTGATGTAGCTGAGCTTGGTTGGACAGGAAATTCTCGGTTGAAATTGTTTATCCTTTAGGACTTTAATTTAGGGCTCCAGTCCCTTCTTGCTTATAGTGTTTCTGCTGATGGGACTGCTGCTATTCTGATTGGTTTTCCCTGGTAGGTAGTCTGACCTTTCATGCTGCCTTTAGGATTTTTTCTTTTGTGCCTCCTTTGTGTAGGCAAATTACTGTGTGTCTAGAGGTTGATATTCTCATTTGATGACTTGTGGAGGTTCTCTGCATCTCTTGTGCTTGGCTGATCACATCTCTGGTGAGATGGGGAAAGTTTTCTTGGATTACTTTCTGGAATATTTGCTCTAAGTTGTTCTTCATTTCCCTTTCTTCTTCTGGGATACAAATCAGGCATAGGTTCAGCCTCTTGATATAATCATCCATCTCTTGTCAGCTTTGTTCTTTCTTTCTGAGTCTTCTTTCTATGTTTTTTACAGATCGGGTTAATTCCACATTCTGGTCTTCAAGTTCTGATATTCTTTCTTCAACTAGTTCAATTCAGCTTTCCATGCTTGTCATCTTGTTATTTATTTCCTAGATGACATTTTTTGTTGATAAAATCTCTGTTACAAGTTCTTTTTGTGTTGCATCTTGTCTTTCTTGAGTCTTATTCACTCTTTCCATCCATTCCCTAATCCCTGTCATATTCTGAAACCAGTCATTGGTGACTTTCATTGTTTGGACACCAAGATTTGATTTTTCAGGAATTTTGTCTTTGGTACACTTGAAATTGCCTGTGGCCTTCCTTTGCTTTTTCCTCATTTGTGACAGATCTCTTGTTTTTCTCTTTAGTTCTGTTATTCAGTGTCAGTGGGAGACGCTTTCCCTTCTGATGTTTGCTCAGTCCTCTATTCTTCCCCGATCCAGGCTCTGAATTTGTTCTATTTTGAAATAGGACAGTGGATGGGATGTTATTCTGTCTTTTGTGGTTTTTCAAATTTGAATAAAGTAGGGAATGGGGCCCTAGCAATCAAAAACTACTTGCCAATTACAATGTTCACTTTTTGTGGTATGTGTTCCCTGAGACTCACACCCTACTACTATTATGTGAGGATGCAAAGCAGAAACCACAGCAAAAGCAGTTGAACATACACACACAGATATATACACACACCCCAAAACAAACTGGAATAACAACAACAGGAAGCAAAACAAACAACAATAACAAAAAAAAACCCAAGAAAACTAAACACACACACACACACACACACACACACACACACACACACACACGCCTAGCACAAAGTAAATAGAGAAGTAAAACAGAATGACTGGAGGAAAAAAATAAAAAATAAAAGTAATTCAGGTCAAACCTTCACACATATATTGACATACACCTTAAACTATAAAAAAAGAAAATAAAAAAGCCCAGTAGAACAAAAGAGCAAAAGCCAACAGCAGCAACAAAATTGAAAGATGAACACTCCAATCATTCACATACACACATAAACAAAAAATGACAAACAAAAGAGAAAAGAAACAGAAAAAGAAAAGAAAAAATTTTTGCAGGGATACAGATCAAACCCTCACATACAAATTCATGTACAAAGGAAAGTATTTAAAAAACAGATGAACTAATAAACAGTCAAAAAATAAATTAAAAAATAATTGAAAATAAAATTTTTAAAAAACCTACTGTCTTGTGGCAGGCTCTGCAAGAGTTCCTCTAATCAGGTCTCCACAGAGCCACCCCTTTCACTTTCTCCTCAGAATCTGATGCAGGGAAGGAGGAAGGGCAGTGGAGGTGGGTGGGGCTGCAGTCCTCCCAGCCCACTCTCGTATGGTCAGGGAGATCTCTGGTGGGGAGGTATGGGATTGTCTCTTCCCCAGGTATGTACGTTTGCAAGGGGTGCCCCAGTCAGGCTTATCCTGGAATGGAGTTCTTTTATTGCGACTGGCGTCCAGGCTCTGCCTGGGTTTGTCCCTCTCAGTTGCGGCCCAGCTGTGTGGGTCTGATGTTCAGAGGATTGCTGGGGAGGAGGGAGTTTGGGTCAGCCCAGATTAACCACGGATATCTTCGGAGTTCTTCCTCGTCCTTTTCTGGCCACACCCTTTGTCCTGTGACTAAATCAGGGTAGGTGGTAGGGTGCCTGGAATTTGGTACTCGTCAGGTCCCTCCGAAGTTTGTGCTCTCAAGATAGTCCCTCTGGGCCATGATCAATCCTTGAGTAGTTGATCAATACCTGAGTAGTTGATCCACCAGTGACAGAGATTGGGTCTGTTGCTCTATAGTGAGCAAGTCAGAGCACTTCCCTGCCTGCCTTCAAGATGGTGGTGGGTTGCCTCTCTTGTCCTCTTCCATGGGACCTTGCCTCTGGACTCCCTCTGCAGCCTCTGCTGCCAGCACCCTACTAGGTGCTGACATGGTCAGGCAGAGCCAGGAGGCAGCAGTCTCTCTCCTCCTTCAATGGTGAGGGAGAGCCTGGGGCGATAGTTTCTCCCTGTGTCATTTTCACAGGAAAACTTCTGTTTAAAAAAACAAATATCCGTTTTAAAAAAAAAAATGGTGTTCAGCTTCTGTGACCTGGGAAGAGCCAGGGACAAAGCAGAGAAGTTGCAGCATCAGCTGTTACGATAGGGACCTGGCTACCCGCTCACGAGCCCCCACTTAGTCTCTCCTGGCGTTTCCTACTCAGGGAGGGTTTGTTGATTTAAAAAAAAGAAAAAGAAAATGACTCTCGACTTCTGTGTCCTGGGAATTGCTAGGGTTCAAGCCCAACCGCTGTGATACCAGCTGCTGCACCAGGAGATCCTTGGCCACCAACTCCCTAGCCCTCATCAGTCAGCCACTCACAAGTCCACTCACTCACCAGCATGTACACAAAATTTTCTATACACTCATTCACTCACACAGGAACTCGCATAGTACGACTGGCTCAGCTGCTATCTTTCCTACCTCAGATCTGCATCTTTAATCCCAAGTCTTTGTCATGTTTTCAGCATGATATAGTTTAAGTTTTCCTGATTTATATGAAGATGTAGAAATCTGATCCTTTAAGTAATTTAAAATACTGGTAAGGGAGAACCAAGTGATTCTTGGGGCACAGGTTTTGGGGGACTTTGTATGCGGAATTGGTGGGCATAAGGAAAGCACAGAGCAAATAATTAAATAGGCAAAACAGAATCTTGAGTAGGTGCCAGAGTTTACTGGAATGATTTGTTACTGTTATTTATTGAAGAAAGGTCTACAGGAGTCCACACTGGTATAATATTCAGGAAATAAGATTAGATCTTGCTGTTTTCAGATGTGTCCCATTTTTACTCAGATAGAACAGCTGCTGGATTATTTTGAATTTGTGAAGAAATGGATGGAGGGGGCCATAGTTGACTTAGAAGAACAGTGTATTACATGAGTACAACAGAGTGAAGTGCAGTTAGTTAAGAGGGAAAAGACATGGATACTGGATCTAGCTCTGCTCCTATCCCTCTATCATGTTAGTTGGATCACTTAATCTGTGCCTCAATTTCCTTATCTGTAGAATTGATATAATAGTACTTTTCTTGTCATATTATAACACAGACCAAATGATAAATTACTTAAGCACTTTAATCAGAACCTGAAATTATGTGTCAAATGTGAGCTCTTTTATGTCTCGCTGTTTTTACATAAAATTGGTACATCACTATAAACTTGCTCCTTGCTAAGTACTCAGTATCTAAAACAGTGCTTAGAACACAGGAGTTCAATAAATAATGGTCTTCTGAAAGAACAAATATACAGTATTTATTTTGTTTTTCTTCTCATGTACCATTGTGAGCATTTTTCTATAAGCTACTTTCAAAAACATGACTTTAAAATGTCTGCTGTGATCAATATTTAATAAACACATTTAGAGCCCATAGATCCAATTGTGAGCTTCCCTTCATTGTTGTCAGAAGGTAATCACTTTTTCTAAAGATGCTGAGCAATATATTTTTTTGCAGTTTCTCTTAGACTAATATATCTAGAGCTACAGCAAATTATTTTGAACACTGACAAAGGTGGCAAATTTCCAACCTTTGCAGGTGAATTAGATTATTGGAAATAAACACAAGTTACTCCTGACCAAGTTGTGAATATGAAGAATGATTTGGCTAGATGAAAAAGTGAACAGCCTAATGTTATATAGCTTTTAAAATGACTCTGAGTCAAGGAAAAAAACAACTCCAAATTTGCTCTGAGCAGAAGTCATGTTGAAACGAGTAGCTACATAAGGTGACTACTTTGAAAAATGACTCATTTGAATGTGTATCTTCTGCAATTTTAAATCATTCATCAGGTCAGTCAAAAAACACTCAATTTTAAAGAAGCCATTAATTGACTCAACTTTTACAAAGTTTGTCTCTAAATAGGTTTGGCTTTCCCCAACCCTATTGCTAAGGAGCTTGAAGGAAACTCTGTTGAAAGTAGAGTATAGAAAGTCTTCATCAGTAATTTCTGGTTTCCAGAAGGTTAAATGATTAAGAAACTTAGACTACTGTCCAGTCAAGTCTGTCAAGAAGAGAGATTTGGATTCTGACCACACTGTATTTGACATTTGATCCTACAGTGATATCAAAGAGATAGTAAGACCTTTATTTCCTGGGAAATAAAACTTAAAAGAGAGAATGCCAATATCATTATTAGAATGTAAAGCTGCATAATAAATTTTAAGGGCTTTGGAGAGAGAGTTGGGCAGTATTTTCCTATTTCCTGATACTGACACGTTTAGAGGATGGTAAACATTATTTATGTTTCAATAACACTTTACAACTTACAAAGAAATTTTGTATACTCTATTCCATTCGATTCTCTAACATGCTCAGTAGGCATGATCATCTCTAACTTTCACATGAAATTACCTGATACCAAGATAGTCTATGGCTTGCCTAAGGTCACTCGGTCAAATAATGTCAGTTTGTGACATTAAATAAGTTTGCATCCTTTGGAAAGGTGATGCACCTGGGATACTAAAAAGAAGTTTGTAGCAGACTTCTCTTTAATCTACTTCTGAAAATTCTGAATTTTTGATTTCATTGATTTTTTTTTTTGAGTTGGAATCTCACTCTGTCACCCAGGTTGGAGTGCAGTGGCATGCTCACGGCCACTGCAGACTCAACCTGCTGGGCTCAGATAATCCTTCTGCTTCTGCCTTCCAAGTAGCTGGAACTATAGGCATGTGCCACCACACCCGGCTAATTTTTGATTTATTATAGAGATGAGGTTTCACCAAGTTGCTCAGGCTTGTCTCAAACCCGTGAGCTCAGGCAATCCTCTTGCCTTGGCCTCCCAAAGTGCTGAAATTATAGGTGTGAGCCACTGCACCCAGCCCCATTGATTTTTTTTTTTTTAAACACGGACTTCAAAATGTACAAAAATGATATAAAATGTCAATTGAACCACACTTAGAAGAATAAGTAGAAAAAATTGATGGTTTCATTTTATTTGAGTACTAATTTTATCAAAATACAAATTCTTGGATTTGGTTACCCAAAAAGAGGACTCACTTAACCTTTTTCATTTTATGATTGGTTGAGTCTTGGGTGTTAACTCTTAAAATTCACTCCTCCTCCAAGTTAGATATATTTTATTGTAACACCCTATGGTATTTATTTACTTTTCTGCTGAAAATTTGGTGGATAAATTAGAGAATGGGATACTTAAAAATGATATTTATTCATCACTCATTTTTTTCCAACTGCAAATAAAAAAAAACCCTTGCTACATTGAAAATACTAGTTCTTTCTGTTTCTTGAGCCAAAAGCATATCCTTGGCATATAGCCTTTATCATTATTGTTCCTTCTTCATGCCACTGGGGTGACACTGGAACGTTTTAAGCAGGGCGGTGACGTGGTTTCCTTGATGTATGGATGAATCAATTTGCAGTGGTGGCTGGGAAGGTCATAGCCCTTTTGTTATACCTTTTCACATAAAATACTCCAAAGTTATCATTTGTTAAACCAACCCATGCAAAGGTGCTTGAATTTTTTATCCAGAGAGATCTTCCCAGGAATATCAAACTTAGAAATGTCCTGATCTAGGGCTCTTGAGTAGCTATTTGAGCAGACTCAGACCATTGTAATTCTGAATGAGATTTTGAAAACCATTGCTCAGAAAACATGCCAGTCATAATTCAATTCTTAGAGATTGTTCTCCCTCTAGCACCTGCATTATATCAAGATGCTTCTCTAGATAGATACACCAACATTTAAAAACTTGATAGAGAAAAGAGAGATCTGAGTCATGTGCTAAGAAATCACTCTATATATGTACATTTAGGGTCATTTCCACCCAACAGCTGACTCAGTGTCATAAAGCCCAGAATTTGACAAACTGTCTTTAAGGAAACAATAAATGTGTCTTATTCCATTTGTGTTGCTATAAAGGAATATCTAAGACTGTGTTATTTATAAAGAAAATATGTTTATTTGGCTCACAGTTCTGCAGGCTATACAAGATGCATGGTGCTAACATCTGCTTCTGGTAATAGCCTCAGAAAGCTTCCACTGATGGTGAAAGGGAAAGGGGAACCATTATGTGGAGATCACATGGTGAGAGAGGAAGCAAGAGAGTGGAAGAGGTGCCAGGCTCTTTTTAACAACCAGTTCTCATGGAAAATAAGATTGAGAACTCACTCATTCCTGAGAGAATGGCACCAGGCCATTCATGAGGGATCTACCCCCACAATCCAAACACCTTCCACTAAGCCATACCTTTAATATCTGGGATCAAATTTCAACCTGAGACTTGTTGGGACCAAGGAAACCACATGTAAACCACAGAAAAAAAGATTTCACTAGTTAGAAGGGGTTCTTAAATTGTTATAAAAACTTATTGTTGTTCAGAAATAACTGTTCATAATGATGATTACACAAGGCTTTGTATTTAATTGGTTAGCCACTAGAGACAGCTTAAAGTGAAGTCATATCTGGTAACTAACTCGAAACCATAATTTCAGGTATGGGAGGAAATTTTCATTCCTGACTTAACAAAATGCTTTGCCTTCCTGGTCAGTGGTTCAGGCACTTATTTTTAGAGCAGACAGATTCATCATAGACCTATCTAATGAAATTCTATAGATTGAAAATAATCTAAATTTATATTTAATGGGATAAAAGTATATTCAAGACATATTATCAAATAAAAAATAAAAACTAAAAATATATACAGTATGTTCTAAGTTTTATAAAAAATTATATTAAGCATCTTTCTATATCTTTGAAAGGCTACATAGAAAATAAGCTTGACTATTATACACCCAAATGTTAGTGGGAATAATTTCTGGGTTATGGGATTACTTTTACTTTCCTCCATGGGTAAGTTTTGGTGAGCATTAATGCATAGAGATGAGCACCTCCTAAGATAAACATTTTTAAATTGAAAATTTTATCAGTGCTTCCCTTTCTCCAAATCAAATACTATGTGAAATGCTAATATGAAAGACTGGTAAGAGTGGAACTGCTTTCACTGAAGTGGAGGAGAGTAGAGTAGTTCTTTTGCCCTGACCTCCAACCCCCAACTCCCCTGCAGTTATTCCCAGGTGCCCCCACTGGCCTAGAGCAGGGGGTGAGAAAGGGGATAGAGAGTGCCCTTGAGTTGGGTCTTACAGAAATTTGCTTTGAATCAGCTATCCTGAAGACAGAAATCCAGCTAGCATAGATTGCATTCCTTTGAGTATGCTGTGGTCATAAAAGTCACAGTATGAAACAAATAAACAAACAAAATTTTAAAAATGCCTAGAAATCTTTTATGGACTAAGGTTTTAGTAATTTTGCCTGTGTATCAATCCATTTCTTAGGTACTATGAAACTTTAATGTTTGAGTGGACACATTTGAAGAGGCTTATGGTTACAAACCCAGCAGGACATTGTGTAGCTATTATCCACAAGTTCAAAAACTGTCACTCAGAAAGAGATGATTTACAATTATTCAACACCCATGGGTTAGAGAGAACCCTAGTTTGAGCCTTTGAGAAACTACACAGAAATGCTTTTTAGTTGTAAAGCTTCTATATGATGGCTTCTGAGTTATTTTCCAAGAGTTCAGAGTTCTCCAAGGATGTCCTTACAGGGAGAGGAGGAAGCGGGTGGCCCTGACGCTCTGGTTGCTATCCTCTAACTTTGGAAAGATCAGTTACTTTTGAGTTTTACATTTTGTTACTCCATTTAAGTCTTCATTTGAAAAAAAAATCTATTCCTGAAAAGTCCAAGTTTGAAACTGCAATCGGTGTACTAAAATTGAAAGTATTTTGCTATTGGGCTAAGTCCTTATTTCTGTGAGATCAAAATTAATAAATTTTAAATATAAATATTTTTGTCCATGTGAATAAATGAGGAAATTTTATAGATTGACCTCTTAATTTGTTTGTGATCATTTATTTGTTACAAGTGGACTACTACTTTTTTTCTTCTTTTAAAAAATTACTTTTTTATTGTAAAGAAATGGCTTTGATATATTTGTAGGAAGCTTGAAAAATATTCATTTGCACAAAAGCCAAAATAACTCATCTACATTTCCACAGGCTGAGAAAACTATCATGAACATTATTGCATGTTTCCTTCTGGTCTCTTTTCTGTACACATGTGTATGTGCTTATGTATTTGGCATTGCAGTGTTTGTAAAGTCTTATTTCCTGCTCCTTTTATTTGACATTATGTTGTAAGCCTACTCCCCTGTCATAAAAGTTCCATTGTGTGGATGTATCATAATTTATTTTGCTACTGTGCTCCTTTTAGACATTTATGTTCTTTTAAATTTTTTACTTGTATGAATAATGCATGGTACATCTTTATAAGTGAATATTTAATAGTATCACCCATTTTCTGTGGGATAGAAGCCCAGAAGTATGAATACTGAGTAAAAGATAGGAAAGAATATCTTTAAAGTTCCTCACACACAGTGCAAAACTACATATCAATGTATGAATTATCCATAGTATGAATGGGCACTATAACTGCTCTCTCCTAGTAGGGAATAGTGTCATAACCCTTTAAAAAATAATTCAAAGAAATATTAAGAAATATTTATGAAGCACCTATTGTGTCCCAGGATAGAAGTCACGATTACTCAAGACTTGTGCACCCCTTTTTTATTTTTTGTTTTTTCTTTTCAATGGAGTTAAGTAGAAAAGAAGCAATAGTACCCTCATGCCATCTTCTGTGTCTGTTATTGTGTGGTTAGAAAGATATTTCTGAAAATACTAAACACTTCAAGTATTCAGAGTATATATTTAACATAACAGACGTGATCTTTGAACTTGAAAGTCAATAATAAGAGATAGTCTTAATAATGTTAGAGGTACGTAACTAGTTTCTGAAGATACTCTTGGGGAAGGCAGAGAGGCATACAGAGAGGTCTGATGGTGTTTGGGGGCATGCATTATGGAACCAAGGTTGCTGGATGCACATCATGGCTTAACTCTGTACAGCTCTGGGACTTTGAGCAAGTTACTTAAACTCTCTGGGTCTTGGGTGGTACCTATCTTATGTATTGTGAGGAGTAAGTTAATTGATGGAAAGTACTTAGAACAGTGCCTGTCCCATAAAAAGCTCAATATATTATAGATATTATTATTATTATTATTTTATCACTGTATCCCTAAGAACCACTCCCAGGCCCTTGGGCTAGATGGACTGTTTATTAAGGTAACTTATTCAGTTTTGCAGCTAAGCGTATATTCATCTAATAGTTTTCTCAAATTTTATAGGAGATCTGATTTTTATTGTCCTCTATGGCCTTTCCTAGACTCTTCCAAAAGCCTACTCCTTCCCTCTTTGAAGACAGGTAAGTGTACACCCAGATACTTGCAATCTTTACTCAACCTAGCTCTACTGGTTCGATGTTCACCTGGTGACTTCTATTTATGTGATGATGGCCTCACTTCATATACCTGTGAGATCTGCTGAGCCAGTGTTTTCTTATGACTGGTGTGTCTCTCAGGATTATAATATTTTGTGCACACCATTACTATTGGCATCATTTACCAGTCTTCCAGTGGTTAGAATCATTTTGAAAGCTGCATTAATATTTGGATTAGTGAAATTTGGACATTTTTGAGAAAAGTTTTCTCTTCTTATGCTCATGAATAAGTTTCCTAGATGTTTCTTTGTGTTTCCCCTTACTATGTTCTCTCACACATTCCATGCTGGGGTAATCTTGAACATGTGGCCAGGTTGAGTTAACCCATGGACTGATGATTCTTATCTTGGCTTCACATTGGAATTGTTTGGGAAGTTAAAAAAAAAAAAGTTTTTATTTCTGTTTCAAAATGGCTGGTTAGAAGTAGCCAGTGTGTGCCTCTCTCACAGAGAGGAACAAAAATAGTGAATTGCAACATTCCAAGCAGGTTGTCTAAAAGCACATGCTGGCATTCACCAGAGAAGTGACTGGACTCACAGAAAGAAGAGAGAAGTGAAGCCAGACAGTTTGTGGAGCTGGATCTAGTATCGAGTAACATGAGGCACCAGCAATACAGCAAGGGACTCAATGAGTGAGACCCCCAAGAACCCTCATAATCAACATAGAGCTTTATAATCCTCGCCACAGGAGAGCCCCCTTGACACCCAGAAAAACATAAAGACCACTTATGCAGAGGCATTGTCCAAGCCCACAGGGAAATTTTCAGCCCATTGATCCTTGTATTGCTTGGTGCTGTTGCTCGCCAAGGAGGGAGTTCAGCATTCCTCTGAGAGCAGCAAGCCCTTTGAAGCTGCTGCCCTGGGGCAGGGAGACAGCAGTAGCACCAGACTTTGTAGCTGCAATACACAGAAGCCACAAGCTGTTGGAGCACCCTCTCCTCATCTCGGCAACTTCCCTTTAGATCAGGATAGCCTGCTTTAGGCCTCCACAGAGCACAGTGATCCCACATCTGCCTGAACACTGTAGCAGAGGCCCAGTGGTTCTCTGAAAGCTCAGCTACTAAAATTCTTTGCCAAGCCATTTTCAACCACTGTCGGCTACTGCTGCTTCCTGTCCCTGTCACCCCTGGGTCAAGGAAGGAGCAATCATGCTAGGTGCTTGTGTGGGCCTCTAACATGAACTCCACAGGTGCAGTATGCAGGAGCAGCAAACAGTTGAAGCACTCCTCATCCTCCCACTTCAGCTGCTTCCTCCACAGATGGGGATCACCTGCTTGAGGCCTGCAGGAAGTGTGGTGGCCTCACATCTGTCTGAACTCTGTGGCTGAGGTTCAGTGGTCCTCTGAGAACTCAGCTGTCAGGGATTTTCTGGCAAGTCCTGTGTGGCTGTGGCTTGCTGCTGCTGCTGCTCATGATAGCCTCTGCTGCACTTGTCCTTGTTTTTCCTAGGCTAGAGAAGGAACAGTCACACTGGGTGCTTGTGTGCAACCCCAACATAAGATGCAAGAGTAGTGAGCAGCCAGGCTGGGTGGCTCAGCCTGCAGTCCCGCACCTTTGGGATGCTGAGGTGAGTGGATTGCCTGAGCCCACGGGTTCAAGACCCGCCTGGGCAGCGAGACCTCATCTTTACAATAAATAAAAAAATCAGCCGGGTGTGGTAGCGCATGACTGTAATTCTGGCTACTTGGAAGGCTGAGGCGGAAGGATCACTGGAGCCCAGCAGGTAGAGGCTGCGGTGGCCGGGAGCAGCCACTGCACTCCAGTCTGGGCGACAGAGTGAGACTCCAACTCAAAAAAAAAAAAAAAAAAAGAATAGTGAGCAGTGGGTATGCTTCTCACCCCTCATCTTAGTTGTTTTCCTCCAAATGGGATTTGCCTGCTTCAGGACCACAGCAAGGTGCCCACGTCCACTTGATCCCTGTATCTAAGGCTCGGTGGTGCTCTGAGAGATCAATTGTGGCTGTTGCTGCTGTTACTGCTTTTAATTTTAAGTATCATCTATGAGTCTGCATCCTGAACTACACCACCTAACAAAAACACAGTGCTACTAGTATGGTTTGGGAGAGTCACTTTATGATTCTGTCTGCAGCAAAGGAACCCATACAGAACAGTGGTCTAAAGTACCCAGGAATATGACCAATTGACCATATACAACATACACTACAGCCATAACCACAAAAGAGAGAGAGAGAGGAAAAAACAAACAAACAAACAAACAAAAAACCCCCAAAAGCTCCATATCAGTGAGAGCAAACTCAAAGGCAAAAAAAAAAGCATCAGCTTTCTCAGATTTGAAGGGCTCAACAATGCAAGAATTCTGGCAACACAAAGAGTCAGAGTGTTTTGTTGCCCCTAAACAACCCTACCAACTCCCAAGCAATGGCTTCTAACTAGAATGAATTGTCCATACTGATAGATATAAAATTCAAAATATGAATGGCAAAGAAACTCAAAAAGATCAAAGAGAAAGTGGACACTAAAATCAAAGAGACCACAAAAATGATCTAAACATTGAAATCTGACATAGACTTTCTAGGAAAGCACCAAACTGAACTTCTGGAACTAAGGAATTCGCTTTAGGAATTTCAAAATATAGCTGCAAGGTTTAACAACAAAGACCAAGGAGAAGAAAGAATTTCAGAACTTGAAGACCATTTCTTCAAATCAACCCAGTTAGACAAATAGAAAGAAACAGAATTTTAAAAATGAACAAAGCCTTTGAGAAGTGTAGGGTTTTATAAAGAGACAAAACCTACATTTGATTGGGATTCCTAAGAGATAAGAAGAGAATGAAAACAATCTGGAAAAAGTATTTGGGTATATAATTCAAGAAAATGTACCCTGCCTTGCTAGAGAGGTTGACACACAGATGCAAGAAATTCAGAGAACTTCTTTAAGATACCATATGAGATGAGCATCTCCAAGGCACATAGTTGTTAGATGATCTAAGTCAATGAAAAAGAAAGAAAAATCATAAATGAGGCTAGAGAGAAGGGCCAGACTACTTAGCAAGGGAGATCCATCAGAAAAACAGTGGACTTCTCACTGGATACTACACAAGCCAGAAGAGATTGGGGGCACATTTTAGCATTCTTAAAGAAAAGAAATGCCAGCCAAGAATTTCTTACTCTGCTAAACTGAACTTCATATTGAAGGAGAAATAAAGTTTTTCTCAGACAGTAAGTGCTAAAAAAAACTCATCACCTCCAGACAGGCCCTACACAAGATGTTTAGGGGTGTTCTAAATATGGAAACAAACAAAAGATACCACCTAACACAAAAACACATGTAAGTACATAGTTACAGACTATACAAATCAACCATAAAACTGAGAACACCAAGAAAGTTTTTAACAACACCATAACCAAAAAAGGGTGGGGGGGGGGACAAACAACAACACAAAAAAACAAACTCACATATCAATAGTAACCTAGAGTATCCATGACCTAAATGTTCCCACTTAGAAAGACACAGAGTGGTAAATTGGATTAAAAAGACCCATTCTCACACTGTCCCAGGAGACATATTTCACTTCTAATGGCACCTATATGTTCAAGGTAAAGCAGTGGAGAAAAATCTACCATGCAAATGAAAAAAAAAATCAGGAATATTCATGTATTAGATAAAACAGACTTTAAACAAACTTCAGTAAAAAAAAAAAAAAAAAGACAATGGAGAGCATTACATAATAATAAAAGGCTCAGTCCAAAAAGAAGCGATCATTATCCAAAATATATATGTACCAACACTGGAACATCCCATTTATAAAAGCAATTACTACTAACCTAAGAGAGGACTAAGACACCATATAATGATAGTAGGAGACTTCAACTCCCAACTAATAACTTTAGACAGATTATTGAGGCAGAAAATTAATGAAGAAATCCTGGACATAACTTGACACTTGACCAGTTGGACCTGATAGACATCCTCAGACTATGTCACCCAGCAACCACAGAATATATATATTCTTCTCATCTGCACATGGACTATACTCTAAGCTTGACTTGCTCAGTCAGACAAGCCTTAACAAATACTAACAAAATCAAAAGCACACCAAGCAATGTTCTCTGAACACAGCAGAATAAAAATAGAAGTTAACACCAAGAGGATCCCTCAAAATTGCAAAAACACATGGAAAATTAAACAATTTGCTCCTGAGTGATTTTTGAGTAAACAACCAAACCAAGACAGAGATTCAAAAAATTATTTGAAACAAATGAAAATAAAGGCACCACTTGCCATGACCTCTGGAATGCTGCAAAAATATAGCTTAGAGTAAAATTTATAGTATTACACACCTACATCAAGAAGGTAGAAAGACCTCAAACAACCTAATGTCTCACCTAAGGGAACTAGAAAACAAGAACAAATTAAACCAAATCTAGCAGAATACAAGAAATAACCAGAATTAGAGAAGAACTAAACAAGATTGAAACAAAAATAAAACAAAAAACCATACAAAGGACAAGTAAATTGAAAAGCTGTTTCTCTGGAAGGATAAATGAGATTGATGGACCACTCTTCAGATTAACAACAGCAAAAACAAAAAGGAAAAAAATCCAAATAAATATAACATAAATGAAAAACATGAATTATAATCTAGTCTAAAGAAGTACCCAAGACTCTCAGAGACTATTTTAAGCATCTCTATGCTTGTAAGTTAGAAAATCTAGAAGAAATAGATAAATTCCAGGAAAAACACAATTACACAAGTTTGAAACAAGAAGAAATTGAAATTCTAAATAGAACAATAATGAGCTACAAAATTGAGTCAGTAATAAAAGACCTACCAGTCAAAAAATGTTCTGGACCAGACAGATTTGTCCAAATTCTACCAGATGTGTGAGGAAGAAATGGTACCAATCCTACTGAAACTATTCAACAATTGAGGAGGAGGAACCCTAACTCATTCTATGAAACCAATATCATTCTGCTACCAAAATCTGGAAAAGACACAACAAAGAAAGAAAGCTATAGGCCAATATCCCTAATGAACATGGACATAAAAATCCTCAACAAATTCCAGCAAACTTCATCCAGCAGCATATCAGAAAGATCATTCATCATAATCAGGTAAGCTTTATTCTTGGGATGTGAGATGGTTCAACATATGCAAACCAGTAAACATGATCCACTACATAAACAGAATTAAAAACAAGACCCACATATCATCTCAGTAATTTCAGAAAAAACATTTGATAAAATCCAACATCTCTTCATGATAGAAACTCTCACCCATTAAGCCACCAAAGGAACATACCTCATAGTAATAAGTCATCTATGACAAACCCACAGCCAACATTAAATGAATGTGCAGAAGTTGGAAGCATTATTTCTAAGAACTAGAACAAGACAGGGATGTTCACTCTCACCATTTTTATTTAACATAGCACTGGAAGTCCTAGCCAGAACTGTCAGGCAAGAGAAATAAATACAAGGTATTCAAATTGGAAAAGAGAAAGTCAAATTATCTCTTTTTACAAATAGTATAATTCTATATCTAGAAAACCCCAAAGATGCCACCAAAAGACTTCTAGACCTGATAAGTAACTTCAGGATACAAAATCAATATTCAAAAATCAGTAACATTTATATACATCAAAACATTCAAGCTGAAAACAAAATCAAGTTTCTTGATTGATGTCATGTGTGTATGTAGTTCCATTTACAATAGACACATACACACAACACCTGGGAATACATGTCTCCAAGGAGGTGAAAGATCCCTACAACAAAAACTGCAAAACACTGCTGAAAGAAATCAAAGATGACACAAACAACTGAAAAAAAATTCCATGCTCATTGATTGGAAGAATCAATATTGTTAAAAATGTCCACACTGCCCAAAGCAATCTCCAGATCCAGCACAATCCCTATCAAACTACCAGTGTTATTTGCCACAGATCTGGAAAATATTATTTTTAAATTCATATGAAAGCAAAAAAAAAAAAAAAAAAAAAAAAAGCCCAAGTAGCCAAAGCAATCCTAAGCAAAAAGAACAAAGCTGGAGACATCACATTACTGGACTTCAAACTTTACTACAAGGCTACAGTAACCAAAACATCATGTTACTAGTACAAAAATAGACATATAGACCAATAGAATAAAATAAAGAACCCAGAAATAAAGCCACTAACCTATAACCAACTATCTTTGACAAAGCTGACAAAAACAATAGGGGAAAGGATGCCCTATTCAATAAATGGCACTTGGGAAAACTGGGTAACCATATGCAGAAAAATGAAGCTGGATCCCTTCCTCTCAGCATATACAAAAATTATCTCAAAATGGATTAAAGGCTTACATGTATGACCTCAAACTATAAAAATCCCAGAAGAAAACCTAGGGAAAAGTTTTCTGGACATCAGCCTGGGCAATGAATTTACGACCAAGTTCTCAAAAGCAGATGCAGGAAAAAAAAAAAATTGACAAGTGGGACTTAATTAAACTAAGGACTATCTGCACAAAAAAGGAAGTGATCAACAGAGTAAATAGACAGCCTAAACATTGGGAGAAAATGTTTCCAAACTATGCATCTGACAAAAGCCTATTATCTAGAAACTAAAAAGAGCTTAAACAAATCAACAAAAAGAAAAAAAAAGTATGACCACACTAGAAAGTGGATAAAGGACATGAACAGACACATCTCAAAAGAAGACATATGAAAAAAATGCTCGACATCCTCCAATCATGAGAAAAATGTAAATTAAAATCACAATGAAATACCATCTCATACTAGTCAGAATGGCTATTATTAGTCAGTCTCAGAAAACAACAGATGCTGGCAAGGTTGCAGAGAGAAGGGAATGCTCATGCAGTGTTGGCAGGAATGTAAGCTAGCTCAGCCCCTGTGGAAAGCAAAAGTTTGGAGTTTTCTCAAAGAACTAAAAATGGATTTATCATTCAACCCAGAAATTCTACTGCTGGGTATATATCCAAAGGAGTTCTACCAAAAAGACAGCTGCACTTGTATGTGTATTACAGATCTATTCACAATAGTAAAAACGTGTAACCCACTAAGGTGCCTATCAGTGTTGGATTGAATAAGGAAAATGTAGTACATTTACACCATGGAGTACGATGAAGCCATAACAAAGAATAAAATCATGTCTTTTGCAACAACATGGATGCATCTTGGAGGCCATTATTCTGAGTGAACAAACACAGAAACAGAAAACTGAATTCCACATGTTCTTACAAGTAAGAGCTAAATGATGGGCACACATGATCATAGGATGAGAACAATAGACACTGAGAATTCCTAGAGAGAGGGGGAGAGAGTGAGGAGGATAAGGTTTGAGCCTGTTGGATGATGTACTCAGTATTTGAGTGATGAGTTCATTAGAAGCCAAAACCTCATCATCTTGCAATAATACCCATGTAACAAACCCACACACGTATACTTTGAATCTAAATTTAAAAAAATACTGTTGTTGAGATCCCAAACCCACAGATTTTGATTTAATTTTTGGGAAGCATGGTTATCAAATTGGTTCTCTGTGGTTTAACAAAGCTTCTAGTTGATTCTGATGCCTGCTCAAATTTAAGATCTACTTATCTTGGGAGTATGGTCTGACTATAGGATCTTTTAGCATTTCTCTGGGTGGTTCTAGTGTATAGCCTGTGTTGAGAACTGCTGCAATTATTTTCTTTTTGTGAAATAATCTTAAGAAGCATCAGCTTTTAAAGATTAGATAAACTTGTAATGACAAGACTTCTGTGTAAGTAGAAGTACAATTTTCATCCATTTGTCAGCTCCTATTTGTGGACATATGGTAGGTTGAGTTACCAAACTATCTCTGAGTGAAGTTCAGCTCTCCAATTTTTGAGACAAAGCAGTTTAATATTGATCCCTTGTGTCCTCTTCTGGAAAATTATATATTATTGATAAAGCTTTGGCATGAGATATTGAGTTAGACTTATTCTTGCATTTCACTGAGCTCCTAATTAAGCTAGTTTATAAGAAAGACTTGACAGACGAGACTTGGAGTTAAATGTATTGATTTGCATATTGATTTTCTTTGAATCTGGTGATTACCACTGTGTATCATGCCCAACCAGAATCTGCTATGCTTTGATAAGAAAGATAATTTAGGTAGTTGAAGTTATTGCTTAGGTTGTTACACTGCAAAATAGAACAAAAGTTGTCAGCCTTTTTTTTTTTGACTATTGAAAGCAAGGTTCAGATTAAAGTTAAAGTGACTAGGCTGAATGTTGACAGAATATATTGATTTACTTTGGATCAAATGGTACTTTTTATCTTGAAAACATCCTCAGATAATTCTACGGCCATGTCTATCTAACATAGAATCACCTTCAGGGTTTTTAAAAGCCCTGATGGCTGGACACCACCCCAGAGTTTCTAATTTAGTAGGCCAATGGTAGGACTTGAGAATTTGCATTTAACATGTTCTCAGGTGACATGGATGTTGCTGCTGGTGGTGGTGGGAAACACACTTCAAAAATGCTCTTCTCAGACATTGCATAAGCAACATTTCATAGGGCGTATGTTAGGGGAAAATGGTAAAAATTATTTTTACAGAGAGTACCCAGGAGTCTGTTTCATCATAGGGAGGAGAAAAAGACTAGAAAAACTCTAAAACATTAGCTCTAACTGTGAAGTTTATATCCCTCAATTCTATTAATAGCTATAGAGCCCTATGGTAGTGTATGGAAAACAGAGATCCCAGACTCAGATTTGTAAAGCTTTTTTGACCTCACTATATCTGCTCCCATAATGGAAATGTTTTCTGCCATGCTGCAAGTCTGATTCAATGGATAAATATTTCCCAAAAGAGGTATTAGTGTGACCCTGGATCCATATCATAATATCTTTTCCAGCTTCCTCCCAGTTTGTACCCCACAAGAATTTATATGTCTTAGTGAAGGTTAAGTCTATTTTGTTGGGTTCTTGGCATCTATAGTTAGACATCAAGAATAAGATTGTGAAAATCTCCATTTCAACTGGAAGCTTTCAGTTTATAGATCTCTAAGTACAACATTACAAGCTCACATAGTATCTAACTTCCAGCATTTGCACATAAAATATGTAAGTTATCTAACTCTTTTAAGATAGAAAAAAAGGATATCCCTAAAGAGCCTATAAAAAAATCCTAACTCTAAAAAGCCTATAAAACAATACCCTACCAAAAGGAAATGCACGTTGCCTCTAGAACCTCTAAAATCCTATTTTGGAGAAGGCAAATATCCACCATAAATGTGACTTCAATAAGCCTTAGTTAAGGAAGTAAAGAGCTTAGAGTGAGGGTATCTAACAAAGAAAGAACAAAGAAACAGAGGCAGGTTTATATTCCTTAGTTGTTTGGAGACAACTCTCTTCTGTATGTCCATATCTTGCAAATTACTTTTCTAGACTACCTTTTTAAGTATGTTTGCATGGTGAACTCTTATTGCCCATTATGAAACATTCTAACTCCCTAAGCTCAGAATTTCCCCCTATAGTGCAATCCATTCCATGTGCAGGTGCCATTTGATCCTCTTCATGACACCTGTTGGAATTGAGGCTTAAGGAAATGGTGCAAAAATGTCAATACTCTGACTCTTGCTATTGCTGTGAGTAATAAACTTTCCTTTATCTCTGACCTGGGAGTCACGTGTCTTCTACCAGCAGGGAAATTTGTTCACTTAAAATGTGGAAAATATAAGACCCTTCATAGTTCTTGATAATCATTTCCATAGTTGAGTACCCAGCAAAGTTCAGTCCTTTGTTACAGGTTTTCTTGGAGCTGTATTCTTTTCCTTCAGGGCAGTTACTTTTTGTTGTTGCTCAGTCTGTATATTTATTCATATAAATATTTGATTTATATTTATCTTCTCTACTAGATTTCATGAGATAAGGGCTTTGGATTTTATTTTCTTCACCTTTGAGACTGTAGTGTCCTATGTGGAGCCTGGTACCTAGTTAGAGATCAACAAATATTTATTGGATAAATAAAAGCATTTAGTCTTTTTTTATGTTAGTTTTTTTTTGAAAGTTGAACTTTCTGGAAAAAAAACTGAGACAAACATAAGCATGGAGGATGTTCATTGAAGAGTGCTCTTGGACTCAATACCGGCAAAAGGGAGGAGAAGAAAGCAGGATTTGGGAAAATTTTATTCTCAACAATTTCTCAGTGAATCTCATGGGTAACTCCCTTCAGAGTTGTCTTGACTTGAAGCAAGGGGTCAGGATATTATAACTTGACCATCTATTGGATATGATCCTCTTTGGCTAGAGGATACCATGGTAGACATGGGTATTTTCTTCAGTAGAGGTCATATGCAAAGGGGCTGATGGTTGAAACCTGTCTTCTGCTAACATTTCAGCATCTGGATAAACAATTCCTTAATCACTGAAGGGAGATCTGGGAGGTATATCATAAAGTCCATGACAGCCCCCTACAATATATTTTTATTCTAGATGAAAGAGTAAATGTGTGAATGGTGTCTTAGTCCATTCAGGCGTCCATCACAAAATATCACAGACTGGGTAATTTATCAACAACAGAAATTTATTTCTCATAGTTCTGGAGATTGGGGAGTCCAGGATTAAGGCACAGTAGATTTGATATCTGGTGAGGACCCACTTTCTGAATAGATGGCATTTTTTTGTTGTGTCTTCATAAAATGAAAGGGGCTAACTAGCTCTCTGATGCCTATTTTATAAGGACACTAATTCCAATCATGAGGGCTCTCATTGTTTTTATTTTTTAGGGACACATAAACATTTAGACCACAGAAGAAGGCTTTTCTCTTATTATTTTTTGGTGTGGGTCTCATGAGCTGCTCAATGGTAGATGTGTTATTGTATTTTTGTAGCCTCTTCTTTATTTCAAGAAGTTTGCTTTGTCTCCAGTGAAATGTTAAATAGCACATAAATACTGAAATACTTATTGAATTTGGTATAATAATTGCCTATTTAAGAGCCATGTATTTGGAGTTCCAAAATAGAATTACCATATGAATCTAGCAATCTCACTTCTGGGTAAATAGCAAAAAAAATTAAAATCAGGATCTTGAAGATATGTCTGCACCCCCAATTTCATAGCAGTATTATGCATAACACCCAAGATGTGGAACTAACTCCCTAAATGTTCATCAACTGATAAATGGATAGATAAAATGTAGTATATACATACAATGGAATATTAATTATATCATTCATCAATAAAAAGAAGGAAATCTTGCCATTTGTGACAATATGAATAAACCTAGTATACATTATGCTAAGTGACATAAGCCAGAAGGACAGATACTATATAATTCTGCTTATATGAGATATGTAAGATGGTCAAACTCATAGAAGCAGAAAATAGTATGGTAGTTGTGGGGATTGAAGAGAACTTGGAAGTGGGGAATTTTCTTCAGTGAGTATAAAGTTTCTGTTATGCAATATAAAAGTTCTAGACACCTCCTGTACAACCTAGACTCTATAGTTAATGATATGATATTGCACACTTTAATATACATATATTCAAAGGATAGATCACATGTTAAGAGTTCTTACCAAAACAAACAAATAAAAACAAAATGAATGCACACAAAAATACAAGGAAAATTTTGAAAGTGATGGATATATTAGTACCTTAGTTGTGGTGATAGTATCATGAATGTATGCACAGGCTCAAATTCATTAAGATGCAGGCATTACATGTATGCAACTTTTTGTATATCAATTATACCTCAATAAAGTTAAAAAAAATTTAAAAAGACCATTCTCATATGGAGGATAGTTTCCTGATATAAAAGGTAAGGGACTTGAGCATTCATTTCTTATTTTTCTTTCACAAGTATACTCTACCCCCAAAACTTTAAAATCCCCAGAACATATCTGACTTTTTCATACATTTAAACTCTTGCATGTGCTATTTCCTTGGACCAGGATGCTCATGTCTCTGTCTTGCTGTGGGTACTCTTTTTCTCGTTCACATCTGGGTGTGTTTGGGGCTCAGCTCAAATGTTGAATCTTATGCAAAACAGTTTCTGAATTTCTCCCCTGACTCTTCCCCCAGGCTTTTTTACACCCTTTGTGTTTTGTAGAGATTTTCACTTAGCACTTTTCGCTTTTCTGTATCTTATTTATATGACTCTCTTTATTATGAGATTGAGGGCTTCTTGCGGGCAAAGACTATATTTTATTTATGTACCCCAGAACTTATTATTATGAGGCCTGGCACCAGTGGTATGTGAGGGCCAGCTCATGATGACTTGTGAGTGCCAGATGTTAAATTTTAGGGAATTTACTGAGTAGGTTTTTAAACACAGTAATTATGAAAAAATTAAAATACATAAACTATAATTCAGTAGATTATATTGAAAAACAAAAAGGATAAAGTCTCAAAATTCATGACTTCCTCATTATTTTTCTATGTCTTGTTATTATCATCCATGTTCTTAAAGTTTTTTATACTTGTATAGTCTGTAATGAGAGATACTAAATCATGATGTGTACCAGCTACCCCTTCCCAACTCTGTGCCCAGTGTTCAGGCCACACCGGTAGCTTAAAATTGGCCAGGGTGGAAGAATTTACCATGGGAACTGGCAAATGCTAGGTACAAACCAGGCTTCATCTCAATCAGAGCTGGTTGTTGAACATTTAAAAGCTGGGCTGCCCAGTACACAGGTGGTGCTCAATAAATGTGAGCTAAACTTAGAGCAATGAGATTTTGGAGAACTTCATTGAAGCTGAGCATGAGATTGGCAGGTATGGAAGCCTGGATGGAAATTTGATGATGCCTGGATAGGTTCGGATAGTTAAGGACTGCTCCTCTGGGAATGAGGTCATTGTTGGTCATTTTGATGATGGTTGCCATCCTACTTGAAATATTTTCTTGCAGTAAACAATGTGTGGGGCCTGGCATGTTTTATTTACACACGCTTCAGGGAATGCCACTTTATATTTGGTTCACTAGTTACTTAAGAAGTTGGTGATACCTGCAACAAAATGTTGGCTAAGGGAAAGAGAGATTGACTTTTTTTGTATTTATTTTTAGCTAAAACTCCAAGACACAGATCATGAACAACTGTATGAAATTTTAATTGCAAACATGATTCATTTTGATTGTCATATGGCCATATCATGATGTACATTTAGTTTTTTTAAACTGATGAGTATAAAATATTCTAAGATGACTGCAATAGTGAGTGGCTTTGTTGTTTAGGTTACTGGAGGGGACGTTTTCCCAAAGAGAGATCAAGGGTTGAATCTGCAGAGCCAAGTAAACTTGGGAATAGCAGCAATTATTTGTGATTCTGCTTGAATATTAGGGCCTGGGATGGGGCTGGTGTATGGGGCTGAAGTGTCGTGGGCGAGTCTCTGTATCACTTGAAGATGTGATTTCTCCATCTTCACGTATGTTGGGTCAAAGGAGACATAGTATGGACCTTACTGTTTTATTTTTAAAGTGAAAAAAGCCCTCTATTTTATTATAATAATATAAATTCATACTCCTTATAAATGAAATCCACAAAAAGACAAATACAGAAAGTAAAAAAAAAAAAAAGAAAAAAAATTAAAAATCACCTGATACCCTATTACTTTGAGATAACTCTTTAAACATTTTAGTATATATGTTTCCAGATTTTAAGTATATCTGTGACCCTTCCATCCAAAAAGATGGAACTGAGTTTTATTTTCTACAATTTAAAAACATTTAAAGAAATTTTTAAAAACATTAAATTTCTTTACAGTTCCTACTTATAAAATAAAATGTTAATATTTTACCTCTTAGCACACTAGCCCCATGGGAATTATGGTGCCTATTTACTGAAATACAAAGATTATGATTTGAAAAAATTTATCGGCTAGTATAAGAAATACTACTATCTTTTGTTTTATTATAAGTTATAAGATAAAATAGAAGAAGGTAGGGAAATGTGGGGCCCATTGTTTCATGAGTGTTGTAGATTTCCTTGAGAGGGCAAAGCAATTGAAAATGTGGGATGAAGTCTTATTCTCTGTCCATTCATTCTACAGACATTTGTACTAACTCTGTGTCAGGCACTGTTGTCCCAAAGATGAATAAGATTCAGCTATTTCCCATATTGTAGTGGCGGACATAGCCATGTAAACAAATAAATTACAACAAGACATGATAATTGCTATTACAGGAATTTTAAACAGAGATCTATGGGAGCACAAAGGATATAGTGATTAATTCTCCCTGGAAGGCACTAGGGAAATACATCAGTTGAGTCCCTTTCTCTTGCAAATAGCAAAAACTCAATGCAAATTTAAGCAATACATAAATAGGAATCTGGGATGTCAGGTTTTTTTGTTTGTTTTTGAGTCAGAGTCTTACTCTGTCACCCAAGCTGGAGTGCAGTGGCAGGTACAGGGCTCACTGCAGCCAGGAACTCCTGGGCTCAAGAGATTCTCCCACCTCAGCCTCCTGAGTAGCTAGTTGAGATTACAGGTGTGCACCACCCAGCCTAGCTAATTTTAAAATTTTTCTTATAGAGACAAGGTCTCGTTATGTTACCTAGGCTGGTCTTGAACTCGTGAGCATAAGCAATCCTCCTGCATCAGCCTTCCGAATTGTTGGGATGTTGGGATATAGGCATGAGTCCCATGGGGATTCAGCATTGTCATTAGAAATATTTGTACTAACTGTGTGTCAGGCACTATTGTCCCAAAGAGACAGTAAGAGGACAGTAAGAGGACAGCCTCTGACTGTCTCTCTTTTGACTACTTCTTCCTCAGTTAAGGCTGTATTCTTCTCTGAGGCTTTTTCTGTATCATTGAAAAAATGCTCTATGAAAGCTATGGGACACTTTTTAACCAGATTTAAAAACAATACATGCGGGGGGTGGGGGGGGGGACAGACATGTGCAACAGTTTGTTACATGAATATATTACATAAATATTTACAGATTCTTTTTTCCCCACCTACTTTCCTGGTTCCCTCCCCCTTTTCTCCTTCTTTCCTCCCTTTTCCTTCCTTTCTCAATTTATAGAGTCTTATTTATTTATTATTACTATTACGTGTTCTCTCCTTCAGCCTCCTCCAAACCTCATGTGTGGAGAGTAGAGAAGTGACATGTTCTAAACGAGGGGGATGGATGCTGGCAGATGTCCATTATAAGAAGAGCTCACCAGGATGATGACATTTGATCTGCACTTTGCTGGATCAATAATCATTTACCAGGTAAAGAAGAAAGAGAACAATGGAACAGCATGTGCAAAGTCAAGGCATTGTTAAGAGGGTTTTTTTGGTATGCTGTATGTATATGTTTATTTGTAAATATTGACCATTTTCTTTTTATTCTATCATTATTTCATATACAAGTTGTTGAAGATTTACTCGACAATTTAGACTTTAGCTCACAGAATATTTGAGTCAACTGTGACTGAATTTGAAAAGCAATTTATATAGCCAGCATGAAAGTATAATTTTTTAATTTTAATTTTTTAAATCATGGTAAAATATGCATGTTTGAGGTGGCCGAATTAGAGTTTGTGAAAGAGAAGAGAGTTGGAATGAGGCCAGAAAAGGTGGTGACATGAGTGCATGTGATAAAAGGCCTTTTAGAATATGCTGAGAAATTTGTGTTTATCCTTCTAGAAATGAAGAAGCCAAAAGAAGTTTTTAACATGGTTAAGTAATATGGTTAGCTTTGAGTTTTAGGAAGACAGCTCTGATGATAGAGTGGAAGATGGATTTGCAAGAAGAGGATCTGGCTTTGTTTGAAAAAGTTAGGAATCTTTTGGCCTAGGATGGTGCTCTCTGGTTGTCAACTTCAAAATGGCAACATGGGGGGTGGGACTGGCAGTTGAGAGAAACTGCTAGGGGAGGGAGGGGCATACCTCACTAACAAGGGTACCTGCATGATCAACGTCTGTATACCTCACCCTGAATTGTACCCCACATCTTTATAATAAATAAATTAATTAACAAACAACCCCCCCAAAAAACGGCAGCCTGAGACAACTGGCTAAAGATGGTGTAGGAAAAGAATGTCAATGGACAATCAATGTCTGTCCTCTGAGCAAGATATAAGGTGATGGTGGACAGGCTGTATATTTGGTGACTCTGATCTAAGCTATGGTCAGTGAGGGACAGTGAAATGTTCTACCCCCTTGCATTTCTTTCCAAAAAAAGAAAGAACTTCCCAATAACTAGCATGGTCCTTATTATCTATTTATTTACTATTACCACCATTTTTCTATTATTATTTGTTGAATAAACCTTATTTGTTTATCATATCTATGGCTTCCCATAAAGATCAATGAAACAATGAAACATTGATCTTTGATCCAATATAAAGGTATTTTTTTAAAATTAGAAAATTCCTGCTTGAAAGTGTTGTTCTTACAATGTTCTGGAAGCCAAGCATTGCAGCCAGTGTTTGCCCCTTGCTCTTTGATCTCGGGCAATAAATTTTTATCTAATTTTTCTGGGCTTGAGTTTTAAGGCATACTAATAGATGATATTAGATTGAACTGCCTTTTTTTTAGGTTTTCTATTCTTAGTATATGGATGAACAGATTAATTTATAGTGCTATTAATCTGTTACCCTTCACCAACCATAAATTCAATTTCATACATTAAGGTGTGACTCTAGAGGGAATAGGATAAGGACGGAGCTTAGGTCACAAATAACAAGTTATTAAAGTTAGAAATGAACGTGTGAATGACTGTGAGGAACATAATTAATGAATGGAATTTTTAATGACTATTTTTAAATGTACATCTAGTTAATACATTCTACAAATATATGAAAATAAGAAAGCAGTGTAACCAGATTCTTTGAGATATGACCCCTACTTACCTCTTGTGCTTCTTCTCTTGACATTGGCCCACTTCTACTTTAAGTCCCTGACATCTGGAACTCTATCTGCAGCTCCTTTATAATGTGCCACACTGTATTAGAGTGCTATTCTTTCAGTTGTGCTGTTTCCTCTATTTGGCATGATGTTCTCATCTACTTTGCCTATTTTTCATTTGTCAAAGCCAAGCCAGTTGCCACTTCTAGGAAGTATTCTTCAATGCCCCCTCTCTTTTTCCCTTCCTGTACTTTAAACATATTTTCATTATTTCATTTATCCTTCTTGATAGCAATCATTTGTTTAACTGCCATCTTCCTACTTGACTGTGAGTTTATTTGTGATATGAAGGAGGAGATCAATAAATGCCTGACAGATTGATTTGAATGCCAATGTCAGTTATCAATGCCAGTGGTAACTCAGAAGACTCTTATAAGACTGAGTATATAGCTAAAGAAAAAAAAAATTGTAATTAGCTCCATTTTCTCAGCCTTCCAATGCCAGAGGCATGAAAGACCTAAATATGAAAAGGTTTCTCATTTGAGATGCTCCAGTGGTGCCCATTTTCCTCTTATTTAGTTTTGGCTGATTTGAAAGTTAAAAAAAAAGCACAACTACTTTTGAAAAGGGCTAGCATATCAAGGCTATGTTATTCACTTATGGAAATATTTTTCTTTTCCTATATACCTGGAATATGTGTGATCTTTGTTTTTTATTGGGGTTGCAGTTTAGGGTCACAACCTTTCATTTCTGATGCTCTGTGTGTAGTTTCCAGCTGATCATGTTCTGCTTGTTTTTCCTGGCAATGTTTTATTCATTAGAGTGTTGCCAAATGGAAATTATCTTTTGACTGTTAACAAGCTGTATTAATGTGAACCTCTCTGTAACAAATTAAGAGCCAACACCAAGGTGCGGGGATAGTGTTGTTTATTTCTCTACTCCTGACTTCAAAAGAGAACTAGGGGTAAAATTCTTGCCTGGAGATACTTCTTGGTAACCAGAGATGTCTTCCTTTATCACCCTTTATAAAGAGTGATTTCATCCCTCCCCTCTGCTTTAGTCTTCTTGATAGCACTATGACTATCTGACATATGTACTTGCTTGATCATTGTCAATCTTCTTCCACAAGAAGTAAACAACAGAAGTAGAACAATTTATTTATTTATTGCTAAAGCCATGCCTGACACAAAGTAGTTGCTTAATGAAAACACATTAATTAAATAAAGGGTAGCAATTATGACTAGTGTCCTTAAAGTCCTTACTGTGTGCCTGGAAATGTGATGAGCTTTTGCTATATATTTGACAGTATTTTGTGTCATTCTCACCTCTGTTCCTACCCCACCACCAATGAATAGGGGATTCTGTCATTTCCCTTTCCCATGCAGGAAATGAGATCTACTAATTTGTCCAAGGATTCACTGCTGGAAAATCATGAGGCTCAAAAGTGTCAGAGCCTGTGTTTTTAACCACCATGCTGTTTGTGATGGGCAGATCTGGGTTTGTGATCTAATAATTGGAGTTAGGTGATTCTGTTTCCTATGCTTTTCTATCATTTGGAATCTTGGAATTCTCTGTGTCTCATCCTATGTTGTCAAATTTTGTCTTTTTCCCCATAAAATAATGGTTTGCTAAGATATTTTCAAGGATGCAGAAACAATGTCAAGTCCTGTACTTTGATCATTTCCTTTGCTCCTCACAACACCCTCACAGGGTAGGTATTTTTACTTTTCTTGCACAGAAGAAGAGAGGGGATTCAGTTAGGTTAAATGACTTACCCAAAGCCACATTGTTGATATATAGCACAGCTGGGACTTGAACACAGAATTCCTGGTTCTGGTGCCCATTTGCTTACCCATGACAGTGTACAGTCTCACCAGAAATTCCAGATATGATTATTTCACAAACAGAAGGAAATACCGGTGAAGACTTAAAGTGAGTATTAAGAAATTTATATGTGTTTGATGGAAAGTATTCATTTCAAACTTTCTCCATGCATCGCTACCACAATTTTTTTTTTGAAAGCAGGATTTATTGAGAGGACAGAAAAGCTTCCACAGTGGGAGGAGAACCGAGGGGGTTGCCCCTGTACCACATTTTAAGGAAACATGCCTTCTCCCCTTCTAACCTTCTTGATAACCTTAAAACAGAACTGTCTCCTCTCTGAGGCTGAGGTCCTTGTTTATAAAATGAACCTGTTAATCCAGGTAACCAGTGTGTTTTCTTAACAGCTAGCCGCTGTCCTAACCACTCACTCTAGTTCAGCAGTGAAGAAGGATGCACCGTCCGCCCCAGGGAGCGAGCCCTTAGACCCAGAATCTCCATTCTCTCAACATCTTAAAGGCTTCTCAGTTAGGAGAAGGTACAACTAAATGGAATTAACCCCTTAATCAGCTTGTCTTGCTGATTCTACTACCACATATAACTGGAATCAGACCACTTTACCCCAGTTCTATTGCTGCCACATTTGTTCTTGTCACCATCATCTCTTCTCTACTGTAGTCTCCATACTGGCCTTCCTTGCTGCTACTCTTGCTCCTGTAACCTATTCTCTGTGCAGCAGCCACAGCAATCTTGTGACGTGAATTCAATCATGCTTTCCACCCTCATCCTGTTTAACGTCTTCTAACTGCTTTTCCATTGCACTTAGACTCCACACTCTCCACCCTGCCCAGCCTGACCTATAGGATTTGCCATTGCCTTCATCCCCGATCTCATCCCTCTATACTCTCTCACTTGCTCACAAGTTTCAGTCCCACTGACATTCTCTCCATCTTCAGAAATTTCAAGTTGGCTCCTACTGTAGTGCCTTTGCATTTGTTCTTCCACCAGGTATTTGAGTGAATGGATTGTTTTTATTACTCACATTTCAGTCTCACTGTCCTTTCCATAGAAGTGGACCTGCCCATCTCTCTTTGACTCTGTTTTATTATCCCCATAGCACAGAGCCTGTTTCTGAAACTATATTGTAGTTATTTGTTTCTCTAAGTAAATCCCTTTACACTGGGTTCTTTTTACTTGTTTCCTGCTGTATCCTTACTTCAAGAATATGTTTGACTTTTGGTAGGTGACCTTCAAGTATTTATTGAATGAACCCCTTGTGAATTAATGTTTACTTCACCACAGAGGGCTTGTGTTCATAACATGAACATAGAAAGTTGCATTAGGAGAAGAAACTTCAGACCCAAACTCAGTCTTTCTGGAGATTGAATGTCTCACTCCATCAGGGAATGGTAGGTCCTTTTAAGCTCAGGGAATGGGAATCAGTTATTAGTGGCAAAGGAAGACATACTAAGTATAAGGGGATCAACAAATCAGTAGCTCAGAATTAAAGGTGAATCTCTCAGAATTTTAGAGAATCAGAGAGTGGTCAAAGAAGCACTTTATCATCTCTACCCATATCTGAAGATCCACCATTAGTCTCTTGCCCCTTCTTTTCAGCTATATGTTCCTACCTTCTTTTCCCTTCTTGGGACCTTAAAGTGGCTAAAGTTAAATAATCAAATTGACCTCCAGAACCTAATCTTGCCTACTTAATTTCTAAGGCAGGGTTACAATCTCTCAAATGCCTTCAGAGGTCAGAGAAATGACAGAAATGCACTAATTTATATGTGTCAGAAAGTAGGCAGTGGTGGGGTGGGTAGAGAATTGGAAAACATACGCCCATTTAAAGATATGAATATTTAAAACAAACCAAGTCAGTAGGCTGAACTTTGAGTATTCCATTTAAAGCACATTTTTTTTCTGGTTTTATAACTAAGAATTTACAAAAAAAGTCATACTTTTTGAATGTGTAAGTTTCCTTTATACAAATCCTTGTTCAGTGTCTATTAATTTAGGATTTGGGTATATGACAAACCAAACTGACACACGTGTGAAGAAATAGGCAGACTTTTTTTTTCTTAAGTAGATGGAATTATAATGGCCTGTTTTGTTTCCTTTCTTCACCTAAAACCTTGTACTTAATATAATATGGTTACTTAATCAGAGTTAAAGATAAAATGTTTGCTATTTTGATACTTTTCATTATGATGTGAATGACTGCTGCAAAGTCCCTGTTTTCTTAGTATTATTCAGGTATCTTCTAAACACGTGTTTTTATAAAAGCATATTTGGATATAATATTTGGAGATATTACCTAGTGGTGTCTAAAAGAAGGTACAATATACTTAATTATTTTTGTAATAAAAATCATTATAGAAGAATGTCTATGAAAAAAACAAGATTAAGTTACCCATGATCTAGTGATCAATTGGAAGAGAGAAAGTATATCAGAGAAATTATAACAGTAAATTTGTTTTCTGGGCAAATGTGGAGATATATTTATTGTCCTACTCCATCAGTATCCAATTTAGAAAGGATCAAAGATTGGCTTGAACTGTGGTTTGTGATGACAGATTTATATCAGGCAAGATTTATACTACGTAAATAACTAGCTATGAATCCAGATGATTTGAAAGTTAATTAATACTTACTGGTATGAATTCATCTCTTCTGGGGATTGCAATACCAATGAAAATAATATTTGGTGCCCTGGATCAACACAGGCCTTAGGCAAGTCATTGACTCTCTAGTAAACGGCTCCCATTCCCTCTACAGATAGCTGATTCTAGCCAGAGACTTCTGAGGTCTAGTGTGAGTTATTGACCTTGTAGAGAATTGTCCTGAGGGTGCTACTTTAAATTTAGCTCAGTCTAAGAATGACTGGGATCTGATATCCAAGGGCCTTTGAGTGCCTATGTGAAATGGCATGTGGTGTCAGCCCATTAGCACGTAGACAAGCTGTATATCAAGCACACTTCTATTACTAGCTCTCTTCTCCCTCAAGGTTTAGAGACCAGGGTGGAAGAGGTGAAATTAAACTGACCTTTCACCCTAAGAATTCCCTTTGCAGTAAAGTTAAGGCATAGTGATGAGGGATTAACTTTTTGAAGAGTATCACTTCTCCTGACAAAAGTTTTCTGCTTTAAGATTTATTCCTTTTAACATTAAAAAAAAAATTATGATGGTAAACCATTTGGAACATTCTGAGCATCTAGACTTAGTGCTAAGGATTGTGCTATGTGTGTGTATGATTTTTGTCTCTATATTTTTAAATATGGTAATTCCTCTTACAGGAGTATGCTGATGAGTCACTCCTCTTTTAAGCCCTGAACTAATTGTCAATCCTTTTGCTGTGTGCATGAGAATCAACTCAGGAGCATGTGAACAATGCAGATTCTGGAGCCCTTTTTCAGATTTGTTGAATCAGAATCTCCATGGCAGAAGGTTCAGGAATCTGCACTGTGAGCAAGTACTCATGCTGGAATTTGTCTTCTCCCTACTGTGTTTTCATTCATCTCCTTCATTTGAGAGCTGCCTACACTGAGGCAGGCATGAAGTTTTCTTCCTCTTTATATTTGCAAGGAGTGGTACAGAACTGGGGCTCATGATGCTGTTTACTGAATGAATACATTTCTGATTCGTTTTGTTCTGTCACTGAATATGGAGCATGATATACTGAGATTAAGATTCTGTGATTTTAAACAGCAGTATAACAAAGGGAAGGCAAGGAAAGACTAAGGACTGTCTAGGAAAGACAGTTCGGATTTTTAAAAATTAGGCATGGGCTGGACTTTTTTTTTTTAGTGCAGTTAGGTGAAATGACAGTGTCTGGCCCACATAAATCTTTAATAAATATTTATTCATGAAACAAGTGAATTAAAGAGGATTCTTGTTAATAAAGGGTAGTTCAGTGGGGTTTGTGAGAAGTTAATGTTCTAGCACTCTCCTAGGTGTTATGATCTGAATGTTTGTGTCCCCCTCCTCAAATTTTTATGTTGAATTCCTAACCCCCAAAATGATTTTAGGAGATAATGATTCTGGAGAGGGAGATGATTAGGTCATGAGAGTGAAGCCACTATGAATGGGATTAGTGCCTTTATAAAACAGGCCCAAGAAAGCTTGTTCTCCCCCATTCACTTTGTGAAGATACAGGGACAAAACAAGCAGGTCCTCATTAGACACTGAATCTGCCAGTACCTTGATCTTGGACTTCCAGTCTCCAGAAATCGTGAGAAATAAATTTCTGTTGTTTATATAAGTCACCCAGTTTGTGGTATTTTGTTATGGCAGCCCAAATGGACTAAGGCACTAGGAGGCATGGTCATGTGCAAAGGAGAGCACTTTCTGTAAGGATAACGCTATTCATGAGTTCAGGGTGTGGGTTTGTCTTCTTTCTTACTGAATCTTCAGAGTCTAGCATAATCCCTGTCATATAGCTGGGCCTAAATAAATGTCTGTTGAATGAATGACTGCTGTAAGTCCTTAGCCCAAAGAAGTAACTGCAATATGGATGATTTGTAGATCAGGAAAATGACAGGGCATACTTGGAGGGAAAGCAGACTCTTTCTCTGAGTTCTGAACATGACTGGCTCCCAGCAGTCAGACTTCTGAACAGACTCTGTCTGAGTTCCCCTAAGATGGTATAAAGGGAGACTGGGAAGTGAGAGGGGAGGCAGTGTGAATTTTAAGACAGGCCAGGCCAGGTGAACTTCACAGCCACTCTAATAGGTGTGAGCTTTAGAGACACATGGCTTCTCTGCCAACTTGGCTTTAGCAAACACAGAGAATTTTCTGTAACCTTCCTTCTGGGGACTCATTAGTGAGGCAAAGCTGTTGCTCCAGCCAACTCAGGGCCGATCTCTCCAAGAAGCAGGTTAATTAAGGTGGGTGGACAGCCAGGATACATAAACAAGAAAATAGCTTGGAGTAAAATGTTAGCAGATCTGGGAGAGATATGATTGGCAAATTCTAAGGTCACCCCAGCAAGTTGACTTTGGTCTGTTTATCTACAAGATGGAGACAATAATGAGTCTGTTTTGTAGAGTTGCAAGGATTACATGGGATAATATATATGAAAGTACTTTTTCTATTAATGTTCTACATAAATGCTAGTTTATTCTGTTTATTTTCTGTCCATGTTCAGTTTAACAAAGACTTCTACTATATGATAGTCATTGCAGGTAGGAAAAAGATGGATGCCAGGTATCTAATTATTTTCTGCAGTATAAAGTAAATAAATGAGTGTTTTAAGAAAAGAACCAGCCGGGCTCAGTGGCTCAGCCTGTAATCCCGCGCTTTGGGAGGCTGAGGTGAGTGGATTGCCTGAGCCCACTGGTTCGAGACCCACCTGGGCAACTTGGCGATTCATCTCTATAATAAATCAAAAACTTTGATTCATCTCTGCAATAAGTCAAAAACTCAGCCAGGCGTGGTAGCGCATTCCTGTAATTCCGGCTACTCGGAAGGCTGAGGCAGAAAGATCGCCAGAGCCCAGCAGGTCGAGGCTGCAGTGGCCAGGAGCGGCCACTGCACTTCAGTCTGGGTGACGGAGTGAGACTCCAACTCAAAAAAAAAAAAAAAAAAAGAAAAGAAAAAACTAGTACAAATTGTTGAAGATGCAAAGGAAGAGGAAAGAATGTCCTCTTTGGGGGTGTCAAATGCTTCATTGAGAAGGCAGCAATGGATTTGGACTTGGAAGACATGGTAGGATTTTGATGGGCTGAGATGTGGAGGAGTTAAGGAGTTTCAGGTAGAGGAACCATTGATAAACAAGGCCAGAAAGTAAAGAAACAATTGGAGTGCAACTAAAGAACTAGAGACTAGTGAGAAATCTCTGTAGGATATTCGTGTGGGTGCTGAAGGAGAAAAGGTTGTACAGGCAGGTTAGAACCAGACTGTAGAAGACCTGGAGGTAGGTAGAGACCTGATTTGACAGAAAAAAGAGGCTACTAAGTACACTGAGGAAAGATATCATGTGGCTCATGCTGTACTCTAGGAAAATAAAACATTGCAGCAGGAGAGAGACAGGATACTAAAAATGCACATCATGGTTTTCATCATATTCAGAAGTTATTTTAAGCCGTAGAAAAATAAACAGACAAGGATGCTTTGGGATTTCATACTTACTTCTGAAAGTAGCTTTCTGATAATGATTCAGGTACAGTTCCTGCAACCAGAACAAGTTCTTTCAAGAGCTAAGCCAATTCAAATATAGTACAATCATGGGACATTATACTTCAGTCTATTGCCAGTTCAGTTAAATTATTTTTTTCTTCTTCTGGGAGGATAGCATTGTTTCTGAAAACTCGTTGAGAAACCCGAGAAAGTAAGCAGCACAATAACGAAGGTGAGACTTGCTCTCCACCACCTGTATTAAAATGGGGGTTTGTGGCTTCACTGTGACTTTGGTTTTCTGATTTCAGAACAGGTGATTTCACAGATTAGGAGACATCACACTACCTGCATATAATATATATTAAAAATTAACATTTCTGGTTATGTTTCTAATTATAAATCAATATCTGCTCAATGCAAAAAGTTTGGAAAATAGAAAAACACTATGACAAGATAACCGTTGTTAATATTTTCTCTTATATTCTTTGTCTTTTAAAAGGATACATAGTACATATTACATATATACATATACACAGATTCACGTGCATATGCATCTGTGTATGTGTATATTTATATAAGTTGCAATTTTCATAAAAACTTAATCTTTGCCTAGGCCTACCATATTTTTTTGTGCTCAACTTTGTTCCTTTTGAAGTAGACACGCACATTTTTCCATGTCATAAAATATCCCTCATAGTACATGTTTTGGTCTTCCAAAAAACTAGGTACCCTGGATCTTGTAAAGTTTTTAATGTGCTGCAACATGGTACTTAATAAAATGTGTTGAAAATTTTTTATGTGAATTGTCTCTTGATAGAATAATGATTATAATGACTCCCATTTGCAGATGAGAAGACTGAATTTTCAAGAGTTGAACTTTTCTTTAGAATAAATAGTCAGTAGCCTTGCTGTTTTATTTTATTTTTGAGTTGGAGTCTCACTCTGTCGCCCAGACTGGAGTGCAGTGGCACGCTCCTGGCCACCGCAGCTTTGACCTGCTGTGCTCCAGCGATCCTTCTACCTCAACCTTCCAAGTAGCTGGAACTACAGGCACATGCTACCATGCCTGGCTAATTTTTGATTTATTGTAGAGATGAGGTCTTGCCAAGTTGCCTGGGCGGGTCTTGAACCCGTGGGCTCAGGCAATCCACTCACCTCGGCCTCCCAAAGCGCTGGGATTACAGGCTGAGTCACTGAGCCCGGGCAGTGGTAGCCTTGCTGTTGACTAGGTTTGCCATGAATAAACCTTGAATGTTTGATATTGGGACTCAAATCCAGAAGCCCTGACACGAATGTTATAGACAGCAGTGGTTAAGTATGTGTACTTTGTAGTGCACTTTCTGGGTTCAAATTCCAGTTCTGCTGCTTAGTTGACCAAGTTTCTCAACCCACCAGAGCCTGTTTCCTTACTTGTGAAATGGAAATAACAGGACCCTTAATCACCTGGATTGTGGTGATTAAGTGCATTAGTATATGAACTGCTCTTAAAATATGCCTGGCTCACATCAAATGCTATCTATAAAAGGCTAACTATTATTAAAACAGAACTTTTCTTTCCACTGTGCCAACTGTCATGTTTTATGTGACTGAAACTTAATCTCTTGAGTTAGCTTTTTTTTTCTCCTGCAAAGGTGATTTTATTTAAGACTCTAGCTAAATATAACAAAAGAAAGTTAATTTCATTCTAGAAAGAAATATGCACAGCTGTTACCTCCCCTTTGAAGAGGGCTCATTTTTTCCCCAGAGGCAAATAAGCATTTGATAGATGAAAGTATTTGCAGTACGTTCTTTAGGATTTTGGCTGAAACAGGAAGCAATACTGCTCATAGGTTTTGCATGGCAAACCATCAGGCTACTTTGGGGGACAATTTTTGACTTGTTTGATTTCTAGTGTTGCCCCAACTCTTGACTACATTGCCGAAACTCTTGGCTAAGATTCCAGAGTGGAGGCAGCATCACTCCCCTGTTAATCAGGGTGTTTAATGCAAGGGCTAATGATGTGATATGCAACCACATTGCAACTGTTAAGCCATATGGCATTTGCTTGCTGTTATTTATGGTGAAGGCATTTATGCTTTTAGTTTTCTGAAGCACCAAGCTACATATGAAATTGTGCTTCAAAGCACTTTTAGAAGCGGTAGGTTCTAGTTTCGTGTCCTAATCCAGCATTCTTAGGTCCAGTCAGTGAATAACAGGGGCAGGAAGAAATTACCACCTGAGATACAGTTTGAGTCAAAATGCAACATGTATTTGTGACTGCAGAGAATAGGAAATACATACTCACCTATAAATAAAGCATTGCCACCAATATGTATTTAAAAAAACTGTTAGAGTATCAACCAGAGCTCTTATATTAAAAAGATAATGAACATGATATTTGCTTGATTTTTCTTTATGTGGATGAATTTGATGCAAAGCAAAATAAACAAAACTCTGAGAATTGAAAGCACCAGGTGAAAAAAATACATAACTGTGGAGTAAAATTTTATATGGATAATATGGATAATAAAATTGAGAGCTGTCATATATCAATCTTACTGGGTAATATGCACCGCAGCTTTAGGGGCAGGCCAGATGTGTTGTACCCAGGTTCACATGCCCATGGGGGGCATGGAAATAAACCAGTAAGAGAAGATGGAGCTGTGTTTATGAGGAAGTCCCCCACAGTGAGTGTTGTTTATGCTGCATCTCTAGGATCATAGACATATCCATATATATCACTCGCCCATAACGAGAAGTGATATTTCAAGGGACTTGTTCAATTTGTTTCTTCCTAGGGCTGATATTAGAAATATTGAAATGGAGCCCCATGGCAGTGGGGTTGTTGTCAAATGACTCTGGGGGCTCCCATCTGTGGCCAGGTAGCACATCAGTTCCCTGCTGCAAGCCTAGCAGTCAACCAAGCGCAACTTTGGTGCCTCTCTCCAGAAGACTTTGGAGGAAAGAATGGAAATTATTTCTGAAAGGTCAAAAGAGGGTAAATATTCCCTCTTTTGACAAAACTGTGGAGAAAAGTGAGTTTGAATCTGTGAAGCACTTATGTTAATGAGCTGCAGTTGAAAGTCTGATTCTTAAAAATGCACTAAAAACAGACCCCATCACATAAGTATCTGATATGACAGAGGAAGAGATCTGCTTCTGGGAACACCTGATTTTCATAGGATCCCAGCACCTTATTTGACTCTACTTTACAATCCCTGTTACTTTGAACCTTCTCAAGTGTCACGTCTGATGACACATCTATAGACACTTAAATCACTCTCAGATGCTGCCAAACCTCACAGACACACTTTTTAAAGAGGAAGAAGAGAGCCTGGTGTCTGTCCCTAAACTCTCCAAAGCATAGGCAACAAGTGTGATTCATCATACAGCTGATGCCCAGTTATGCAAACACTAATCCTGCCCAGTGGAAGTGGCCAGCATTCTCAACTATCAGGAGAAATATTTTTGAAGAACCAACCTAAATGTTGAAGCTGCAAGAAAAAAACATACTGTGTACCAAACAGATCCAAACATGAAAGAAACACTGTGGCAGATGTTGATGAGACAGCAGGTACCACACTTTATGACCTTTCTGTACCTTTCACAGAGACAGTCAGCGGTAGGTCTCAGTCGTCCTTGGTAGCCCCACAGCAGAACTTGGTCTCTCCACCTACAGCATCTGCGTGGGCAGTGCCACCTCTGCTGGTCATCTGTCAGATGGTTCCCCTGCCTGCAAACAACCCTGTTGTGACAACAGTTATTTCCAGCGCTCCAGCCAGCCACCACCCATCTGCCCACCTGTCATGTTCATGGGCACTCAGGTATCCAAAGATACCATCATGTTTGGGGTATCCTAGCCCATAGTGCAGAGCCCACAGCTTCCGGTGGTGAGCCCAAATGACACAGACTCTGTCTTATTACCCCTGTTCCTGGGTTTTGGGCAGCAAAGGTCACTCTACAGATTGACTCATCAAAGATAAGAAGTCACATCTGTAGCCACCTAGGATGTGGCAAGACACTTGACAAGATATTATTTGACAGCCTACATGAGAATGCACACAGGAGAAAAGCCTCTCAGTTGTAGCTGGAAAGGTTGCAAAAGGGGGTTTCCCCATTCTGATGAACTATCCAGATACTGGAAAATCCACATAGTTGAGAAAACGTTTGCCTGTCCCATCTGTGAAATTTGCCTGTCCCCCACATCAAGTGTATCCTATGGGCGATTCATGAGCAGTGGCCATTTGACCAACATTTGGCATGCCCTGTGCCATTTGTCAGCCAAAAAGCCACCAACCTGACAAATGGAAGTGAGCGAGTTAAACAGCATTGCTTTACCTTCAACCCCTGCTCCCATGCAGTGTCAGATCACAAAGTGAAGAGTCAGAGCTAAATTTGATCACAGCTGGGAGCCAGTGGCAATGTAAAAATGCTGCCACTGCAAGTCTGTGGCCATCCAGTGCAAGCTTAAAGCAGAAGCCCCAAAACCTGGTGTGAAGGCCCAGCCTGGGTTAGATGACAAGATGGGCTTTGGCCACAAGCAGGTCACAGTATGGCAGGTTTCATTTTTTACCACATAAGAAAGATGATAAAGCTTTTATTCCTTTGGATATTTTTTGAAGGTTTCATCTGAGGTCAACACAACTAGCACCAATTTTGAATTTGTGTATACATCTGTTACTTTACTTCTGTTTATACTGGAGACCAGTTTTTCAATGTGATTCTTCTAAAGCACTACGTTCAAGAAAATATTGATTGGAAATAAACATTTTGGTGGAGAGATAGAAGATAATATCAGCTTATATTATTAAAAATATTGCCATCTTTTTCTAGAGTTATATTATTTACCATTTCTAGCTTTTCCAGACAACTTGACCAAATGGACTCTATACCTACAGAACACTCCACCTCAAAACTATAGAATATACATTCTACTCATCACCACATGATTCCAAGATTGACCACATCCTTGGCCATAAATCACACACAGACAACTTTCATAAGATTGAAATGCTGCTATATACCTTCTCAGACCACAGAGGAATGAACTATCACCACCAAGAAAACCCCCCAAACTCACAAAGACATCGACACTAAACAGCATGATGCTAAACAACTCCCGGGTCAACAAAGAAATCAAAACAGCAATTAAAAGATTCCTGGAAACAAATGAAAATTAAGAAACATCTTACTAAAACCTCTGGGATGTCATGAAAACAATACTAGGACGGACATTTGCATCTTTATGAATATGCATCAAGAAAACGGAAAGATCACAAGTTAACAGCCTAACAAATCACCTAAGGGAGTTAGAAAGGCAAGACCGCCGGGCTCGGTGGCGCAGCCTGTAATCCTGCGCCTTTGGGAGGCTGAGGTGAGTGGATTGCCTGAGCCCGCAGGTTCGAGACCCATCTGGTCAGCGAGACCTCATCTCTACAATAAATCAAAAAATCAGCCGGGCGTGGTAGCGCGTGCCTGTAATTCTGGCTACTCGGAAGGCTGAGGCGGAAGGATCGCCAGAGCCCAGCGGGTCGAGGCTGTGGTGGCTGGGAGCGGCCACTGCACTCCAGTCTGGGTGACAGAGTGAGACTCCAACTCAAAAAAAAAAAAAAACAAAAAAAACCCACCAAAACCCTAATTTCAGCAGAAGAATCCAGATCACCAAAGTAAAACCCCAAATACGGGATGTAGAAGGAATCAAAGAAATCATAGAAAAAAATAAACAAAACAAAAAGCTGGTTCTTTGAAAGGATAAACAAGATTGATGGACTCCTAGCCAGATTGACCAAGAAAAAGAGAGGAAAAGCCCAAATAAACACAATCAGAAATGCAAAAGATCAAGTCACAACTTATCCTGAAGAAATACAAAAAATTATCATAGATTACTATACATACCTGTATGGAAACAACTTGATAACCTAAATAAAATGGAGGCATTTCTGACATTATACAACCTCTCAATATTGAAACAAGAAGAAATTGAGACCCTAAATAGACCAATAACAACCAAGTAAATTGACTATGTCATAAGAAAACTACCTACCAAGAAAAGCCCTGGACCAGATGGATTTCCAGCAGAATTCTATAAAACATACAAGGAGGAGCTGATAACAATCCTATTGAAAGTATTCCAGGCAATTGAGAAACTCAGAACTCTCCCCAAATCATTTTTTGAAGCTACCATCACACTGATACCCAAACTGGGTAAAGATCCAACAAAGAGAGAGAACTACAGGTCAATATATCTGATGAACATAGATGTGAAAATTCTCAATAAGATTCTAGCAAATTAGATCCAACAACACATCTCAAAAATCATCCATTATACCAAGTAGGCTTCATCCCTGGGTTACAAGGCTAGTTCAACATCTGTAAGACCATAAATGTAATTTAATACATCAACAGTACTACATGATTATATCATTAGATGCAGAAAGAAACTTTCAATAAAATCCTGCATCTCTTCTTGATAAAAATCCTCAAACACTTAGGCATAGAGGGAACATACCTCAAAATAGTAAGGGCCATCTATGATAAACCCATAGCCAACATATTGCTAAATGGACATAAATTAGAAGCTTTTCCCCTGAAAACCGGAACAAGACAAGGTTGTCTACTTTCACCCCTCCTATTCAATATAGTGTTGGAAGTCCTAGCTACAGCAATCAGATGAGTGAAAGAAATCAGGGGTGTCCAACTAGGAAAAGCTTTTTCCTTGAAAACTGGAACAAGACCAGGTTGCTCACTCTCACCCCTCCTGTTCAACATAGTGTTGGAAGTCCTAGTTGTAGCAATCAGACAAGTGAAGGAAATCAGGGGTATCTAACTAGGAAAAGAGGATAAGTTATTCTTCTTTGCTGACAATATAATCCTATACCTTGAAAATCCAAGAGAATCTGTCAAAAACCTCCTTGCACTGATAAAGGACTTTGGCAAATCTCAGGGTACAAAATAAATGTGCACAAGACAGTTGCATTCTTGTCCACCACCAACAAACAGACAGAAAATGAAATAAAACAAAATCCCATTCACAATAGCCACAAAAAAGGAAATACTTTGGCATCTCCCTAACAAAAGAAGTGAAAGATCTTAACAATGAAAACTACAAAACACTGCTCAAAGAAATCAAAGGTGACACAAACAAAACAAACAAATGGAAAAATATTCCATGCTCATGGATTGGAAGAATCCATTAATATGGCCATCCTACCAAAGGCAATCTACAGATTCAATACAATACTCATTAAATTACCAACATCATTCTTCTCAGACCTGGAAATGACAATACAGAAGTTCATATGGAAACATAAATGACCATAAATAGCCAAAACAATTGTCAATAACAACAAAAAAGCGTGAGGTATCACATTTCCAGACTTTAAACTTTATTATAAGGTTATAATAATCAAAACATACTGGTTTTGGAACAGGAACAGGGAGATAGACCAATGGCACAGGATAGAGATTCCAGAAGAAAAACCTCAAATTTTCAACCAACTCCTCTTCAACAAGGCCCCCACCAACAACCCCTGGGGAAAGGAGAACCAATTCTGTTAATGGTGATAGGAAAACTGACTGACCACATGCTGGATTGAAACAGGATCCCTACCTCTCACCACACACAAAAATCAACTCTAAATGAATCAAAGACCTAAATGTAAAACCTCAAACTATAAGAACCTTAGAAAACTCAGGAGACACCCTTATGGAAGTTGGAATAGACAACCAATTCCTGATCAAAACCCCTAATGTTCATGCCATAAGAGTTAAGAAAGACAAGTGGAACCTCTTCAAACTGAAAAGCTTCTGCAAACCAAAAGAAACCATTAAGAGAGTGGGGAGACAGCCCACAGAATGGGAAAACATATTTGCTTACATTATATCTGAAAAAGGCCTAACATCCAGGATATACAAGGAACTCAAACGTATCAAAAGGAAAAAACCAAACATCCTTATTAAAAAGTAGGCAAATCTAACAAAGTGGTGGAAAAAAAGAGCTTTTAACAACTAAAAAAATTAAAAATTAAAAATAAAGTGGGCAAAAGATGTGAATAGAGACTTCTCAAAAGAAGAAATATGAGCAACCAACAAATACATAAAAAATGCCCAGCCTCACTAATCATCAAAGAAATGCAAATTAAAACCACACTGAGATACCATCTAACTCCAGTAAGAATGGCCATCAATAAAACAAAAGACAACCCATGCTGGTGAGGATTCAGAGAAAAGGGAATGCTTCTATCCTGTTGGTGGGAGTACAAACTAGTACAACCTCTGTGGAAAACAATATGGCAATTCTTAAAATATCTAAAAGTCAACTTTCTACATGACCCAGTTATTACCTTTCTGGGAATATATCCAGAGGAACTCAAATCATTCTGTAAAAAAGATACCTGCACATGCATGTTTATTGCAGCACTATTCACAATAGCAAAAACATGGAACCAACTGTGCCGCCCATTGAAAGTAGACTGGATAAAGAAAATGTGGTACATATATATGATGGAATATTACATGACCATAAAGAAGGGCATGGACTTTGCATGGACTTAGTCTATCATATTCTGTGATCTGTCACAGAAACAAAGAACTGAGTACCACATGTTCTCACACATAAGTAGAGCCTGAACATTTATCATAATACTATAATACTTCTGGGGTGTGTGGGGGGTGGCACACAATATCAATAAGGGTAACTGATCTCAAATCAGGCTAAGTGGGGCCCAAAGGGAGGCTCCAACTTTACCTTACAGTGACCACTTGTTTACTCAATCCTGAATTGTACCCCACATCTTCAAAATAAAAAATTATTTATGCAACATAAAAAAGAAAATTGTCTACCAGTGTGTTTCTATAGACTCTAAGATACACTGTACTTTGTTTAGTAAAAACATTTTGATAAAATATATGTTGTAATGAAGGGATATCAAGGATTTTAGATAACTCATTGAAAATGTCTTATGTCATTAGTAAAGTACTATTATGAGAATATAATGTATGCCTTATTGAATTAAAAAGTAGTGACCATTATTCACAGATAGACAAATGTTGTCCTGTTAATTAGTAGGAATTTTGGGGAAGGGATTTGTAGGTAGATGGGTAGAAAAATTATTATTAAAACATTTACTCTTGTTAACAGTATTTCTGTTGTAATTTTATATAGTTATATAGTCGATTGAATTACAATGCTAAAACAAAAGGAAATTGCTTAAAATATATAGTGAAAAATGTAACTAAATCTTCCCCATTTAAGATTTTTCTGAATTTTGGGTATAGATTTCTGAATCTGTAGATTCAGAAACTTAGAACTTGGGAAACAAAGAAATCGTTTTCTCTTAATAAAAAATACTTGTGACTTACAGAATTTCCTTTGTTGTACTTTATGTCTTATTTACAATAAATAACTTCCTTTGGTTAAAAAAAAAGAATATTAAACAGGTGGTATAGGATGGATACAAACCAAAGAGTACAGATGCAACCAGTGGATACCAACATGGTCTCACTGGTGCTAATCAGCTAAAGATCTTCCCTGTTTCTCTAGAGAAGTGATCTCAACTGGGCAATGACACCCCCTCCTACTTCAGAAAACTGTTGAAAATATCTGAGGCATAATTTGGTTGTTTCAACTGGTGGGGAAAGCTCCTGGCCTTTAATGAGTAGAGGTAAGGGATTTTGCTATATGAACAGGACATCCTGATCCCCATCACAACAAATAATTATCCAGTCCCAAATGTCAACAGTACTGATGTTGATAAACCTAGCTCTAGAGTGAGTCTGAGCCCAGAACTGTATTCTTTGTAAGAGGATTGGATGGCCAGCAGGGGTCCTCTTCTTTGTTCTTCTCTCAGTGCAGTATTTAACATCTCTTCTAAATAAACATTAAACATATATTTAAAGAATATTATTTGAAGGGACCCTAATTAATTAAATGTTCCTGTCTCTTAATCTAGTCCTGTCTAGGTCCTCTGCTAAGAGGTTTAAATGCCATTTCATTAGAGATGTTAATAACCCTATAAAACTGAAGGCAGTATTACTATATTTCAGAATTCAGAGGAGAAAGATCCAAACCTCTGCTTTTAGGTGAATCCCACTTCATATTTAGAATCAAATAGCATGGCAATCACCATCTCATAATATGATTGGTTTTTCTGTAACATGTAAATAAACCTTATTCTGCACCAAGAAAAGGACTGGGAAACTGATATTTTTCTTAATGACATTTCAAAGCTATAGACTTAAAGGAATTGACAAATAGAATTATTTCAAGCCTGGTTATTACGAAGAAAATGAGCTTGTTAATCCATGCCTGAAGTGCTTCCTGCCATGTAACAGCATGAGAGATGATATATCACTATATGGAAAGAATTACAACTTTTCCCCATATGCATGGGGAAGTAATACCTGGGGATTGTAAATCTCTTAGACCTCAGAGTCTTATTTCTTATCTGGGGCTAATATTTCCTTATGTAATAGGTTGATTCTCTATGTGGCTATAAGATCTGTACTTGATCCTGTAGACCATTAGTTTTGAAACTGACTTAGGCTCTGTTTTAAGAATGTTACAGATATGAACTCATTGATAAATTATGAATATTTTAATTTTATGGAGAAAGAAACTTAGATGCAGTGAGATAATTGCTCATCAAACCAGGGCTGAGCTTGGATTTGAACCCAGAGTTCTGGCATTATGATGTTCAATTCCTCTGTGCTAATGTGTGGGAGGATAGCATGGTTGGATAGGATCTTCAAGTTGGCTGGTATCTAGACTCTGCTATTTCCTTGCCATGTACTCTAAACTTTTAAGCCACAGTCTCCTTATTTGTAAAATAGGAATTACAAAATATATCTTTAGTGTTGTAGTAAATGTAGTTATTTCTCATTATGTATGATTGTATAAGTTTGCTGTGAACACTGAATTAGCAAATTCTGAACTACTGCTCCTATGGGGTATACAAGGATAGGTTCCTGTAAGCTTGTGGTCACAACATTTCTGTTAACTAATTAATACACAATCTTGTTTTATGTGTGTGTCTTTTGAAAGTCATCTCCTGATATACAAGGGGACTCCAAAAATCCAGAATTTATTTATAAAAATTGTGTATTTATTCTCAGAAGTTTAAACTTTTGTCACCTTTAAAATACTCTGCGTTTGATGTAATACACCCATCAAGACATTTTTCACTGCTCAAAACAGTTTTTGAATTCATCAGATCTGATGCCTTTTAGTACTTCAGTGCTTCTGCCATTTTCCCCCACTTCTTCCATATCAGCAAAACATTTTTTTAAAGGACTTTTTCATCTGGGGAAACCAAAGAAATCATTTGGGGGCGAGGTCAGGTGAATAGGAAGGGTAAGACACAGGGGTCATGCTGGTTTTCGTCAACAACTGCTGAACCCTCAGGGCAATATGGGTAGGTTGTTTGTGTAAATCATCCATTATGAAATGGGCACACACATTGAGAGAATCTCTAAAAAATTTGACTGAAGCCAAGTGCAGCCTCTCACAGCAACACTAACTGGTACACTGATGCGGCTGGGTTCCTAGAACACCTACTTAGCAGGGGAAGCCTGTACTACAAGGGACCCACCCTCCAAAAAGCAATTCAGCTTATTTTTGGGTCCCCCTTGTATATTCTTGATTCATTAACATTGGACTCATCATTGTCAACAGCACTGTAACTCATGCCTGAATGAAGGTTATGTAATCTGTAAGTTTTTTTCCTAATAGGTTTGGCACATTCTTCTTGTGCTTCAGGAACACATTCTTTTTGTGCTTCAGCAAAATCAGTAAAGATTACAAGATGTGAAAAACATGGTTCTAGATAGACTACAGAAAGGACACTTATCAGGTATCACACGCCCAGACTTTAAACCTTATTATAAAGCTACAATAATAAAAACAGCCTGGTATTGGTACAAGAACAGGCATATAGACCAATGGAACAGGATAGAGATTTCAGAAGCAAAACCTCAATTTCTCAACTAACTCATCTTCAACAAAGCCTCCACCACTGACTGGAGAGGAGAACCTATTCAGTAAATGGTACTGGGAAAACTGGCTGACCACAAGCAGAAGATTAAAACAAGATCCCTACCTATCACCATACACAAAGTTCAACTCTAAATGGATCAAAGACCTAAATGTAAAACCTCAAACCATAGGATCCTTAGAAAACGCAGGAGATACCCTTTCGGAACTTGGAACTGGCAACCAATGCCTGATCAAAACCCCAAGCACTCATGTCATAAGAGATAAGATAGACAAGTGGTACCTCATCAAACTGACAAGCTTCTGCAAAGCCAAAGAAACCATCAAGAGAGTGGGGAGACAACCCACAGACTGGGAAAATATATTTGCCAACTGTATGTCTGACAGAGGCCTAACATCAAGGATCTACAAGGAACTCAAACGTGCTGAAAAGAAAAAAAACAAACAGCCCCATTACAAAGTGGCAAAAGATATGAATAGACAGTTCTCAAAAGAAGACATACAAGCAGCCAACAGATACATGAAAACATGCTTAGCCTCACTAGTCGTCAAAGAAATGCAAATTCAAACTACTCTGAGATACCATCTAACTCCAGTCAGGATGGCTATTGTCAATAACTCAAAAAACAACAGATGCTGGAGAGGATGCAGCAAAAAGGGAACACTTCTACACTGTTGGTGGGAGTGTAAACTAGTACAACCTCTGTGGAAAACAGTGTGGCGATTCCTAAAAGATCTAAAAATTGACCTTCCATAAGACCCTGCAATCCCCCTACTGGGAATATAACTGGAAGAACTCAAATCACTCTATAAAAAAGATACCTGCACACATTTGTTTATCACAGCATTGTTCACAGTAGCAAGAACATGGAACCAACGATGCTGCCCATCAAAAGAGGACTGGATAAAAAAATGTGATACATATACATGATGGAATATTATGCAGTCATAAGAAGAACAAATTCATGAACTTCACAATAACCTGGATGAACTTAGAGTCTAAAATACCGAGTGATCTTTCACAGAAACAAAGAACTGAGTATCACATGCTCTCACTCATAAGCGGACCTCAAAACTATAAGAGAATGATTAGCAGTAGTGGGAAACTGCTGGAAGGGGGACAGGGAAGCAGGATTGGCAGTAGTGGGAATCTGCCTGGGGAAGGGAGAGGGGCACACCTCATTGACAGGGGTACCTGTGTAATGAACATTTGTATATCTAACCCTGAATTGTATCCCACATCTTTAAAATAAAAAAAATTAAAAGAAAAAAAAACAACCAAAATTTATTTATAAAAAATTGTGTATTCTTATATGCTTAAACTTCAGTCGCCTTCAAAGTACTCTTTGTTTGATGCAATATAGCTATCAAGACACATTTTTTTCCACTGCCCAAAACCGTTTTTGAGCTTGTCAAATTTGATGCATCTTAGAGCCTCTACTGTTTTTTGTTTCACTCCTTTCACATTGGTTGAAATATTCTAAAAAAAAATTTCACTGACGTTGAATGCAGCACCTTACAACAATGCTACCTTGAACACTGATGCTGATGGGTTCCTAGAACACTTACCTAGCAGGAGAAGCCTGCACTACAAGGGGCCCATCCTCCAAAAAATAATTTTGTTTTTTTCTGGGTCCCCCTTGTGAAAAGGTTCAAACAATATGTCATCACTTGGAACAGAGTTTTGCCTTGTTTGACCTCAGCTGTGAATGTGTATATTGGGCTACTCAAATTTTTTATCATTTTGTAAGTGTCTGAGAATGACTACAAAAGAACTGATATTGATTGGAATCACAAGTTTTGACAAGTAGGCAAATTCACACATGCAGGATCCATGAATAATGAAAGATTGATTTAATATACCTACAGATCTATGAGTATAGTAAATATATGTGAACTGAGGTATATATATTATGTTACTGTGAACATGTGGAAAATGTTCAACAAATGACAGCTATTTTTTTTTCACATTAAATAAAGATATGCCAAGATCAGGTTCGTTTTCTTCTGGGTTGTTCTGTACTGGCTCTCTATGGACCAGGAAGACTCTTCTAGAGGAGATGGCATTGCTACAGAAAGCAGCCTTTACATAGGTTATACTTGACTTACCTGCCTTCTTCACTTAAGGGTGTGAATTAGGCATCCAAGGGGTGGAAGATATTAGATTGTGGAGGGTATACTTAGAATGAGAGAAGAGAAGGGAAAGTTTAGCCTTCTACATCTCCCTGCATCATAGGATTCCTTCTGAATGTTCCAAAGTTTTCGTTGATACTTCTAAAAGCATGGTCTCCAAACTAATACTAGTTTCAATATCACCTGGGAACTATTTAGAAATGCAAATTCCCACTCAGACCTCCTGAATGAGAAACTTTGTAGGTGGAGTTGTGACAGCTTGACCAGGTTCTTAGGCCTGCTGCCCAGAAAACCTGAGACAGATGCAGCTTTTCAGAAGAGAAAGAGTTTAATATTGCCAAATAGCTGAGTGGGGAGGATGGGAGATGTTTTTCAAATCTGCCTCCCTGAAAATTTAGAGGCCAAGGTTTTTAAAGGGAATTTGGCAAGCAGGGAGCTAGGGACAGCTTATTGATTGGAGATGATGCCATGGCAGAGGGAGTGTTGAAACACTCTTCATGTTGCAAAGCCAGTTTCTGGGAGGGGGTGTCACAGGACCAGTGGAGCCAGCTTCTTGGTATGTGTTCTACGTCCAAGTGGGGCCTCATGTTCATCAGAGTGCAAAGTTTGAAAAACATCTCAACAACAGAAAAACATCATTTTCTATAAAATAATAATAGAGAAGCTCTCTATAGAGCAAGTTCCATGACAGTCAGCTACTGACTACTGGGCAGTATGCCATTATAGAGTTATGTGGGAGGTGGTATCCCTGGAGATTAGAGCTGCTCATGCTCTTCAGTTGATCAAACTTTGGGACGCTATCAAGGAGATCAGTGAGACCTTAGACTCATTGTTTCAGGGAAAAAATGTTTATCAGCCTCACAGGCAGCTTCTCCCTTCCTCAGGGGTTAGGACATGGAGATAATTAATTGCTTTTTATTGAGTTGAAAGCAGACTTAGAAACAACAGATTTGTTAACCTCTAACTACATCTGCATCTTTGTAGGGTTGAGGGCTGTTCTACAGTTTTTTCCTTATGGCTCTGTGTTAGGATTACATAGGCAGTTTCATAGGCAGAATCTGTGTTGGAACTACCAGTTGATTCTGAAGCAGGCTAAGGCTAAGAATTACTGCTCTGGTCTAAACTCTTTATTAAAGTTGTTGAGTTCTCTTGATCACTGAGTTATTTGCAGATTATAGCCCCCTGTAAGATAAGCATTCACTACTTCTTTTGTGATCACTAAAACTTGTATAGATTTTTCTCAGATTGTCTGGGACCTAATTTTTTGGTTTGAAAGCAGGACCCTCCTTGCCCTATGATAATTTCTGAAGCCTCCTAATGGTTTCAGCTTCTTATATATGACTGATGGATGGAGCTTCTTTATTATTTTGAATTCACTTTTATGCAAGTGCCAATCAATCTCCAGGAGGATAAAGAAGAATTTATTTTCTAAGTTCTAAGGCATACAGATTGGCAAGGTTTTCTTTTTATTTACAGAAAAGTTTAGGCTATTTCATTTTTCTTTTTTCTCCACCTGTTCCCTAGCCAGAATTTCTTTATGGGTGCTATTTGACAGTTCAGACTTTTCTGGCTGATGATATTCTGACTGTTTTGAAGATTTATGTTTTTGTTAAGTTGCTTATTGATTCATTTATTTCACAAACATTTATGAGACCATGCTCTGTGTTGGGCACTCAGCTAGATGCTAGGGATCCAGTGCTGAGAATAGCAGAGGTTCTTCTTGACCCAGGAGCACATCTGTCAGTGGAGGGGTCAGACATGAAAGACTCATCATAAAAACAATTAGAGTTTTGGAAACTATTATGCGAGAAGTACATGATGTTCTGAGAAAGTACAAGTTACAAATATAACATGATTAGTAAATGCGTCCCTACATGTTTGGTATTTGAATAGATTTTTTTTTTTAAGTTGGAGTCTCACTCCATCATCCAGGCTGGAGTGCAGTGGCACACTCACAGCCACCCCAACATGGACCTGCTGGGTTCCAGTGATCCTTCCGTCTTCTTCAACCTTCCATGTAGTCAGAACTACAGGCATGCTACCATGCCCAACTAATTTTTTCATTATTATTTTTTTTAAGTTGGAGTCTCACTCTGTTATCCAGTGGCACACTCACTGCTAGCCTAGCATTGACCTGCTGGGTTCCTGTGATCCTTCTGTCTCAGCCTTCCAAGTAGCCAGAACTATAGACATGCGCTACCACCCGGCTAATTTTTTGAATTATTGTAGAGATGAGGTCTCACCAAGGTATCTGGGCTGGTCTCTAACCCGCAGACTCAGGCAATCCCCTCACCTTTTCCCCCAAAGTATTAGGATTATAGTCTGAGCCACCGTGCCCAGCCTTGAATAGATTTTTTAATAGATGTGTAAAAATTAGCTAGGCAAAGATAGTTATAGGAGGGAGGGAGAAAGGGAGGAAGGTACGAATATGCATGCAGGTATTCAAGAAGAAGTAAAAGTGTGACAGGGATTCAGAAACATGAAGTAAAGAGTGGTGCAGGGCTGAGATAAGCTGCTCAGGTAAGCAGATGACATTTGTGTGTCTCGTATAGTGATGGGATTGTGGCAAATAAAAATTCAAGCAGATAGATTACACAAAGCATGCTAAGATGCTAATCTAATATTCTTGGAGACAATGGGATTAGAAATGTAGGGGTGCTACTCTCCCCAAGGCCCTGTAAGATTGATGACCTAGGAGAATATTAGTCAGAGCTGACATCAGTCTGCATGATTTTGGTTGCCTTTAAAAATATTTAGGCATTATTGAAAGTCTATGATTACCATAGGTAGTCTGCTGAATGGATCTAATTACTTGTGAGAAATCAAAAGTTGGTGATAGATTTACTATTTTTTTTTCAGTTTATTGGGTCAGATCCAGGACAGGGACATTTTGAAAAGTCCAAGATTGGAAAATCTGAACAATAGGATACAATTTGAGAGGGTGTCTCAGGACAAACTACGGGAAATAGGGTCCTTTTTCTCCCTTTTTTCTCATTCCCCTAAAGTAATTATCAGATCCTAAAAGTTCTGGACCAGATGACATAAGGTTAAGTTTTAAGTGTAAGTAGAGGATAGTTCTCCCTCAGTTTCATAAGTATGGATATAGGCATTAATTTAGACACCCTCCTAAAATTTCTTTTTTCCCATAGAGATGAGGTTGTCTAAATCTATATTAGATCTGCATGTTTCTTTAGCATATCACTTTTTACATACAAGAGCTTGAAGGAATGGGAAACTAGCCTGCTAAATTTTGATGAGCAGTGTGGAAGTGCTCATAGGAAGGAACCCTGGGTACTGGGGAGAGACTCGAGAGTTGGGGAGCATAGAAGACAAAGTTAGTTGACTTCTCAATATTGCCTACCCTGTGGTTTCTTTAGCCATGGTCTATTCTTTAGGTGGTGTTTGGGCCCCTTGAAACTTGAAGTTAGGGTGGGCCTACACAGTTTAGTTTATTGAGACAATTTTGAGTTATGACATTGCTACCATTTTAATATTCATTTCCATCCTTTGAGGATGGAATGTCCTTATGTTCCATAATTGAGAGGACTTTTTGGAAGTCATCCAGTGTAACCTTCCATCTGCTTTGAGATTACCTGTACTGATATCTTTGAGAACAGATTCTATTTGAAGCTATTTTGGAAAAGATCTGTCTGGTAATAACATCTTTTCTTAAATTGAGCTGTTACCTGACTATATCAGGAACATTTGGTCTTCAAAGACACACTGGGCAAGTCTACCTCATCCACATATTAAAATTTCAGTTATTTATAGTTAGCTGCCATGAACAGTTGATGTTTCAATGTGGTGCTCTCCATAGTGAGAGTTTAATAAGCAGTATCCTATAATGCATCTGAATAGTAGATTGTTTCTTCACTCTTGGTAATCGAGCCTGTATTTGAAACTCAAGGTTCAAATATAATCTATGTAGATTATATTTGAGGTAAGTGAGTTCACCAATTGAGAATTGCAGTGTTGATGAAGTAGTGTTTGAACTGATTTTTAAAATCTTATGCACAAAGTTAAAGCTAAACAGTTTTGGATAAATGTTCACATAAGATATAATTGTTAAGACCTAGCACATTTTTTGCACCATGCTAGTTGGAAAATTCTCAGTTATAATTGAGATTTTTGTTCATTTAGTCAACTTTTAAAGGAAAAAAATTTTAGTTAGTTTGAGATATAATGAAATATTTGAAATATACTTAATACTATGCTTTATTTTGCTCTGTAGTATGGACCATTTGTAGAAATGTCTCGAGTTCCATTCTTTCATCTTTTTATTGCATATGATATAGAAGACATGACAAACTAAGGAGATTTTTAGGATTTAGCGAAAGATTTTGGTTGTGTCATTATCCCCTCCTGAGGCAAGTAACAAAGCAGCTATGGATAGGGAGATGGATTAGGAGGAAGATGAAGAAAACACTTCTGATATTTTGGCTCTGGAATGCTTATGGAGTATCTAAGAATGTATTCCCCATAGTATTTCAATTAGTATCTGATGTTCAGGAGAGAAATGTGGTCTGGTACTCTTGACTGGGAAAGTTTCAGCGTATGGGTAATATTGAGAGTTTGGGAATGGATGTGAATAGTGAGAAAGAATGAGTCAGGTGAGAAGAAAAGAAGGGTAAGAATACAGGCATATACCACCGTGATACGTAAGGATGGAAACAGGAAAAGACTCAGGAAAGGAAGGTGACTGAGGAGCAGCAGATGGAGAATTAGGAGGAAACAGAAGAGGGTGTAAGGTCTTACTCTGTGCCTTGCTGGTTTCCTCCTACTTCTCTAACTAGTTCTTCCCTGTCAAATATTTTAAATTGTTCAAGAAGACACTTGTCAAGGAAAATGAGGACAGAGCAGAACTGACAATATTTAGCAACAAGCAGCTCATTGGTAACCTTGATGAGAATACTTTCAGTGGCATCCTTTTTTTTGATTTGCTGTATTTTCTTTAATTTTAGAAAGTAGTTATTTTTAATTATTTCTTTAAAATTGCTTTACTTTTAAAAATTTTAAACATGTGGGGTACAATTCAGGGTTAGGTATACAAATGTTCATTATGCAGATGCCCTTGTTGATGAGTTGTGTCCCCCTCCCCTGGCAGTTTCCCACTACTGCCAATCTTCTTCTTAAGCATTATGATAATTGTTTAAGGTCCACTTATGAGTGAGAACATGTGGTACTCAGTTCTTTGTTTCTGTGATAGATCACTCCAGTATTATAGACTCTGATGGGCAGCACAGTTGGTTCCATGTTTTTGTCATTGTGAATAATGCTGCAATAAACATGCATGTGTATCTTTTTCATAGAGTGATTTGAGTTTCTCTGGGTATATTCCAAGTAGAGGGATTGTGGAGTCGTATGGAAGATCGATTTTTAGATCTTTTAGGAATTGCCACATTGTTTTCCACAGAGGCTGTACTAGTTTACACTCCCACCAACAGTGTAGAAGTGTTTCCTTTTCCCAATATCCTCTCCAGCATCTGTTGTTTTTTGAGTGATTGATGATGGCCATCCTGACTGGAGTTAGGTGGTATCTCAGTGTGGTTTAATTTGTATTTCTTTGATAACTAGTGAGGTTCAGCATTTTTTCATGTATCTGTTGGCTGCTCGTATGTCTTCTTTTGAGAAGTGTCTACCTATCTTTTGCCCACTTTGTAATGGTGCTGTTTGTTTTTTTTATTTTCAGCACGTTTGAGTTCCTTGTAGATCCAGTTGGCAAATATATTTTCCCAGTCTGTGGGCTGTCTCCCACTCTCTTGATAGTTTCTTTGGCTTTGCAGAAGCTTTTCAGTTTGATGAGGTCCCCACTTGTCTATATTATTTCTTATGGCATGGACACTTGGATTTAATCAAGAACTGGTTGCCAGTTCCAATTTCCATAAGGGTGTCTTCTGTATTCGCTAAGGTTTTTATTGTTTGAGGTTTAACTTTAGGTCTTTGATCCATTTAGAGTTGATTTTTGTGTATTCTGATAGGTAGGGGTCTTGTTTTAATTTTCTGCATGTGGTAAGTCAGTTTTCCCAGCACCATTTACAGGTTGTCCTCTCCCCAGTGATTACTAGTGGAGGCTTTATTGAATATGAATTGGTTGAGAAATTGAGATTTTGCTTCTGGAATATCAATTCTGTTCCATTGATCTATATACCTGTTCTTGTACCAATACCAGGCTGTTTTGATTATTGTAGCTTTACACTAAAGTTTAAAATCTGGTGATGTGATACTTCCCATTTTTTTTTTTGCTTAGGATTGTTATGACTATTCATGGTTGTTTGTTTCCTTATGAATTCCTGTATTGTTGTTTCCAGATCTGACAGAAATGCTGTTGATAATTTAATGGCTATTGCATTAAATCTGTAGATTGTCTTGGGTAGGATGGACATCTCAACATTGTTGGTTCTTTCAGTCCATAAGCATGGAATATTTTTTCATTTGTTTGTGTCATCTTTGATTTCTTTGAGCAGTGCTTTGTAGTTTTCATTGTAAAGGTCTTCTACTTCTCTGGTTAGGAAGATGTCAAGGTATTTTTTGTTGTTGTTGATATTCTAAATTGGATTTTACTTTTTATTTGGGTTTCTGTTTGTTTACTGTGAGTGTATAGGAATGCAACTGCTTTTTTGCAAATTTACTTTATACCCCGAGACTTTGGCCAAGTCCTTTATTGGTGAAAGTAAGTTTTTGACAGATTATTTTGTGTTTTCCAGGAGTAGAATCATGTCAGCTGCAAAGAGGGATAACTTCTTCTTTTCCTATTTGGATATCCCTGATTTCCTTCTTTTGTCTGATTGCTCTAACTAGGACTTCCAATACTATTTTGAACAGGAGGGATGAGAGTGGGCATCCTTGTCTTGTTCCAGTTTTCAGAAAAAAATGGTTCCAATTTCTGTCTGTTTAGCAGTATATTGACGGTGGTTTCTCATAGATGGCCTTTACTATTTTGAGGTATGTTCCACCTATGCCTAGATATTTGAGGAGTTTTATCAAGAAGGGATGCTGGATTTTATCAAAAGCTTTTTCTGTGTCTAATGATATAATCTTGTCATTTTTGTCTTTACATCTGTTGATGTATTTAAGTATGTTTATGGTATTTTGGATGTTGAACCAGTCCTGCATCCCGGGATGAAGCCTACTTGGTCATGGTGGATGATTTTTGAGATGGGCTGTTGGATACAGTTTGATAGAATCTTGTTGACAAATTTAGCATCTATGTTCATCAAGGATATTGACCTGTAGTTCTTTTTCTTTGTTGGATCTTTACCTGACTTGGGTATCAACATGATGTTAGCTTCATAAAATGTTTTGGGGAGAGTCCCATCTTTCTTATTTGCCTGGAATACTTTCAATAGAATTGGTATCAACTCCTCCTTGTATGTTTTGAAGAATTCTACTGGAAAGCCATCTGGTCCAGGACTTTTTTTGTTGTAGTTTTCTTATGACAGAGTTGATATCCTTGATTGTTATTGGTCCATTTAGGGTCTCAATTTCTTCTTGTTTCAGCCTGGGGAGGCTGTGTGATGTCAGAAAGTCCTCCATTTCCTTTAGATTTTCAAGTTTGTTTCCGTACAAGTGTACATAGTAGTCTCTGATAATCATTTGTATTTCTTTGGGGTCACCTGTGACTTGATATTTTGCGTTTCTGATTCTGTTTATTTGGGCTGTTTCTCTCTTTTTCTTGGTTAGTCTAGCCAAGGATCCATCAATCTTGTTTATTCTTTCAGAGAATCAGCTTTTTGTTTCATTGATTTTTTTGTATTTTATTTTTGTCTTCTATGTCCTGAATTTGGACTTTTATTTTGGTGATCTGGATTATTCTGCTGAAGTTAGGGTTTTGATGGTCTTGCTTTTCCAGCTTCCTTAGGTGATTTGTTAGGTTGTTAACTTGTGATCTTTCCATTTTCTTCATGTGTGTTTGTAGAGATACACATTCCTTTCTTAGGATTGCTTTCATGGCATCCCAGAGAATTTGGTAAGATGTTTCTTCATTTTCATTTGTTTCCAGGAATCTTTTAATTTCTGTTTTGATTTCCATGTTGACCCAGGAGTTGTTCAGCATCATGCTGTTTGGTGTCCATGTTTTTGTGGGTTTTGTGGGAACTTTGTTGGGGTTGATATTTATTTATGTTCCACTGTGGTCTGAGAAGATGCATGGCAGTACTTTAATCTTATGGAATTTGTTTATGTTGATATATGGCCAAGGATGGGGCCAATCTTGGCGTATGTTCCATGTGGTGATGAATTGCATATATATTCCATGGTTTTGGGGTGGAGCGTTCTGTTGATATTAAGTCCATTTGGTTGTCACGTTGATGTTCCATATCTCCTTGTTGATTTTTTGTCTTGATGATCTATCTAGGGTTGTAAGTGAGGTATTTAAGTCCCAAGCTATGATAGTGTTAGAGTCAGTATCTTGTTTTAGTTTGCCTTATGAAAGTTGGTGCTCCTATGTTGGGTACATATATATTTAGGATGAATATTTCTTGTTAATGGATTGAACCTTTTATCATTATGTAGTGACTTTCTGTATCTTTTAAAATTTTTGATAGCTTAAAGCATATTTTCTCTGATATTAAGATCACAACTCCTGCTTTCTTTTGTGTTCTAGTCACCTGAAAATTTGTTTTCCATCCTCTTACTTTGAACCTGTGAGTGTCCTTTCTGGTGAGATGAGTCTCTTGGAGACATTATATTGTCACCTCATGATATTTTATCTAATTTGCATTATATGTCTTTTCAGTGGTGCATTTAGTCCATTCACATTTAGGCTAATTATAGAGATTTGAGAGTTTATTTCTGTCATGAGGTTCTTATAGAGTTTGTTGGTGTTGCTGCTGTTTGTTTTATCTGTTGTCTTTCTTTGGATTTTGGGGGTGATTTGTGTGTGTGTTGGATCTTTTTTCTGCACTCTTGGGTAGGACGTTGTTGTTCCTTTTCTTCTTTCTTCTGTGTTTAATACTTTCTTCAGTGTTTCTTCCAGTGTATAGCTGGTCTGTAGGTGGTATAAACTCTTGGGATAAAATGTCTAGGAAGGATTTTAATTCTCCATTGCTGATAAAACTTAGCTTAGCTGGGTAGGTAATTCTTTGTTGAAATTGTTTATCTTTGAGAACTTTGATGATTGTCCTCCAAGCTCTCTTAGCTTGAAGTGTCTCTGTAGATAAGTCTCCTGCTATTCCAATTGGTCTTCCTTTGTAGGTAGTCTGATCCTTCCCTCTTGCTGCCTTTAGGATTTTTTTCTTTTATACCTACTTTGTGTAAACAAATTACTGTGTGCCTAGGAGTTGGTCTTCTCATTTGTTGTCTCATTTGCAGGAGTTCTCTGAATCTCTTATGTTTGAATGGTCAGGACTCTGATGAGATGAGAGATGTTTTCTTTGATAATTTCATAAAATGTTTATTCCAGTGTGGCCTCTGTCTCTCTATGTGCCTCAGGGATTCCAATTAATCTTAGGTTCAGCCTCTTGATATAATTGCTCATCTCTTTGAGGCTTTGTTTTGTCTTTTTAAACTTCCTTTCTATATTTTTAATATTTTGGGTTAGTTCCATATTTTAGTTCTCAAGCTCTGAAATTCTTTCTTCTGCTTGGTTAATTCTGCTTTTCATCTTTATCAGTTTGTTATTCATTCCATTCACTGTACTCTTTATTGATGTTCTCTCAGTTATCAACTCCTTCATTCTTTTCTCTTGTCTCTCCTCATTTTTATTTATTCTCTCCATTAATATCTTGATGTCTAGGTTTGTGGTCTGAGACCAGTCATTCGGGGGCTCTTCACTGTTTGAGTTCCGAATTCTTAGTTGTTGGTCTCCCAGGGGTCTGTGTGAGACCCATATTCTTCCTTTGGTTTCTTCATTTGTGTAGGTTTTACTCCCCCAACATCCCCCCCCTTATTTAATTCTGCTGTTCAGTGATGGGGGGGATAGCTTTTACTTCTGTTTGCTCAATCTTCTGTTCTTCCCTATGTAGTTCCTCTGATCAATTTTGAAGTTGGACTGTGGGTGAGGGGCTGTGCTTTCTGCAGTTTTGGGATTTAATTAAGGGAAGAACCATGATTCAGAAGCTATCTGCAGATACCAGTATCTGTTGACAGGTGTGTGGGCCCCCTGGAACCCACTTCTCAACACCTTACAATCTGTCCATGCAGTGGGGTTGTATGTTTGCCCTCTGAAAGCAAAATGAGATAAGAAAAAAAGAAAAGGATGGAAAAAGGAAGGTGGCAAGAGAGAATAAGAAGAGGGAAACAGACAGACATACCAACTAATGAATACATAGAGAAACAAAGACAGAGAAAACAAAAACCCCGAAAACATACAGACAATCATACAAACAAAGGAAAAAACAAAAATCCCTGTTGATGTACTTGGCCTCAAAAATACCCATACACAAACAGTAAATCTAAAAAAAACCTATTAAAATAACAGAAACAAAGCAAGTACAAAAATGTAAACAAAAACAGAGAGAAGAAAGAAACAAAAACAAAAAGCAAATAGACAACAACAAAAGTCTCATTCTGTGGCCATTTCTGTAACTCCAGGTCACTTTCGGCTATCACTGCCATGTTAAGAAGTGACTCCAGTCTCCATTCCATCCCCTCTGCTCTCAGCACAAGCTGATAGGGTTGCCATCAGCATGGGTCAGATGCCCCCACGGACTACTGTGGAAGGAAGATGGATCAGATAAGGCCTCACCTGACCCTTTTACTGCGGCTGCTGTTGTCATGTCTCCCACTCAGATCTGATGTGTCTATGCCTGTTCCAGCATGGGGGAGGTGTGTCTGTTTCACATAGTTCGATGAGGGAATAGCCTCTGGATCTCAGATTAGAGACTGAACTGGGGCTGGGTGGGGCAATGCAGGTCTCTGCCCATTCCCGGGACAGAGAAGTTGGTGCCAGTTGGCGTCTCCTCACCAATAGCGGGGCTCCATTTCAGATTTCCATGCCCTGCCTTCTGCATGGTTTCTGGGGCTCATGCCTGGTCTGCTGCTGCAGGTGGTGGTGTGGGCCAGGTGTCAGGTAGTGAGGAGCAGCTGTTCTCTGCTGCCTCCTCTTAAGAGAGCCCCGAGAACAGCAGATGATCGTTTGCACCCAGGGGCTCCAATCTCAGGGTGGTGGTGGGTTGAAGTCACCTCTCGAAGAGAGTCCCAGGTGCATGAACCTGAGTCTCATCTCAGATGGACTTCACTCACCCACTGGCACACCCCACTCATGCAGAGAGTCTTTATAGACACTCACTTTTGCAGAGACTCTCAATCTCCGACCTGTTCCATTGCCATCTTGCCTCTCTTGGCTTGCCACGAGTATGTCCCTTTATTCAAATGATTTTTTATTATGGAAATTTAAAAACCTACACAAAAGTGATAGAATCACATAATATATGCCCACAAGCTCATAATACAGCTACAAAACCAGCATCATGTTTTTGTTTTTGTGAATCTCAGTACTTTATTTTTTAACTCATGGCTAGTTCAGGGCCTTGGTTATGGGATGTAGTAAGTAAATATATGTGCAAATAAATAAATGAATAAATATAAATGAATCAACTATGTTTGGAATGCTGTTTAGGGATTTAAATATAAAACAAAAGACTCATTGCCAGTTTATAGCCTGGTTGGTTGGAGCAGACATATAGTCATGAGAATTACAAGGTCCAAACAAGCAAGGGGTGTTGTTTTTTATGATATTATAATAGACCCAGGGAATATTTGTGTATTCTATTCACTCCTTGTTCCAATGGGATCAACATAGTCTGAGCTGTATGTAAATTCTCACTGCATTCTTTCCTTGCTGTGAAGTATTAGGTTCATTGTTTAATTTCTCTGGGCTTTAGTTTCATGACTTGTAAAACTTTTTAAAAGTATTTATAATTGTATAAAAATTAAGTTAGAAAATAAGAAAATGAATGTCTTAGAATCTGTGATCTATCACAGAAACAAATAATTGAGTATTACATGTTCTCACTCATAAGTGGACCTTCAACAATTGTCATAATACTATAAGAAAAGGATTGTCAGTAGTGGGAAGTTGCCAGGGGGAGGGGCAGGATTGGCAGTAGTGGGATTCTGCCTGGAGAGGGGGGCACACCTCATCAATAAGGGTACCTGCATAACAAATATTTGTATACTTAATCCTGAATTGTACCCCACATCTTTAAAATAAAAAAATTTAAAACCTGAATTCCTAAGTTAAAAAAAAAGAAAATGAATGTAAAGCACTCAGCATAGGGTTTGATACATAACAAGGGCTTATTATGGCAGTACCAGTATCATCATCATCATCATCATCATCATCATCATCATCATCATCATCTTCATCATCATTTATCAGTTTATTTTCCAAGAAAAGTTCTCTTTTTTTAAAAAATATAGACTTACTATTACCTCTTTCTCCCAAACACACTTTCATGTACATGCATATGCACAGACCTCATACATTTCCCCTTCACCTTTCAATTTTTATTCTTCTTTTCTTAAATGGTTGTTGGAGTAAACATGTGAACATAGCTTCAGTCTGCTTAAAGACTTTCCCATCATTTTCTATCAAATGAGACCTCATTTCCTGTCCTGGCAGCTAGGGCTCTCAAGATTATACCCACTCCCCCCAACTTGTCTTTCCAGTCTAATTTCCTGCTGTTCCTGAACACGTCCTCAACTGCACTGCTCATTGTTCTGTGAACACACAATTTTATGGGGTCTTTACCCATCATCCTTCTGCTTAGAATAATCTTTCTGCTCATTTATATCATTCACCATAGACACCCTACCCATCCTCCTGGTGTGTCTGGAACATTATGTCCTTCATGAAACATTTCCAAATACTTCCACAACTGAATGTGGTAGCTGGCACCTCTAATCTGTCTGTGGCACCCTTTGCTTCTCATTGTCCTTGTCTTATTTTCCTACAAATGGAAACTTTATATGGACTTACAGGTTCTATCTTATTTGAATTTTCTTAACATTACATTTTGAAAATGAGATGACATGATATGTGAGAGAAAGTATTCTTAACTATTCTTTACTACATTCTTGTAGCCTCACAAATAAAAACAATAACAACATTGTCTATTGTGGTGGTTTATTATGTGTGTCAACATGACTAGGCTTCAAGAACCAGATATATAGTCAAACACATAAGGATCTTGCTGTGAAGATTTATTTTTAGATGCGATTGTCACTTAAATTAGTAGATTTGAAATTAGCAAGACAGATTTCCCTCTGTAAAGTGGGTGGGTCTCATCCAATTAGTTGAAAGTCTAAAGAGAACAACTGATTTCTCCCAAAGAAGAGTAAATTCTGCCAGCAGTTTGGATTCAAACTGCAACATCTACTCTTCAGTTCTTCCTTGAGTCTCCAGTCTGTCTGCTCACCATGCAGGTTTTGAAATTGCCAGACATGGCAATCACATGAGCCATGTCCTCAAAATAAATGAAATCAATCTCTCTTCTCTTTACAGATAAATATGTGTTTGCATATGAGTATCGTATATATAAGAATGTGTGTGTATAAATGCACACACACATATTCTGTTGGTTGTTTCTTGGAGAACCGTAATTCATCTAACATTTATTCAGTACCAATCATGGGTCTCATCAATAAATGTTATAGAAGTATCATCTCATTTAATCTTTGTAACACATCCTATATAGAATATAGCCTCATTTTATAGCCAAGGAGACAGAAACCTAGAGATGTTAATTAAGTATTTGGCCAAGTTCATGCAGGTAATAAAGAGCAAAACTAGGATTCAAACTCAGACCTGTCTGACTCCTGGGTCCAAGATCTTAAGCAATCCATTATGTTGCCTTTAAAACTCATAGTAAGTACTACTTTGCCTCCACTTAGCTAAACAACCTCTTTGTTAAAAGAATATATATATATTCCACAATTGCAGTGGAATTAGCCTCCTTTTTCTGTCTTAAATATCTTTTTATCTGCTGTCATTATCTATTTTCCACTGTTAGAGAAGACCTGGTTAAGTAAAGACATTTGTTGCTCCTGAAATGGAAATAAATTTGTGTCAAAATTATGGCCAAGAACCTACCTCTGAGCCTGAGATAAAATCATTAATACAAACATCATACAGTACTTCATTTCAGAGGATTTTCAAAATTGAATTTCACAACTGGAGTATATAAGAAAGCTGAACAATGCCCCAGTTATTAAAAGCAAAACACTGTATTTGCATTTGGGCTTGTTTGCTTTCTTGTTTATAGCTATTTATAACTTTTTAAAGGGGGTGTGTTTTGAGGACATTTAGCTGCCTTGTAAAGAAACAAAGAGTTCACTCAATCTTAGTGTTATATCCAGGGATACAACATCTCTACCCATTTACATATAATCACATGGGGCTATTTCATTAGACATAGGCATTTGACCTAGAAGTATCACTACTGGGTTAAAGTGTGTGAACTTCTTCAATGGCCTTATTGATACTTAAATGGTATTTTAAAAACACATTATAAAATTGTTCTCCAAGATGATAATTATCATCATCACATATATGACATAGCAATATGTGACCCTACTTACTTTCTGCCCTTGTGTGCTTTGTATAGGTCCATGTAACTAGTCCTAGCCAATGTAAACAGAAATGACAAGTATCATTTCAGGCTAGAAGATTTAATGGCCAGTTTGAGGCCTTGTGGGGCACTTTTTCCTCTGCCTGGGGACTAATGAAGGACCATGTACAACCGAGCCCCAGCCAATTGACCCATGATGAACATGAACTGTGAGGGAGGAGTGGATTTTTGTTATAAGATGCTTCCGAAACTTAAGGCTAGGTACTGCAGAATAACCTAATTTGTCTTCACTACTATAATGGTTGTATAATTTATAATGCCACCAGCAACATTTTTTCAATTTAATTTTGTAACTTGGTGTTATGTTATGATATGATTAAAAAGTAATCTGCAGAATTCCAGTGCATAGACTCCCATCCAAATTCATCTCTTGATTTACCCATATGCCCAATGCTGACATTCATTTCTTAGGTGTTCTGAAAGAACTTTTATGCATATTTAAAAAATAAGTTTACATTCTTGTTTCCTTTTATTACAAAAGGTATTGTACTCTAAAAACCTTTCTGCACCTTGTTTATTAATGTAATCAATTAATAAACATTAATGTAATCAATTAATGTACACTTATTAATGTAAATTATGTAAGTATATATTATACATATATATGACTTCATCATACTTGTGCAGTTGTATAGTGCTGTCTTGTATGAATTATTTTGAGAAAAACCATTCTCCTATAGTTGGACAGATTGTTCTTAATTCCCAGTCACCGTAACAATGATGTAATGAATAAACTTTATCTTGGATAATTCACATATATGCAAGTATATATATATATATTTTTAATAGGGGTTGGTCTCACTCTGTCGCCCATGTTGGAGGACAGTGGCATGCTCACAGCCACCACAGCCTCGATCTGCTGGGCTCAGGTGATTCTTCCACCTCAACCTTCGATTAGCTGGAACTACAGACTTGCAGCACTGTGCCTGGCTATTTACTTATTTATTTATTTGTTATAGAGATGAGGTGTTGCCAAGTTGACCAGATTGGTCTCGAACTTGTGGGCTCAGGCAATCCTCTCACCTTGGCCTCCCAAAGTGCTGGGATTATAGGCTTGATCCACTGTGCCTGGCCTGAAAGTATATTCTTCGGAAAAATTTCCAAAGATGGAATTGGTGTCTCAAAGGGTATAAACTCTTGCAATTTGGATTGGTATTGTCATATTGCCCTGATATCACTTTGTGCTCCCACCAAGATTGTGTCGCCCTATATCTGCATTAATTTTTTTTTTTTTTTTGAGTTGGAGTCTCACTCTGTCGCCCAGACTGGAGTGCAGTGGCCGCTCCTGGTCACCGCAGCCTCGACCTGCTGGACTCCGGCAATCCTTCCGCCTCAGCCTTCCAAGTAGCTGGAATTACAGGCATGTGCTACCACGCCCGGCTGAGTTTTTGATATATTGTAGAGATGAGGTCTCGCTGCCGAGGTGGTTCTCGAACCTGCGGGCTCAGGCAATCCACTCACCTCAGCCTCCCAAAGGCATGGGATTACAGGCTGAGCCACCAAGCCCGGCTAATTTTTAAAGCATAAAATGTTTTCTTAGCCGGGTTTGGTAGCTCAACCTGTAATCCTGCACCTTTGGGAGGCTGAGGTGAGTGGATTGCCTGAGCCTGTGGGTTTGAGACCCGCCTGGGCAGGTGAGACCTCATCTCTACAATAAATAAAAAAGGGGAGAAGCGGCAAGATGGCGACATGGCAACCAGGTCTGTGAAACCCTCTGCAAAGGAGAGCTGCAGTGGGCCTCTGACTCTCGCCCGGGGGGCTACGGACCCCAACATTGCAGCCTGCTCTTCATACGGAGCTTGGCCATTGCCACTGGACAGTCACTGCAGTGCAAATGGTGCTGCTGCTGCCGCCGCGGGCACCCCCCCCGCCGCCCCCCTACTCCACCGCTGCCACCGCGGCCATAGCACATCACACCACCCGGGGCGGAGGCGATCCACTTCAGTCCTTCAGGCCCCTCCAGGGAAGATCTGCTGGGATCGCTGCCACCTCTCCTGCGACCGGGACGTCCTGTCTGCTGTGGGTCTCCAGCTGTCTGCCCTGACACAGGCAGCATTCTTCAGCTTTTGCCGTTCCTATCCGCCCACCCCCTCTGGGGCGAGCAGCTGAGATAGCACCACCTTCTGGCGATTCAAGGTAACAAGACCAAAACGGGAGAAACAAGCTTGATAAAACATAGGCCAGAGTGGTGAATGGAGAGTGATCTGAACGGCAGACCAGGGGCAACTGACCCTAACTGCAAACTAATTTACCAGCTTGAAAAGAAAGCTAGAAATCAGACCTGAAAGGACATTGGACTTAAATGAAATGTCTCAGAGCATGCTTCATTGATTCTGTTAGTTTAATGACTTAATTCTACTTCTACTGTATTGTTCCCTTTTTTTCTTTTTTCTCTTCCTTTTCTTCTCTCTGTAAACCATATCTTTGTATAGAGGAACAGCACACTAATAAGGTGGTTGGTTAGCTTGTATGCTAGCATCACTATTGTTTTATTTTTTTATTTTTTGTATGAGACTTGGTTCGTCTGTAGCTGTAGTCTATGGTTTTTATCTGTTTCAGTATAGGCCTCCCCCTATTTGTTGGCACACTCGTTTGTTTCCCCCCTTACTCCTCTATCTCTCCACCCCCTCTTAAACCCACTGTCTGCTCCATTCTCTCCCCTCCATTAACCACATTTTATTTCAGGGAGTAAACCTACAGCCCCACTGCATGGACAGACTCCAAGGCAGTGGGAGGTGGGTTCCAGATTATCCACACACCTGTCAGCGAATATCAGGACCTGCAGATAGATTTTGAATCACAGCTCCCCCCTTAAGTAAATCTCAAAACTGCAAAAAGGACCACCCCCAACCTACAGTGCAACTCCAGAATTGAACAAAGTAAGAGGGCATACATAAAGAATAGGAGATTGAACAAACAGAAGTAAAACCAATCCCTTTACCCCTGAATAACAGAATTAAAGAAGACGGTGATGTGAAGGGAAGGAAAAAGTAGGGAGGGGGGAAAACCACACAAATGAAGAAAAACCAAAAGAAGAATGTAGGCCTCACACAGACCCCTGGGAGATCAGACACTGAGAAAACAGATTCTGGAACACAAACAATGAAGAGCCCCCAGAATGACTGGTTACATGCAACAAACCCAGACATCAAGACATTAATGGAGAGAATTTAAAAAATTGGGGAGAGACAAGAGGAAAATAGGAAGGAGCTGATGTCAGAAAGGACAGCAGTAAAGAATACTGTGATGGAAATGAACAACAGACTAATAAGCATGGAAAGCAGAATCAGCCAAATAGAAGATAGAATCTCAGAGCTCGAAGACCAAAACACAGAACTAACCCAAACTGTCAAAAGCATAGAAAAGAAGCTAAAAAAGACAGAACAAAACCTGCAAGAGATGAATGATCACTTCAAGAGAACAAACCTGAGTAATTGGGCTTCCTGAGGCAGAGAGAAACAGAAGCCACACTGGAACAAACATTTCATGAAATCATTCAAGAAAACTTCCCTCATCTCATCAAGGATGAAAAAATTCAAACACAAGAGATTCAGAGAACCCCTGCAAGACAACAAATGAGAAGACTAACTCCCAGACACATAATAATTCGCCTAAACAAAGTAGCTATAAAAGAAAAAATGCTAAAGCCAGCAAGAGAAAAAGACCAGACTACCTACCAGGGAAAACCAATTAGAATAGCAGCAGATTTATCCACAGATACCCTTCATGGTAGGAGAGTCTGGAGCCCTATCTTCAAAGTTCTAAAAAGAAACAATTTCAACCAAGAATAACCTACCCAGCCAAACTAAGCTTCATTAGTGAGGGAGAATTGAAATCTTTTCCAGATATCCAATCCCTAAGAACCTACGCTGCCACCAGACCACCTCTACAAGAAACACTTAAGAAAGTACTGAACACAGAAGAAAAAGAATAAAGAACAACAACATTCTTCACAAGAGTACAGGCAAAAGATTAAAAACACACATGAACCAACTCCAAAACCCAAAGAAAGACAACAAACAAACAGGAACAACTCTGTAAGAACCTTATGACAGGGATCAACTCTTGCATTTCAATTATTAGCCTAAATGTGAATGGACTAAATGCACCACTGAAAAGACATAGAATGACAAAATGGATAAAACATCAACAGGCAACAATATATTGCCTTCAAGAGACTCACTTCACTAGTATGGACACCCACAGACTCAAAGTAAGAGCATGGGAAATAAACTTTCAGGCAAACGGAATACAAAAAAAGGAGTAGCGATCTTAATTTCAGACAAAATACCCTTCAAGCTATTAAAAATCAAAAAAGATACAGAAGGCCACTACATAATGATAAAAGGCTCAATCCATCAACAAGAAATATCTATCCTAAACATATATGCACCCAACATAGGTGTGCCAACTTTCATAAAGCAACTTCTAGGAAAACTGAAGAAAGATATTGACTCTAGCACCATCATAACTGGGGACTTTAATACCCCACTCACAACCCTAGACAGATCATCAGGACAAAAAATCAGCAAGGAGATCCGGAACCTCAATGTGACTTTGGACCTAATGGACTTAATTGATACCTACAGAACCCTCCATCGAAAGACCACAGAATACACATTCTACTCATCACCACATGGAAAATATTCAAGATCGACCACATACTCGGCCATAAATCAAGCATAAGCAAATTTAAAAGGACTGAAATTCTACCATGCACCTTCTTGGACCACAGTGGAATGAAAATAAACATTGACACCAAAAAAGTCCCCCCAAAACCCACAAAGATATGGACACTAAACAGCATGATGCTAAACAACTCCTGGGTCAATGATAAAATCAAAACAGAGATCAAAAGTTACCTGGAAACAAATGAAAATGAAGAAACATCTTACCAAAATCTCTGGGATACCCTGAAAGCTGTAGTAAGAGGGGAATTTATATCCCTACAAACACACATGAAGAAAATGGAAGGAACAGAAATTCACGAACTAACAAGCCACCTAAAGAAGTTGGAAAAGCAAGACCACAAAAACCCTAATTTCTGCAGAATAATCCAGATCACCAAAATAAAAGCCCAAATCCAGGACATAGAAAACAAAAAGATAATACAAAAAATTAATGAAACAAAAAGTTGGTTCTTCGGAAGGATAAACGAGATTGATGGTCCCCTAACTAGACTGACCAAGAAAAAATGAGAGGAAAGCGAAATAAGCACAATCAGAAACACAAAAGATGAAGTCACATCTGACCCTGAAGAAATACAAAAGATCATTAGAGACTACTACGTACACTTGTATGGAAACAAACTTGAAAACCTTAAGGAAATGGAGGACTTTCTGACATCACACAACCTATGTAGGTTGGAACAAGAAGAAATTGAGACCCTAAATAGACCAATAACAATCAAGGAAATCGATTATGTAATAAGAAAACTTCCTACAAAAAAAAGCTCTGGTCCAGATGGCTTTCCAGCAGAATTCTATGAGACATTTAAGGAGGAGCTGATACCAATCCTACTGAAGGTATTCCAGGCTATTGAAAAAGATGGAACTCTCCCCAAATCATTTTACAAAGCCAACATCACATTGATACCCAAGCCAGGTAAAGATCCAACAAAGAAAGAGAACTACAGGCCAATATCTTTGATGAACATAGATGCTAAAATTCTCAACAAGATCCTAGCAAACCGGATTCAGCAATACATCTCAAAAATCATCCACCATGACCAAGTAGGCTTCATTCCTGGGATACAAGCCTGGTTCAACATTCGTAAAACCATAAATGTAATTAATACATCAGCAGATATCAAAACAAAAACCACATGATCATATCATTAGATGCAGATAAAGCTTTTGATAAAATCCAGCACCCCTTCTTGATAAAAACCCTTGAACATCTAGGTATACGGGGAATATACCTCAAAATAGTAAAAGCCATCTACGAGAAACCCACAGCCAGCATACTTCTAAATGGACAAAAATTGGAACAAATTCCCCTGAAAACTGGAACTAGACAAGGATGCCCACTCTCACCCCTCCTGTTCAACATAGTATTGGAAGTCCTGGCTTGAGCAATCAGAAAAGAGGAGGCAATCAGGGGTATCCAAATAGGAAAAGAGGAAGTCAAGTTATCTCTCTTTGCAGATGATATGATTGTGTGCCTTGAAAACCCAAGAGAATCTGTCAAAAGCCTCCTTACATTGATAAAGGCCTTTGGCAATGTCTCAGGATACAAAATAAATGTACAAAAGACAATTGCATTTCTGTACACCAATAATAAACAAACAGAAACCCAAATAAAAAACACAATTCCATTCACAATAGCCACAAAAAAAATGAAATACCTTGGCATCTTCCTAACCAGAGATGTGAAAGACCTTTACAATGAAAATTACAAAACACTGCTCAAAGAAATCAAAGATGACACGAACAAGAGGAAAAATATCCCATGCTCATGGATTGGAAGAATCAACATTGTGAAGATGTCCATCTTACCTAAGGCAATCTTCAAATTCAATGCAATACCCATCAAATTACCAGCAACATTCTTCTCAGACCTGAAAAAACAACACAGGAATTCATATGGAAACACAAACGTCCAAGAATAGCCAGAACAATCCTCAGCAAAAAAAAAAAAAAAAAACACAAAGCAGGTGGTATCACATTACCAGACTTCAAACTTTAGTATAAAGTTTCAATCATCAAAACAGCTTGGTATTGGTACAGGAGCAGGCATATAGGTCAATGGAATAGAATTGAGATTCCAGAAGCAAAACCTCAATTTCTCAACCAACTCATCTTCGATAAAGCCCCCACCACCTACCACTGGGGAGAGGAGAACCTATTCAGTAAATGCTGCTGGGAAAACTGGCTGACCACATGCAGAAGATTGAAACAGGACCCCTATCTATCCCCATGCACAAAGGTTAAGTCCAAATAGATCAGAGACCTAAATGTAAAACCTCAAACCATAAGAACCTTAGAAAAGGAAGGAAATACCCTCATGGAAATTGGAACTGTCATCCAATTCCAGAATAAAACCCAAAACCCACAGGTCATAAGAGAGAAGATAGACAAGTGGGACCTTATTAAACTGACAAGCTTCTGCAAAGCCAAAGGAACCATCAAGAGAGCAGGGAGACAGCCTACAGACTGGGAAAAGTATTTACCAACTCCAGGTCTGAAAAGGCTTAACATTCTGGATCTACAAAGAACTCAAATGTGCTGAAAAGAAAAAAACAAGCAACCCCATTATAAAATGGGCAAAAGATATGAACAGACACTTCACAAAAGAAGACATTCGAGCAGCCAACAAACACATGAAGAAATGCTCAATCTCACTAATCATCAGGGAGATGCAAATCAAAACCACACTGAGATATCACCTAACTCCAGTCAGAATGGCCATTATCAACAACTCAAAAAATAACAGCTGCTGGAGAGGGTGTGGTGAAAAGGGAACATTTCTACACTGTTGGTGGGAGTGTAAACTAGTGCAACCTCTGTGGAAAGCAGTGTGGTGATTCCTAAAAGCTCTAAAAATCAACCTTCCATACGACCCCACAATCCCCCTACTGGGAATATACCCTGAAAAACTCAAATCACTCTATAAAAAAGATACCTACGCACGTATGTTTATCGCAGCATTGTTCACAATAGCAAGAACCTGGAACCAACCATGCTGCCCATCAAAAGAGGACTGGATTAAAAAAATGTGGTACATATACATGATGGAATAGTATGCAGCCATAAAAAAGAACAAAATCATGAATTTCACAGCAACCTGGATGGAACTAGAGTCTATAATACTGAGTGACCTCTCACAGAAAGAAAGATCCGCGTATCACATGTTCTCATTCATATAATGGACCTTGAACATCCAATGTAATACTATAAGAAAATGACTGATGGTACTGGGAAACTATGGGGGGGAGGGGGATGGGATTAACAGTAGCATATATCTGAGTGGGGATTGGGAAACACCTCTTATCAACAGGGTGCCTGAATGAAATGTAATTGTACACCTAACCCTTAACTGTACCCCACAAAACCATAATAAAAAATATTGATTAAATAAAAAATAAATAAATAAATAAATAAAAATTAGCTGGGCGTGGTAGCGCATGCCTGTAGTTCCAGCTACATGGAAGACTGAGGCAGAAGGATCGTGAGACTCCAACACAAAACAAACAAACAAACAAACAAAAAAAGTTTTCTTTATAAAAGTCTGATATATTTCTTATTGAATTTTATTTCTAGATTTTTTTTTGGTCTTATTGTAAATGGAATATTTTCTTCTAATATATATTCTAATAAAGTGTTGTTTTATATATGAAGACAATTGGTTTCTAAATTTTAGATCCTATTAACTTACTGAATTTTTTTATTGCTTGTGGTAGTTTGAATTTTCCAGGTATGCAAACATATTGTCTGAAAGTAGTGATAATTTTCATTATTCTAATTACTTTTTCTTGTCTAATTTCAATGGTTAGTGCAATATAAAGTTAATGTAGTGATAGTAGCCATGCTTGTTCTTTTCTGGAATTACTTTATAGTGTTTCACTGTTAGGCATTATACTGGTGTAGGGACAGAGATGTATCTAATCATGTTAAGAATGTTTTCAACTTTTCCTATATTATTGGATTTTCTTTTATGAGTCCTTGATATTTACCAACTAGTCTTGCAGTGTGTGGCTAGCTTTTCTTTCCTAATAGTCTAAGATTTTTATTCTGATAATAATAAGTGGGATTAGTGTGTAGTTTTCATGTGTATAAGTGAATATAACCAATATTTGCTTCAACAAAATAATTTGGAAGATTTTTCATTTTTTTTCTAACTTCTTGGAAAGTTTTAATTCATTTGGAAATACTTTTTAAGGGTTTATTAAAATTCTTTCACAAATTCACCTGGCTTTGATGTTTTCTGTTTTGTTTGGAAGGAGCAGGGTAAGCAATTTAACATTTTAATCTATTTTTTTAAAATAATTTTTTGGAGTGTGGAAAATTGGTCTGTTTAGATTTTTATTTATTTATTTTTGGTAACATTTTTCTAGTTTCACTTAAGTTTTCAAGCTTACTTAGATGAAATTTAGCAAAGTTGGTTTTTATGATTTTGAAAATTATTTTATAAGGTAATATGCCCATAAGTATAAATATATATATTTTTGTGTTTATGAAGTTTCCATATTTTTCTAATAGGTTAGCTAGTAGTTTATTTTATCTTTAAAAAATTAACTTTTGGAATTTTTTTGGAAAATACTTTTTAGTTCTATTTTTTCTTTCTTTTTTCTTTTCATTTTATTTAGCTATTTATTATAAAGTTGTGGGGTACAATTCAGGGTTAGGTATACAAACATTGATTATGCAGTTACCCTTGTTGATGAGGTATGCCCTAGCAGTTTCCCTCAACTGCCAATCCCACACCCCTCCTCTGACAGTTTCCCATTACTGCCCAATGCTTTCTTATTATATTATAATTGTTCAAGGTATGCTTATGAGTGAGAAGATACGGTACTCTGTTCTTTGTTTCTGTGATAGATCACTGAGTATGATCAACTCTAAATCCATCCAAGTTGCTGCAAAGTCCATATATTTGTCCTTCTTTATGGCTGCATAATATTCCATTGTGTATGTGTGCCACATTTTCTTTATCCAGTCCAGGTTCAATGGACAACATGGTTGGTTCTATGTTTTTGCTATTGTGAATAGAGTTGCAACAAACATACATATGCAGGTATCTTTTTTGTAGAATGATTTGAGTTCCTCTGGGTATATTCCCAATAGGGGAATTGCTGGGTCATATGGAAGGTCAATTTCTATTTCTTTCAGAAATTGCCACACTGTCTTCCAAAGAGGTTGTACTAGTTTGCATTCTCACCAGCAGTGTAGAAGTGTTTCTTTTTCTTCACATCCTAGCCAGTGTCTGTTGTTTGTTTTATTAATGTTGGTCATTCTTACTGGGGTTAGATGGTTTTGATTTCCATTTCTCTGATGATGAGTGATACTGAACACTTTTTCATGTGTCTGTTGGCTGACCATATATTTTCTTCTTTTCTTTCATTTGTCCTCTTTTTAAAGGCATGGGCCTTTTTTTTCCTTTCAGCACATTTCAGTTCCTTGTAGATACTAGATGTTAGGCCTTTGTCAGATATACAGTTGGCAAATATTTTTTCCCATTCTGTGGGTTGTCTCCCTGCTCTCTTGATGGTTTCTTTTGCTTTGCAGAAGCTCGTTAGTTTGATGAGGTCTCGCTTGTCTATCTTATTTCTTAAGGTATTGGCCTTTAAGTTTCTGAATAGGAATTGGTTGACAGTTCCAATTTCCATAAGGCTGTTTCCTGCATTTTCTAAGATTTTTATAGTTTGAGGTTTTGCATTTAGGTCTTTGATTCATTTAGAGTTGATTTTTGTGTATGGTGATAGGTAGGGGTCCTGTTTCAATTTTCTGCATGTGGTCAGCCAGTTTTCCCAGCACCATTTACTGAATAGGTTCTCCTCTCCCCAGTGGTTGTTGTTGGAGGCTTTGTCAAAGATGAGTTGGTTGAGAAATTCAGACTTTGCTTCCAGAATCTCTATCCTGTTCCATTGGTCTATGTGCCTGTTATTGTGCCAATACCAGGCTGTTTTTATTACTGTAGTCTTATAGTAAAGTTTGAAGTCTGGAAGTGTGATACCTCCTGCTTTGTTTCTTTTGCTAAGGATTGTTTTGGCTATTCGTGATTGTTTATGTTTCCATATGAATTTGTGTATTGTCATTTCCAGGTCTGAGAAGAATGCTGTTCGTAATTTAATGAGTATTGTGCTTAAACTGTAGATTGCCTTTGGCAGGATGGACATCTTAACAATGTTGATTCTTCCTATCCGTGAGCATGGAATATTTTGCCATTTGTTTGTATCTTCTTGGATTTCTTTGAGCAGCATTTTGTAGTTCTCATTGTAAAGGTCTTTCACTTCTCTGGTTAAGAAGATGCTGAGGTATTTCATTTTTTTTGTGGCTATTGTGAATGGGATTGTACTTTTTATTTGGGTCTCTGCCTCCTTGTTGTTGGTGTATAGGAATGCAACTGTCTTTTGCATTTTCATTTTGTACCTTGAAACTTTGCCAAAGTCCTTTATCAGTGCAAGCAGGTTTTTGACAGATTCTCTTGGGTTTTCAAGGTATAGGATCATATCATCAGCAAAGAGGGATAACTTGACCTCCTTTTGTCCTATTTGGATACCCCTGATTTCCTTCTCTTGTATAATTGCCCAAGCTAGGACTTCCAACACAATATTGAACAAGAAAGGTGAGAGTGGGCAGCCTTGTCTTGTTTCAGTTTTCAGGGGATATGTTTCTAGCTTCTGTCCATTTAGCAATATGTTAGCTGTGGTTTTATCGTAAATGGCACTTACTATTTTGAGGTATGTTCCTTCTACACTTAGGTGTTGGAGGATTTTTTAAATCAAGAAGGGATGCTCGATTTTATCAAAAGCTTTTTCTGAATCTAATGAGATAATCATATGGTTCTTGTTTTTACACCTGCTGATGTATTTAATGACATTTATGGTCTTGGAAATGTTGAACCAGCCCTGCGTCCTGGAGATGAAGCCTACTTGGTCATGGTAGATGATTTTTGAGATGTGTTTTTGGATCAAATTTGCTAGAATCTTGTTGAGGATTTTTGCATCTATGTTCATAAGGGATATTGGCCTGTAGTTCTCTTTTTTTGTTGGATCATTACCTGATTTGGGTATCAGTGTGATGTTAGCTTCATAATATGATTTGGGGATTATTCCATCTTTCTCAATTGCCTGGAATACTTTCAGTAGGGTAGGTATCAGCTCCTCCTTGTATGTTTTGTAGAATTCTGGTGGAAAGCCATCCGGTCCAGGGCTCCTTTTGCTAGGTAGTTTTCATATGACAGAGTCAGTTTCCTGGGTTGTTATTGGTCAATTTAGTGTCTCAATGTCTTCTTGTTTCAACCTGGGGAGGCTGTGGGATGTCAGAAAGTCCTCCTTTTCATTTAGGCTATCAAGTTTGTTTCCATACAGGTGTAATATTAATCTCTGGTAATCTTTTGTATTTCTTTGGAGTCAGTTGTGATTTGTTCTTTTGTATTTCTGATTGTGTTTATTTGGGCTTTTTCTCTCTTTTTCTCGGTCATTCTGGCTGGGGGGTCCATCTATCTTGTTAAATTTTTCAAAGAACCAGCTTTTTATTTTGTTGATGTTTTCTTTGATATTTTTGTCTTCTAGTTCTTGTATTTAGGCTCTTATTTTTGTGATTTGGATTCTTCTGCTAAAGTTGGGGTTTTGGTGGTCTTCTCTTTCCAGCTCCCTTAGGTGACTTGTTAGGCTCTCAACTTTTGATCGTTCTGTTTTCTTGATGTGTGCTTAGAGAGATATAAATTCCTCTCTGAGTACTGATTTCAGGATATCCCAGAGGATTTGGTAAGATGTTTCTTCATTTTCATTTGTTTCTAGGAATCTTTCAATTTCTGCTTTGATTTCGGTATTGACCCAGCATTTGTTCAACATTGTGCTGTTTAGTGTCCATGTTTGTGGGCTTTGGGGAAATGTTGTTGGTATTAATATTTATTTTTATTCCACTGTCGTCTGAGAATGTGCATGGCAAGATTTCAACCTTATGGAATTTATTTATGCTTGATTTATGGCCAAGAATATAATCGATCTTGGAGTATTTCCATATGATAATGAGTAGAATGTATATTCTGTAGTTGTTTGATCGAATAATCTGTAGGTACTATTAAGTCCATTTAGTTGAGTGTTAAGTTTAGGTTCTGTATCTCCTTATTGATTTTTTGCCTTGATGATCTATCTAGGGCTGTCAGTGGGGTATTCAAGTCCCCTGCTATAATGGTGTTAGAGTCAATATCTTTTTTTAGTTTACTTAGTAGATGTTTTATAAATGCTGGTGCAGCTCTGTTGGGTGTATATGTGTTTAGGATGGATATTTCTTGTTGATGGATTGAAACTTTTGTAAATTTTCACTAGCTTAAAGGTTGTTTTGTCTCATATTAAGATTTTAACTCCTGCCTTCATTTGTGATCCATTTGCCTGGAAACTCATTTTCCAACCTTTAACTTTGAGTCTGTGTGCGTTCCTTGAAGTGAGATGAATCTCTTGCATGCAGCAAATAACTGGGTCATGGTTTCTTATCCAGTTTTCCATTCTGTGTCTTTTCAGTGGTGCATTTAGTCCATTCACATTCAGGCTGATTATTTAAATATGATTGTGTATCCCTGTCATGAGGTTCTTATAAAGTTTTTCCTTTGCTTGTTTTCTATTGGCTTTGGGGTTGATGTATGTTTGTGTTTTCAAGTTTCTTGTTGTGCTATATTCTCTGCTGATTCTATGCTCTGCTATTTTCTTGGGAAGTGTATGGTCAATCTTTTTCTTCTTTCTTCTGTGCTTAATACCTTTTTAAGTGTCTCCTGTAGAGCTGGTTTGGAAGCTGCATATTCTCTTAGGGATTGGATGTCTGGGAAGGATTTTAATTCTCCATCACTGATGAAGCTGAGCTTGGCTGGATAAGAAATTCTTGGTTTAAATTGTGATGATGTGGAGCAGACCACCACCCAATCACCTTAATGATTTTCCCCATCTTGGGGAACAGCTAAAAGGACTCAACCACAAGCAACCAGCGCCCATTGCCTTGCTAGACTTTGGTGTGGCCATGTGCTCTTTGAGCTATGGCTGTTGCCATACTTCCTGGTGCTTTGGCCCTCTCCCCCACCTTGGGGAGGTGAATCTTCTTTTACCCTTCTCTTACTCTTTCTAATTTACTTTTAATTAAACTTTTTTTTCTTAAAAAATTATTTGTCTTTGAGGACTTTGAATATAGGGCTCCAGTACCCTCTTGCTTGTAGTGTTTCTGTTGATAGATCTGCAGCTATTCTGATTGGTTTTCCCTGGTAGGTAGTCTAACTTTTCTCTCTAGCTGCCTTTAGGGTTTTTTCTTTTGTGCCTACTTTGTGTAGGCAAATTACTATGTGTCTAGGGTCTTCTCATTTGATATCTTTTGGGGGTTCTCTGTATCTCTTGTGCTTGGCTGGTCACATCTCTGGTGAGATGTGGAAAATTTTCTTGGATTACTTCCTGGAATACTTGCTCCAAGTTGTTCTCTGTTTCCCCTTCTTCTTCTGGGATACCAATCAGGCATAGGTTTGGCCTCTTGATATAATCGCACATCTCTTGTAGGCTTTGTTCTTTTTTTGTGAGCCTTCTTTCTATGCTTTTTACAGATTGGGTTAATCCATGTTCTAGTCTTCAAGTTCTCAGAATCTTTCTTCAGTTAGATTAATTCTGCTTTCCATGCTTGTCATCTTGTTATTTATTTCCTGAATGAAATTTTTTATTGCCAGAATGTCTGTTACAAGTTCTTTCAGTTTTGCATCTAGTCTTTCTTGAGTCCTATTCACTCTTTCCAACCATTCCCTAATCCCTGTCATATTCTGGGGACAGTCTTTGGTGACATCCATTGTTTGGGCACCAAGGTCTGATTTTTCAGGAGTCTTGCCATTGGTACACTTGAAATTGCCTGAGGCCTTCCTTTGGCTTTTCCTTATTTGTGACAGATCTCTTGTTTTTCTCTTTAGTTCTGTTATTCAGTGTCATTGGGAGAGGATTTCCCTTTTGACATTTGCTCAGACCTCTCTTCTTCCCAGATCTGGGCTTGGATTTTTTTCTATTTTGAAGTAGAATGGTGGATGGGAAGCTTTGCTGTGTCTTGTAGTTTTCAAAATTTGATTAAAGTGGGGATGAGGCAGTAGGAATCAGATAACACTTGTAAATTAAAATGTTCACTTATTGTGGTATGTGTTCCCTGAGACCCACTCCCCACTACCACTTTATATGATGATGCAAAGCAGAAACTAATGCAAAAGCAGTTTTGAACACATACACACACACTCCAAAACAAACTGGAAACCAATGCAAAAGCAGTTGAACACATACACACACACTCCAAAACAAACTGGAATAACAACAAAGTGACACAAAACAATCAGCAATCAGGTCTTTTTACCCTCAAGAAAACTAAACACACACAAACATGCCTAGCACAAAGTGAATAGAGAAGAAATGCAGAAAGACTGAAGTGGGAGAAAGAGATTCAGGTTGTACCCTCACACATCTATTGACAGAATACAGGTAAACTATTAAAAATAAATATTAAGCCGGGCTCGCTGGCTCAGCCTGTAATCCTGCGCCTTTGGGAGGCTGAGGTGGGTGGATTGCCTGAGCCCGCGGGTTCGAGACCCGCCTGGGCAGCGAGACCTCATCTCTACAATAAAAATCAAAAAATCAGCTGGGCGTGGTAGCGCATGCCTGTAATTCTGGCTACTTGGAAGGCTGAGGCAGAAGGATCGCCGGAGTCCAGCAGGTTGGGGCTGCGGTGGCTGGGAGCGGCCACTGCACTCCAGTCTGGGTGACAGAGTGAGACTCCAACTCAAAAAAAAAAAAAAAAAATTAAAAAAACCCAGAAGAACAAAACCAACAACCACAACAAAATCAAAAGATGAACACTCAATCATTCACATACATACAAAAACAGAAAACAACAAAAGAAGAAAGAAACAGAAAAAGAAAAGAAAATAAAAAAAAAATTTTGGGGGGGGAATGCAGATCAAACCCTCACACACACATGCATAAAGGAAAAATATTTTTAAAATAGATGAACTAACAAGCAAACAGTAAAAAAAAATTTTTAAACTAAAAAATAATTGAAAATTACAAAAACAAAAACAAAAACAAACAAACAAACCCCAAACCCCTGCCCTCTTGTAGCAGTCTCTGTAGTTGTTCCTCTAATTGGATCTCTCCTGCAGAGCTGCCTCTTTCACTCTCTCCTCAGGGAATGAAGCAGGGAAGGAGGAGGGACAGTGGAGGTGGGTGGGGTTACAGGCCTCCCCTCCCACTCTCATATGGTCAGGGAGATCTCTGGCCAGGAGGTACGAGACTGTCTCTTCCCCAGGTATGTACTCTCATTGGGGTGCCACAGCCAGGCCTATCCTGGAATGGAGCTCTCCTATTGCAACTGACATCCAGACTCCGCCTGGGGTTGTCCCTCTCAGTTGTGGCCCAGCTGTGTGGGTCTGACATTCAGAGGATTGGTGGGAAGAAGGGGGTTTAGGTCAGCCCCAGACTCACCACTGATCTCTTTGGAGTTCTTCCTCCTCCTTTTCTGGCCACACCCTTTGTCCTACAGCTGGATCAGTGTAGGCGGTGGGGTGCCTGGATCTCAGCACTTGTCAGGTTCCTCTGAAATTTGTGCTGTCAGGATATTTCCCTTTGGGCCATGATCAAGCCCTGAGTAGTTGATCCACCAGTCACAGAGATCAGATCTGTTGGTCCCTAATGAGCACTTTCCTGCCCCGCCTTCAATATGGTGTTGGAGTGCCTCTCTTGTCCTCTTCCATGGGAACTTGCCTCTCCACTCTGTCTGCAGTCCCTTCCAGCACCCTTCAAGGTGCTGAATTGATGAGGCAAAGCCCAGAGCAGTCTATCTCCTGCTTCAATGGTGTGGGAGTGTCTCAGACAATAGTGTCTCCCTGCTGCTTTGCCCAAGGAAAACTTCTGTCTATTTTGAAAAAATAATTATGGGCCACTTCTGTGACCTGGGAAGAACCAGGGATGAAGTAGAGAAGCTGCAGCACCTGCTGTTGCACAAGGGGCCTGGCCACCTGCTCACAAGCCCCACTTGGACAGTCTCTCCCAGTGTTTTCTTGCCAGGGAGAGTTGGTTGATTTTTAAAAAAGGAAAGAAAAACAGAAAAGAAGGAGAAAATGGCGCTCAACTTCTGCATCCCAGGAATCACAAGAGTTCAAGTCCAGACGCTGTGGCACCAGCTGCTGCACCAGGAGAGCCCTGGTTGCTAGCTCCCTAGCCCTCAGTCAGTCAGTCACTCACACACCCACTGGCTCTACACAAAATTTTCCATACACTCACTCACTCACATGGGGACTTGCATAGTCTGACTGGCTTGGCCACCATCTTCCCTGCCTCCTCTATTTTTTCTATCTATCTCATTTGCATTTTATGTTTGCTGTTTCCCTCCTTCTTTTTTTCTTCACTTATTTAAAAGATATTTTTGAATTAGTGTTCTTATATTCCATTTTTCACTCTTCATTGCTTAATGATAGATGTATTTAAGGCTTTGCAATTTTATCTCCCTACTGCTTTAGCTATATTTGATATCTTAATACTGCAAATTTAGTTTGCTTCTTTTCTGATCTGTGAGAAAAGATTATTGTTTTTTTCTATTTCCACCTTTCATAATTTAATGAAATGTTCTCTATGGCTTAATGTATGGCCAGTTTTAATATTTATTCATATTTGTGAAGAAGGCGTATTTTCTATTTTCAGGATTTAGCATTAGATATTTATCAAACATTTTTATTATTCTGTTAAAGTGTTTTATATTCTTTCTCATAATTTCAACCACTTGCTATGTCATTGTCACCTGACGATGTGATAAGAGTTAAATTCTCCTATTTCAATTGTAAGTTGTGTTTATTGCTTATTATATCACATAACTTTATTTTATGAACACTGCTATTGTGCTTTGTGGTTCATGAATAATTGTTATAACTTTACTTTGAATTGTCCTCTTTTAAATTGTAAATTTCCCATAATTAGTACACTTAATACTTTTGGGCTGTAGTCTACCTTTTTATATTAAAACTGAAAACATTGCTTTCTTTTTTTTGCAATCATATTATCTAAATAATTTTAAGTTTATTTGTTTATTTATTTTTAATATAAATTTTTTATTTTAATTAATTAATTATTTGTATTTTTGAGTTGGAGTCTCACTCTGTTGCCCAGACTGGAGTGCAGTGGCTGCTCCTGGCCACCGCAGCCTCGATCTGCTGGGCTCCAGTGATCCTTCCGCCTCAGTCTTCCAAGTAACTGGAACTACAGGTGCGTGCTACCACACCCAGCTAATTTTTTGATTTTGTTGTAGAGGTGAGATCTTGCCAAGTTGCCCAGGTGGGTCTCGAACCCACAGGCTCAGGCAATTCACTCACCTTGGCCTCCCAAAGTGCAGGATTACAGGCTGAGCCACTGAATCCGGCATATTTTTTATTTTAAAGTTATGGGGTACAGCCAAGGGTTAGGTATACAAATATTCATTGTGCAGGTACCCTTGTTGGTGAGATGTGCCCCCTTTCCCTAGACAGATATTGATTACCATTAATCCCACCTCCCTTCCCCTCCCTGCCTCCCCCCGTAGTTTCCCACCACTGTCAGTCTTTTTCTTATAGAATTACAGTATTTATTTATTTATTTATTTTTGAGTTGGAGTCTCACTCTGTCACCCAGACTGGAGTGCAGTGGCTGCTTCTGGCCACCGCAGCCTTGACCTGCTGAACTCCGGCGATCCTTCCGCCTCAGCCTTCCGAGTAGCCGGAATTACAGGCATGCGCTACCATGCCCGGCTGGTTTTTTTGGATTTATTGTAGAGATGAGGTCTCGCTGCCCAGGCGGGTCTCTAACCCGCGGGCTCAGGCAATCCACTCATCTCAGCCTCCCAAAGGCGCGGGATTACAGGCTGAGCCACCGAGCCGGCTACAGTAGTTATTTAAGGTCCACTTATGAGTGAGAACATGTGATGCTCAGATCTTTGTTTATGTGACAGATCACTCAGTATTATAAACTCTAATTCCATCCAGGTTGCTGTGAAATTCATGATTTTGTTCTTTTTTAAGACTGTGTAATATTCCATTGTGTATATGTACCACATTTTTTTAATCCAGTCCTCTTTTGATAGATAGCATGGTTGGTTCCATGATCTTGCTATTGTAAACAATGCTGTGATAAACATGTGTGCAGGTATCTTTTTTATAGAGTGATTTGAGTTCTTCGGGGTATATTCCCAGTAGGGGGATTGCGGAGTCATATGAAAGGTAGATTTTTAGAGCTTTTAGGAATCACAACACTGATTTCCACAGAGGCTGTACTAGTTTACACTCCCACCAACAGTGTAGAAGTATTCCCTTTTCACCACATCCTCTCCAGCATCTGTTTTTATTTTGAGTTATTAATAATGGCCATTCTGACTGGAGTCAGGTGGTGTCTCAGTGTAGTTTTAATTTGCATCTCCTTGTTAACTAGTGGGGTTGAACATTTCTTCATGTATCTGTTGGCTGCTTTCATGTCTTTTTTTGAGAAGTGTCTGTTCATATCTTTTGCCCACTTTGTATTGGAGTTGTTTGTTTTTTTCTTTTCAGGCGTGGAGTTGCCAAATATTTTTTCCCAGTCTGTGGGTGGTCTTCCTGTTCTCTTGATGGTTTCTTTGACTTTGCAGAAGCTTGTCAGTTTAATGAGGTCCCACTTGTCTATCTTCTCTCTTATGGCCTGTGCATTTTGGGTTTTGCTCAGGAATTGGATGCCAGTTCCAACTTCCATAAGGGTGTGTCCTGCATTTTCTAAAGTTCTTATTGTTTGAGGTTTTCTTTTAGGTCTCTGATCCATTTAGAGTTAATTTTGTGTGTGGGGATAGATAAAGGTCCTGTTTAAATCTTCTGCATGTGGTCAGCCAGTTTTCCCAGCACCATTTACTGAATAGTTTCTCTTCTCCCCAGGGGTGGGAGGTGGAGGATTTGTTGAAGATGAGTTGGTTGAGAAATTGAGATTTTGTTTCTGGAATTTCAATTCTATGACATTGGTCTATATGTCTGTTCTTGTACCAATACCAGGCTGTTTTTATTATTGTGGCTTTAGAGTAAAATTTAAAGTCTGGTAGTGTGATACCTCCTGCTTTGTTTTTTTTGCTGAGGATTGTTCTGGCTTTTCTTGGTCGTTTGTGTTTCCATATCAATTCCTGTATTGTTTTTTCTAGATCTGAGAGGAATGTTGCTGGTAATTTGATGGGTATTGCATTAAATCTATAGATTTACATTGTTAGATGGACATCTTCACAATGTTGATTCTTCCAATCCATGAACATGGGATATTTTTCCACTTGTTTATGTCAAGTGGATTTCTTTGAGCAGTGTTTTGTAGTTTTCATTGTAAAGGTCTTTCACGTCTCTGGTTAGGAAGATGCCAAGGTATTTCACTTTTTTTGTGGCTATTGTGGATGGAATTGTGCTTTTTATTTGGGTTTCTGTTGGCTTATTATTGGTGTAAAGAAATTCAATGGTTTTTGCACATTTATTTTATACCCTGAGACTGTGTCAAAGTTCTTTATCCGTGCAAGGAGGTTTCTGACATTCTCTTGGGTTTTCAAGGTAAACAATCATGTCATCTGCAAAGAGAGATAATTTGACTTCCTCTTTCCTATTTGGATACCCCTGATCGCCTTCTCTTTTCTGATTGCTCTAGCGAGGACTTCCAATAGTATATTGAACAGGAGGGGTGAGAGTGGGCATCCTTGTCTTGTTCCAGTTTTCATGGGAAATGGTTCCAATTTTTGTCTGTTTAGGAGTATGGTGGCTGTGGGTTTCTCGTAGATGGCTTTTACTATTTTGAGGTATGTTCCCCATTTGCCTAGATGTGCAAGGGTTTTTATCAAGAAGCAGTGCTGGATTTTATCAAAAGCTTTTTCTGTATCTAATGATATAATCATGTGGTTTTTGTTTTGATGCCTGTTGATGTGTTTAATTACATTTATGGTCTTATGAATGTTGAACCAGTCTTGTGTCCCATGGATGAAACTGTCTTGGCATGATGGATGATTTTTGAGATGTGTTGTTGAATCTGGTTTGCTAGTATCTTGTTGAGAATTTTAGCATCTATATTCATCAAAGATATTGGCCTGTAGTTCTCTTTCTTTGTTGGGTCTTTACCTGGCCTGGCTATCAGTGTGATGTTAGCCTCATAAAATGATTTGGGGAGAGTTCCATCTTTCTCAATCACCTGGAATACCTTCAGTAGGATCAGTATCAGTTTCTCCTTAAATGTCTTATAGAATTTTGCTGGAAAGCCATCTGGTGCAGGGCTGTTTTTTTGTAGGTAGTTTTCTTATTATGTAGTCAATTTCCTTGATTGTTATTGGTCTATTTAGGGTCTCAATTTCTTCTTGTGTCAACCTAGGCAGGTTGTGTGATGACAGAAAGTCCTCCATTTCCTATAGGTTTTCAAGTTTGTTTCCATACAAGTGTACATAGTAGTCTCTGATGATCTTTTGCATTTCTTCAGGATCAGATGTGACTTCATCTTTTGTGTTTCTGTTTGCGTTTATTTGGGCTTTTTCTCTCTTTTTCTTGGTCAGTCTAGTTAGGGTACCATCAATTTTGTTTATCCTTTCAAAGAGCCAGTTTTTTGTTTTGTTGATTTTTTGTATTATCTTTTTGTCTTTTATGTCCTGGATTTGGGCTTTTATTTTGCTGATCTGGGTTCTTCTGCTGAAGATAGGGTTTTGTTGGTCTTGTTTGCCAGCTTCCTAGGTGACTTGTTAGGCTGTTAATTTGTGATCCTTCCATTTGTTTCCTGTGCATTTGTAGAGATATGAATACTCCTCTTACTACAGTTTTCATGGCATCCCAGAGATTTAGGTAAGATGTTTCTTCATTTTCATTTGTTTACAGATATCTTTTAATTTCTGTTTTGATCTCCTCATTGACCCAGGAATTGTTTGACATCATGCTGTTTAGTGTCTATGGCTTTGTGGGTTTTGGGGGAACCTTGTTAGTGTTGATGATTATTTTTATTCCACTGTGGTCTGAGAAGGTGCATGGCAAAATGTCGATCTTTTGAAATCTGTTTATGCTTGATTTATGGCCAAGTATATGGTTGATCTTAGAGTACCTTCCATGTAATGATGAGTAGAATGTATATTCTGTGGTATTTGGTTGAGTGTTCTGTAGGTATCAATTAAGTCCATTTGGTCAAGACTCACATTGAGGTTCCAGATCTCGTTGATTTTTTTGTCCTGATGATCTGTCTAGAGTTGTTAATGGGGTATTAAAGTCCCCAGCTATGACAGTGTTAGAGTCAATATCTTTTTTGAGTTTACCTAGAAGCTGCTTTATGAAAGTTGGCGCTCCTATATTGGGTGCATATATATTTAGAATGGATATTTCTTGTTGATGGATTGAGCCTTTTATCATTATGTAGTGGCCTTCTGTATCTTTTTAAATTTTTTATAGCTTAGGGTATTTTGTCTGAGATTAAGATCATGGCTCCTACTTTCTTTTGTGTTCCGTTCACCTGAAATTTTGTTTCCCATCCCCTTACTTTGAGACTGTGAGTGTCCTTTCTAGTGAGTTGAGTCTCTTGGAGGCAATATATTGTTGCCTGGTGATATTTTATCTATTTTGCCATTTCATGTCTTTTCAGTGGTGCATTTAGTTCATTCACATTCAGGCTAATTATTGAAATTTAGTTGATCCCTATCATAAGGTTCTTATAGGGTTGTTGTTGTTGTTCCTGTTTGTTTGTTGTCTTTCTTTTGGTTGTGGAGTTGGTTCATGTTTGTTTTTAATCCTTTTCCTGTACTCTTGTGAAGAATGTTGTTGTTCTTTTTTCATTTTCTTCTGGGTTTAATACTTTCTTAAGTGTTTCTTGTAGAGGTGGTCTGGTGGCAGCATAAGTTCTTAGGGATTGGATATATGGAAAAGATTTTAATTCTCCCTCACTGATGAAACTTGGCTTGGCTGGGTAGGTTATTCTTGATTGAAATTGTTTATCTTTCAGAACTTTGAAGATAGGGCTCCAAGCTCTTCTAGCCTGAAGGGTTTCTGTAGATAAATCTGCTGCTATTTGAATTATTCTTCCATGGTAGGTAACCTGACCCTTTTCTCTTGTTCCCTTTAGGATTTTTTCTTTATACCTACTTTGATTAGGTGAATTATTATGTATCTGGGAGTTGGTCTTTTCATTTGTTGTCTTGCAGGGGTTCTCTGAATCTTTTGTGTTTGAATTTTTGCATCACTCATGAGATGAGGGAAGTTTTCTTGAATAATTCCATGGAATGTTTGTTCCAGGGTGGTCTCTGTCACTCTTTCTGTTTCAGAAAGTCCAATTGCTCTTAGGTTTGGTTTCTTGAAGTAATTGCTCATCTCTTGAAGGTTTTGTTCTGTCTTTTTAACCTTCTTTTCTATGTTTTTACAGTTTGGGTTAGTTCTATATTTTGGTCCTCAAGCTCTGAGATTCTTTCTTCTGCTTGCATAATTCTGCTTTCCATGCTTATCAGTTTATTTCATTCACGGTATTCTTTATCACTGTTATCTCAGTTATCAACTCCTTCCTAGTTTCCTCTTGTCTCTCCTTATTTTTAATCTCTCCATTAATGTGTTAATATCTGGGTTTGTAGTTTGAGACCAGTTATTCTGGGGCTTCTTCATTGTTTGCATTCCAAAGTCAGTTTTCTCAGTGTCTGACCTCCCAGGGGTCTGTGAGAGACCCATATTCTTCTTTTGTTTTTTCTTCATTTGTGTAGACTTTTCTCTCCCCCTTTCCCTCCCCATCTTTAATTCTGTTTTTCAGGGAAGGTGGGGTTGCTTTTACTTTTTTGTGTTCAATCTCCTGTTCTTCCTTATGAGGGTCTTCTGACTTTGTTCCCTTTTGAAGCTGGACTGTGGATTGGGGGCTGTACTTTTTGCAGTTTTGAGGTTTAATTGAGGGGGAAGCTGTGATTCAGAATCTATCTGCAGATCCCAGTATCCACCAACACGTGTAGGGGCACACTGGAACCCACTTCCCACTGCCTTACAGTCTGTCCATGCAGTGGGGTTTAGGTTTGCTCCTAAAGGAGGTAAGAAAAAGAAAAATAATGAGTGTCTAAATCCTGAGTGTCTAAAGTCTCTTCTGCTCTGATCTCCAGCCCCTTCCCTTTCCTCTCATTGCAGGCAGATGGATTTACTCATAGCTTGGGTTGGTTCCTTTGGATTGCTGCCTTGCTGCCTGAGGACTGAGTTGTCTGTGTCTGATTAAGTATAGGGGAGGGACTTCTGTCTCCTGTTTTGGCAGGTTGCCTTAGAAACAAGTTGGAGGCTGCTTGGAGATGGGCAGTGCAATGCGGGCAAAGCCTGGAAAATGGCTGTGGTGGGTAGCTCCTCTTTTGCTGGTCCTTTCTCTCAACTAGTCCTGTCTCTGCACTCATCAGGGTCCATAGATAATCCACTCTGACAGGGGATGATGTGTGTCTCACATCAGGCACTGGCAACCAGCGATATGGCTGGGCAACGGAGGCTGTTTGCTGCGTGGGATTGGCTTTAGCAGCCACCCCTGTATAGGCAGCAGCTGCAGAGGCATGTAGAACTGCCTTTAGGAGTCACCTTTTGTGGAGATCATCACAGTTCAGCTTGTCCTGTCGCCATCTTGCTCTGTCCCCTCCGCTTTCTTTTTGTTTGCATTTTCCTAGTATATTTTTGATCATCTTTTATCTTTTAATTTTTAATGTGGCTTACTCTATTTAGAGTAGGACAGTGGATGAAGATAATTTTCTTTAGTTTACCTTTAATTCTGGCCACTCAATCCTATAATTCACTAGAAAGAGATACTTAAAGACTATAGGCTATCTTACTCCTACTGTTATTCTAATACTACCACAATTACTGTTACCACTATTAACATCATTATTACTTTATTCCTGTTATTGTTCTATAATGGCATCTCTAACATTTTCTCTTCATTTCCTATTCATCTTTCTGAAATCTCCTGTATTACTTTTATGGAGGAATTTGCAGCCAGATTTCTCTGAATGGACTATCTAATAATAACATGCAAGAAAAAATGTTAGAGATATTCTAAAGCAATTTAGTTGGGATAAATAAAAAGTTCAAATTAAAAACCTTGTTGTTAGTGTTGGATCTGTCAGTGTGCTTCTCTCGGAGAGGAAAAGTCAGATCTTTAATTTTTAAAGCAAATAAGATACAAAAGATGTTCTATCTCCCTCACTTATTTCACTTCTTCCTCAATACTATGTTACTTTATGATTAACATTAAGATCTCTATGTTATTAGACTTCTATAAGCTTAACTTGTTAGTGCTGCTCAATAACAGTAGGTAGTAGAACCTTGCTTTGGTGATGGTTAATTGAATTTTCACTTGCAGACATTAATTCATTCAGTGTGAGAAGCTGAGATTATATTGTGCTAAGACTGTAGCTAAGAACATTAAGTATATTATTCAAGATCATGTGATTTCTAAAACACAAAATATCAGAATTTTATTTTAAAAAGTACCACGATAATCTTCCTTGGTTAAGATTAAGGGTATTCTTTTATATTTGTCCTGTAAACTGTTTCACATAAACTCTAAGGAATGCTTAATTCTTCTGTTCTTGTAACTTAAAAGAGTTTTTAATTCTGCCACAGCCAGAATGCTTGCAACAACAAATTTTTGTTCTTTGTGAGAATCTTATCAATTTAAATATTTGTATCCATTATGACATTTTCATTTTGACACATTAATGTCAGTTGTATGTTAATTTTTGATGTTTTCATCCTTTTTGTCATTTAATTAATTGTTCCTCCCTAATTTAATTAAATGTGTACTGTTATAAGACTAATTATATCATATCATGAGTGATTTGATCTGTGAAATGACTTTAAAATGTGTTGTACTTGCTTCATCTTGCCAGAAGGAAAATCTTGATAGGAAAGGACACATTATTATCTCAGCAAATATAATTTATACTAAGAATTCTTCTAGTATCAAATTAATTAGTTGGTGAAGATTAGTTTGTGAAATATTTACTTTTTAAAAGAACTATTGAGAGAATGGAAGTTATAGAATGTAAACATTGAGTGTTTTTGGTGTTTATAAATGTTGTTAACTAAGCTAGTTTGGATGCTTGACACTTTGACCCTTCCTCAGAGATTGTTGGAATAGCTATGCTTTCTTCCACTCTTATTCAGGTTTCAGTTAGCTGTCAATGGAAAGCGGATCTATTATTTTATTTTCATTGGACTTTGAAATTTTTACACATATTCTTGAATACCTGCACACATGCACGCATGCAGAAATAGGCACTTACATATTCATACGCAGTATTAAAGCATATGCTTGAAAAGCTGTAACCAGCTATGGAATCATCAGACTTGGGAGCAGATGATGACTGTGTGGCTTTGAAGTTGTACCATTCTGGCCAATTCCCTTGACTTGTTAAAACCTTAAATTCTCATTTGTAGGTAGCAGTTATAATGCCAACCTCACAGAATTTCTCTGAGGATTACATTAATTTATGTAAAACACACAGTGCAGTACCTGCTGTCCAGTGTATAGTCTTGTGTCACTTAATGACATTTTGGTCAAGGAAGGACCAAATATATGCAGTGGTCCCATAAGATTATAATGGAACTGAAAAATTCCTATCACCTAGTGATATCATGGCTATTGTAACATCAAAGAAGTCAAAAAGTTTAAAAGAATTAAAGAGTTTATAAAGTAAAAATATTACAGTAAGCTAAGAGTAATTAACTATTGAAGAAAGAAAAAATTATTATTTTGTTCAGTGGAAGTATATAGTATTTATAAAGTTTCAGGTTAATTTATTTTTTAAGAAAGAGATTGAGAATAGGTATAGTGTGGCCTATGTGCACAGTATTTATAAAGTCTACTGTAGTACACAGTAATGTCCTAGGCCTTCACATTCACTCACCACTCACTCACTGACTCATCCAGAGAAACTTCCAGTTTTTCAAGCTCCATTTGGTAAGTGTCTTATACAGGTGTACCATTTTAAAATCTTTTATACCATATTTTTACTGTATCTTTTCTAAGTTTTGATATGTTTAGATATGTTTAGATACATAAATACTTACATATTGTATTACAGTTGGTGTCAGTATTCAGTATAGTAACATGATTTACAGGTTTGTGTCCTAGGAGCAATAGGCTATATGTTATAGCCTAGGTGTGTTGTAGGCTATGACATCTAGGTTTATGGAAGTACATCGTATGATCACACAACTATGAAATCACCTAAGGATACATTTCTTTCGGAATGTATACCTGTCATTAAGTTACATATGAAGGTAATAGAAATAGTGTAATTATTTTTGCTGTTGTTACTAAAATTTCGAAGAAAATGTTTTAAAAAATCATCCTTAATGTTAATCTTTTAACAAAAATGATACTTTTTTCATATTACTAACTGATGTATTTTTATGAGTTTATATTTTAATATGTGTTTTTAAAATTTACAAAGCACTTAAGTTTCAAAAGTGCTTGAGGTAGCGTACATGGCTTTTTGTTGTTAATTGAACATAAAAGCAAGACAAACTTTTGCTTTTTATCAAAAGTATTTATGATTATTTTTGATGACTGCATAAGAGTTCACTGAAAATTGATATGTCACAATTTACTTAATGATTCACTGTGGTGAGATATTTATCAAGCTTTATTTTTTATCAAAAAGAAAATGTTGGAGAAATAGCTGCACATGTGTTTTTTCCTCCAATGAATTATTTCTTTATAGTAAATTTTATTGAAGGAAATTACTTATTCAGATGAACTTACTTGACTTGATAGTAAATTGCTACATACTAGTTTTAGTTTTTAAAGAAAGTTTTTATAGTAATATGACTATAGCAAAAGCAATGAGAATACTTGAGCAACCTGTGTTGGATGACTATTTTGAGATTCTGCCCTATTCATAAAAGTAAAACCCTCCACCTTCTTTGATAGACCCCTTAACCCACAGCAGGAGTTGTCCAGCAGCCCTTTGGTATTGATTCCAACACTAATGAATGTGATTAACTCAACCCACTGGACTCTGAACCCAAGATGAGCCAATCAGACCCTTCCCTGAAAATATGGATTTAAAACAAGAGGAGAGATTCATTTTCTCTGAGTGACTTAACCAAGTGAATGTATACCAAGGACTGGAGAAACAGAAGTTAGTTTTCAGAGAAAGGGAGAAAGAACACAAAAAGTAAACAAATGTATATAAGGAGTGATTTAAGAAATTTAAGAAATTGAGAGTGTTTCAATGTTTTTTAGACCATAGTTCCAATTCCTTCTTGAGGTCCCTATACTGTAATGCTAGTAATAAGCTATTTTGTTTACTTAACTTAGGTTCTTTTTTTACATCTGGTGACCAAGAGCCCTAATTCACATGTAAGAAGAGTAACTTTAAACATGGTATATGTGTATTGATTCAATGTTTTTTCCTCCTTTAAATGAAATCCTACCAATAAGAAGTGACATTTATTCTTCAGCTACTCTGCATCAAATATTTTCAAAAAAATATTTAACCCATCCAGTAATCCCACTGGTCTTAGACCATTTTTATGGATGAGGGCATTGATGTCTAAAGATGTTAAAAGATTTTTCAAGGTTGTACAGAAATAAAGGGTAGAACTGAAGAGTCTTAAGAAAGTTGTAGTGATGCCAGAAATTACCAGTAGTTTGCATTTTGCCTTGGGCATTTTATTTTATCCAGAAATCCTTTTTATCTAGGTTATAGAAATCTAACTTCAGTTTAATCTTGATTTTCTTTTTTGCTAAATTTGTCTTCAGGATCACCACCAGATGACTAAATGCCTTGTTCTCATCCTGAATGGAGTTATCTTTTTGAAAGAAAATTATTGTATGTTCTTATGTTACTATGCCTTTTTCCCTGCTTTCCAAACTTCATTTTTTTTGTGTGTGCCATATCTGGCTATAATATGCTTCAATCTTTTCCAACCCACATTAAAAACACATTCTATGTATTACTGGTCATAAAGATATTAAAGACTTCCTTCAAAACATAATTACAAAGAGAAGTTATTACTAAAATATAATTAGAAACCAACTTGCTCTGAAATAAATAATATATAAATGACAAAAAATCTTACAATACATTTATTTCTCTTTATTATATTTATCCTATATGGTGATATTAAAAATTCAGGTTTTCCAGTAAAAAAAGTTCTGTTCATGTTTCAATACCTAAATATGAGAAAATAAATTCGGGTAAATAAGAATGTTGCTACAATAAAATAAAGCCATCAAATCTTAGTGAACTAAAGTTTAAGAGTTAGAGAAAAAATTACCTAATTTCACCACAAGGCAATTACTTGCAGAAGACAAAAAGAGCCAATCTAGATAAGATACATCTTTATTATAATATTGTCTATTTTAACTTATCTTAAAGAAAGTATTCTATGTGAGTTGATGGGATATACTGGCCAAGTTTCATGCCAAAAAATTTAGGCATGCTATAATCTGAAATTAGCACCCCTTTAAAAAAATAAATAATGCTATATTTTTAGAAAAACCTTTGTTTCATGTTATACATAGAAAAATCATTATCACTTGCCCGTTCTACATAAATTTATATATTTTAAATATAAGCTTGGGAAACTTTGGTCTAGCTACACATACTTAATTTTTCCTCAGCTTTATTGAGGTGTAATTGGCAAATAAAATTTGTGTATATTTAAAGTGTACAATGTAATGTTTTTTTATATGTATACATTGTGAAGTGATTACTACAATCAAGCTAACTTGTCTTCTGTGTCTGACTTCTTTCTTTTTTAAAAATATATTTAAAAATAAATATCGTACATATTTATAGTACACAACATTGTTTTGAAATATGTATACATTATGAAATGTCTAAATCAAGCTAGCTAATACGTATTACCTTACATACATTTTTGTGGTGAGAACACTAAAAATCTCAGCAATTTTTAAGTATATAACGCACTGCAATTAACTATAGTCACCACATTGTACAACAGATCTCTCTAAATTATTTCTCTTATCTAATTGAAATGTATATTTTGATCAACTTATCCCCAGTTCCTCCTCCCCCAGCCACTGGTAACCCCCATTCTACTTTCTGCTTCTGTGAGTTCAACATTTTAAAATTCTACATATAAATGAGATCATGTGAGTGTGTGTGTGTGTGTGTGTGTGTGTGTGTGTGTGTGTCTTAGTGTAACATTCTCCAGGTTTAACCCTATTATTTCAAAGGGCAAAATTTACTTTTTTTAGGGCTGAATAATATTCAATTGTATGTATATAAACCACATTTTCATTATTTATTTCACCCATTTACTGACACTTAGGTTGACTTCATATTTTGCCTATTGTGAATAAAGCTACAGTAAACATGAGAGAGCACATATCTGTTCAACATATTGATTTTAATTTCTTTGGATATAGCCCCAGAAGTGGGAATGTTGGATCATATGGTAGTTCTATTTATAGTTTTTTGAGGAACTTCCATACTGTTTTCTAAAATGGCTGTAACAATTTACATTCCCACAAAGAGTTCACTTTTCTCCAAATTCTTGCCAGCATTTGTTATAATTTGACTTTTTGGTAATAGCCACCCTACCAGGTGTGAGGTAATATTGCATTGTGGTTTTGACTTGCGTGATGACTAGTGTTGTTAAGTACTTTTTCATGTACCAAGTGGCCATTTGTATGTCTTCCTTGGAAAAATGTTTTTCAAGTCCATTACTCATTTTTAAATTGAGTTATTTGTTCTTTTACTATTAAATCTTGTGAGTTCCTTTTATATTTTGGATGTTAGTCCCCTACCCAATATATGTTTTACAAATACTTTTCCCATTGTTTAGGCTGCATATTGTGGATTGTTTCCTTTGCTGTGAAGAAACTTTTCAGTTTGTTGCAGTCTCACTTGTTTATTTTTGTTTAGTTGCATGTGCCTTTAGAGTCATATTTATAAAATCATTGCCAAGAACAGTGTCACGGAGTTATGCTCTTGGTTTTATTCTAGAATTTTGTGATTTCAATTGTGTATGTTTACATCTTTAGTCCATTTTGAGTTCTTTTCTGTATATGATGTAAAATGAATCCAATATAATTTTTTTTGAAATGTGGACATCCAACTTCCCAATTCCATGTATTGTAGAAATTATCCTTTCCCTATTGCATATCATGACACTTTTATTGAGGTTTAGTTGACAGTATATGTGTGGGTTTGTTTCCAGGATCTCTATTATGTTTCATTGGTCTATGTGTCTGTTTTTATGCCAGTATCATGCAGTTTTGATTGCTACAGTTTTATAATATACTTTGAAATCAGGTAGTTTGGTAATTCCAGTTTTATTCTTCTTTCTCAAGATTGCTCTAGCTATTCAATGTTCCATGCAAATTTTTATGGTTCCATGCAAATTTAAGAGTTGTTTTTTCTATTTCTGTGGAACATTTCATTGGAATTTTGTTAGAGATTTCATTAAATCTGTAGATTGCTTTGGGTAATACGATCATTTTAACAGTACAGATTCTTCCAATCTATGAACTTGTGATATATTTCCATTTGCTTGTGTCTCTTCAATTCCAACAGTATGGAATTTCTATCAATTTATAAGATAGACAAGTATATAGATATTTTACGTCCTTGGTTAAATTTATGCCTACGTATTGTATTCCATCCTGTTGAAGCTATTGTAAATGGGAGTATTTTCTTTCTTTTTTCTTTAAATTTTATTTTATTATAAAGATGCGAGGTACAAGTCAGGATTAAGTACATAACTAATCAACATGCAAGTGAAGTTTTTGGCTATAACTGGTTCTCACTTCCCCTGGTTTAGGACCTTTGTGTTGCTATGTGCCACCCACTTCCCTCACCAGGCAGTATCCTGTGACTCCTGATCCTTCTCTTGTGCAATTGTGATTAACTTTCAGGTCCCACTTATGAGTGAGAACATATGGTATTCAGCTCTTTGTTTCTGTGACAGATCACTAAGAATGATTGTCTCCAACTCCATCCAATTTGCTGCAGTGTCCATGACTTTGTCCTTCTTTATTATCACATAATATTCCATCATGTGTATGTATCACATTTTCTTTATCCAGCCTACTTTCAATGGGCAGTAGGGTTGGTTCCATATTTTTACTATTGTGAATAGTGTGGCAATAAACATGGCTCTGAGGTCTTTTTTGTAGAATGATTTGTGTTCCTCTGGGTATAGTCCCAGAAGGGGGATTGCTGGATTGTATTACCGTTAGAAATCACCACACTATTTCCCAATAGAGGCTGAACTAGTTTGCACTCCCACCAATATTATTCTTCTAAGACCTGGAAATGACAGTACAGAAATTTATATGGAAACAGAAAAGAGCTGAATACCCAAAACAATCCTCAGCAAAAGGAACAAAGCAGAAGATAGCATACTTCCAGACTTTAAACTCTACTGTAAGGCTACAATAATCAAAACAGCTAATAATCAAGAACAGGCATATAGACCAATGGAGTAGAACAGAGATTCTGGAAGCAAAAACTTGATCTCTAAACCAACTCCTTTTTACAAAGCCACCAATAACAACCACTGGGGAGAGGACATTATTTAGCAAGTTGTGCTGGGGAAACTGGCTGACCACATGCAGAAGAATGAAACAGGACCCCCACCTATCACATATGCAAAAACAAACTCTAAAATGGATTAGAGACTTAAATGTAAAACCTCAAACTGTAAGAATCTTAGAAAAGAACACAGGCAATACTCTCATACACATTGGAGTAAGCAACCAATTCTTGATCAAATTACCAAAAGAGTATGCCATAAGAGATAAGATAGACAAGAGGGACCTTATCAAACTGAAAAATAAACTATCAAGGGAGTTGGGAGACAACCCACAAAATGAGAAAAAATATTTTGCTAGTGTGTTCTGACAAAGGTCTAACATCTAGGATCTACAAGGAACTCAAGCCAAAAGAAAAAAACCAAACAATCCTATTAAAAAATGGGGAGTTTTATCTTAATTTTTTTGTGTAGTTCATTGTTAGTGTTTAGAAACACAACTGATTTTTGTATGTAGCTTTACATGCTGCAACTTTGATGAAATTATTAGTTTCAATAGTTTTTTTGGTGTAGGCTTTAGAGTTTTCTGTATACAACATCATGTCATTTGCAAATGGAGACAATTTTATTTCTTCCTTTTCAACTGAATATCTTTTATTTCTTTTTCTTGCCTAGTTGCTCTTGCTAGGATCGCCAGTGCTATTTGAAGCAGTGAGAGTAACATTCTTGTCTTTTTTAGTTGATATAAGAGGAAAAGATTTGAGCATTAAACCAATGACTATTATGTTACGTGTGTGGGTTTGCCATATTTGGCCCTTGTTAAATTAAGGTATATTACTTCTATACCTAATTTGTTGAGAGTTACCTAATTTGTTGAAAGGATGTTGAATTTTGACAAATGTTTTTTCTGCATATATTGAGATGATTATGTAATTTTTTTTGTCCTTCATTCTGTTTATGTGGTGCTTCACATTTATTGGTCTGTATATATTGAACCACCATTACATGTCAGGGATAATTCCACTTGATCATGGTGCCCAATCCTTTTAATATTCTATTGAATTAGATTTGCTGGTATTTTGTTGAAGATCCCTGCATCCATGTTCATTAAAGATTTTGGCCTGTAGTTTTCTTTTCCAGTAATGTCCTGGTTTGGCTTTGGTATCAGGGTAATGCTTGCCTAAAAAAATAAATTAGGAAATGTTCCCTTCTCTTCATTTTCTGAAAAAAAGTTTGAGATGGGTGGGTATTAATTCTTTAAATACTTGATAGACCTTTCTCATGAAAGCATCTAGATCTGGGCTTTTCTTTCTGGGAGATTTTTGATTACCAATTCAGTCTTTTTACATATCATTGATTCATTCAGATTTTCTATTCATGATATAGTAAGGGTACATTGTAGATTTCTAGGAATTTGTCCAATTCTTCTAGGTTATCCAATTTGTTGGCATATAATTGTCTTGCATAGTCTCTTACGATACTTTGTATTTCTATAATATTAATTGTAATGTCTCTTCTTCCATTTCTGAATTTGTTCAGGTCTTCTCTCTTTGTTAGTCTAACTAAAGATTTGTTGATTTTGTTTATCATTTCATTAAACAATCTCAAATTTGTTGATCCTTTCTATTGTTTTTCTGGTTTCTATTTCATTTATTTCTGCTCTAATTTTTATTATTTCCTTCCATTAACTGTATTTGAGCTTAATTTTGTTTTTCTAATTTCTTTATGTGTAAAGCTAGATTGCTTATTTTTTCTAATTTAGGCATTTGTTGGTAAAATTTCCCTCTTAGAACTACATCCCATGAGTTTTGGTATATTGTGTTTTCATATTTGTCTGTCTCAGGATATTTTAACATTTTCCTTTGATTTCTTCTTTGACCCACTATGTATTCAGGAACATGTTGTTTAATTTTCACATAATTGTGAATTTTCCTGCTATTGTAAGTTTCTGGTTTCATGTCATTGTAGTCAGAAAATGCACTTGATATGATTTTAATCTTCTTAAATTTGTTAAGACTTGTTTTGTGTCCCAACATATGACCTCTCCTGGGGAATGCTCTGTGTATACTTAAGGAAGATGTGTTCTTGTTGAATGAAATAATTTGTGTATATCAATTAAGTCCATTTGGTCAACGGTATTACTCAAGTGCACTTTTTTTATATTGATATTCTATCCAAATGTTATATCCATTGTTAAAAGTGGGCAGTTAAAATTCTCTATTAATTTGATTATATTGTTGTTCATTTCTCCTTTCAGATACACACACACACACACACACACACATATGTATATATACATATATTTTAGGTGTTCTGATGTTTTGTATATTTAGGTGCTCTGATGTAAAATATATATATATATTATATAATATATGCTATATTTTCTTTAAATATTGCCAACTTTATCATAATATGATGTTCTTTCTTGTCTCTTGTTTCAATTTTTTACCAAAGCCTATTATGTCTGGAATAAGTAATATAGCTACCTCTGATCTTTTTTGCACAGAATATATTTTTCCATAGCTTCACTTTCAGTCTATGTGTGTCCTTAAAGCTGAAATTAGTCCCTTGTAGGCAGAATATACTTGGATACCTTCCTTTGTGAGTTAATGTTTTGTAGTGACATGCTTTGATTTATTTTATTTTATTTTATTTTTGAGTTGGAGTCTCACTCTGTCTGGAGTGCACTGGCCGCTCCCAGCCACCAGAGCCTCAACATGTTGGGCTCCGGTGATCCTTCTGCCTCAACCTTCCAAGTAGCTGGAACTACAGGTGTGTGCTACCATGCCCGGCTAATTTTTTTTTTTTTTTTTTATTGTAGAGATGAGGTCTCGCCAAGTTGCCCAGGCGGGTCTTGAACCTGCGGGCTCTGGCAATCCACTCACCTCAGCCTCCCATAGAACAGGATTACAGGCTGAGCCACTGAGCCCAGCTGCTTTGATTGATTTTTAAAAATCTTTTGTGTATTAACCATTTGCTTTGTGGTTGCCATAAGGCTTATAGAAAACATATTTTAGTTATACCAGTCTTAGATAATAACAACTTGAGTTCAGTTGCATACAAAAACTCTCCACTTTTTATAACCCACTCTCTACATTTTATGTTTTTGATGTCACAGTTCACATTTTTAAGATTGTGTATTCATTAAGGAAACATTGTAGCTATAATTGTAATACTTTTGTTATTTAACCTTTATACTAGAGTTGAATATAATTTACACACTATCACTACAGTATTAGAGTGTTCTGAATTTGAATGTATATTTACTTTTACCAGTGAATTTTCTACTTTCATAGATTTTCATGTTTGTACTTAGCATACTTTCATTTCCACTTGAAGAACTCCCTTTAGCATTTCTTGTAAGACAGGTCTAGTGGTGATAAACTCCTTAAGCTTTTGTTTATCTGGGAATATCTTTATCTCTCTTTCGTTTCTGGAGGCCATCTTTGTCAGGCACAGTATTCTTGGTTTACAGTTTTTCTTTCTTTCAGTACTTTGAATATATGACCCCATTCTCTCCTGACCTGCAAAGTTTCTGTTAAGAAGTTCATGGATAGCCTTATGGGAGGTTCCCTTTCATGTGAGAATTTTTTTTTATCTCATTGCTTTCAAGAGTCTCTCCTTGTCTTTGCGTTTCTGACATTTGACTATAATATATCTTGGTGTATTCTTGTTTGAAGTTTATTGGAAAATTTTGAGCTTTCTACTGGATGTTTGTACAAGTTGAGTGTTGTCTTTGCTTGGTGTTGCTTCCTTAGTCCATCTGTGTAGCCATAAAGGAATATTTGCGGGTTGATCATTTATAAGGGAAAGAGGTTTATTTAGCTTATGGTTCTGCAGACTGTACAAAAAAGCATGGAGCCAGCATTTGCTTATAGTGAGGGGCTGAAATTGCTTCTACTCATGGCCGCAAGTAAAGGGAAGCCAGTGTGTAGAGATCACTTGGTGAAAAAGAGGAAGAAAAAGAGTTGAAGGTGCCCAGTTCTTTTAAACAATCAGTTATCATGGGAACTAATAGAATGAGAATTCACTAATTACCACAAGAACAGCACCAAGACATTAATTGGAGATCTGTCCCCATAATCCAAACTCCTCCCATCATGCCTCATCACAATATTGGGGATCAAATTTCTACATAAGAAAGGGGAAGCAAACACATTTGAAGAGAACAACCTCAAGAGGTTTCCTGGCTTTATAATATTCTACTCTCACGGGTATGAATCCATTTCTACAATAACAAATCCAGCTTTGCCACAGTGAAAACTCATTAATGTGAAAACAGCACCAAACCATTTAGAAGGGATCTGCCCCACCATGGTCCAACATCTTCCACTATACCCCATCTCCTAACACTGCCACATTGGGGATCAAATTTCAACATAAGTTTTGGAGGGGCAAACAAACCATATCCAAATCATAGCAAGTATCCCTTATCCGTAATGCCTGGGAACAGAAATGTTTTAAATTTTGGATTTTTTCAGATTTTGGAATATTTGCATGATATTTACTGGTTAAGTATCCCTAATCTGAAAATTAGAAATCTGAAATGCTTCAGTTTGCATTGTCTTTGAGATTTATGTTGGCATTCAAAAGGTTTCAGGTTTTAGAATATTTTAGTCTTCATATTTTCACATTAGGGATACTCAATCTGTATTTTTCACCAGATTTGGGAAGTTTTCAGTTTTTATGTCTTTAAATAAGCTTTCTGGTTTTTTCTCTCATTCTTTTAGAGTATACATAGTGAATGTATTTGTTTGCTTAAAGGCATCCCATAAATCCTTTATAATTTCCTTTTTCTTTTTTTTCCTCCTCTGGAAAATTTCAAAATATCTTAAGTTTGCATATTATTTATTCTGCTTGATCAAGTCTGCTGTTGAAACTCTCAACTGCTTTTTTTAAAAAATTCAATCATAGTATTCTCCAGGTTCAGAATTTCTGTTTGATTCTTTATGATTTCCTTCTTTTTGTTGAATTTCTAATTTTGTTTATATATTGTTTTCCTGATATTGTTATTTATTTATATTCTATTGCATTTCATGGAGCTCTTTAATTACCTTTAATTTACTTCAAGAAAATTCATATGTATCAATTTTTGGGGGGTCGGTTACTAAAGAATTATTGTGTTTCTTTGGTTATGGCCTGTTCCTTTTTTCCTCTCATGTTTCTTGTGGCCTTGTGTTGTCTACACATTTGGTAGAGCTATTGCTTCTTCCAGGCTTTATGGATAGCTTCAGGGGGAAAAAGTTTTTTCTCCTGTGTGTTGGTGTGAGGGTGTTAGATGTGTGGATTGCCATGACTCTGTTATAAGAAGGGGTGCAGTGGTGTAGCCCTTGTGAAGCTGAGGTCAGCATCAACAAAAACTACAGGGGTTCTTAACAGCCAAACTGTGGATATTTGTGGCATGAGCAGCAGTGGTGAGGGATTTTGGGGTCCTTGGTGGCAATGTCTTCTGGGTTCCATGCATTCTCTTTTTCCCTATGTATAGAAGTCATAGCTGAGGGGATATCTCTCTTCATTAGTTCTGCATGGTCTACCAGCAGTCACTGCAGTGCTGGGCTTCAGGGTTCAGGCACTCAGACTGGCTGCAGAGCCAGAGACCCGGGCTCAGGGACTCATGCAACTGCAGCATCTGGGTGTTGGGTTGTGGGTGCACTCACTGGGATGTGAGATTACCCATGGAGGACAGAGTTTTGGACTCTAGGGTATACTTCAGTGGTTTAGGGCTGGGCAGGGGCAGAGTGTAAAGTGACTTGTCCCCTAGAGGGTAGGGTATGGCAGAGGATAAAAGGGTACTGTGGCAGCTCAGGTTCCGGGAATGGCAGGGTGTCATGGCAACCTGGGACCTGGGGGATAAGGTAGCAGCATTAAGGTCCTGGGGATGAGAGCGATTCATAGCCTGGGGAGCAGGGCACAGCACATTGGTGACTCTAGCTTTTTGGATAGGGTAGCACTCTTACTGCTTAATTCCAGGGAGTGGACCACAGTGTTGACTTGGGTCCTGAGAATGGAGGGACACAGCAAAAATATGACTTTGGGCTCTGCTTTTTAGAGTTTTTATTTTTTAAGCTCTAATTTAGTCTTCCCAAATTTATTCAGTGCTCTTTGATTTTTTCTTTTGTGTGAATTTTTATAACTCTAAAAGAAGATATGTATATTTTAATTCATGGTTATCTATGTCATTATCTGGTTTTCCTTTCATATATTTAGATTTAATTCTACAATTGGTTCCTTCAGAATATAGGCTATGTTTTATTCTGATATGTTTCTAAGTGTCTATGAGAGCTTTCCTTATACTAGAAAGTTGCTTATATAGTGATGAGGATCTGGTTACACTTGAAGTAGATATGCTGAGTTCTGACCAGTGTATCTTGGATTATCTGTCTCATTCTCTTTCATTCTATTCTCATGGACCAGATCCTAGCTTAAGGTCAATTTTACAGTTTATTTCTCTAGTATCTGTAAAAGACTCTCTTAGTTAAAATATCTTACATTATTCAAGCATTCATTTATTCATCAGCTATGAATTAAGTACCTAATATGTACTGGGTACAGCAAAGCAAAATAGATATGGACCCTGTTGAATATTGTAGTCTAATGGGCTAAAGATTCATTAAACATATACAAACACACACACATACTCTGTAATACTTGCTAATGTTCTTTTGTGCGAAGTTTCTCAATAGTTTTTCATTTTCCACAGAATAGTTATTAAGGACTATTTAGTCTAAAGTTTAGAATCCTTTAGCCTTACTTGACAGACTTCCTTCCATTGTTCTCTTCCTCACTTGGACATACTGGATATCTAGCTGTTTCTGAAATTTGTGTACACTTTGCTGAATTTCAGGTTTGGGCCTAATCTTTCCTTTGCCTTGTTGTGATCACCCTATCTCCATCAGTCTCACCTGAAAGAAGTTGAAGGTCTTTTTTGAATCCCATGTGGACTTCATGAAACCTCCCTATATCTTAGCAACTGAAAGTGACCCCTTCCTCTTTTTCGCATGTATGCCTTTGCATCTACATAATGGCAGCAATTAGAATTGTAAGAAAACTGTCCCTTTTCCTTGACTAAACTGTAAAGGCTTGGAAGGTCGGAATACCACTTCCATAGTTGTAGAAAGAGATGGCATACTTAGATGAGGATTTAGTTATAGGATGACTAATTCTAAAGGTTTGGGAAGGTGGCAAGGGAGCCACAAGAGATACCACAAGAGATACTGAGGAAACACCAGACAAGTGAAGATGTCACAATTTCTGGTAGGGAAGAATGAAAGGGGGAAGAGATTTCCAGAACCACAAAGAAGACTGTTGTGTAAGCAGGCATCTATGAGAGGTCTGGCAACTTGTTGAAGGATACATCAACCCAGGATGACCTCACAGGGGATGAACCAGGGAAAGGCATTTTCCTCCCTCTGGTTCCCTGCTCTGGCTCCCACTGGTCAAATCAGTGAGAAGGTAGAGGGTATTAGACTCCAGTGATGCAATACAATTTGACAATCTTTCATTGACAAAGAGCAGGGTGAGGAGAGATGGTGTTTTTGGAGTAGAACACAGAAGCAAATGTAGGTAAAGCTGGCACAGTGTTTTGTTCATTTGTAAAAAACTTTCCTATTCATCAGTTGGCTTATTTTCAGCACCAGTAAATGTTTGAGGTGCTATATATTTATACATTTTCTGCTTTTAGTTTTAGGATAGGTTAAACCATTATGGAAATTTTTCCCTTTGTTTCTAATAATTATTTATATCGACATCTTTCTCCTTAAAGTGAATGATTCAAAGACTTGAGTGATGTATTGGTGACAGCTAAACTGTTTCTTTTGATTTTGGCTGTATGAAACATGTATATGTCTATTGAATATATGTATACATGTATGTATATGTGTCTATATGTGCATCTATCACTTTTTAACAGTAATTTAATCCACAGAGAAATAGTTGATGTTAAACAAGAGGAAGATTAATCATCATATACATCAAGGATAAATTTAAACACTAGATTGTAATACAGAGAATCATGCTAATAAATGTTTTATTAGAAGGATTTTTACATTCATACATAATATATGTATGTATACATATATACATTTATACTGTTTTACATACACACACACCATGATTGGAACAATTGTAGTTGTCTCCTCCCAAGGGTAGAGGAACAAGCTAATTTGGATTAATAATTTTTAGTATCATTTATACCATAGTTCATCAATTTCAGCTAATTACTAAAATGCATAAGCAGCATCACTCACATTGGGAGGTGGGAAAGAGCAGAAATATTGTTTATGGAGAAAGCCTCATGGGAATTGACTCTGAACATATTCATACAATCAGTAGTGCAAGGCAGTGAGAATGAAATGACTCTGCAGAGATATTGAGACTCCAGTCTCAATGTCCCAACCAGGTCTCCATGTTGCAATGAGTGTGAGGGAAGTTTGATGTCACCCTACTTCCTCCCTGAACTAAAAACCAAATCCTTCATGCCATTACACAAGCAGAGGAAGTGCCTCTAAAAATTTCCTAGGGCTTTGATTTCAAATCATAATCAGAAAATCATTCCAAGTACAGATTTTGTCACATATAATTGTGAGCTGACATTGAGCTTGTTTTATTTTAGACTCTTAAAGCAGATTAAATTTATGTCAAATTAGGTTTTCTCTCCTGTTGCCATTTGAATGTAAATCTTTAAGCAGCAATTTATCAATACTGCCTCTCTGGTTTCTGGAAAAGGGTCCATTCTCCCACTGCAATGACCGACGGTTGATTTTCACATGCCTCCTAGTTTTCCACTGATGAAAATTTAAGTAGCTTAAATTTCTCCTACAAATTACCAGTTCATTTAAAAATAAATTTGGCTCATTTTAATCTAATTCCTAATGCACAACTGCCTGGGGAGTTATTTTCAGCTTCGTTTGTTGCAGTTTGCAATTATCATGCTCCTTTTAAAGAAAAGAAAAGTAACAGGACTATATTTTATGTGAATTACCAATGACCTTTCAGAGAATCTCATATTTAAGCTGAGTAATGGGAGGAATAGAAGACAGAATGGGTAATGATGCAGATTTGAGGTCTGGTAAGAAATAGAAATAAACCATGAAGAATTAGAGGTGTAGTCCAGGTGCTAACATTTTAACTTTCTTGGGTCATGAAGATCCCAGGTCTGAACATAATGACACTTCATGTACATAATTGAAAGGGCTTGATGATTTTCTAAGCCTGCTGAGTTTTTTATTCCATTACTCTGAAGCTGCCAACAAAATTTTACTTTGACTACTTTTGATTTCAAGAGGACAGGACTTGTGCGCTTAGTTTCTAAAATGAACAGTAATTCAGCTATTGATTAAACCAGAGGGAATTGCTTTGACTCACAAGCCCCAGATTACAAATTTAGAATTGATTTCTTACTCTTCCAAGTTCTGTATATTACGACAGTACAGGAATTACAGGAATCATTTCCCCAGCTCAAATGGAAATGTCTATCTCCAATATTCTGCACAGTGTTGTTACATTTGCTGGTTTAGAAGCATCTGCAAGGTGTAAATCAAAGACTGTGGAAATTCAAAGGAAGAAAAGATGTTTGGTTGGAAAGGAGAAGACGGAGTTTGTACTCTGAGAAGTATTCATGACATAGGTGGCATTTGGTAGAAAGGATGGTCAGATTTAACAAGGCAGAGAGATAGATGCATTCGTCATTAGATTAAATGTAGTAGCAGAGGAAGAGTAAATGATATGTTTAGAATTTGACAAGAAACTCAGTTTTAAACAGGAGTCTAGTGGGTGATAGACTTGTGCTGCAGGTGGGCCAGATGGAGAAATGCTTGATCAAAGTGTTTGCATTTTCTGCTGTGGGCAGCAAGGATCCATTAAGACAATTTGAGGAATAAAATAGTTAATCAGTTAAGACAAGACTGGGAATAATTTTTATTCCTTCAAACCTTTCTGAACAAATACCGGTATGTTGTTTTGCCACTTTGGCATTTTAATGGAGACTTTTAATTTCCCTTTTCCCCCAATTTAGAGTGAACAGAAGGAGATGTTCTTCCAAAATAATATTGACATATGAGCTAGCTTTCTACAAACATAAAAGAGGATAATTAGCAAACATATGTTTGATTTAAATTTAGGTTAAAAATACTCACATGTATTTAAAAGTGGATACCTTACCCTTTGGTTGGCAAATAGCTAATAAGAAAATCTTATTTTTATGCAGTATCTTATAAGTCTTGTATAATTCTTTCCAATACCTGAGATACTAGCAAATACCACAATACTAAAGGTAACCAATATTTCCAATCGTAATCTATATGCTTTATATAAAATATTTAATTATTACAATTCCATGAGGTAGGTACTATTATTATCCCTATTTTGCAGATGAAGAGACTAAAGCACAGAGAGGTTGAATATTGTGCTGGAGGCCACATAGCTAGTGAGTGGCAGAGTTGTGTTTATCTAGCATTTTGACTCCAGAGTTTATGCCTCTAACCACTTTTGCAGGCTGCCTCTCCTAATGTGGAAAGAATTATAATCCAGGCCATGGAGACACAGACACAGAGACATGAGAAGTACAATGACTTACACATGGTCTTCTGGAAGTAGTAAAATATAAGGTTTTTAAGTGTACTTAAAAAAGAAAACATATCAGTGTCTAGAAATGAATGACCCTTCTTATGAATTGTAGCAAATTGAAATTTTTTATCTTTAGTAACTAACCATCACTTACTTGAAAATTTGGCTAAAGTTAGATTAACTGGATCTTTATTGGATGAATGGATGATTAGAGAGTCTGATTATGGAAATCAGTGGCAAATGCCAAGGTGGACAGCCTCTTTTAACAGTAATTATAATAAGAGAAAGATTCCTTTGATCCCTTCCCAGGCTTGGAGTCAGATACTCCTTTTCAGTGCTCTTAGCATAGCCCAGGTAGTGTTCTCACACGATGTGTCAGAAACAAATTGATGTTTATTTATTTTTCTGTATTTCTTCCATTCCTTTTCAACTGTGGTTCTCAATCTTAGCACTACCGGTATCTTGGGCCAGGTAATTATGTCCTATATATTGTAGGATGATTATCAGCATCCCTGGTCTCTCCCACTAAATGCCAGTATCATCTTTCCAGTTCTGAAAATCAAAATTGTTCCCAGATATTGCCAACTGTCCCTCGGTAAGCAAATCATCCCTTTCTCTCTCTACCAAGCAATGACTGGTACCCTCAGTCCTCTGCAGCCAATAGGGGGCGCTGGCTCCCAAGTTAGAAGAGAGATTTTCTTAAGTTGGCGCCCAGATCTCTGGATCTGCCAACCAGCCTCCATAAATCCCTTGGAATTTTATAAAAAATGTTTTATGTATGAGACTTTTTTTCAGAAGAGTCCTGAGTTTTCAAAACACTCTCAAAGAGGTTTGTGGCTTTCAAATGATTGAGATGATTCCCCTTGAGGCAATGCCAGGAATCACACATCAGAGGTTTTTTTTATCTTGAGCAGAGTGTGTGCATCTGTATACACACACTTACAACTAAGACTAAAGCATTCCTACTGGCCAGAATACTAATTCTATGCAGACTCATATTCGTAAGCATCAGTCTTGTCCTCGAAGTGGGCCAGACCTGTTGGAATGAGGACTATTGCTAAAGGATCAATTTGTATTAAAGTATGTTTTCTATATTGAGGTGGGAGAAGGCAGGTGAGCTGGCTGTTGCTGTGGATCATGGGGTGAGGGTTGGGAACCTCATCCTAGATATTCTCCTGAAGATGACTGTAGGGCATAGCATTAGTTTCAGAGAGAGAAATTCTGGGTAGTGGAAAGTGACTATTGCAAATATTTTATTCTCTGCTTTCAATCATCTCTTGCCTCTAGACCAAAACCTCCAATTCTCAAATTAGAGGTGGTGAGATTTTACTTAAAGAGGAGGAAGAGATGGTGGTATGGATAAAAAAAAAGAGAAACAAGATGCAACTTTAGAAATTGAAAAAATATAGGAGTAAGAGGAAATCTAGAGATTAATATTCACTCTCAGAAGGGTCTTTTACCTCAAGCCTTGATGTGTGGGGTTTTATACATCAGTTCCATTTTGTATTTCTTTTTCTGGAATGTGCTAAAAAAGGTAAACTGAGTCTCTTTTTTTGGTTTTGATTACTAGTCCTAGTGATGAAATTAATGTGATCTAGAGCTGTGATTTTAAAAGTATGGCTGAGGTCTATCTTATCTCTTATCTCTTGTCCATCTTATCTCTTATAGCATGGGAATTTTGAGATTTGATCAGGAATTGGCTGCCAGTTCCAATTTCCATAAGGGTGTCTCCTGCATTTTCCAAGGTTTTTATAGTTTGAGGTTTTACATTTAGGCCTTTGATCTATTTAGAGTTGTTTTTTGTGTATGGCGATAGGTAGGGGTCTTGTTTTAATCTTATGTATGTTGTCAGACAGTTTCCTAGCACCATTTACTGAATATGTTCTCCTCTCCCCAGTGGTTGTTAGTGGAGGCTTTGTTGAAGATGAGTTGGTTGAGAAATTGAAGTTTTGCTTCTGGAATCTCTATCCTGTTCCATTGGTCTATATGCCTATTATTGTACCAATACCAGGCTGTTTTGATTATTTTAGCCTTATAATAAAGTTTAAAGTCTGGATGTGTAATACCTCTAGCATAGTTTCTTTTGCTGAGATGTGGTACATACACATGATGGAATATTATACAACCATAAAGAAGGACAAAATTATGAACTTCACAGCAACTTGGATGAACTTAGAGAGTCTATAATACTTGGTGATCTATCACAGAAACAAAGAACTGAGTACCACATGTTCTTACTCATAAGTGGACCTTGAACAATTATCATAATACTATAAATAAGGAATTGACAGTAGTAGGAAATTGCCAGGGGAGGTGGTGGGCACACTTCATCAATAGGGGTACCTGATCTCAAACCAGGTGAAGTGGGGACAAAAGTGAGGTTCAAACTTTACCTGTACAATGACGATTTGTATACCTAACCCTAATTGTACCCCACATCTTTAAAATAAATAAAATAAGCCGGGCTCAGTGGCTCAGCCTGTAATCCTGTGCTTTGGGATGCTGAGGTGAGTGAATTGCCTGAGCCCGCGGGTTCGAGACCCACCTGGGCAAGCGAGACCTCATCTCTACAATAAATCAAAAAATTAGCCGGGCGTGGTAGCACGCGCCTGTAGTTCCAGCTACTTGGAAGGCTGAGGCGGAAGGATCGCCAGAGCCCAGCAGGTCGAGGCTGCAGTGGCCAGGAGTGACCACTGCACTCCAGTCTGGGCAACAGAGTGATACTCCAACTCAAAAAATAAAATAAAAGAAAATAAGTAAAATAAAATAAAATAAAATAAAAAAGTATGGGCTGTGGCTCACTGATGAATTTCAAGGTCTTCATGTCTCAGCATAGAATAATCCAAATATGTCAGTCATTTCTTCAGTTTTGTTTAAAATTCCTTGTAATTTTGTGGTTCTTAATCTTAACATACAACCATGAACTGCTTACTTGAAATCCATTAAATGACTTATGAAAAGTTGCTGAACTTGGCATCTCTCTGTCTCCTATCATCTGAATGTTTGTTTCCTGTCCCCTCAATTCATATGTTGAAATACTGACTCCCAGTGTGGTGATATTTGGAAATAAGAGTCTTTAAGAAGTAGTTAGGTAGACTATGAGGTTGGATCCCTCATGAATGGGGATTAATACTTATATAAAAAGAAGAGACACAAAACCTTCCTTTCCTTCCTCTCCCCTCCATCTCCTCCTATCCCTTCCTACCTCCTGTTCTCTTTCCTCCATATGAAGACATAGCAGGAAGACTTGTTGACAGTTATTTGCAAACTAAAAAGTGGAATTTCACCAGAAACTGAATCTGCTAGTACCTGGACTTCCCAGCCTTCAGAATGGTGAGAAATAAATTTCTGTTTTATAAGCCACCACATCTATGGCATTTCTGTAATAGAAGACTAAACGGAGACCCAGGAAGAGTCTTGCTAGGATTTCAAAGTAGTAGACTTGTTCTCTGTCTTTGAAGCTGAGGAAATGAAAGGGCTATCGCTGTATGAGCCATCTTCCTTCCATGAGAGGAAATCTTGTTTGAAAAAGAAGCCAACTCAGAGGAAAATGAGGAGATAGAGAAATAAACCTTGTGACATCATTTAATCCTCCATATCTTGCTATGACTGAAGCAAATCCCACCCTCAATTGGCATTTATAAAAGATGATAATTTCTTTTTTTATCAACCAGTAGGAGTTCTGCTTTCTGTTATTTGCCACTAAAAGATTTCTAGTGGATCCATCTACTGATTTGTCAGTCTGGTTGATCCCATAATCTTCTTATTATTACTATTTTTAATGCAGCTGGTTCTTCCTCCTCTTGAAAAAGTGTACATATATGGCCTTGGAGTGAGACAGACCTGGGTTCAAACCCCGAGTAATCTACACATAAGTTACATTACTTAAGGTATTTAACCTTCAGTGTCTTAATGTCTCCATCTGTAAGATGAGGACAACAAACCTTACCTCATAGGGTTGTAAAGAGCATTAAAGAGAATGGTATAAAATGATTTATTAAAATATTTGTTTCTTTCCTCATTTACTTGACCCTGGACCTCTAATTTTTCCTTTAATAGCCATGTCAATAAATTTATCTTCCACTTTGAAAAAAATGACAGGTATAATTTTTAAAATGCTCACATTTAAGTGATCACACATAAAATATTCACATGGTCTCATATGGGCTTCCAAACAACTTTATGAGTCTGCTGTAGATATCTTAATTTTACAGATTAGGAGAGGAAGATTAAGAATAAATGTCTTAAATCCACAGCAAGGAAGTGCCACAGCTAAGGTTCAAAGAACAGGCATTTTCACATTATCTTTATTTTTGTTTTTAACTGATCCACAGCTTTCCCGAATTAAGCAGGAAGGGCAGGCACATGGGATGGAAAAGGACTGGAACAGATTTCCATCATCCAGAGAGGACAGGTCAGAAAATCCACCTGAATGATAGAAATGACACCGGATGTTTGAAAAGTCAAAACTATCTGCTGGGCCTCCGCTCTATTTAAAAGACTAGGAAAGAGCTCAAAAGAAACAATGATTTCATATTAAGATTCCAAGCAGGGAGTACAAACAAGAGCACTTCCTGTCATTTTTATCACTATAGAAGTATTGCTTTTAATTCCATTTGGTTGAGCAGATGAATTAAAACACAAGCTAGGACATAGACTCAGCAACTTCCAGGCCCCCATCTATAGATGTCTCTTAGAAGTTGCCAGTCCTTGCTGTTCATGTTTTTCTCCCTCCTTCCCATCCCACAGATGGAAGCTACTCGTTACAATTATGGGAAATTTTCTAATAATATGTTTATAATGCTCTGTATGGATTATAAAGACTACAGGACTTTGCAACTATAAAATTCTTCAAGCAATTTTCCAGCTCTGTTTTGTTACGGATAAAAGAGGCCTGCATTCAGGATTGTCTGTTCTACTAGAGATAGACATATTGACTGTAGGTAGTCAGTTTCCCTGGCAACATTATCCACCTGAAAGTCTAGTCCTTCACTCATTTTAATAGTCATGCATGATGCTTTTTAGGAGAGACCTGAAGATGCAGAATATTGAAGTCCAGAATAATATTGAAAATATTATTGCCTTTCTTCCAAAATAGAGGTTACAAAGCCCAAGAGAATTCACAGTACTCTACTCATTAATATTTCTAACACCTTCTTATCTATTTCCTATTCTATTTCAGGAAACCATGGTGTCACACTGGAGTGTGAATCCACAAATAGCAAGGATATCTGTAGCAGACACATATTTTTGAATATTTTAAAATATATGGGCTTTAATCACAAACAGTGAGCATTCTCCGCTTTCTTAGAAAAATCTGTGCATCTTGATGTGGGGGAGGTAAGGTATCAGTGATTGCTACAGTAAAATATTACTTTAATTTAATATCTGAGCTCAAGACCAGGACCATTTCTCTGGAATAGGCATACAAAGGATTTGAAAGTTTGAAAACATGAGACCCTACCTCTCTTTTTTCTTTCGGATCTGATGTCTTGAGTTGGAATCTAGGCAGAAATTTTGATGTTTCTGTATATTTTTAAATAAATCTTGATTAGCAAGTACGTCTGAGGCTGTTACTTAATCTGACCTGAATCTATATTTGAGGAATGTCTTACAAACTTGAAGACAACATTGCTGGCTACCTAATCACCACATCCTGGTAGTATGTTTATACGCATTTGTCTTTTAATATTTCTACCTTTGCCTACAAAAGATTTTTAAGACTATATGCAGAGGTAATTTAGTCAACTTCAAGAAGTTTGTTAAGTTTGAGAAAAATATTCTGTATCCACAAAGTCTACTTTTTGGGGAGGGGAAGTTAGCATTCATGTTATTTTCTGGAAAGGCTATGTTAAAAGTCATTTTGAGAAGCCCATAGGCCACATATGCTAGGTACTATGGATCTATTCACAATCCATTTCCTGTAGCTATTGCTTCCTTAGTAACTGACAACCCCGGGCCAGAGATAGTCAGAGTTTTCATAGGTAGTATTCCTCTGCCAACTTGTATCTCTGACTACCAGATGTGACATGAGCACTGGCCTTAGGCTCTGTCTGTAGCATCTCTATATTAAATTCCATCTGGTTGACTGGGTAGGTTAAAATATCAGGAAAGATACAAGCTTCTGGGTTCCAGTCTATAGATGTCTCTTAGAAGTTGCTTTCCCTTGCTGTTCATGTTTCTTTCTCCCTCCCTCCCGCCCTACAGAGGCAAGGTACTTTGTATTCCTCTCTGTTTAGGAGTATCTATAACTTATATCATGTTTCCTATCTAGAGGATTCTGTATTCTGATCTGTAAAGAAAAGTTGATAAGCATAAAACAAATTTACTTCCCTTCCTTTAAAAAATGATAGAAGTTGCATTGTAAGCAGACTCTGCCATTTCCTATATAAATTTACTTGGGCTTTTTCAGTTTATAATAATTCACCATTAGATAATTCATTTCTTTTCCTCAGGCTCAAAGATGATCAACTAGTATACAAATAAAATAGACATATTTATACCTCTGATCTGAACTATCCTGCCCCCAGAATGTTTGTTGTTGTTGTTGTTGTTGTTTCATTGCAACTGGTAAAAAAAGAGAAAAACTCTCAAAAACTTTAAGTTCATTTTGAGTTCATGCTACAACTAGGAAGTCTAAGGGTCATTTTATCTTAGTCTTTTGGTGTGACTGGATCCAGGGGCTCAAATGCTTCATTGTGGGTTCCATCTCTTTCTCCATTTCTTGCCTCTCTTTCCCTCTGTGTAGGCTTCTAGATAAACCATCTCCCTTGCTGGCATACACAATTCCAGCTTCACATGCCTTCAGCTTAGTGAGTTCCTTCAGTTTAGTGAATGTGGTTGCCTCTGCATTGGTGACAAGCATTAGTCCTTGGTCAGTCATTTTAGCCAGAGTAATGGGGTGCCGTGATAGGCCAGACCTGTGTCACATGCCACTTCTGGGACAGGGACTGAGTCTACCAGAAGAAGTCAAATGAGGCCCGCTGGGCAGCCTAGAAGGATATAAACTGTAATATATCATGGGCATTCAGTCAGAAGTCTCCCAAAGCAGGTTGGGAACATTTCCTTCCTACAGTGGGCTATGGAAATCATAGCAATGTTATTTTTCTTCCTCCTGGTTTGATTCCTTGTCAAAAAGATAATAATGATGCAATAGCTTCTAAACTTCAGTGCACCTTGATTAGTGAAAGGAACACCAGATTGCAGTTTGAGCTAGGCCCTCGGGCTTGAATGTCTGGAAGCATTTTGAGAACCAAGGCTGGTTCAAAGTGCTTGGAGGCCACTTTAACTTTCCTCTGCTTTTCCACCATGTGCTGGCTGTAGATTGCTTTCCCTAACTCCTCCGGGCACCATGCAGATCAACAAATTAATGTTCCCAGCTACCTTAATAACCTTTTGTCTAAGGGATTAAATACTTCACAACAATGCTTTCCTTGGCATTCTTTCCTGTGTAATTCTAAATTAGAGATTGTTTCTGTTTCAGTGCTAAAAAATAAAAGTTGTTTCCTCACCCTCCTCTTTTTCTTCTACATCCTTAAAAATACACTATGTACTTAGGCAGTGTTAATGTTAGTAATATTGCATAGCTCTGAGCTCACAGTTCAGGTCACCTGAAATTCTCCCCAGTCTCATTCTTTGTTCTGAATCTCAGATCCCCTGTGTGTGATGTATTATTCACTGTAAGATTCTCACAGATCAAGATGCATTATTTACAAGGTGGTAGGAATTCTGAAATTCCACAAGCTTTCTTGTGAGTTCATAAATAGCATGCTGGGTTAGACTGGATTTCTGAGTACAGCTTGCACCAGTGTCATGATTTATTGGCTTCTTTATTTTCTGGATGATATTTTGTCTCCAATCTTTGAATATTCTGGCAAGATAAATTTTGATGCTTTGTATATTAATATAGTCTATAAATTTTGTTCCTCTATAATTTCCAGAATTTATAGAATTAATGGTATTCAAATATAGGCATAATAAACTAAACCATGGTCTATGTGCAGGGGAAACTCAATCCAGAGGAACCCAATCTCCAGAAAAGCATACAGGAGTTTACCTCTGGAGAGCAGTAGAGTGATGCATCCCATAGTGAGAGTTTGTGGGCACTTTCGTTTTTATTAACTTGTGAAAAAATTGATTCTAGAACTTTTTTTTTAAGGCTTGCATTCAATGTCATTGGACTATAATGTGAATAAGACTGAAATTTTGGTGCTCATGTGAATTCCAGCAAATTTAGTCTTCTCTAATTCCTGGTAAATGTTTAACCATCAGCTTTCCTTGGGGAAGATGGGGTGGTGACAGCCATGATTTGTGGCATCTGCCAATTTCTGTGGTGTAAATGGCTGATTTCAAGCTACCAATTTGCTGTCTCTGCATGTGGATTTAGTAGGAGATGTATACAGTTGGCTCATGCAAGCTGGATCCAGCACACCATCATGAGCTCTTGTCATTGTCATTCACAGTCTGCATTGTCAGTTTTATTGTCAGGTGTACACATCTTAATTCCTCTTTAATATTCTAGCAACCAGAGAATGCATGCCTGTTACTTGTCTACCCACATTGCATTCAACTTAATATCCTAGACATTTTTACTTTTTTTGATGCTATCAGATCATATTCACTTTTAAAATGAAAATTGGCTATTGAAGAATAATGTACATACAGAGAAGTACACAAATTTTCAGTGAATTATTGATTTTATCAATGAGTTGTTAGAATTACAGTGTAGCCAGACCCTAGATCGAGAAATAAAACATTACCAGCTTCCTAGAAGCTTCTTTGTACCTGTCATTAGCCTTTTGCTGTCCCGAGTTCTAATGGTATAGGTTAGCTTCACCTGTTTTTGAAACTTCTTTTAAGTGGATCTTTATAGTATGTAATCTTTTATGTGTGGATTCTTTTGCTCTGTGTCATGTGTATGTGATTTATACATTTTGTTGCAGGTAGCTGTACTTCAGTCTCACTGCCATATTTATTATGCATCCTACTGTTGATGGACATTAGAATTGTTTCCAGGTTTGGACTGTTGGGAATAGGGATATTATGTTCACCCTAGTATGTGTCTTTGGTGAATGCATTACATAGTTCTGTTTGGTATATGTATAGAAGCTGAACTGGTAGGTAAAGTGTCATGCATGTATCATAATGTTTTAGATCTTAAAGACATCCTGATTTGAGGGCAAGTATGGAGGGAGGAATGGGGCTGATGTCTGTGTGCATGGGGTGTTTCATGGGTTCTTGACTTTACCACAAGAAAGAATTCAAGAGAAAGTAACAGAGAGAATCAAAGTGTAGCTTATTGTAGAGTGGAAAACATGTTCAAGGGAGAACACAGGTATCTTAGAGAGAAAGACACATGTTTGTCTTTAACAAGAAGCTTTATAGAAGTTCACAACAATGGTTAAACAAACTGTTCCATAAGCTAAGAGAGGTGGGCTGTAGGTATCTGGTCATGAGTTTTTATTATTACCTCTTAAGTTTACATGTGTCACAAAGTCACAAGGGCCCTCTAAATAATGGAAAGTTGCTGCCTAAATAGATCTGGACTTTCCTTAGAACATCATGACTCTGCACTTTCAGTAATTCTTCATTGTTTCTGTGATTTACTGCACTGGTATTTCCACATTCCAGACTACAAGGTGGTCAGGTCTGATATGCCTGGTTAGACTATTGAAGGTCTTGTTTTGGTAAGAGAGATGTCTGAATGCTTAACCACTCTGTTCCTTAATTAGATAAACTAGCCTGCCTAAAAAAAAATTGCCTAACTACACCTAAACCATGTGCTATGCTAACCATGCTTACCTCAGGATTACATTTAGACTGTGGTTGGGGAGGATGGATTTATGTGACCATAAAAATACTTATTCATCTATAAATTTACTTATCCTAGTGTAAAAAAGAAAAATCACTACGTAGACTGAACTTGAGTGGGATGGTAGTGATTAACTGGTGCTTGTCCATATCAAGAAAATTCAAAATGGTGAATGGAAGTTGGTGTAGTGTGACTTTGAGGAGTCTAGGAAGCATTAACATTTGGAAATTTAGGAAGATAAATAATCATAACCAGAGAAGAAATTTACTGATTCAAATAAACATTTGTTGAATACCTACTATGCACCAACCACTGGAACTAGGTACTAGTGATACTATGGTGCTATTATGGTACTAGTGATACTAAGGTGCTGTTATGGTGACTAAAACTTTGTTGTACTTTCAGGAACTTATACTGTAGTTACAGAGGGAGACAATCAGCCAGGAAACCATTGGTTATACATGTAGTAAGTACATTAATAAGGACATGGTAAGGTGAGAAGAAGGCATGTCATAATTTGTCTTAGGCTGGGACTGGGAAATGGGCAGTGAAATGGTTCAGAGGAAACAGTCATAAAGGTAGACGTTCTGAAGGTAATTGTGCCTTAGCTCAGACCTAAAGAGTGAGTAGGATAGGTAGGGGGCGGGTTTGTCAGGCTGCAGAAATAGCATACACAATGAAGCCGAGGAAGAGATCATGAAGAAGGGGAATGGGAGATGATTTACAGTGTGATGGATGTAGTGTAGACTGAGTAGAAGAAGAGGACAATTAGAGATGAAACTGAAGTGGAAGGGAATGTCAGATCAAGAAGTATCGTTTATTTCTGTTAAGATTTTTGTGCTCTATTCTAAAACAAATGGCAAGCTGTTGACATTTATTTTTATTTGTATTTTTTGGTGTTTTTAAATTTTATTTTAAAGATGTGGGGTACAATTCAGAATTAGGTAGATAAATGGTTACTGTACAGGTAAAGTAGGCCTCCCTTTGGTTCCCACTTTTACCTGGTTGGAGATCAGCTACCCTTATTGATGTTATGTGCCCCAGCCTCTCCTGGTAGTGTCTCACTACTACCAATCACTTTCTTGTAGTATTATGATTAATGTTCAGGGTCCGCTTATGAGTGAGAACATGTGATACTTGGTTCTTTGCTTCTATGTTAGATCACTGAGTATCATAGACTCTAAATCCATCCAAGTTGCTGTGAAGTCCATAATTTTGTACTTCTTTATGACTACATAATACTCCATTGTGTATATGTACCACATTTTTTTTTAATTTTAAAAATGTGGGGTACAATTCAGGATTAGATATACAAATGGTCATTGTACAGTTAAAGTTTAGGTCTTCCTTTGGTCCCTACTTTGCCTAATTTCAGAGCAGGTACCCCTATTGATGCTGTGTTTCCCCAACCCTGGCAGGTTCCAGCTACTGTCAATCCCTTTCTTTTAGTATTATGGTAAAGGTTCAGGGTTCGCTTATGAGTGAGAACATGTGATACTTGGTTCTTTGTTTCTATGATAGATCACTGTGTATTATGGACTCTAAATCCATCCAAGTGGCTGTGAAGTCCATAATTTTGTCCTTTTTTATGGCTGCATAATACTCCATTGTGTATATATACCACATTTTTTACCCCAGTCTACTTTTGATGGGCAGCATGGTTGGTTCCATGTTTTTGCTATTGTGAATAATGCTGCCATAAACATGTGTGTGCAGGTATCTTTTTTGCAGATGCCTATGTCATAAGAGATGGATATACAAATGGGACCTCATCAAACTGAAAACCTTCTGCAAAGCAAAATAAACCATCAAGAGAGAGGGGAGACAGCCCACAAACTGGGAAAAAATATTTGCCAACTGTACGTCTGACAAAGGCCTGACATCTAGGATCTACAAGGAACTCAAATGTGCTGAAAGGGAAAAAAAAACAACCCCATGAAAAAGTGGGCAAAAGATATGAATAGATACTTCTCAAAAGAAGGCATATGAGCAGGCAAGAGATATATGAAAAAATGCTCAGACTCACCTATCATCAGAGAAATGAAAATCAAAACCAGACTGAGATACCACCTAACTCCAGTTAGGATGGTCATTACTAATAACTCAGAAAACATCATATGCTGGCGAGAATGTGGAGAAAAGGGAACACTTCTATGCTGTTGGCGGGAAAGTAAATTAGTACAATCTCTGTGGGAAACAGTGTGATGATTCCTTAAAGATTTAAAAATTGACTTTCCCACGACCCAGTCAGTTAATAGGCTCTGTGGGGAAGAGTGGTCCTCTGATTTATAGTGTGTCCAATTCTATTGCAGTGTTTGCAAATTTCCATAGTGTAAATATTTTTAATCAGCTTGTAAAATTCTTAAAAAATTGACAATTTGTTCTTGCAAGTTTCTATAAACCTGCTTCCTCACCACCAGCTATGCCACCATGTTTCTGAATGGCAAAGCTCCTGCACATTGCATTAGAAGTCTTCGAACTTTACCATGCATCAATATCACTGGGGAAGCTTGCTAAAGCACAGATTGCTAGGGCCCACCCTGAGAAATCCTGTCTGATTTAGCAGGTCTGAGGTGGGGCTGAAAGCTTGCATTTCCAACAAGTTCCCAGGTGATGAAATACTGCTTTCTGGGGACCATGCTTTGAGTTATACTGCTTTTAAATCACCCCTTCATCCCTACCCCTAGATGAGATTAATCCCAGATTATTAAGGAGGTATTGCACTTATAGGTAATTACCCCCTCTGTGTAGAGACAAAAGAAATTAGGCATAGATTCAGGTCAGTCATGAATGGGAAGACATTCACAATGTAGAAGGAATTAGAATTTGGACCTAGAAGGTCTGGAATTGAGTACTACCTTTCCTGGATAAATTTAGATGTATTATTGAACCTGAGTTTTCTTTCTTTCACTGCTATGCTTTGGATGTTTGTTCCTCCAAAACTCATGTTGAAATTTATTTGCCATTGTGACAGTGTTAAGAGGTATCTTTTTTTTTTTTTGAGTTGGAGTCTATGGGAGGCTCTGTCTTCATGAATAGGTTTAATATCTTTAAAAAGGGCTTTTGAGAATGGTTCTGTCTTGGCTTGTGTTCCTCCCCTCTGGAAGATGCAATGTTTAAAGCACCATTTTGTAGTCAAAGACTGGGACCTCACTGTACTCCAAACCTGTCAGCACCTTGATCTTGGACTTTCAGGCCTCCAGAACCATGAGAAATAAATGTTTATGGTTTATCAATTACCCAGTCTGTGGTATTCTGTTTGAGTGACTCAAAATGGACTAAACTGCCCAACTATAAAGCAGTAACTCTATCATTTATCTTACGAGGTTGTTGTGATCATATGAAGCAAATTGCCATCTATATATTACTGCTACCATTTATAACTTCAAACTACTATACTAATATTAGCTGTTATTTTAGAGATTATCAAGTGAGAAGCTGCAGCTCAGAGAAGGTAAATGATTACATAGCTCCAAGCAAGATCTGCTGAATTTCAGTGTAGTGTTCTTTCTCTTACATTAATGGTTTTCAAATATTTCTTTTAGCTGAGGGATGCTTTCTTCAAATAAAACCTTAGGAGAAAGAACAATACAGGAAATAATAAAAGAGAAGCTGCTCTTATTAAAGTGGGAGATGGTAACCAGAGCTGGAGTTCTGAGGCAATGCCCCTGCAACCTCAAGGTATCAGTGTGAAACTCTGAGTACTTACCTGCTGTTTCCTGGAAACTCTTTCTGTGTGGAGCAGCAGTAAACAGGCTCACCAGGCAGGAACTCTGAAGTCAGCACCAGTGGGTCTCACATTGGCAGGAGTGAAAATCACCCAGGGTAGCTTTGAGAAATCTCAGTACTCAGGCTATACTCCAGGCTGATTCCATCAGAATACCTGGAGTGGCAATCAGTCATTTGTGTTTTTAAGTTCCCTTGATGAGTCCAGTGCACAGCCTACATTGTAAACCAGATCTATATTAGTGGTTCTTGAAGTGTGATGCCCAGACCAGCAGCATCAGTGTTTCCGGGGAATTTGTTAAATGCAAATTCTCGGGCTCCAGCCCAGACTCTCTACATCAGAAACTCTGGGATTGGAGCCCAGAAATCTATGTTTTAATAAGCTCTTCTGGTGATCGAATGCGTGCTAATTTGAGGACCATAGTTTAAAAACCACAGTCGTCAAATTAGTGTATATTAGAATCACCTGAAGGGTCTGTGTAAGCTAGATGTACCTGGGTACAGGCCCAGAAATTAAGATTCGTTAGGTTTGGAAAGGGGCCTGAGAATTTGAAATTTTTATGAACTCCCTTGGTAGTTCTGAGACAGGTGATTTGTAAGCTATTCATTAAGATGAACTATTCTAAAGCTGTTGCTACTAAACACAGTGTGTGGACCGGCTATGTCAGAATCACACAGGGAGAGATGCTTGTTTGTTCCTTGGGTTACACCCTTGGAAAGAGTCAGAGCTAGGATTTTGGCCTTGGAGTCTCATTTTTTCAAAACACTATCAGATGATTCTTATAAATAGCAGGTGTACCAGCTAGGTTTTTCTGGGTAACAACTGCAAAACTCAGGAGCTTAAAGTAATGATCATCTATTCTTACCAACCTGCAGGTTGGTTGGAGCAACCCTGTTTTATACTGTGGGTCTGGTAGTTCAGGTCTCCTTCACAGGTCCAGGCTGAAAGAACAGCAGCTTCTAGAGGTAGCTCTTCTCACACAGTGAAAGAGGGAAAGAAGGCCCATCCAATTGCACAGTTTTTCTGTTACTACTTGCAATAATGTCTACAAGCCCATTGGTTAAAGTAAGTCACTGTGACCCGTGCAAAGTCAAGGGAAGGAGAAGGGCTACTCTTTCTATGAATGGGGATGGGGAGAGAGTGAATATTTTTCAATGGTAATCCACCATACTAGGTTTGGCATTGACAAAAGATTTGGGTGAGACAAAGGAAACAGAGAGAGAAAGGCAGAAAGCTGCAGATGGGGAAAAAGATGAATTAAAGATTACAAGAACTTCCCTGTTTCTTGCAATGGAAACTTCAGCCAACAGAAGATTCCAGGTGGAAATGTGATGAATGTGATGATTGTGAAAGAAGTATACTTGTCCAGGAGCCAAGGATTCTGGGTTAGTTGCCCTTAACCCACCCTGTGATTGATGTAAGTCACTTTCCATTTCTGCCTCAAGACTCAGGTGTTTTTCAGGTGTTAATGACTCCTCTTCCCAGCAACATTATCAAGTTTTAAAGGACAATAAACATGCCTTATAGTTATCCTTAGCCAAGCTTAGTATAGCAGTTATCATGAAATTATCCCTCCAAATTTGCTGAAGACATACAAAACTTTTTTTTGTTTGTTTGTTTTGAGAAGTGGTCTCTATCACCCAAGCTGGAGTACCGTTGCACAATTATGGCTAACCCCAGTCTCAGCTTCCTGGGTCAGGTAATCCTTCCACCTCAGCCTCCCAAGTAGGCGGGACTACATGTTCCAGCAAATTTTTTTATTTTTTATTTTTTGTGGTGATGAGGTCTTGTTATGTTGCCCAGGTGGGTCTCAACCACCTGGGCTTAAGCAATCTTCCTGCTTCGATCTCCCAAAGTGCTGAAGTTTTAGGCGTGAGCCACCATGCTCAGCAAATTTTTTTTTTTTTATTTTAAAGATAGTGGGGTACAACTCAGGGTTAGCTATACAAAAATTGATTATGTAAATACCCTTGTTGATGAGGTATGACCCTCCCTCCCCTAGCAGTTTCCTTCAACTGCCAATCCCACCTCCTTTCCCTGACAGTTTCTCACTACTGCCAATCACTTTCTTATAGCATTATAATTGTTCAAGGTCTGCTTATGAGTGAGAACATATGGTACTTTGTTCTTTGTTTCTGTGATAGAACACTGCATATGAGAAATTCTAAATCCATCCAAGTTGCTGCAAAGTCTATATGTTTGTCCTTCTTTATGACTGTATAATATTCCATTGTGTATATGTACCACATTTTTTAATCCAGTCCAGCTTCAGTGGGCAGCGTGTTTGGTTCCTTGTTTTTGCTGTTGTGAATAGAGCTGCAGCAAATATACGTGTGCAGGTATCTTTTTGTAGAATGATTTGAGTTCCACCGGGTATATTCCCAATAGGGGAATTGCTGGGTCATATGGAGGGCAATTACTAGTTCTTTCAGATACCGCCACACTGTCTTCTAAAGAGGTGTTAATGCACTAGTTTTCATTCCTACCAGCAGTGTAGAAGTGTTCCTTTTTCTCCGCAACCTTGCCAGCATCTGTTCATCTGTTGTTCGTTTTATTAATGGTGGCCATTCTTACTGGGGTTAGGTGTCATCTCAATGTGGTTTTGATTTGCATTACTCTGATTTTGAGTGAGGCTGAACACTTTCTCATGTGTCTGTTGGCTGCCCATATATCTTCTTTTGAGAAGTGTCTGTTCATGTCTTTTGCCCACTTTCTTTTTTTTAATCAATATTTTTATTTTGATATTGTGGGGTACAGTTAAGGGTTAGGTATACAAATATGCTTCATTCAGGCCCCCTTGTTGATAACAGGTGTCTCCCCATCTCCAGACAGATGTTTACTACCATTAGTCCCATCCCCACCCATAGTTTCCCAACACTGTCAGTCATTTTCTTTTTTTTTGAGTTGGAGTCTCACTCTGTCGCCCAGACTGGAGTGCAGTGGCTGCTCCCAGCCACCGCAGCCTCAACCTGCTGGGCTCTGGTGATCCTTCTGCCTCAGCCTTCCAAGGAGCTGGAACTACAGGCGCGTGCTACCACACCCGGCTAGTTTTTTTTTTTTTTTTTTTTTTTTTTTGATTTATTGTAGATATGAGGTCTCACCAAGTTGCCCAGGTGGGTCTCGAAACCACGGGCTCAGGCATTTAACTCACCTCAGCCTCCCAAGGCGTGGGATTACAGGCTGAGCCACCGAGCCTGGCTAGTCATTTTCTTATAGTAGTGCATTGGATGATCAAGGTCCACTATATGAGTGAGAATATGTGATACTCAGATCTTTGTTTCTGTGAGAGGTCACTTAGTATTATAGACTCTAGCTCAATCCAGGTTGCTGCGAAATTCATGATTTTGTTCTTTTTTATGGCTGCATAGTATTCCATCGTGTATATGTACCACATTTTTTAATCCAGTCCTCTTTTGATGGACAGCGTGGTTGCTTCCAGGTTCTTGCTATTGTGAACAATGCTGCAATAAACATTCGTGTGCAGGTATCTTTTTTATAGAGTGATTTGAGTTCTTCAGGGTATATTCCCAATAGGGGGATTGCAGGGTCATATGGGAGGTTGATGTTTAGAGCTTTTAAGAATCGCCACACTGCTTTCCACAGAGGTTGCACTAGTTTACACTCCCACCAACAGTGTAGAAATGTTCCCTTTTCACCACACTCTCTCCAGCAGCTGTTATTTTTTGAGTTGTTGATAATTGCCATTCTGACTGGAGTTAGGTGGTATCTCGGTGTGGTTTTGATTTGCATCTCCCTGATGATTAATGAGGTTGAACATTTCTTCATGTGTTTGTTGGCTGCTCGGATGCCTTCCTTTGTGAAGTGTCTGTTCATATCTTTTGCCCACTTTATAATGGGGTTGTTTGTTTTTTTCTTTTCAGCACGTTTGAGTTTCTTGTAGATCCAGGATGTTAAGCTTTTGTCAGACCTGGACTTTTTCCCAGTCTGTAGGCTGTCTTCCTGTTCTCTTGATGGTTTCTTTGGCTTTGCAGAAGCTTGTCAGTTTAATGAGGTCCCACTTGTCTATCTTATCCCTTATGGCCTGTGGGGTTTGAGTTTTGTTCAGGAAATGGGTGCCAGATCCTATTTCCATGAGGGTATACCCTTCATTTTCTAAGGTTCTTATGGGTTGAGGTTTTATATTTAGGTCTCTGATCAGTTTGGAGTTAATTTTTGTGTATGAGGATAGATAGGTGTCCTGTTACAATCTTCTGCGTGTGGTCAGCCAGTTTTCCCAGCATCATTTACTGAATAGGTTGTCGTCTCCCCAGTGGTAGGTGGTGGAGGCTTTGTCGAAGATGAGTTGGTTGAGAAATTGAGATTTTGCTTCTGGAATCTCAATTCTGTTCCATTGATCTATATGCCTGTTCCTATACCAATACCAAGCTGTTTTAATGATTGTAGCTTTATAGTAAAGTTTGAAGTCTGGTAATGTGATACCACCTGCTTTGTTTTTTTTGCTGAGGATTCTGGCTATTCTTGGTAATTTGTGTTTCCATATGAATTCCTGTGTTGTTTTTTCTAGGTCTGAGAAAAATGTTGCTGGTAATTTGATAGGTATTGCATTGAATCTGTAGATTGCCTTAGGTAAGATGGACATCTTCACAATGTTGATTCTTCCAGTCCATGAGCATGGGATATTTTTCCACTTGTTTGTGTCATCTTTGATTTCTTTCAGCAGAGTTTTGTAGTTTTCATTGTAAAGGTCTTTCACGTCTCTGGTTAGGAAGATGCCAAGGTATTTCATTTTTTTGTGGCTATTGTGAATGGAATTGTGTTTCTTATTTGGGTTTCTGTTTGTTTATTATTGGTGTAAAGAAATGCAATTGTCTTTTACACATTTTATATCCTGAGACTTTGCTGGAGGCCTTTATCAGTGTAGGGAGGTTTTTGACAGATTCTCTTGGGTTTTCAAGGTATACGATCATGTCATCTGCAAAGAGAGAGAATTTGACTTCCTCTTTTCCTATTTGGATACCTCTGATTGCCTTCTCTTCTCTGATTGCTCTAGCCAGGACTTCCAATACTATATTGGACAGGAGGGGTGAGAGTGGGCATCCTTGTCTTGTTCCAGTTTTCAGGGAAAATGGTTCCAATTTTTGTCCGTTTAGGAGTATGCTGGCTGTGGGTTTCTCGTAGATGGCTTTTACTACTTTGAGGTATGTTCCCTGTATGCCTAGATGTTCGAGGGTTTTTATCAAGAAGGGGTGCTGGATTTTATCAAAAGCTTTTTCTGCATCTAATGATATAATCATGTGGTTTTTATTTTGACATCTGTTGATGTATTTAATTACATTTATGGTTTTATGAATATTGAACCAGGCTTGCGTCCCAGGGATGAAGTCCACTTGGTCATAATGGATGATTTTTGAGATGTGTTGTTGAATTCAGTTTGCTAGGATCTTGTTGAGAATTTTAGCATCTATGTTCATCAAAGAAATTGGCCTGTAGTTCTCTTTTTTTTGTTGGATCTTTTTTGGCTTGGGTATCAATGTGATGTTAGCTTCATAAAATGATTTGGGAAGGGTTCTATCTTTCTCAATCACCTGAAATAGCTTTAGTAGGATTGGAATCAGTTCCTCCTTAAATGTCTTGTAGAATTCTGCTGGAAAGCCATCTGGTCCAGGGCTTTTTTTTGTAGGTAGTTTTCTTTTTACATAGTCAATTTTCTTGATTGTTATTGGTCTATTTAGGGTCTCAATTTCTTCTTGTTTCAACCTAGGCAGATTGTGTGATGACAGAAAGTCCTCCATTTCCTTAAGGTTTTCAAGTTTGTTTCCATACAAGTGTACATAGTAGTCTCTGATGATCTTTTGTATTTCTTCAGGGTCAGATATGACTTCATCCTTTGTGTTTCTGATTGTGCTTATTTGGGTTTTTTCTTTCTTTTTCTTGGTCATTCTAGCTAGGGGACCATTGATCTTGTTTATCCTTTTGAAGAACCAGTTTTTTGTTTCATTGATTTTTTTGCATTGTCTTCTATGTCCTGGATTTGGGCTTTTATTTTGGTGATCTGGATTCTTCTGCTGAAATTAGGGTTTTTGTGATCTTGCTTTTCCAGCTTTCTTAGGTGACTTGTTAGGCTATTAATTTGTGCTCCTTCCATTTTCTTCATGTGTGTTTGTAGGGATATAAATTCCCCTCTTACTACAGCTTTTAAGGTGTCCCAGAGATTTTAGTAGGATGTTTCTTCATTTTCATTTGTTTCCAGGTATCTTTTCATCTCTGTTTTGATTTCATCATTGATCCAGGAGTTGTTTAGCATCATGTTTAGTGACGATGTCTTTGTGGGCTTTGGGGGGACCTTGTTGGTGTTAATGTTTATTTTTATTCCACTGTGGTCCGAGAAGGTGCACGGTAGAATTTCGGTCCTTTTAAATTTGCTCATGCTTGATTTATGGCTGATAATGTGATCGATCTTGGAATACGTTCCGTGCGGTGATGAGTAGAATGTGTATTCTCTGGTCTTTGGATGGAGTGTTCTGTAGGTATCAATTAAGTCCATTTGGTCCAGAGTCACATTGGAGTTCCGGATCTCATTGCTGATTTTTTGTCCCGATGATCTGTCTAGGGTTGTGAGTGGGGTATTAAAGTCCCCAGTTATGATAGTGTTAGAGTCAGTATCTTTCTTTAGTTTTCCTAGGAGTTGCTTTATAAAAGTTGGTGCACCTATGTTAGGTGCCTATATGTTTAGGATAGATATTTCTTGTTGATGGAGTGAACCTTTTATCATTATGTAGTGGCCCTTGTATCTTTTTAAATTTTTGATAGTTTAAATGGTATTTTGTCTGAAATTAGGATCGCGACTCCTCCTTTCTTTTGTGTTCCATTCGCCTGGAAATTTGTTTCCCATCCTCTTACTTTGAGTCTGTGCATGTCCTTTCTAGTGAGATGGGTCTCTTGAAGGCAGTATATTGTTGCCTGGTGATATTTTATCCTTTTTGCCATTCTATGTCTTTTCAGTGGTGCATTTAGTCCATTCACATTCAGGCTAATTATTGAAATGTGAGAGTTTGTCCCTATCATAGAGTTCTTATAGAGTTGTTCTTCCACTTGGTTTACTGTCTTTCTTTTGTTTTGGGGGTTGGTTCATGTGTATTTTATTCTTTTTCCTGTACTCTTGTGAAGAACATTGCTCCTTTTTCCCCCTTTTCTTCTGTGTTTAGTACTTTCTTAAGTGTTTCATGTAGTGGTGGTTTGGTGGCAGCCTGAGTTCTTAGGGATTGGATATCTGGGAAAGATTTTAATTCTCCCTCGCTGATGAAGCTTAATCTGGCAGGGTAGGTTATTCTTGGTTGAAATTGTTTGTCTTTTAGGACTTTGAAGATAGGGCTCCAAGCTCTCCTAGCCTGCAGGGTTTCTGTAGATAAATCTGCTGCTATTCTAATTGGTTTTCCATGGTAGGCGATCTGGCCTTTTTCTCTTGCTGCCTTTAGAATTTTTTCTTTTATGCCTACTTTGTTTAGGCGAATTATTATGTGTCTAGTTGTTGGTTTTCTCATTTGTTGTCTTCCAGGGGTTCTCTGGATCTCTTGTGTTTGAATTTTTGCATCATTGATTAGATAAGGGAAGTTTTCTTGAATGATCTCATGGAAGGTTTGTTCCAATGTGGTCTCTGTCTCTCTTTCTGCCTCAGGCATTCCAATTACTCTTAGGTTAGGCCTCTTGAGGTAATCGCTCATCTCTTGAAGGTTTTTTTCCTGTCTTTTTGAGCTTGTTTTCTGTGTTTTTGAGAGTTTGGGTTATTTCTATATTTTGGTCCTCAAGCTCTGAGATTCTTTCTTCTGCTTGGGTAATTCTGCTTTCCATGCTTATCAGTTCATTGTTTATTTCATTCACAGTATTCTTTATTACTGTTATCCCAGTTATCAGCTCCTTTCTGGTTTCTTCTTGAGTCTCCTCAATTCTTTATAATGTCTCCATTAATGTCTTGAGGTCTAGGTTTGTATTTTGAGACCAGTCATTCTGGGGGTGTCTTCATTGTTTGCATTCCGAAGTCAGTTTTCTCAGTGTCTGCCCTCCCAGGAATCTGAGAGAGACCCATATTCTTCTTTTGGCTTTTTTTCATTTGTGTAGATTCTTGTCCCTTAGTGGATAAAATCCCTTGAGTTCTAATCTCTAGCCTCTCCCCTCTGTCTTTGTTGCAGGCAGGCAGTCAGTTAGCTTGTTGCCTGGGAGATCTGTGACACTGGTCTCTATTCAGCATAGAGGAAGGGCTTTGTCTCCTATTTAATGATGTCACCGTGGGAACTGAGGTGGAGGCTCTGATAGGTGTGCGGGGCGATGCGATGTAAATATGCATTCCGAGAGTCTCAGGAATCCACCTATGCCGTAACCATCTTCAGGTCGCCTCTTTCCCCACTTTTTAATGGGACGATTTTTTTCCTTTCAGTGTGCTTGATGTCCTTGTAGATCCTAGATGTTAGGCCTTTGTCAGAAATACAGTTGGCAAATATTTTTACCCATTCTGTGGGCTGTCTCCCTGCTCTCTTGATGGTTTCTTTTGCTTTGCAGAAGCTCATTAGTTTGATGAAGTCCCACTTGTCCCACTTATTTCTTAGGGTATGGACATTTAGGGTTCTGAATAGGAATTGGTTGCCAGTTCCATTTCCATAAGGATATCTCCTGCATTTTCTAAGATTCTTATATTTTGAGATTTTACATTTAGGTCTTTGATCCATTTAGAGTTAATTTTTGTGTATGGTGATAGGTAGGGGTCCTGTTTCAATCTTCAGCATGTGGTCAGCCAGTTTTCCCAGCACTGTTTACTGAACAGCTTCTCCTCTCCCCAGTGGTTGCTGTTGGAGGCTTTGTCAAAGATGAGTTGGTTGAGAAATTGAGGCTTTGCTTCTGGAATCTCTATCCTGTTTTACTGGTCTATGTACCTGTTCTTGTACCAATACCAGGCTATTTTAATTGCTGTAGCCTTATAGTAAAGTTTGAAGTCTAAAAGTGTCATACTTCCTGCTTTGATTCTTTTGCTAAGGATCGTTTTGTTTATTCATGGTCGTTTATATTTCCATATGAATTTCTGAATTGTCATTTCCATGTCTGAGAAGAATGATGTTGGTAACAATGGGTATTGCATTGAATCTGTAGATTGTCTTTGGTAGGATGGACGTTTTAACAATGTTGATTCTTCCTATCCATGAGCATGGAATATTTTTACATTTGTTTGTCTTCCTGAATTCTTTGAGCAGTGTTTTGTAGTTCTCGTTGTAAAGGTCTTTCATATCTCTAGTTAGGAAGATGCCCCCTTTTTTTGTGGCTATTGTGAATGAGATTGTGCTTTTTATTTGGTTTTCTGCCTTCTTGTTGTTGGCATATAAGAATGTGACTGTCTTTTGCACATTTATTTTGTACCCTGAGACTTTGCCAAAGTCCTTTATCAGTGCAAGCAGGTTTCTGACAGAATCTCTTGGATTTTTAAGATATAGGATCATATCATCAGCAAAGAGGGATAGCATGACTTCCTCTTTTCCTATTTGGATACCCCTGATTTCCTTCTCTTGTCCAATTGCCCAAACTAGGACTTCCAACAAAATGTTGAACAAGAAGGGTGAGAGTAGGCAACCTTGTCTTGTTCCAGTTTTCAGAGGAAGTGTCTCCAGTTTCTGTCCATTTAGCAATATGTTAGCTGTGGGTTTATTATAAATGGCACTTACTATTTTGAGGTATGTACCTTCTATAAATAGGTGTTTGAGGGTTTTTATCAAGAAGGGATGCTGGGTGTTATAAAAAGCTTTTTCTGCATCTAATGATATAATCATGTGGTTTTTGTTTTCACATCTATTGATGTATTTAATTACATTTATGGTCTTGGGAATCTTGAACCAGCCCTGTATCCTGGGGATGAAGGCTACTAGGTCATGTTGGATGATTTTTGAGATGTGTTTTTGGATCTGATTTGCTAGAATCTTGTTGAGGATTTTTGCATCTATGTTCATAAGGGATATTGACATGTTGAATCTTTACCCAGTTTGGGTACCAGTGTGATTTTAGTTTTGTAAAATGATTTGGGGAGAATTCCATCTTTCTTAATTGCCTTCAATATTTTTAATAGGATTGCATTAGCTCCTCCTTGTATGTTTTGTAGAATTCTGCTGGAAAGCCATCCGGTCCAGGGCTTTTTTTTTGTAGGTAGTTTTCATATGACAGGGTCAATTTTCTGGGTTGTTATTGGTTTATTTAGTGTCTCAATGTCTTCTTGCTTCAACCTGGGCATGTTGTGATGTCAGAAAGTCCTCCATTTCATCTAGGTTTTCAAGTTTGTTTCCATATAGATGTACATAGTAATCTCTGATAATCTTTTGTATTTCTTCAGGGTCAGTTGTCATTTGATCTTTTGTATTTCTGATTATGTTTATTTGGGCTTTTTCTTAGTCATTTGGCTAGGGTTCCATCAATCTTGTTAATTCTTTCAAAGAACCAGCTTTTTGTTTTGTTGATGTTTTCTATGATATTTTTGTCTTCTAGATCTTGTATTTGAGCTCTTATTTGGTGATTTGGATTCTTCTGCTAAAATTGGAGTTTTGGTGGTCTTCTCTTTCCAACTCCCTTAGATGATTTGTTAGGCTCTTCATTTGTGATCTTTCCATTTTCTTGATTTATGCTCGTAGAGATATAAATTCCCCTCTTAGTACTGTTTTCATGGCATCCCAGTGGTTTTGGTAAGATGTTTCTTCCTTTTCATTTGTTTCCAGGAATCTTTTAATTTCTGCTTTGATTTCATTGTTGACCCAGTGGTTGTTCATCATCATGCTGTTTAGTGTCCATGTGTTTGTGGGCTTTGGGGAAATATTGTTGGTGTTGATATTTCTTTTTATCCCTTGTGATCTGAGAGTGTGCATGGCAAGATTTCAGCCTTATGGAATTTATTTCTGCTTGATTTGTGGCCAAGGCTGTGATCAATCTTGGAGTAAGTTCCATGTGGTGATGAGTAGAATGTATATTCTGTAGTTATTGGGTGGAATAATCTGTAGGTATCTATTAAGTCTTTTTGGTCAAGTGTAAAGTTTAGGTTCTGGATTTCCTTGTTGATTTTTTGCCTCGATGATCTACCTAGGGCTGTTAGTGGGGTATTCAAATGCCCTGCTATAATAGTGTTAGAGTCAATATCTTTTTTTAGTTTACTTAGTAGTTGCTTTATAAGTGTTGATGTAGTGTCCTTTTGTATCTTTTAAAATTTTTGACAACTTAACCATTGTTTTGTCTGATATTAACATCATGACTCCTGCCTTCTTTTGTAATCCATTTGCCTGGAAACTTATTTCCATCCTTAACTTTGAGTCTGTGTGCATCCCTTGTAGTTAGTTGAGTTTCCTGGATGCAGCAAATAATTGGGTCATGTTTTATTATCCAGTTTGCCATTGTGTTTTTTCAGTGGTACCTTTAGTCCATTCACATTCAGGCTGATTATTGAAATGTGCTTATTTGTCCGTGTCATGAGGTTTTTGTAAAGTTTTTTTTTTTTTGCTTGTTTTCTTTTGACCTGGGGGTTGATATATGTGCTGCATTCTCTTTTGATTCTATGCTCTACTGTTCTCTTGGGAAGTGTGTGAGTGTGTGGTCATTCTTTTTGCCCTTTCTTCTGTGCTTAATACCTTTTTATGTGTCTCCTGTAGAGCTAGTCTGGAAGTTGAATAATTTCTTATGGATTGGATGTCTGGGAAGGCTTTTAATTCTCCATCACTGATGAAGCTGAGTTTGACTGGGTAGAAAATTCTTGGTTGAAATTGTTTGTCTTTGAGGACTTTGAATATAGGGCTCCGGTACTTTCTTGCTTATAGAGTTTCTGCTGATAGGACTGCTGCTATTGTGATTGGTTTTCCTCGGTAGGTAGTCTGACCTTTCTCTCTTGCTGCCTTTAAGATTTTTTCTTTTGTGCTTACTTTGTGTAGGAAAATTACTATGTGGCTAGGGTTGTTCTTCTCATTTGATGTCTTGTGGGGGTTCTCTGTATCTCTAGTGCTTGGCTGGTCACACCTCTGGTGAGATGGGAAAAGTTTTCTTGGATTACCTCCTGAAATACTTGCTCCAAGTTGTTCCCATTTCCCTTTCTTCTTCTTGGATACAATCAGGCATAGGTTCAACCTCTTGATATAGTTGCACATCTCTTGTAGGCTTTGTTATTTCTTTCTGAGTCTTCTTTTTATGTTTTTTACTGATTGGGTTAATTCCATGTCCTGGTCTTCTAGTTCTGTGATTCTTTCTTCATCTATGTTAATTTAGTTTTCCATGCTTATCATCTTGTTATTTATTTCTTAGATGAATTTTCTTATTGCCAAAATCTCTGTTACAAATTCTTTCAGTGTTGCATCTTGTCTTTCTTGATTCCATCCATTCCCTAATCCCTGTAGTATTCTGGGGCCAGTCATTGGCGATTTCCATTGTTTGGGCACCAAGTCCTGATTTTTCAGGAGGTTGTCTTTGGTACACTTGAAATTGCCTGAGGTCTCTTTTGGTTTACCTCATTTGTGACAGATCCCTTGTTTTTCTCTTTAGTTCTGTTATTCGGTGCCTGTGGGAGAGGTTTTCTCTTCTGATGTTTGCTCAGTACTCTATTCTTCTCTGATCCGGGCTCTGGATTTGTTCTGTTTTGAAATAGGATGGTGGATGGGGAAGCTTTGCTGTCTCTTGTAGTTTTTGAAATTTGAATAAAGTAGGGGATGGGGTGCTAGGGTTTAGAAACAACTTGCAAATTACAATGTTCACTTATTGTGGTATGTGTTCCCTGAAACCCACTCCCCAACACCACTTTATATGACACCATTTTTTATGAAAATGCAAAGCAGAAACCAACGCAAAAAAAAATTGAACACACAAAACAAACAACAGAAATAATCAAGAAAACTAAACACACACACATGTGTAGCATAAAGTGAATAGAGAAGAAAAACAGAAAGACCAGAATGGGGAAAAAATGGAATTCTGGTCGAATCCTCACACATATATTGACACACACCTTAAATTATAAAAAGTGAAAATAAAAACCCCCAGAAGATCAAAAGAGTAAAAAACCACCACCAACAACAAAATTGAAAGATGAACAGTCAGTCACTCACATACGCACAGAAGCAAAAAACAACAAATAAAAGAAGCAAGAAACAGAAAAAGAAAAGAAAAAGTATTTGGTGGGGGAGAGCAGATCAAACCCTCACATACACATTCATGCACAAAGGAAAAATATTTAAAAAATTGATGAACTAACCAACAGTCAAAAAGTTAAACAAATTTTTTTTTTTAATTGAAAATTAAAAAAAACCTGCCCTCTTGTGGCAGGCTCTGTAATTGTTCCTCTAATCATGTCTCTCCTGCAGAGCCACCTCTTTCACTCTCTCTTCAGTGTCTGAAGCAGGGAAGGAGGAGGGACAGTGGAGGTGGGTGGGGCTGCAGTCCTCTAGTGGGGAGGTACAGGATTGTCTGTTCCCCAGGTTTGTACTCTCACCGTTAGTTCCCCAGCCAGGCCTATCCTGTAATGGAGTTCTCCTATTGTGACTGATGTCCAGGCTCCACCTTGGTTTGTCCCTCTCAGTTGTGACCCAGCTGTATGGGTCTGATATTCAGAGGATTGCTGGGGAGCCCTGGACTCTCCACTGATCTCTCCGGAGTTCTTCCTTGTCCTTTTCTGGCCACATCCTTTGTCCCATGGCTGGATCAGGGTAGGGGGTAGGGCCCCTGGAACTCAGCACTCATCAGTTTGTGCTTCAGGATATTCCTTCTGGGTCACGATCAATTCCTGAGTAGTTGATCCACCAGTCACAGAGATTGGGTCTGTTGCTCCATGATGAGTGAGTAGGAGCACTTTCCTGACCTGCCTTCAAGGTGGTGGTGGGGTGCTTCTCTTGTCCTCTTCCATGAGACCTTGCCTCTGGAATCCCTCCACAGCCTCTGATGCCAGTACCCTGCCAGGTACTGAAGTTGTGAGGTTAAGCCAGGAGCTGGCAGTCTCTTTCCTGCTGCACCAATGAGGGAGAGCCTGGGGTGATATTTACCCCCCCCATTTTGTCCATTTAACAAAAAATGGTGCTGGGCGTCTGCGACTGGGGAAGAGCCAGGGAGGAAGCAGAGAAGCTACAGCACCAGCTGTTGCTCCAGGGCCTAGCCACTTGCTCATGAGCCCCCACTTAGATAGTCTCTCCCAGTATTTTCTTCCCAGGGAGGGTTTGTTGATTTATAAAAAGAAAAAGAAAAAGAAAATGATGCTCGGCTTCTGCATCTCAGGAGTCACTAGGATCCAAGCCCAGCAACTGTGGCACCAGCTGCTGCACCAGGAGAGCCCTGGCTGCTAGCTCCCTAGCCCTCACTCAGTCAGCCACTCACATGCCCCCTGTTCTCCAGCACGTACACAAAATTTTCCATACACTCACTCACACAGGGACTCACATAGTCCAGCTGGCTTGGCTGCCATCTTCCCAAACTCTCAAAACTTTTTAAAAAAGTATTTATTTGTTGAGGATTTTTCCATGAGCCATCAACCCCAGAAATGCAGAGACTATTTAGTTAATGTAGGGCGAGATACATTTTAGTGCAATCCAGATTTTACCTTAGATACAGAGTTTGTCAGGGGTGGAATAGACAATTTAAAGGGCATCTGTCCACATTTTAAAACATAATTTCCTTGTATAACATCTCTATTAATACCTAGTTAGAGCTTTGGATACTCCTAATGACAGGAATCTCATTGCCTTATGAGGTAGAGGAGTCTAGTCAATAGATCAGATGAGCAGAATGTTCTTTCTCATAAAAGTCCCTTAGTAAGTCATTTGCCTCTAACCCCTGGCAGTCACTGATCTGTTTTTGTCATTATAATTTTCCTCAGAATGCTGGGTAAATGAAATCAAATAGTATGTAAACCTTTTGAGACAGGCTCCTTTTACTCAGGGTAATACATTTGAGGTTCATCCAAGTTGTTGAGTCTATCAGTAGTTTGTGCTTTTTTATTGTGGCATAATATTCTATTGTTTAAAAGTACAAGTTGTTTATCCATTCATCTGACAAAGAACATTTAAGTTGTTTTTAGTTTCTTTTTCTTTGTGTATATTTAAAATGGATTCTTATTATGAGAATATATTTTGTGAAATATTAACAGTGGAAAGTCTTTGAAGCTTGGGATGACAGTGGATTACCTCTAGAATGAATTTTATTTGCTTTAGACAAGGGCTCACCTGAAGGCTAGCTTATGAGTTACAAATTCTGGGTATTAATTTTTCTTGATGTCAATATTCCAGCAAGGCAATCTTCCTCAGTCCTTTGATAGCAAATACATTTTTTCCTCCCAATGTTCCCCTTTACTAAAGGTATAGTTTTTTGGGTTTTGGTTTTATGGGGTGGGTCCAGCATAAAACCTTGGGTGTGCCTGAGTGTGGTCTTTTGAGTTTAGCAAGAACATAAAAACCAATGGTCAATTTCAACAGATTTAATAACTGCTCTTAGGTTGAAAGCTGGTTTCAGTGCTTTACCTACATTCACTTAAGTTTTGGCCTCAATATTTCCTATTTTCTTGCTTATCTTTACATTTAAGAAGACATTAAAGTATTTACCAGTGTTTTGGTTATTTTTATTGTGAGGGTCATCTAGATTATTTGTCTACCACATTCCTAGAAATGAGACATTCTTGACTAGATTGCAATTCAATTAGATTTCAACTAAAATAAGGTATATTAAACACATATAGTATAATAGGAAAAATTGGGAGCCAAGATTGTGGTCTATTGTATTTATACTTTCATAGTTGAAAATGAACAATCTATGTCCTCTCTCTGGACCTTCGTTTTCTTATTTTTTACATTTTTTTTGGCTTGGATTTCTTCTGAGATGAAAACTTTCTGATGACTGCTATGTTTTGAAGGTGGTTATCAAAGTTTCTTCCAATCTAATTTCTGTTATCATGACCACCTTTTAAACAGTCCATGCTCCAGGTTCTTCAACATCTCAGCTAGTGTAATCAGAGGGATGCTGTATACTACCTTGTTGAATTTTTTCTAGGTGTTCTGATTGTTAAGTGTAAAATGATTCAGTATAACTTGATAGCATTATTCAGACCGGAGAGAGTGCAATCATCTCAAGGGCTTGTTATTGGTGTATCTGAAAGTGATATTCCAGTACTGCATTATTCACTGTTCATAGATGAGGACAACAGCAGTCATGGGTGTGTTCACTGGCTTTGATATGTGTGTGTGTTTATGTGTTCCTTGGCATCTGTGAGTGGTACAGGATAGTGCTATCTTTTTCCAAAGTGAAATTTTTTTTTCTACTTGGCTAGGAGAATAATCCATTTGTTTAAAAAAGTAATAATTGCCCACTCATATGGTAGACAGGATCCACGTTGAAATGATACATGATCTTGTGTGATTCTGCATCCTGAATCAGGAGATTCTTAGATACAGTTAACTTACATATAACTTTCATATCTGAAGATGTTTTATTTTTTCAAAAAAATACTTTGCATTTTGATCTATACAACAAATTAATATTTTAATAGCATAAACTCACAAACCCAAGTTTTATAACTCTTTTGGGGTATAATACTAATACATGAGGTCATTTTATAAAACACATTTAAAGCTCAAAAACTTGAAATTAGGACTTCATTTATTCAGCAAGTATTTATAGATTTTCTATTTGGAGTTAGGCACTACTAAGTTACTGTGTTTTCCATATATATTCCAGGGGCTATGCATGACAATAGCAGCCTTATCTGTCACAGCATCTATAATATTAAAATTTTGCAGAACCCTCAAAGCACCTATATGGAACACTTCAGAGAACAGTTAATCTAATCCCACTCTTTTACAGATGAGATGACAGAGGGACTAAAAGAGTTAATAATTTGCCCAAAGCAGGAATGTAAAGTGCCTAAAAAGTGCTGCTGATGAGAGGTGTTCCAAACACTCAGCCAAATGTAATTGTGAAATTTAACTTATCTTTGTGATATTATTGATTTGATATTATTTTTCCCTTATTATTATTGATTCTATTATCCCCATATTATAGAAGGGAAAACTGAGCTGCCATGAGGCTGAAGAGGTAGGCAGTTACCAAATAACTAAAGCCTTATTAGCCACAGTGATGACTTTGGTTATCAGTTTAAGTAGGAATGGTTTGGACAGATGTGTGTTTTAGATACTGTGTTCTAGTAACTTTACATGTATTACTTTAAAACTCTACAAAAAAAAAAATCCAAGGACGTGGACATAATTACATTTTTCTCATTTTACAAATGAACAAAATTGAGACCCAGTGAAGTTTTGTAACTTGACCTAGGAAGTACATAGTGGGGAGTAAGTGGCAGAGCTGAGATTCAAACCTGGGAGGTCTGTCTGAAGAACTCTGTTATTTTTGAGCCAAGAGTGGTCAGTGCTCTGCACCTAGCAACCACAAAGAATACACCTGTGGTTCAGTAACTTTGATCTACCGGGCACTGCAACAAGGGCAAGGCACAGGGAGAACCATGGGTTATCTCGGTAAGAGGGTGTTAGAAGGATGGATATGATTGGGATTTGTGTGATTTGAGGAGGCTTTCTGGTATGTAAGTTTTATTCTGCATGCTGTCATAGAATGGGATAATTCTATTATTGGGTTTCTTAGTAAATCTTATCTTTAAAATAAAAGAGGAGTGAGGTAAGGCTGGAGTTTCAGTTGATAAAGAAAGCTACAGTCATCATTATCTAGGATAGGGGAAATATTTGGTCAGTTTTGTGGTTTGGACAATACTCACATATTGTCTGTGTTCTGCCATACTCATGTGTTTTGCTTGTCTTGCTTCATCTCAGCCACATAGTGGCTTGTCTAATGTTGAAGCTGTGAGATTGTGTATAGTCCACAGGCGAATACTAAGGTCTTCTTGTTAGGGTCTGGCCAGTTCTAAGCAACCCTGGGCCTAGTGACAGGGCCAGGCCCTCTCCCAGATATCAGGGCCTGCTTTTCTCTCTTTTACAACATATAGCCTTTTGTTAAGTGTGACGGCTCTGATCTGTGTAGGGACTGGGCTGGGATGGAGCAGGAGTGGATGCAAGGAGACTAAATAGCAGGTCTCGGCCAGGAGAGGGAGAGCTTGGTGGCATGGTAAAATGAGTTGGGGGTAGGGGTGGGTGTGTGGCCTTGAGAGCTATTTAGTAGATAGAATGGAAGGTCAGTAAGGATTATATATTCTTTAAGAACACAAGTTGTGATATGCAGCGATCAAGGCACAAAACTATCTGAGAAAACATAAAATATTCAGCAGTCCTTTATTGTCATGGGATAATGAAAAATCTTATCAAATAAATGCTAACTCAGCTTCTCCTTCTCAAACATGTTCTTAGCCACCGAGTCTCTCTGATTTTCAGAGGCTGAGATTTATAAAAACCCCTTCCCTCAGCCCTCCCCATTTATATGGATTATTTTTCCACATGCCTTGAGACCTTGAGTGTTATTATTATTATTATTATTATTTTTACCCACTGAAAACCTTTTAAAAATTATTGACAAAAATCCTCTCAGAGGGCAAGTGGGTGCTAGGTTTTTTTTTTTGAGGGACTTTACCCTATATATGATCTAACCAGGAAAGGGAAAGACTTTTTAGTGTGAGCGTAGCAGACCATATCAACTATGACTAGCACAACCTGTATATTATATGGAAAGGGAAATAATCCTATAAAATTGTGCCCATGTAACCAGTGAACCTGGTTGTCTTTTCAGGTCCTTTGGGATTTAAAATATCCTACTTAATTGAAGAGGAGGTTTAATGGATTTTTTTCTTAACTACCTCCTATACCTTGCCCTTTACTCCAAATGCCCCACGAGGTATGGATTCTTTAGAGACAAAGTACAGCCAGGCGTGGTGGCTCAAGCCTGTAATCTCCGCACTTTGAGAGGTCAAGGCAAGAGGATTGCCTGAGCCTAGGGGTTCGAGACCAGCCTAGGCAACTTGGTGAGACCTCATCTCTACAATAAATAAAAAAATTAGCTGGGCATAGTAGCACACACCTATAGTCCAGCTACTTGGAAGGCTGCGGTGGAAGGATCACCCAAGCCTAGCAGGTTGAGGCTGTGGTAGCCAAGAGTGTGCCACCGCCCTCCAGCCTGGGCGACAGAGTGAGACTCCAACTCAAAAATAGGTAAATAAATGAATAAATAAACAAATACATAAAAAACTAGAAGAGTAATACAAATACTAAACTAGTAATATTAAACTGGGTTCTACCTTCATTTTTATGAAAACTAACCCTCCAGAGATTTGGTAAGTCTTCTATTGTCATGTTTAACTTTGTTAGAAATGTGGTGTGACAGCCTAGAATTCTAGTGTTACGCCTTATCAGAATTCTCGTTTCAGAATCAAATCAGGATTTTAATGTTGTAACTGTAGGGGTTTAAGTCACCCAAGTTAAAATATAAGGAGAAAAAATGTTAATGAGACAGGTTGAGTCCAAAATATTGCTTGCTGATTTCCTTCTTGCAACATTTGTTACGTTGATTCATTATGGAATCAATTATTTCACCTCTGTGTTCCCTATCCTAGACTCCAGGTTCTTTGAGGGCAGTTTCAATATTTGATATTTATTCTGTTTGATCCTTCTGACTAGCAGCATGCCTTACACATGTTGGTACTCTACAAAAATATTGCTTGGTCTTATTTCTGGTTGTTAGAATAGCACTTAGCCTAGTGTCCTAGGTTGGGGTCCCTGAAAACTCTGAGATGGGGAGTTGCCTACATAAAGCTATTGGGGATGCCTGTCAGGAAGTGAGAAGACAGGTTTGGGCAAAACAGCATAGCTATTGTGAAATGCAATTGCAACTGAGGCCCATCCACCTCTCTTCAGGGGAGCTCCGGGCTGGGATGTCCATTCAGAGTCATCACAAAGTGAGGTAATCATGGGCTTTTGTAGACTCGGGAAAGCCAGGCGTTGGGAGGGAGCATGATCCTGGGTAGGGCAATACCCTGCAGCCAGGGCAGTTTGCAGTAAGGGTTGCAGCTGGAGCTGACAGCAACCAACATTTCCAGAAGCTGGTGGATGAGGGCAAGCACCTAGGAGGGGATCTTGGTAAGCCCCACAGTGTTCACTATACATACTTGTCATTTTCCAAATAAATAAGGCTGCCATACAGCTAATAATAGTTGAGTTATTGATTGAAGCCATGTTTTTCACACTCTCATGGTCTTTCCACTCTAGTTTTTTTTTCCAGTAAGCATATCTTTAATCATGTTGGATGCCCAATGCATCCTTAAATCATTAAGAAAATGGGGGTCTCCAGAACATCTGTCTTTTGACTTCCTGTTAGAGGCAGTTAAGGATGAATAGGCTGTAGACATGGGCTTAGTAACAGATAAAACATAGCATCTACTAAGTGTCAGGTACCTTCTAAGCCGTCTGCCTAAATTGATTTATTCCCCTAACAATATTACATTATAGGTATTATACCAATATTACAGAGGCATAGATATTTAAGTAATTTGCCCAAGATGTTAGAGCAAGTAAGTGACAGGATTAGAATTTGTACTCAGTCTAACTCAAGCATCTGTGCTCTTAATCTTTTTTGGGAGAAAAATCTCTATCTCGTTGATTTACTGTGTACTACTGTGCCAGGCACTCTTCTAAACATTTTGTTTGCCTTATCTTATTTTTCCTACCATAATCTTTTGAGATGGTTTCAAATATTTTCCCAATTTTAGAGATGAGGAAACTGTTGTCCAGGAGGTTCATAACTTGCTCCAGTTCACAGAGCTAGGATTTCAATCCAGAACTATCTTACTTCACAGTCTATAATTTTAACTAGTGTCTCTAAGGTTCTAGTTTGTATCTTTTAATAAGAGGGACAGAAAAGCTTCATGGTAAATCCCTGCAGTTCTTGTAAGGCAAAATAAAGTACAATTTTGGTATTAACATAGCAGGTAAGAGTCCCAAAATGGTGTTTTTGTTTTCATAGATCTCAATACAAATGACTTTCTGTAAGAAGAAAAAATTCACAAGAAGGAAATGGACTTTTTAAACAGCTCTTAAATAATCCTCTATTTATTTATTTAATTTTTAATTTTAAATACGTGGGGTAACTTCAGGTTTAGGTATAAAAATGTTCATTATACAGTTACCCTTGTTGATGAGGTATACCCCCCCCCGGCAGTTTTCTACTACTGCCAATCCCATCCCCATCCTCTCCTGGCAGTTTCCCACTACTGCCAATTTCAGAAATGGATGTTTATTAAACATTTACTATGTGCCTGATAACTTCACTTACATTATCTTATCTTCAGTGATGAATAACAGATATTAATTCTGACCATATGAAGATATTTATTAAATGTTCTTCTAGTGGACATGGGTTATTTTGGGGGATACCACAAGCTTTCCTCCTTAATATATTCTGCACTGAGATATGGAATTTCTTTTTTTTTTTTTTCTGGGATTTTGCTAACAGGACCACAGGGTGATTGAATGTTGAATCTTAGTTTGCAATCATTATAACACTGGACCTGAACCAGCTGAGCTATTCACTTGAAAAAAGAATCTAAGGATCAAAACAAGTTCCTCTGGAGCCAGGCTCAGTGGCTCAGCCTGTAATCCCACGCCTTTGGGAGGCTGAGGTGAATGAATTGCCTGAGCCCGCGGGTTCGAGACCCGCCTGGGCAGCGAGACCTCATCTCTACAATAAATCAAAAAATCAGCTGGGCGTGGTGGCGCATGCCTGTAATTCCGGCTACTCGGAAGGCTGAGGCGGAAGGATCACCGGAGCCCAGCAGGCCGAGGCTGCGGTTGCCGGGAGCGGCCACTGCACTCCAGTCTGGGCGACAAAGTGAGACTCCAACTCAAAAAAAAAAAACCAAAAAACAAAACAAAACAAGTTCCTCTCAAGATCCTGGTCAGACATCCTATAAATATTTTAATTTTTATGTTCTGAACTTCAAAACATCATATTGGAGCATAAGATAAAGAAAACGTTTTTCTCTTGTGGTCTTCCCTTAGGAAGAGAGATGGAGATAGAGTGTTTCTTCTGGACTGTGAAACCAGCTGAGCATCTCCCTGATTCATTTGCCTGGTGTTTTAGGCAAGAATATGACCAGGTAGGTTATTTACATTCATGTGAAAAAGGAAGCTGACAGGGTTTGTTGATTGGGCCTGGCAAGGTTCAGTTCAGGGAATGACTTTTGTGCTGACATCAAATAGTGGTGATTTCAGGTTTATGATAGTTATCAAATATAATGATGTGGAATGAGACTTAATTGTACAATAATGGCAATAAAAATCAACTTGGAAGGAGAGGTGCTTCTGCCTGTTTTGCTGATGCTCAAGGAGCTTGATTGTGGGCATTAGAGAATGATGATCTGATGGTGAAACATCAAATTTTGTGATTCCTCCTAAATGAAAGATAGGGCAACCTGGACTGCTGTGGTCGCATAGGACTTGGACTATGATAGCTGTTTATTCGCCAGATATCAGCTCACCTTGCACAATCCGTACTAATTTTTGTCTTCTCAGGAGTTCAACAAGAGGGAGGAGAGAGAAGACTTGGGTGGGCTGGAATGAATCTGCTGATATTAAATAGAGTAATGATTGCACAAACTAGGTTTCTACAGCTCTTCATTTTTGTTCACTCAGAGCTTTACTTACTTGAATATTTAGAGCATGATCCTTTCTATTTTTTGGAAGAATGATGCTTTATATTTCTTGCAGAATCTTTTGTATTGATATAATACTTGTCCAAAGAGATGCTTTGCCTATCCCAAACAACACAAATGAAAGCAAACCCATGGTTAAATGAATGTGAAAAATGTTATACAGGTTGAACATCCCAAATGTGAAATTCCTAAATGCTCCAAACTCTGAAACTGTTTGAGGAGCATAATGATACTCAAAGGATTCTGGATTTTCATACTTGGAATGCTGAAAGCATAATGCAAATATTCCAAGATCAGAAAAAAATAGAACCCTGAGACATTTCTGATCTCAAGTATTTTGGATAAGGAATATTCAACCTATATATGTTTTTCTGTGATCTGAATGTTTGTGTTACACCCAAAATTCACTTATTAAAATTCTGACCCCCAAGTTGTTGGTATTAGGAAGTGAGGCCTCTGGAAGAAAGCTAGGTCATGAGTGTAGAGTTTTCATGAATGGGTTTAGAGGCCTTACAAAAGAGGCCAAGAGAGACCTCTTGTCTATCTGCCATGTGAAGACACAGCAAGAGGCACTGTCTATGAACCAGAAAACAGGCCTTACCAGATACTTAATTTGCTGGCTCCTTGGTCATGGACTTCCCAGCCTCCAGAATTGTAATTTCTGTTGTTTATGTCACCCAGCTTATTGTATTTTGTTACATCAGCCCAAACTAACTAAGATGTCTTCCCTTCTTAAGTTTAGCTTTGTATATGAATGTATTGGAGACCTCCAGAAGTCCTGCACTGTATACATCTACTACCTCTTTTAACCAGGAGTATTAAACACTTATTTGACCATAGAGAATTTTTACCTATTACTATCCTGTGGAGCTAGTATTTTAGATATATCTTTTTAAAAATTACATTTAGAAAACTGTCTTATTAGCTGACAGTGGTAGAGATGATTTTTTTGTGCATGCAGAATAGTGTTAAGCATTCCCTGAGTTTTGAAATCTGAACCCTCATCAGAGCTTGGAGGTTACTACCCCATGCTCAAATGTGGCCACTAGTCTTGGGGAAGTATTACCCATATTGAGATTATTAGAGGCTCACTAAGCAGGAAACAATATTCCCTAGGCAAGGAACCTCTAGTTCAAATACTTGTTTATATTCATTTTAAAAGTCGTCTTTTACATTTAGGAATGGAGAACTGCATGGTCAAAGAAGAGCATGGCTGAAAATGGGACTCAGTTTGTTCTTCATCTTTAGGTGTAGATAAGAAGAGCCAGGGAAACATAAAAGAGACAATGTCTAGGAGAATTTAATAAGACTCTAAAATATTTGTCATGCTTTTTGTTGGTATGATGGTTGATTGGGTGTGTCAACTTGACTAGGTTAAAGGATACTCAGTTGGGAAAGCATTGTTTGTTCTCCATGCTTCAGTAGTTATGAAGCCCGTTCCTTTTTGGCTGAAAAAGAAATCTACGTGGTCTGGCATTTAATTAAAATGATTGGGCTGCCCTAGGAGTGTCTGTGAGATTGTTTCTGGAGGAGATTGGCATTTGAGTCTGTTGCCTGAGTGGGAAAGATCCACTTTCAATATAGGCAGGCCTAATCCAATTGTCTGGGGACCCAGATAAAACAAAAAAGTGTAGGAAGGGAGAGTGCTTGCTTTTTCTTTCCTGGAAGTTCAATGCCCTTCTTCTGCCCTTAGATGTCAGAACTTCAGGTTCTGTGACCTTTAGACTCTGATACTAAAACCATTAGCCCCAGACTGAGAATTACACCATCAGCTTCCCTGGTTCTGAGACTTTTTGACTTCAACTGAACAAAGCTACTAACTTTTCTGATTCTCCAGCTTGTGGACACGACCTATCATGGAACTTCTCAGCCTCCATAATCAAGTGAGGTGATTCCCCTGATAAATCTCTCTCTCTCTCTCTCTCTCTCTCTCTCTCTCTCTCTCTCTCTCTCTCTCTCCCTCCCTCTCCCTCCCTCTCCCCTGCCTCTTCTGTCTCTCTGGAGAACTTTGGCTGAAACAATTGATCATGTTTCCTTGAAGATCCACAACAATTTAAGAGAATACAGAGATCTCCCAGGCTGTCTATAAAACAGGAGTCCTTATTGTCCTCTAACAGACCAAGTGTGTTTAACATCATCCACATTGTGATGTCTTAAACCTATGACAAAGGTTAGTTAATATTCCTGGAAGACTAAGTAGAGTGCTTATTCCACAATTTTATTGCACAGCTTTATCTCAATGTGAGGCCCCTAGTTGCATACTACCTGTATTAGTCTGGAGGCTTTAGTTTAATATAAACAAGATCCAACTTAAACCACCTTAAGTTCAAAAGAATTTCATGGGTTAGATACAGAAAAACTCAGGACAGAGATAGATTCAGGGAATCAAGAAATTTCTTCATGCTTTGGACTTAGTCAATGTCTGTCAATCTCTTTCATTTCCCCATCTCCATGATTTAGTTCTGCATTCCTTTGAGTTGGTTTTTGTCACAGGCAAGCCCTCTCTATAACATGGAAAAATGTCTTCTGGAAACTCCAGATTCACCTAAGCTATCAACAAAATTATTACCTTTGCCAAGATCTCTAGCAAAAGTCTTCGAATTAGGGTTCCTTGGGCCAGTTTGAGGCATAGGTTCATTCCTGATCTCATTACATTGGCCAGGATGATGGAACATGCTGATTGGCTAGACCAGAGTCACATTCCCACTTCTGATCTTGGGAATGGGGGAGGGGGTGTCCATTGAATTCCACAGGCTGAGAGGGGGAGGTCTTTTCCTAAAGGGAAATTAGAGTCTAAGACCAGAAGAAGGGACACAATACTGGGAAATGGAAAACAACAGATGCCCTTTATAATAGTGAAACTACTGTTATCGGAGGATGGGTGGGAGACAAGAGAAGGGAAGCAGTAAAGGGCATTTCATTAAGAGAGAGCATAAATCAAGGCATTTTCATGAATATTGCATAAAACAACCACTTCAGAATAAAACCAGAGAGATACTTGCATTTTCTTGTGTGACTCATAGTAACTTGTGACTTGTGTTGGCTGTCCTGTTTGAACTCATCTGTCCCCTATGCCTTCTCTGTTTCCCTATGCCCTGTCTTGTGGTCCAGGACTTTAACTCCTGTGAACTGCATCACCTGAACTTCCTTAAGCTCTGGCTTCCAAGTGGTTTAGAGAATGGAAGACACCAGTCAGAGACTGGAGGGCAGCGGGGGATGAGTTGGAGTGATTCTTACCCCATTTCTTTCCTATGCTGAGCTGCGGGTCATCAGTGACTGCAGTTTATCAGGCTGGGTTCTGCCAGGGCATCATTCTTCTTTGGTTCCAGTAACTCTATTTCCTCTCCTTGTACTTGCAATCTAGAGAGGTGGTCATGAAGGTCTGGATGCCTGCTGTTGCTAGTACTGGGATTAATCATCATTCCTTTTCAATTCCCTTAACCATGCTCCTGGCTTTGTAAATAGTCCTTTCCTTAAATTTTCTTTAGAATCTCATCTGACTATTTCTTTTCTTTCTTCCCAGTTCTCTGATCTTCATCCATAAACATTAAGGTTTTTGAGATACTGTGAGATTTGTCCCCCTCCCTTTCAGTGTCAGTAGGTATAAATATCTAGACCAACATGGAACCTATGTATTAATTAGAGGAATGGGGAAGAAAAGCCTTTTGGAATATGCAAAGAGAATGAAGGTTATCATAAGATGCATCTGTTCATAAATAAGAATAAAAGAATAGAGAGAGCTATAAAAAGAGCTCATTCCAGACTGACAAGATGCCACACAATACTTAACCCTGATTCATCTGGAATCCCAGATACTTGATGCTAAGCGAGGAGCTGAGAATGTTTTTACAATTCCAATTCCACTCTCATAGCAACTTGCCTGTGGTTCACTGTTGTTACATACTGTTTACTGTTGCCAAGTGATTAGCCTGGGTATTTTTTGAAGGAGGCAGTAGGAGGAGGAGCTGAAAAGACCATAACATGGGGAAAGGGTAGAAGTTCATGAAGGGAGTGGCAAGATGGGAAACTCAATGCTAGGATCCTGTGGAAAGGGGGAAAAAGTGCATAGAAAGCCAACCAAGGAGGGAAAAAGTCAGTTTGAGCCCATAATTCGCCTGATTCCCCTGTGAGTTCCTGTAAAACTTGAGATCTAGCTTCAGCAGTAGACTTCTGACCATTGGCTATATAAATGGGCCATCTGGGGTAATATTTGAACCTGACTTGGCTCAGCTCACTCATCACACTGGAGTTCATATAGATCTTGCTGTTTAACCCATGCCATGTCAAGGACACTAATCAGAAATGAGTTATGACTGCAGTATGCTTTGTGAGATGAGGCTGTGTAGGGTAATGGAAAAGACTCTGGGCTAGGAGTTTGACACTGTTGTATCTGGTTTATAACACTGTCAGCTTTTCACCTGAGAATAACTTATTTAACTTGCTGAATTTCATTGACCTCAACTGTGAAACGGAGGGAATGTCTTTTGTGTTGTTTTCATCAGAGTGTAATTGTGAGGCATTACAATAAGGTTTGGAATGTTTTAGAAAAACTTTACTTTAAAGCTTTGAAAAAATAAACAGACAGAACATAGTTTCTATTCTCTCATAGTTAATTGTTTTGAGGAAAAACATAATATAGTCATCCTTTAGTACACATGAGGATTGGTCTCAGCTCCCTCACCACATACCAAGATATCAGATTGTATTCAAGTCCTGCTGTTGGATATGAAGAATCCTCAAATATGAAAAAATTGGCTTTCCCTATCACAGGTTTTGCATCCTGTGATTGTATTATTTTGGATCTGCATTGGTTAAAAAATAATCTGCATGTGAGTGGATCTGTGCCATTCAGACTTGTGCTGTTCAAGGGTGAACTGTATGTATATACCTATACACAGTCACATGATCAATGTTAGGGTACAGATGGACTGGGTGAGGGTGGAGAGGCACAGGGAGGCATGCAGCACTGCTGGAGCTGGCAAGCGCTGGGAACCCAGAGATCTGAGTAAATGCAAAGAATTGTGAAACACAAAAAGGTTAAGAAAGAAAAGTTTACTTAAAAGTAAATTAGAGAGAGAAAGAGAAGGAAGAGAGAAGATTCACCTCCCCAAGGTGGGGGAGGGAATCAAAGCCAGGAAGCATGGCGGCCATGGCTCAAAGAGCACATGGCCACACCAGACTCTAGCAAGGCAATGGCCCCTGGTTGCTTGTGGTTGAGTCCTTTTAACCATTCCCTGGGGGTGGGGGGATCATTAAGGTGATTGGGTGGTGGTCTGCTTCCATGTTGTCACAAAGGGGCAGGCAAGTGCAGGTACTGATGATGTCAGGTGATGGACAGCAGGCAGATGGCTGGGTTAGTCACATGATTGCTGCCATGGTGAGGCTTATGTGTGTCACGGGTAGTTCACAGAGGGCTGATTAGGTTAACTCTGGGGGAGGGGTGATTCCTGAAAGAGACTTGTTAGACATTTGCAATTCACAGATTCCTTGACCAAAGGTGAGGTGGTCATTTGGGCTGTCCTGATCTTGTATCTGAAGATTTGCCTAGAGGGGATGGTATAGGCTGCTGTTTGTCCTGCAGTAGAATGTCTGAATGCTTTCTAATGGTTACACTGAGGCACAAAGACTAAAAAATAAGCTAAGTTTCTTCTAGGTTTCTATAGGTACCTTTCAATCAGTACACAATTAAGGCAAAAACAAATCTCTAGGAAAACTTCTACCTTTTTGTTCTTGCCCAGAATGAGTAGAGAGTACTTCTTAGAGGATAACAAGAAAGATCAGGAAAGTGACAACAAATCCAGGTAGATGATGCAGCAAGCACAAGAACACAGCAAGATATCAAAAGAGCAATATCTGAACATCAAGATGGCTGATTAGATGCAGGTAATATGTGCCTCCACCATAGAGAGGAACCAGAATAGTAAGTAGAGCTCACATTTTGAACAGATTTTCTAGGAGAAAACACTAGGATACACCAGAAAAGAAGATGGGAAGCACTGGAAATAAGTAAGGTGGGGGTTCAAGGCAGCTTGCCTGGCCAGGGACTGACTGAGAGTTGGGAGAGGCTCCTGGACATGGGGAAACAGTGAGAGAGAAAACCCCTGGGGCCTTTATTTTACAATCTTGGAGCTAGATGAGACTATTGACCCACTAGGGTCTTAGACTGGATCTATAGAGCTGCCTAAAGATTGCATAGAAATATTCCTTCAGAAAGGGAGCTCACGTGGGGACCCACAGATATCTGAGCCTAGAGTAGTCTCAGCTGGACATCATTTTGAAAGCCTAGATATTGGGGATCTACAGACATGACTGCTGCTGCTGCTTTGTTGTTCTAAGGAGAGGGAGTGGAGACCAGGAGCTCCCACATACCCCGGAAGGCATTGTGAGTTGACTGCATACCACTCTGCTGAGGGCATTGTGAGTTGACTGCATTCTCCATAGCTTTTTGTCTACACTGTTTGCATGGGAGAGACCCTGGCCTTTCTGTTTTCTGGCCCAAGGTGCTGTTTTGAAGTTTAATGCTTCTCACATTTGTGACAATACTCACTGCCCTGCAATGGGCTGATATGTGATTGAGACATGAGTCGACTGTACTCCCCAAAGTGTTTTGTCCATGATGCTTGCCTGGGAGTGCCTTCACCCTCTCTGGTGCTATGCTTAAGATATTTTGAGAGTCTAATGCTGAGTTGTGTTCTGCAATCAGGCCAGGTTCAAGTTGACATGGCTCTAGTTGCTACCCAGTCAAGGAGAGATATGGAACCAGGCTCTCCTATGCATACTTAGGAAAATACCACCTACCCTCCTATGGGATGCTGTGAGATGGAGGCTCAAGCAGACTACATTCCTCATAGCCTCTTGCTAAAACTGCTTACCTGAGAGGGGCTCCTTGCTCTCTGGTAACAAGCACACAGATGGCACTGTTTTGAGAATTTAACACTGGACTGTGCCCACCCATGGTCTAGGTTCAAGACAATGTGGCTGCAGCTACCACCCAGTTGGTAAGGGACAGGGGAGACAAAGCTCTTCTAAGCCCACTTAAAACAATACCCACTACCCTGCTATGGGTGGCTGTGAGACTAGGGACAAGCCCAGCCAATGTATTAGAGCTACCAAGAACACAAACAGGGACAACTTAGTTCACAACTGATTGCTCTACCACCACCATTGTCGTTACCCACATAACACCAGCTGCCCAAGGACCTGAGAACTTGTCCACACACCTGGCTTGCCACTTTCACTACTAGTTTTTAAGCAAGTCACCTGGAAGGCCAAGAATCAGCCCTCTAAGACCCACTAACACTGGAACCAGTGTGAGCTGTCCTAGACCTAAAAACAAGCACATTCATCCCACTGCTGCCACCGCTGCAGCTGAAGACTGGCTTAATTGGTATCCAAATCTCCAGTAAAACTTTACTATAACCTCAACAAATAACTGAACCTAAGTCATCAAGAAAATCAGATGCCACTAATCATATGTACTGCCAGTGGAGTCATACAAAAATTACACTATCACAGGCACCCAAAATCAAAGGCAAATTATCCCACTCCTCCAATAGCATACATATATCTTCAGAGAAAAAAATTATACCTCAAAAAAGCAATTTCAAAAAGATTGGTACAAGTGATTGCTATATCATATGTGTAGATATCAATGAAAGGACAAATAAAACATGAAAAAGCAGAGAAATATGACACTACCAAAGGACCATAATAATTGTCCAACCACAGCTCCCAATTTAAAAATTCACTGAAATATGAAATAAAGAATTCAAACTATTCTCAGACATAAATCAAGCATGAATAAATGTCAAAAGATTAAAATAATACTATGTGTCTTCTCAGATCACAGTAGAATAAAAATAAATATCATCAACAAGATCTCCCTAAAATACACAAATACATGGACACTTAAGACATGCTGCTGAATGACTTCTAAGTCAACATGGAAATAAAGATATAAATAAAAAATTCCTGGAAACAAACAAAAACAAGGACATATCAGACTCCCTGGATGCCATGAAAGCAATGTTAAGAGGAAAATTCATAGTATTGCACACATACATCAAGAAAACAGAAAGATCACAAGTAAGAAGTCTAACATCACACCTAAGGGAGCTGGAAAGGCAAGATCATTTAAATCCTAATTCAGCACAAGAATACAGATCACCAACAAAAAAATCACAATAGCTGGACATGGAAAACAAAAATATCATAGAAAGGATCAACAAGACAAAAAGCTGGTTCTTTGAAAAGATAAAAAGGATTGACAGACACCTGACCTGACTGACTAAAAACAAAAACAAAAACAAAAAGACAGAGAAGGGCTAAATAAACACAATTAGAAATGCAAAAGGCGAATCACAACTTACCTTGAGTAAATTCAAAAGGTTATCAGGGATTACTATGAATACTTGTATGCAAATAAATTAGAAAACTCAAAGGAAATGGAGGACTTTCTGACATCACACAGCCTCCCCTGGTTGAAACAAGAATAAATCAAAACTCTAAACACTCCAATAACAATCCAGGAAATTGACTCAATTATAAGAAATCTCTCCACTAAAAAAAAAAACCCAGACCAGATGGCTTCCCAGCTGAATTCTACAAGCCATACACAGAAAAGCTGATATCAATCTTAAAGTATTCTTGGCAATAGAGAATTATGAAATTCTAAACCTGGCAAAGACCAAACAAGGAAAGAGAATTACAGACCAATCTCCTTGATGAACATAGATGAACAAATTCTAAATAAGATTCTAGCAAATCAGATCCAATAACACATCTCAACAATCATCCACCATGACCAAGTGGGCTTTATTCCTGGGATGCAGGGCTGGTTCAACATTCACAGGACCATAAACGTAATTCAGCACATCAAGAGATGTAAAACCAAGAACCACATGATTATATCATTAGATGCAGAAAAAGCATTTGACCAAGTCCAGCATCCCTTCTTGATAAGAACGCTTGAGCACCTGGGTATAGAAGGAATATTCATCAAACGATAAGAGACATCTATGGTAAACCCATGACCAATATTTTCCTCAATGAACAGAAGCTGAAATCATTTCCCCTGTGAATGGGAACAAGACAAGGATGCCCATTCTCACCCTTCCTGTTCAATATAGTGTTGGAAGTCCTAGCCAAAGCAATCAGGCAAGATAAAAAAATCAGGAGTATCCAAATAGGAAAAGAGGAAGTTTAACTAGCCTTCTTTGTTGATGATATAATTTTATGGCTTGAATATCCTATAGAGTCTGTCAAAAGCCTCCTCACACTAGTAATGACTTTAGTAAAGTCTCAGATTACAAAATCAGTGTGCAAAAGACAGTGGCATTTCTATACACCAGCAACAAGCAGGCAGAAAACCACATAAAAAGTACAATACGATTCACAATAGCCACAAAAATTGAAATACCTAACCAGATAAGTGAAAGACCTTTACAATGAGAGCTACAAAATGCTGCTCAAGGAAATCAAGGATGACACAAACAAATAGAAAAACATTCCATGCTCATGGATTAGAAGAATCAATATTGTAAAGATGACCATCCTACCCAAGGCAATCTGCAGATCCAGTGAAATATCCATCAAATTACCAACATCATTTTTTTTTCAGACCTGGAAATGACAATACATTAAATCATATGGAAACAGAAAAGAGTATGGATAGCCAAAATAATCCACAGCAAAAGGAGGAAAGCAGGAGGTATCACACTTTCAGACTTTAAACTTTATTACAAGGCTACAGTAACTAAAACATCCCGGTGTGCCACAAGAATAGGCCCACAGACCAATAGAATAGGACAGAGACTCAGGAAGCAAAAACATGGTCTCTAACCAACTCATATTCGACAAAGACATCAATAACAATCACTGAGGAAAGGAGACCATGTTTAGCAAGTGGTTCTGGGAAAACTGGATGACCACATGCAGAAGAATGTCTCTGGGTTCCTACTTATCACCATATACAAAAATCAACTCAAAATTGATCAAAGACCTAAGCATAAAACCTCAAATTATGAGAATCCTAGAAGAAAATGTAGGAAACACCCTTATGTACCTAGGAGTAGGCAATGAATTCTTGACCAAGTCCCCAAAAGTGCATGCCATAAAAGCCAAGCTAGACAAGTAGGACCTCATCAAACTGAACAGCTTTTACACAGAAAAAATCATAAAGAGAGTAATGAGACAACCCACAGATTAGGAAAAAATATTTGCAAATTATGCATCTGACAAAGGTCTAACATCCAGGATCTACAAGGAACTTGAAGTGAAAGGGAAAACAAACAACTCCATTAAAAAGCAGGCAAAGGACATTAACAGATAATTCTCAAAAGATGACATATAAGCAGTTAACAAATATATGAAAAAATGCTCACCCTCACTAATCATCAGAGAAATGGAAATCAAAACTACAATGAAATACCACCTAACTCTGATAAGGATGGCAATTATTAATTAGTAAAAATAACAAAAACAAAAAAACAGAGCTGGTGCAAGTATGGAGAAAAGGGAATGCTTCTACACTGTTGGTAGGAGTGCAAGGTAGTTCAACCTCTACGAAAAGCAGTGTAGCCGGGCTCGGTGGCTCAGCCTGTAATCCCGCACTTTGGGAAGCTAAAGTGAGTGGATTGCCTGAGCCCGTGGGTTTGAGACCTGCCTGGGCATCTTGGCGAGACCTCATCTCTACAATAAATCAAAAAATTAGCTGGGCGTGGTAGCGCATGCCTGTGATTCCAGCTACTTGGAAAGCTGAGGTGGAAGGTTCGCCAGAGCCCAGCAGGTTGAGGATGAGGTGGCCAGGAGCATGCCACTGCACTCCAGTCTGGGCCACAGAGTGAGACTCCAACTCGGGGGGGGGGGGAAAGAAAAGAAAAGCAGTGTAGCAATTCCTAAAAGTACTAAATATTAACCATCCCTACAATCCAGCAATCCCTCTCCTGGGAATATACCTGGAGGAGCATAAATCATTATACAAAAAATACACCTGCACACACGTTTATTGCTGCACTATTCCCAATAGCAAAAACATGGAGCCAATCCTACTGCCCATCAAAAGTGGACTGGGTAAAGAAAATGCGGTACCTATATACAATACAGTATTACACAGATGATAACAAAATTATGGACTTTGCATCAAATTGGGTGTAGTTGGAGACCATCATACTAAGTGAACAATCACAGAAGCAAAGAACTGAATACTGCATGTTTGTACTCATAAGTGGTCCTTGATTGTTAGTCACATTAGCACAAGGGAGGGATCAGCAGTCACTGGACATTGCTGTTGGAGGAAGGGAAGGAGGGAAGAGGGTGAGGGGTGCACATGACAACAAAAAGGGTACTTGATTCATTACCAGGGGATGTGAGGGCCAGTTAGAAGCCCAAATTTCACCTGCATTCAGCCTACTTAATGTAGTTAACTCTCACTTGTACCCCACATTTCTATAACAAAATACAATTTTAAAAAGAATTCAAACTATTGATTTTAAAGAAATTCAATGTGATGAAAGAGAAATCTGAAAAATAATACAAAGTTATCAGAAAAATTAATTCAGGATAGGAATGAGAAATTTGTTAAAGAAACAGATAGCTATAAAAAGAACAGTTTTTTTTTTCTCCTATGGAGTAAACCAAGATAAAATTTCCTCAGCATGCAGAGAGAAGTGGGACTGGTAGTGCCCCCCATGGTTCACCAATGAAGTTAAATAGCCACATAGAGCAAAGAAAACAAAAATCAGACAATCTGGACTGGGTTAAAACTAGCCAGACTCTCACCTGGATCGTAACACAGACCACAGGAAGCCTCTGGACATAGTGAGGGAGGTGGATGAGAGGAATTCAAAAATCTTGTGCTCCTGCCATAGATTTATAGGGTTTTCTGAGACCTGTAGGAAACCAGTCCCTCAAGGGAAGCTGCCTTATCCTTTACCTTACCAACTGTTGTGTTCTGCCAAAACCCACTTGAAGTGATGCAGAAAACAAAACAAAAAAACAAAATAACCTTAGGCAGCTCCACTTGCCATATCCCAGGAATTCAATTATTGCTGGCAGCTGCATTCTAGCTGACCCAGGAGGGGAAGGGGCCCAAGGACAAACTGCGATGCCAAGAGAACACCTGAGGTTGGATGAACTTTGACATTTGCAGACTGTCTCAGGCTAAGGTGGAGGAGTATGGTGAGACTTATCCTAGCAACTTTTCACTCCCAAGGTCAACTCTGATGTTCAGCCTAGCACAACAACATTACCACAGTGGCTGGTGACTCCCTTCCAATCTCCACTGGAGTAGCCAAGAGTGCACACAAGTGGGGAGCTTGAGCTCTTTTCCCTTGCTCACCCCCTCAAAGGCTTAAAACAGACAGATAACTGGGGTAATTCCACAGTCCTGCCCATTGTCTAAGTTGACTGGGCACTTCCTGGAGCAACATACCAAGCAGAAAGCCCATAGCCACCACTGCAGCTGGCTCTCTCCTGCAAGCACCACCCAATGGTCAGAAGTTAACAGCACAGTTCATCACATCTAGTATAATACCTCAGCTTTGGGAAAGGTTTGATTCCAGAGTCCAGCTAACACCACTATCTTAGCCACTCCAGTCTCTCAGGACACCTTGATTTTGTGCAGGATACTCAACACAGGAACACCCTACCTGGCAATTGAAAAATTCACCACATTAAGTCTACATATATTCAAGGGATCACTACAATGCCCATGTCAGCCCCCTGAAAATCTCAGATAGGAAGAAATAGTCTACCCAAATAAGAGGGAAGCAGAAAAATAATTCTGACAATAAGAAAAAACAGGATTCATCAACATCCCCAAAAGACTCCGTAAACTCTTCAGCAATGGCATAAACTCTTCAGCAATGGACCCTAACAAATTTGAAATCTTTGAAATTCCAGAGATGAAATTCAAGAGGTTGAATACAAAGTTGCTCAATGAGATCTAAAGAAATTTTAAAAACTATTCAGAACATGAACGAAAAATTCCTCAAAGAGATAACTGTGCATGTGCACATACATGCACATGTGTGTGCACGCACACACACACACACACACACACACACACACACACACACCAAACTGAAATTCTGGAAATGAAGAAATCATTTAAGGAAGTACAAAGTGCAGTGGAAAGTTTTAACAGTAGACTAGAACAAGGAGAGAAAGGCTCTCAGAACTTGAAGATGAAGTTTTTGAATTAATTCAGTCAGATAATAATAAAAATAATCAAGAAATTGGAATAAAGTATCCAAGAAATATGTGTCAAACCTAAGAATCATAGGTGTTCCTGAGAAAGCAACAGGTTTGGAAAATATATTTGAGGGAATAATGGAGGAAAACATCCCTGGCCTTGCCACAGATTTTAAAATCTAGATACAAGAAGCCTAAAGAACCCTGAGGAGACTCATTGCAAAAAAAGTCATCCCCAAGGCATATAATCATCTGGTTATACAAAGTTAATGAGAAGGAAATAATTTTGAGAGCAGTGAGAGAAAGTCATCAAGTAACTTACAAAGGTATTCCTATCAGACTAACAGCAGACTTCTCAGAATAAACCCTAAAAGCCTGACGATATTGGGACCCCATCTTTCATTTCTTTAAACAGATTAACAGTCAGCAAAGGATTTTGTACCACATAAAACTAAGTTTTATAGATGAAGAAGAAATGAAGTCTTCTAAGACAGGGAATTTTTCACCACTAGCCTGGCTTTACAAGAAATATTCAAAAGATTTCTAACTGAAACAAAAGGTCTAAATATACCAGAATAAAATCACAAAGCTTAAAAAATCATCAACATAATAGAGAAAATAAATAAATAAATAAATAAAGCAACCAGACAGCTACCAGTGTGATGAATGGAATAGTACCTTACATATCACTATTAACCCTGAATGTAGATGGTTTCAGTGCCCCACTAAAAATGTATAGACTGTAAGAATGGATAACAAAAATAAAACATAAATGTCTGTTGCTTTCAAAAGACCCACCTAACATGCAAAGACTCTTATAGACTTAAAGTGAAGGGGTGGGAAAATATATTCCACACAAATGGAAACCAAAAACAATCAGGAATAGTCATTCTCACATTAGATAAAACAGAATTTAAATTAACAACAGTAAAAAAGAACAAAAATGGTTATTATATAATAATAAAAGTATCAATACAACAAGAAAGCCTAATCATTTAAAGTATATATGTGCCCAAAACTGGACCTCCCAGCTTGATAAAGAAAAATTCTACTAGACCTGGGGGGGTGTGGTGAGAAGGAGGGAAGGGGGGGGAGAGAGAGAGAGATACAGCAATACTAAAATTGCAGGAGATTTCTACACTCCACTGACAGCAATAGACAGATCATCAAGGCAGAATGTCAACAAAGAAACAGGGGAATTAAGCTGGACTCCAGAGCAAATGAAACTAGCAGATATCTACATATCATTCCTCCCTCAAACTACAGAATAAACATTTTTCTCATCAGCACATGGAACATTCTCCAATATGGACAATATAGTAGGTCACAAATCAGTTATTTAAAACACACACACACACACAATACATCAAACACCTTATCAGAACACAGTAGAATAAAACTAGAAATTAATTCCAAGAAGAGCTCACAAAACCAAGAAATTTAAACAATCTGGTCCTGAATGATTCTTGTGCTAACAACGGAATTGGAGGAGTCAGTAAGATGGCGACTGAGTCAATCAGACTATGCGAGTCCCCATGTGAGTGAGTGAGTGTATGGAAAATTTTGTGTACATGCTGGTGAATGAGTGGGCATGTGAGTGGCTGACTGAGTGAGGGCTAGGGAGCTAGTGGCCAGGACTCTCCTGGTGTAGTCGCTGGTGCCACAGTTGCTGGACTTGGACCCTAGTGATTCCCGGGACAAAGAATCTGAGTATCATTTTCTTTTCTTTTTTTTAATCAACAAACCCTCCCTGGGAAGAAAATGCTGGGAGAGACGGTCTAAGTGGGGCTCATGAGAGGGTGGCCAGGCCCCTGGTGCAACAGCTGGTGCTACAGCTTCTCTACTTTGTCCCTGACTTTCCCCAGGTTGCAGAAGCAGAGCACCATTGTTTTTTAAAAAATGGACAGAAGTTTTCCTTTGAAAAAATGGAGGTGAGAAACTATCACCCCAGGCTCTCCCTCATCACTGAAAGTAGAAGAGAGACTGCTGGCTCCAGGTTTTGCCTCACCACTTCAGACCTGGCAGGGTTCTGAAAGGGGCTGCAGAGGGAGCAATAGATCCAATCTCTGTTTCTAGTGGATCAACTACTCAGGGATTAATCATAGCCCAGAGGGAATATCCTGAGAGCACAAACTTTTAGGGAACTGATGAGTGCTGAGTTCCAGGTGCCCAACCCCCTACCCTGATCCAGCCATGGGACAAAGGGTGTGGCTAGAAAAGGATGAGGAAGAGCTCCAAGAGATCAGTGATGAGTTCAGAGCTGACCCAAACCCCCTCCTCCCCAGCAATCCTCTGAACATCAGACCCACACAGTTGGGTCACAGCTGAGAGCAACAAACCCAGGCAGAGCCTGGATGTCAGTCGCAATAGGAGAAATCCATTCCAGGATAAACCTGGCTGGGGCACCCCTGTTGAGAGTAGATACCTGGGGAAGAGAGAATTCGATATCTCCCCATGGGAGGAGATCTCCCTGATCATAAGAGAGTGGGAGGGGAGGATGCAGCAACCCCACCCACCTCCACTACTCTTCCTCTTTCCCTGCTTCATTCCCTGAGAAGAAAGTGAAAGAGGTGGTTCTGCAGGAGAGACCTGATTGGAGAAACAATTACAGAGCCTGCTACAAGAGGGCAGGGTATTTTAATTTCTAATTTTTTTTAATCTAAAATTTTTTTTGACTGTTAGTTCATCTATTTTAAAAATATTTTTTCTTTGTGCATGAATATGTATGTGAGGTTTTGATCTGCATCCCTCCGCAAATTTTTTTTCTTTTCTTTTTCTGTTTCTTTCTTCATTTGTCATTTTCTGTTTATGTGTGTATGTGAATGATCGAGTGTTCCTCTTTTGATTTTGTTGTTGTTGTTGGTTTTTGTTATTTTGTTTCTTTAGGTTTTTTTTTTCATATTCATTTTTTATAGTTAAAGGTGTGTGTCAATATATGTGTGAGGGTTCAACCTGAATCCCTTTCTTAAATTTTTTTACTTTAATTTTTTAAAATGTTCCTCTGGTCTTTCTTTTTTTCTTTTTTTGGTCTATATACATTGTGGTAGGCATGTGTGTGTGTTTAGTTTTATTGTTTTTGTTGTTGTTGTTGTTTGTTCTGTATCACTTTGTTGTTATTCCAGTTTGCTTTGGGGTCTGTGTGCATGTGTTCAATTGCTTTTCCACTGGTTTCTGCATTGCATCATTATATAGAGTGGTGGTGGGTAGTGGGTTGCAGGGGATATGTACCCCAGTAAGTGAACATTTTAATTTACAAGTAGTTTCTGATTCCTAGAGCACCATCCCCTACTTTATTCAAATTTCAAAAACTACAAGAGACTGCAGAACTTCCCATACACCATCCTATTTCAAAATAGAACAAACCCAGAGCCTGGATCAGGGAAGAATAGAGGACTGAGCAAACATCAGAAAGGAAAGTCTCTCCCACTGACACCAAATAACAGAGCTAAATACAAAAATAAGAAATATGTCACAAATGAGGAAAAACCAAAGGAAGGCCTAAGGCAATTACAAGTGTACCAAAGCCAAAACTCCTGAAAAATCAGACCTTGGTGCCTAAACAATGGAAGTCACCAACAACTGTCCCCAGAATATGACAGGGATTAGGAAATGGATGGAAAGAGGGAATAAGACTTCAAGAAAGACAAGATGCAACACTGAAAAAATTTGTAACAGAGATATTGGAAATAAAAAATTTCATCTAGGAAATAAATAACAAGATGGACAAGCATGGAAAGTCAAATTAATCTAGCTGATAAAGAAACTCAGAGCTTGAAGACCAGAACATAGAATTAACACAATCTGTAAAAAACTTAGAAAGAAGTCTCAGGAAGAAAGAACAAAGCCTACAAGAGATATGCAATTATATCAAGAGGCCAAAACTATGCCTGATTAGTATCCCAGAAGAAGAAAGGGAAATGGAGAATAACTTGGAGCAAGTATTCCAGGAGGTAATCTAAGAAAACTTTCCCTATCTCACCAGAGGTGTGGCCAGCCAAGCACAAGAGAGACAGAGAACCCCCACAAGACATTAAATGGAAAGATCAACCCCTAGACACATAGTAATTCACCTACAGAAAGTAGGCACAAAAGAAAAAATCCTAAAGGCAATAAGAGAAAAAGGTCAGACCACCTACCAGGGAAAACTAATCAGAATAACAGCAGACCTATTGGCAGAAACATTACAAGCAAGAAGGGACTGGAGCCCTATATTCAAAGTCCTCAAAGATAATCAATTTTAACCAAGAATTTTCTACCCAGTCAAGCTCAGCTTTATCAGTGAGGGATAATTAAAAGCCTTCCCAGACATCCAATCCCAAAGAGATTATACAGCTTTTAGACCAGCTCTACAGGAGACACATAAAAAGGCATTAAGCACAGAAGAAAGAAAAAAGCAAATGACACATACTTCCCAAGAAAACAGCAGAGCACAGAATCAACAGAGAATACAGCCCCAAAAGAAACTTGAAAACACAAATGCATTAACCCCAAAACCAAAAGAAAACAAGCAAAGAAAAAACTTTATAAGAACTTCATGACAGGGAGAAATAATCATATTTCAATAATCAGCCGAAATGTGAATGGACTAAATGCACCACTTAAAAGACACAGAATGACAAACTGGATAAGAAACCATGACCCAATTATTTGCTGCATCCAGGAGACTCATCTCACCACAAGGTATGCAGACAGACTCAAAGTTAAAGGATGGAAAATGAGTTTCCAAGTAAATGATTCACAAAAGAATGTGGAGTTGCGAACTTAATATCAGACAAAACAACCTTTAAGCTATCAAAAGTTAAAAAGATACAAAAGGACACTACATAGTGATAAAAGGTTCAACCCATCAAAAGAAGTATCCATCCTAAACATATACGCAACCAACACAGGAGCACCAGCATTTGTAAAGCAACTACTAAATAAATTTAAAAAAATATATTGACTCTAACACTATTATAGCAGGGGACTTGAATACCCCACTGACAGCCCTAGATAGATCATCGAGGCAAAAAATCTATGAGGAGATCCAGAACCTAAACTTGACACTCAACCAAATGGACTTAATAGATACCTACAGATTATATCAGCCAACAACCACAGAATATACATTCTACTCATTACCACATGGAACATACTCCAAGACTGATCACATTCTTGGCCACAAACCATGCATAAACATATTCCATAAGGTTGACATCTTGCCATGCATATTCTCAGGCCACAGTGGAATAAAAATAAATATCAAAACCTACAACATTTCCCCAAAGCCCACAAGGACATGGAAACTAAACCGCATGATGCTGAACAACTACTGGGTCAACACTGAAATCAAAGCGGAAATTAAGAGATTCCTGGAAACAAATAAAAATGAAGAAACATCTTACCAAAACTGCTGGGATGCCATGAAATCAGTTTTAAGGGGGGACTTTATAACTCTACAAGCACACATCAAGAAAATGGAAGATCACAAATGGAAAGCCTAACAAATCACCTAAGGGAGATGGAAAGAGAAGACTACCAAAACCCCAACTTTAGTGGAAGAATCCAAATCATCAAAATAAGAACTCAAATATGGGACATAGAAGACAAAAATATCGTAGAAAATGTCAACAAAACAAAAACTGGTTCTTTGAGAGAATTAACAAGATTGATGGACCCCTAACCAGAATGGCCAAGAAAAAGAGAGAAAAAGCCCAAATAAACACAATCAGAAATACAAAAGATCAAATCACAACTGACCCCTTAGAAATAATATCAGAGATTACTATCTGATACTATCTGTGCATCTGTATGAAAACCAACTTGATAACCTAAATGAAATGAAGGACTTTCTGACATCACACAATCTCCATCAGTTGAAACAAGGAGACATTGACAAACTAAATAGACCAATAACAACCTAGGAAATTGATTCTGTCATATGAAAACTACCTACAAAAAAATCTGGACTGCAGATGACTTTCCAGCAGAATTCTACAAAACATACAAGGAGGAGCTGATACCAATTCTATTGAAAGTATTCCAGGCAATTTAGAAAGATAGAATTCTCCCCAAACCTTTTTATGAAGCTAACATTACACTGATACCCAAACCGAGTAAAGATACAACAAAGAAAGAGAAGTACAGGCCAATATCCCTTATGAACATAGATGCAAAAATCCTTAAGATTCTAGCAAATTGGATCCAAAAACACATCTCAAAAGTCATCCACCATGAGAAAGTAGGCTTCATCTCCAGGATGCAGGGCTGGTTCAACATTCGCAAGACCATAAATGTCATTAAATACATCAACAGATGTAAAAGCAAGAACCACATGATTATCTCATTAGATGCAGAAAAAGCTTTTGAAAAAAACCCAGCATTCCTTCTTGATAAAAACCCTCAAACCTAGGTATAGAAGAAGCATACCTCAAAATAGTCAGTGCCATCTACGACAAACCTACAGCTAACATATTGCTAAATGAACATAAACTAGAAACATTTACCTGACAACTGGAACAAGATAAGGCTGCCCACTCTCACCCCTCTTGTTCAAAATTGTGTTGGAAGTCCTAGCTCAGGCAATTAGACAAGAGAAGGAAATCAGGGATATCCAAATAGGAAAAGAGGAAGTCAAGTTATCCCTCTTTGCTGATGATATGATCCTATGCCTTGAAAATTCAAGAGAATCTGTCAAAAACCTGCTTGCACTGGGGATAACGGACTTTGGCAAAGTCTCAGGGTACAAAATAAATGTGCAAAAGACATTTGTATCCCTATACACCAACAGCAAGCAGGCAGAGACCCAAATTAAAAGCACAATCCCATTCACAACAACCACAAAATAAAAATACCTCGCATCTTCCTAACCAGAGAAGTGAAAGACCTTTACAATGAGAACTACAAAACACTGCTCAAAGAAATCCAAGAAGACACAAACTAATGGAAAAATATTCCATGCTCATGGATAGGAAAAATCAACATTGTTAAAATGTCTATCCTACCAAAAGCAAGCTACAGATTCAATGCAATACCCATTAAGTTATCAACATCATTCTTCTCAGACCTGGAAATGACAATACAGAAATTGATATGGAAACATAAATGACCACGAAGAGCCAAAACAATTCTTACAAAAGAAACAAAGTAGGAGGTATTACACTTCCAGACTTCAAACTTTTCTATAAGGCCACAATAATCAAAACAAACTGGTATTGGTACAAGAACAGGCACATAGACCAATGGAACAGGATAGAGATTCCAGAAGCAATGCCTCAATTTCTCAACCAATTCATCTTTGAGAAACCTTCAACAACCGCTGGGGAGAGGAGAACCTATTCAGTAAATGGTGCTGGGAAAACTGACTGACCACATGCAGAAGATTGAAACAGGACTCCTACCTATCACCATACAAAAAAATCAACTCTAAATGAATCAAAGACCTAAACATAAAACCTCACACTATAAGAATCTTAGAAAACGCAGGAGACACCCTTATGGAAATTGGAACTGGCAACCAATTCCTATTCAGAACCCTAAAGACCAATTAATACCTTAAGAAATAAGGTAGAGCCGGGCTCAGTGGCTCAGCCTGTAATCCTGCACCTTTGGAAGGCTGAGGTGAGTGGATTGCCTGAGCCCGCGGGTTCGAGACCCACCTGGGCAGGCGAGACCTCATCTCTACAATAAATCAAAAAAATTAGCCGGGCGTGGTAGCGTGCACCTGTAGTTCCAGCTACTTGGAAGGCTGAGGTGGAAGGATAGCTAGAGCCCAGAAGGTCGAGGCTGCGGTGGCTAAGTGGGACCTCATCAAACTGACGAGGTTTTGCACAGCAAAAGAAACCATCAAGAGAGCAGGAAGACAGCACACAAAATCGGAAAAAGTATTTGCCAACTGTATATCTGACAAAGGCCTAACATCTAGGATCTACAAGGAACTCAAATGTGCCAAAAGGAAAAAAATTAAACAGCCCCATTAAAAAGTGGGTAAAAGATATGAATAGAGACTTCTCAAAAGAAGATATACTGACATCCAACAGACACATGAAAAAGTGCTCAGCCTCACTCATCATCTAAGAAATGTAAATCAAAACTAAACTGAGATGCCACCTAACCCCAGTAAGAAGCCATCATTAATACAACAAACAACAACGAATGTTGGCGAGGACATGGAGAAAAAGGAAGCTTCTACACTGCTGGTGGGAATGCAAACTAGTGCAACCTCTCTGGAAGACAGTGTGGTGATTCCTGAAAGAACTAAAAATTGACCTTCCATATGACCCAGCAACTCCTCTATTGGGACTATACCCAGAGGAACTCAAATCATTCTACAAAAAAGATATCTGCACACGTATATTTGTTGCAGCTCTATTCACAATAACAAAAACATGGAACCAACCATGCTGCCCATCGAAGCTGGACTGGATTAAAAAATGTGGTACATATGTACAATGGAATATTATGCAGCCATAAAGAAAGACAAACGTATGAACTTTGCAGCAACTTGGATGGATTTGGAGTTGATCATACTCAGTGATCTATCACAGAAACAAAGAACAGAGTACCATACGTTCTCACTCATAAGTGGACCATGTACAATTATAATACTATAAGAAAGAGATTGGCTGTAGTGGGACCCTGTTGGGGGAGGGTGGTGGGATTGGCAGTTGAGGGAAACTGCTAGGGGAGGGAGGGGAATACCTCATCAACAAGGGTAATTGCACAATCAGTGTTTGTATACCTAACCCTGAATTGTACCCCACATCTTTATAATAAAAAAGGTAAGAAATTAAAAAAAATAGAATCATGATAGAAATTTAAAAATTCTTTGAAATGAATGACAATAATGAAAAAAGTTATCGAAACCTCTGGGACACAGCCAAAGCTGGGCTTAATAGTTTTCTAGTACTTAAGACGTACATTAGTAAGACTGAAAGACCACATATTGACAATCTAATGTTAGACCTTGGGAAACTAGAACAACACGAACAAAATGAACCCAAACTTAACTAAAGAGAAGAAATAACAAAGATCTGTGTTGAACTAAGTGAAATAGAAATTTAAAAAAATACAAAGGACCAATGAAACAAAAAGTTGGTTCTTTGAAAAGATAAAATTGATAGACCCATCAATTAATGGCATATTAATTAAGAAACTAAGAGAGAAGTTTCAAGCTAGCACAATTAGAAATGAAAATTGGGACATGACAACTGATATGACAAAAATTTAAAAGATCAACCATGATTATTATGAATAGCTCTATGCCAACAAGCTAGACAATCTAGATGAAATGGGTAAATTATTGGAAACATGCAACCCCTAACCTTGAATCAGGAAGAAACCCTGAATAGACCAATAACAAGTAGTGAGATTGAGAAAATAATTAGAAATCTCCCCAAAACAACAAGAAATTCCAGGACCTGATGAACTCACAGCTGAATTCTACCAGACTTTCAAAGAAGAACTGGTACCAATTTTATTGAAGCTATTTCATAAGATTGAAGAGGAGGAATTTCTCCCTAACTCATTTTACAAAGCCAGTATTACCCTGATCCCAAAGTCATAACAAGACACAACAACAAGAACAAAAAAACTACAGACCTAATATCACTTATGAACATACATGCAAAAATCCTCAACAAAATATTAGTAAACCAAATTCAACAGCACCTATAAAAATAATTCACCATGATCTTGTGGGTTTTACACCAGGGATGCAAGAGTGGTTCAACATACGCAAGTCAATAAACATGATCCACTACATTAATGAGGTAAAATCATGTGATCTTTTCAATAGATACAGAAAAAGCATGTAATGAAATCCAGCATCTCTTCATGTCAGACCTGAAACCATAAAAATCCTTGAAGAAAACCTGGGGACAAATCTTCTGGACATTGACCTTGACAAAGAATTTATGGGTAAAACCTCAAAAGGAAATAAAACTAAAACAAAAATAAACAAGTGGGACATAAATAAACCAAAAAGCTTCTGCCCAGTGAAAGATATAATCAACAGAGCAAAAAGGTAACATACAGAATGGGAGAAGATATTCACAAACTATACATCTGACAAAGGACTAATATCTGGAATCTACAAAGAACTCAAACATATCAGCAAGCAAAGAATAAACAACCCCATTAAAAAGTGGGCAAATGACATGAATGGACATCTCTCAAAATAAAACATACAAATGATCAAGACACATATGAAAAAATGCTCAACATCACTAATTTCCAGGGAAATGCAAATTAAAACCATACTGAGATACCACCTTATATCAGTTAGAATGGACATTATTTAAAAATCATGAAACAATATACTGGCATGGATGCAGTATAAGGGAAACACATATTCTTTTGATGGGAGTGTAAATTAGCACAATCTCAATAGAAATTGGTAGGGATACTTCTCAACTAAAGGTAGATCTACCATTTTATTCAGCAGTCCCACTACTAGGTATCTACTCAAAGGAACAGAGGTCATTACATAAAAAAGGTGCCTGCACTCACATGTTCATGATAGCACAATTCATAATTGCAAAGATGTGATAAATCAACTTGCATGTTTATCAACTGATCAGTGAAAATAAAACTGTGGAATATATGCACTATAGGTTGCTATTCAGACATCAAAAAGAATGAAATAATGTCTTTGCAACAACTTGGATGGAATTGGAGAACATCATCTTAAGTGAACTAACATAGTAAGAGAAAACTAAACATTGCATATTCTCACTTATAAGTGGGAGCTAAACTAAGGATTTGCAATCATGCAGAGAGTGGGATAATGGACACTGGAGACTCAGAAATGGGAGGAGAAAGGGTGGAAGGACAATGTGCACAAGTGGAAGTGGTGGATATACTTGAAGTCCAGACTGCTTTGCCACTATACAATGCAACCATGTGCCCCAAGTCTATTCATACCCCCAAAACTATTAAAAAGAAAAAATAAAAATAAAAACAATAATAAAACAAAAATAAACAAGTAGAAATTTTGGAACTAAAAAATTGAAAGAAATATATAATACATTAGAAAGTTTTAATAATAGACTGTACCAAGCAGAACAAAGACTCTCAAGGGTTGAAGATGGGTCTTTTGAAGTAATCCAGTCAGAAAAAAATAAGGAAAAATAAAAAACAAAGACTTGACTATCTGGGACTACAGAAAGCAACCAAACATACAGATTTTCAGTGTTCTGGAGGGGAAATAACAAAAGGTTTAGAAAAGCTATTTAAGAAAATAATAAATGAAAACTTCTCAAGCCTAGCAAGAGAGTCAGATATACCGATCCAGGAGGCCCAGCAATCCTCTGAAAATACATTGTAAAAAGGACTTTATCAAGCCATATTCAGATTATCTAAAGTCAAAGAGAAAAATAATTTTAAAATTAGCAAGACAAAGGCATCTGGTCACCTATGAAAGAAATTTTATCACTTTTCAGCAGAAACCTCATAGACCAGAAGAAAACGTGATATATTTCCAAAGTGCTAAAAAAAAAAAATACAAAAAAACTATAAGTCAAGGATCTTATATCCTGCCAGAAAAACTTTATAAATGAAGGAGAAATAAAATCTTTTCAAGATAAGCAAATGCTAATGGAATTTGTCACCACTTGACTGACCCTATAGGAAATGCTCAAGGTCATAAGCAGAAAAGCAAAAGGTTGATATTCACCATCACTAAGACACAGAGAAATATAAAAGTCACAGTTCTCATTAAACAATCACACAAAGAAAGAAGAGAAAGGAATCAAATGGTAGCAAGACAGAATCTCATTAAACTACAAAGACAAAAAGAGAAAAAGAAAAATACAAAGAATTTATAAAACAACTTGAAAAAATTAACAACATGACAGGAACAAAGCCTCATATAGCAATAATAACAATGACTGTAAATGGACTAAATACTCCACTTAAAAATACAGATGGCAAAATGGATGAAAACAAACAAAAAACATGATTCAGCTATATACTACCTGCAAGTAATTCACCTTGCCTATAAAAACACATATAGGATGCAAATAAAGGTGGAAAAAATATTCTATGCAATGGGTAACCAAAAGCAAGCAGAAGTAACTATAATTAAATAAAACAGCCTTTAAATAAAAAATGCTAATAAAAGTCAAAGAAGGCCATTATATAATGATATAGAATAAATTCAGCCAAAGGATATAACAGTCCTAAATATCTATGTGCCCAACCTCGAACATCCAAGTTTACAAAACTAATATTACTGGGTCTAAAGAAAGAGATAGCAATACAATAATAGTGGGGGACCTTAATACCCCAATCATAGCACTTGACAGATCATCAGGACAGAAAATTAATAAAGAAACATTGGACTTTAGACCAAACAGACTTAACAGACAGAGAACATTCTATACAACAATTGCATAATATGCATTATTTCATCAGCACATGGAACATTCTCTGAAGTAGACCATATGTTAGGCTATAAAACAAGTCTTAATTTTAAAAAAATTGAAGCTATATCAATGGTCTTCTAAAAAAATAGCAGAATGGAGTTAGAAATCAATGCCAAGATGAACTTTGGAAACCATACAAATACATGGAAATTAAACAGCATGCTCCTGAATAATCATTGAAGAAATTAAGACAGAAATTAAATAAATGACGATAAAAACACATGTTAAAACCTGTGAGATACAGCAAAATCAGTGCTAAAAGGGAAATTTACAGTATTTAATGCCTACATAAAAAATAGATCACCAATTAATAACCTAATGTTAGGAACTGGAAAAACTAGGACAAATCACACCAAAGCTAGTAGAAGAAAAAACAAACAAACAATAGAGCAGAAGGTCATTATAAATGAAATGAGACCAAAACAAAACATCAATGAAATACAAAGTTAGTTTTTTATGAAGCTAAGAAAAATTGATAAACCACTAGGTAGACTAAAAAGAGAGAAGATCCAAATAAACAATCAAAAATGAAAAAAGAAGCATTACAACTGATGCCACAAAAATACAAAATATCATTAGATACTGTTGTGGAAGACCCTATATGCTCACTAGAAAACCTGGAGGAAATAGATAAATTCCTGGAAACATACAACTTTCTGGAATTTAACCAGGAAGAAATAAAACTTCTGAACAGAACAATAATAGTATGATTAAATCAGTCAGATAATATATCCCAACAACAACAACAAAAAGCCTGGGCCTATAAGTTCAAATTCAAATTATATCAAACATACAAATAAGAGCTAATATAAATCCTGAAACTATTCAAAAAAATATTAAGGAGGATGGAATTCTTCCTAACTTGTCCTATGAGGCCAGTATCATCCTAATGTCAAAACCAGACAAGGACACACTCACAGAATAAAACTATAGACATATCCCAGATGAACATAGAAATTCTCAACAAAATACTAGCAAACTGAATCCATCACATCAAAAAGATAATATACCATGATCAGGTAAGATTCATGCCAGGGATGCAAGAGTGATTCAACATATGCAGATCAGTTAATGTGAAACATCACATAAACCAAATTAAGGACAAAAACCATATTATTATTCCAATAAATACAGAAAAAACATTCAATAAAATTCAGCATCCCTTTATGGTAAAAATTCTCAACAAACCAGGCACATGTGGAACATACTTCAACATAATAAAGGCATTATATGACAAACTGATAGTATCTACACATTCAATGCAATCTTTATCAAATTACCAACATGATTTTTCACAGAATTAGAAAAAGCAATCCTAAAATTTATATGAAATCATAAAGGAGCCTGAATTAGCCAAAGCAGCTCTAACACCAAAGAACTAAACTGGAGATATCACATTGCCCTACTCCACATTATACTATGGTAACTAAAACAGCAGCATGGTTTTGGCATAAAAATCACATAAACTTATCCATGAGAACTAAACAATGGGTGCACATGGACATATAGTATGGAATAATAGATATTGGAGACTATGAAAGACAAGAGGGTGTGTGTTGGGGAGGTGATGACAGTTGGATAATACCTTTTGGGTACAGTGTTCACATATGAATGATGGGTACACAGATTTCATCACTACACAGTATATACATGTAAGAAATCTGCATTTATACTCCCAAATACATATTTAAAAAATAAAAAGGAGAGCAATAACTGTATGAACAATCATAACCAGTTAGGCACGTCTGGTGCATTTGTCAGAAACTGGAGCACATTGAATCATACAAGCCAAGTTAAGGAATTTAGATGGACCAGCATTTTCCAATGGATGTCCCCTAGAACAGGAATCCTGGGAGATGAACACTGAGAACAGGGTACCACGAGCACTTATATTTGGGAAATTACCTCCCTTTGTCAACTTCTTGGAGATTTACAATGTGAATTAGCATATTAAAGGCTTGGATAAGTACTGCAGCCTAAACAATAACCTGTTTAATTTTTTTCTGTCCAGTTTTGTCTACTCTTATTGAAATATGTACCTCTTTAAAAAATAAAACAAACTTGCTTTTTTACACTTCTTCATTAATAATTCACAGAGCTCATTCTGGGGAAACTGAGCGGAGATTATGATAAAGGAATGATATGATTATGCCTGGGTTTTAGAGTGATCATCCTAATGGTCAGTGCAAACAGGATGGATTAGAGGGGGGAAATAAAGCAGTGGGACCAATAAGAAGGATTTGGTGGTAATGCTAATGCTAAGGCATTAGCAAGGGGAGTGAGGAAAGGAAACCAGATGTTTAAGAGAGAATCAATCACTCACTACTTGACTAACTTAATGTGAAGAGATGGCAGTCTGCAAACTCATACTTAAAACCATAGAGGTATAATCTAAACTCACATAGTTAATAAATATAGGAGTCAACAAACTGTGACCTGGGGGCCAAATTTGGTCCATTACTTTGTTTCATATGGCTCAAGAACTAGGAATGTTTCTTCATTTTTAACATTTTTAAATTACTGGAGAAAAATCTTTAAAAAAATATTTTGTGATGTCTGAAAATTATGTATAATTCAAATTCCCATGGATAAAGTTTTATTGGAACATGGTAATACTTATGTATATTATTTGGCTGTTTTTTTTGCTGTAATAGCTGAGTTCAGTAGTTGTGACAGAGATCTTAAAGCCCACCAAGCTGAAAATATTGATTGTCTGGCCCTTTACAGAAAACAAAAAAATATTTTCAGATGCTGAATAAGTGGCGCAGCCAGAATTCACATCTGAAATTCAAAACAATAAAAATTCAAAGTCAGGTTCCCTGAAGTCAAAGACCACTCAGGGCCTGCAAATGCATGCGTAAGACCTGGTATGCCTTCAAGGAGCTCAGACTGGTGAGAGTTAGATAAGTAAACAGTCCATCCAATGTAGCAGTTGTTACAGTGGGGGGAAATGGAGTAAGATCTTAGGATGTGAGAAACCAGCACTTAGATGGGACTGGGGAGGTAAGGAGGCAGGATGTGACAAGGAAGTTTAGTCAACTATGGAAATGAGACACAAAGATCATGAGAAAATAATGTTTTGTGACATGATAGCACAGTAAAAGTTCTTCCTGTAACCTGTTTCTGCTTCCACGCATTCCTTGATCCTTGGCTAAAGAGGAGTCCAAGATACAGAAAGAACGCTCAGTAGGGAAAAAACAAAAACAAACACAAACAAACAAACAAACAAAAACAGAATAAATTGCACTTAGAGGTTTAATATCATGTTCTCGGGAAAAACAGAGTCTTCTTGTATTAAAATAGAAATTGAAAGTGGTATCTGGGATCTTCACCAGCTTGTTTAATAGTAGGAAGCTGGTGACAGCATCTACAACAAGACAACTTTTCTCATTCAAAGCTGTTAGGAGCAGTTTTACTGCAGAAATGCTTTTATCCCAACATCTTGCTCATACCCATTTTACTTCCAGCTGGGAAGAGGCTGAAGTTTAAGAACACCTGCCCAATTATTCTGGTGAGAGCTTGTGTGGTCCATCTCCTTCACAGGTTCCCTTTGCATGGTTGCTGGTGCTCCTAGAAACTGCTCCCAATCAGTGGCAGATAACAAACACGTGGGAGCCAATGCCTTCATTACATTTGTTCCGAGGTGTTCCAGCAACTCTTGGACAGCCTGGCTTGCCTTTTATGCTGGGATAATACTTGCTCATCTAAGAAATTAGGCTCAAAGTGAAAGGAGAAATGAGATGCAGCTGCCATGCAACGCCGACTCAAGAGCTTGTTGTGACTGCGACCCAGGGAAATCTCATTAGTGTTACATTCTGCACAGCCAAGTTTGCTTAAAAAGAACATCAGAGAGCTGGAAGTGGCTTTCTGCTTGTTGGTTGCCATAATGGGAAGTGAACCTTTTGTTCTCCTATTCAATAAATATTTATTGGGTGCCTGCTTCACTTGTCCAGGCAGTAGGGATACAATGGTCCTCTAAACTCACATGGTCCCTGCCGCCAGGAAGGAGTGTATGGTCTCATGGCGGCAGAGCTGCGAACCAGATATTCACACAATCAGATCTGAACCATGACTGTGGTAAGTTCTATGTAGGAGAGGTTTGTGTATAAGGGCAGATAACAGGAGAAAAATTAGTTTTGGTCAGGGAGAGTGAGAAATGGGGAGGTGGGTCTGTCTGAAATTTTAAGATGAGCATGATTATAAGGGGGAGCAAGAGTTGCAGGCAGAAGAAACCGCAAGTTGACTTTCCAGCCACAGAGCAGCTTTGCCTGGCTCAGTAATTCATATGTGGCTAATTTAAACATGCTGATGTTGTTTCTTCTATAGATCTACTGTGCTCTGTTGTATATCTAATATGAATTCATTTGTGTTTTAATTGGCTCATTTGGCTCATCAAGTAACAGTCTTTACTGACAACTATGTGCTGTACAGGAATACTGAAATGGAAACACATCATCATGGTAAACATCTCCAAAGCTAGCATTTATTTGGCTCCTGCTTGGGTCACAGGCAGACCCGTGTGCAATTTCCACATGTGCCCTTTATGAAGCATGTGGCCTAGGAAGAAAATTCCTGCCTTTGAGACTTAGTTCCTAATCTGCTTAAAAATAAAAAATAAGCTAAGAATGTCTGTTTAATCTGATTATCTTGAGGATTAAGTGACATACCATAACATATAGCACAGTTCCTGGAATAAAGTAGCCACTGGATGAATGTCTGTTCATTGAATAATGGTTTTTGTCTTGAACCAGTCCTGGACTTTGGAATCTGGTCCTATTTCTTAGTTTATGCATGGATCTCAACTTTTTTCTTTAACTCTCTGCCTATCAATTCTTCTGCCTCATTATGTCCAGAAACAGATACATCACCTAATAACCTTCAGCCTTTCCTTTTCCGTCAATGCATAAATACATTATTAAAGAATCATTTACCTATATATTTCTAGCACTTGCATAATGTTTGGTCTAGCTACGTGCTGGGGGAAAAAGAAACAAAATGTTTTTCATACTATTATAATCCATGAGTCTTAAAATGAATGATTAGGGGACTCAGGAAAGCTGCTAATTCTTTTATGTTGACACCTGACAAAAGAACAGTTTGTATAGTTCTGTCGTCTTTTAATTTTGCATGCTATTTTTGATTCAAATTCTGTCCAAATAATATTCTTTCTTTTAGTGTCAACAGTGACATAGCACTGCCCACAAGGTGTTTATAATGCTTCATTGTATTAGAGGATGTTTGTGTCAGTGGTGGATCCATGTGTTTTTGCTCAACAGTGCCTCCCAAACCTGGAATAGTATTATCAAGGCACTCATCTGCAGAGTGTATCATATCCTTTTACTGTGTTTGAAAACTGAGGGAAATGAAAGATACAAATGGGGTTTGCCATCTTCAAGAGTGAAGTGAGCAGGAAAATATAGGGCGAAGAGGAAAGATTTCTGGAATTTGAAGGTACATCTATTTGATTTCAGATTCCAGAGTATGAGTCATGGGGCTGCTGGAAAGTGAACCAGCGAACAGAAATTCTCCAATGAGGTTACCCCTTTCTTCCCCAACCTCGCCCAGGCTCCCCACCATTTCTGATCAGAGATTGGCAGTTGATGACTAGCAACCTATTATTATTATTTTCCTAAAATTTTGAGAATAAGCTCTACAGATATAAAAAATAGTCTGGTGTGATAGTCAGGTATTTTTTTTTCTTTGTGTGTACCCTAAATTCCTATTTTCTGGGCCTTAAGCTCTTTGATTCTTAGGAGAATTGTGCTACTTATTTTTGTCCAAACAAATAAAAGCCAAAAAAAGAAAAAAGAAAAAATCCTGTGTTTTCTTCTGCTGAATTGTTGTTGGGAAGCAGTATGGAGGTAAAAGGCTCATAGACTCTGCTGGGTCCTGATCTGAGCTCCTTCACTTGGTAGCTGTGTGACCTTGTTCAAGTAACTAAATCGCTCTATGCCTATGTTTCTTATCTTTAAAAAGAGGAAAATGATAGCAATTGCCTTGAGGAATTGTTGTCAGATTTAATATATCAACATGAGAAAAAATGCTTTCAACTTTATGACACATAAACCAATGATAAAAAAATTAAATATAAAAATAAGACCATCAACTTTCTCCTATGCAGGAAAAAATAATTACAGTTACACTCATTCTGCTTCATAAAAGCTCTTGTAAAATTTTAATTTTTAGTAGATATGGCACAGAAGAAGAAAGTAAGTAAATATGCTCCAACAGTTTATAGATTCGCTTTAAGTAGAAGATGTATTTATTTAATTCAAACCTTTTTGAAGAAATTATTGAAATGATCTCTTTACCAGGACTGCCTTTATGAGGCATCACCTAGGTTTGGAGCTCAAAGGAAAGACGAGACTTAGCCCTGTTCTTAGTCAGCATATTCTGTAATTACACATTATTAATTTTTCCTGAAACAAATTTAACTTTCTAAGGATAATCCATCGTTGCTTCAAGACTGTGTGCTTCTCTGCCTCTATTTCACCAATTTTTCTATATTTTTTTAATGGCCTGTTTGGGGCATGCTGTTACAATCCATTTTCCCCTAAGCTTATTTGGTGACTAAACAGGTATTTAATTAAATCAACCCCATTTCATATAAAGAAACAAAATATAGTAGAAAAATATGCATAAAATATGAACTAAAGTCTGAAATCCTTTGCTGATGATCTCTCTTATTGTTAGGAAGGTACCTTCTACAATCTCCATCTTCATGAAACTGTTTTCTCAAAAATCTTAGAAAATTTGCCTTTCTAAGTTTCTCCAAAGTAACAAAAGCATTAATTGACTAGATAAAACAGGAAGGAGAGTCTTTGTAGGCAGGCTGTGGTGAGTCACATGATTTGGAGTAAAGGAGGGTTATCATAAGCCAATAAGATACTCAGGTGAAAACACAGGTGCAGGGCACTAAAGACCCAGGTGTTCCCTAGTAGCCGAAAATGGGCAAGTCCCTTGTTTTGTCAAAATAAAATTTGACCAGTGTGAATTTGATATGGAACCCTGAAGTTTGCCAGAGAGCAAGGACCTCTGAGGTCATGAGGCCTGAAGTGGTACTAGCATGGAGGAATGAATTCCAACTTAATTTTATTTACCTGCTATAGATTTAATTCTTCCACTTGCGCATTGCCCTTCAGCTATATGACCTGTGTCTTTTCCTCTAACACAATAATTCTCAATCAGGGGTGGTGCTGTCCCCCAGAGGATATTTGGAAAAACCTGGAGACATTTTGGTTGTCACAAGTGCAGAGGGAGGGATGCCACTGGCATTGAGTGGAATAGAGAGACCAGGGATGCTGCTAAACACGCCGCAATGCATAGGGCAATGCCCAATAACAGTGGATTATTCATCCTAGTATGTTATTCATGTTGAGGTTGAGAAACCTTGTCTAATGTGACAAACTTGTTCCTGCCTCAGGGTCTTTGTACTGGTTGTCCCTCTGCCCATTCTTCGTCCATACCTCTTCCTGGTCAACACTTTGTGGCATGCAATTTTAAACTCGAATGCCATCTCCTTAGGGGGCCTTCCCAGATGGCTCCACTTAACCTGTCTCTTCTTTTCACTCTGTTACTGTACTCTTTATCAAGTCCTTCTCTTTTTATTTTTTCATGGCACTTAGCCTTGTGAATTATGAGCTGCTCAATAAAGATATTCACTATATGAATCACACATTTTGCTTTTCACAAGGTGAAGAAATTACAAATACATTTGAGCTTTTGATATGTCTTCTGTTTATTGTCATTTATGTGAAGAAAAGCTTTCAAACACCAACAAAACCCTTTACAATTATTGAAAAATGCAAAATCATTGTGTGGCAGTAATTAATTTCTTTTGCTTTCACCTAATTAAATTTGTACAAAGAATGAGGAAAGGGTTTTATCAGCTGCAGGAGAAGCAAGTTTCTCACACCTGACTTCAATCACTCTGAATAACTACTTCATTAGGACAAAGGCAAGCCCAGTGACAGATCATTAATTTTCATGGATATAATCTGGGAAACCAAATGTTTGTAGAAAGGGAGTCTGGCAAGAATGGCATAAATGTATTAGCACTTATTAAAAATCAGCTGCTAGTATGTGTGTATGCTGCCTCTATCAAGTTGTGAATTTAATGTAACCACCAAAAAATACACAAATCACAAGGTGTTAAAGAAGGAAAATTAGATAGTATCTTTATCCTTTAATAGTCTAGGTTTTTTACATTCTTACATTTAAATTTTTTAAGTCTAATAAAAATACTAAAATGAAACCAAATTCAGGAGTATTTCTATTATATCTTGCTGTAATTTGACTCTGTGCTATTTTTGAATAGCATGAAAATTAAGGCAACAGGTACCTAAGAGACTGTGTATTCTAGGTAGAGAATGAAATACACTATATTTACACCCATAACTATCTGATAATTTTAAAACTTAACTGTCTCAATACTTCAAAGATAGTTTAAAATTGGAAAAATATTAAGGATCACTGGCAAATTTTGTATTTCTCAAAACTAATTGGTTGTGAGAGAGGGATTTTGCTATCTCTGAATTTTCCTCTACTTCTGAGGAACTGAAATCTGAGGATACTGACAGTATCATGATAATCTACTAATCTATTACCTTTGCAAGATTATTGCATTAAATTAGTAAATGTTCTTGTAAATGATAAAGTACTTTATAGACGTTAGCAGCTAATACTAATAGAAAACTTCCTTTCTTCGAGACTGAAGTCTTTCTTCTGTCTCTTTACTCTCTGGAACCAGTGCCTGCCAATGCAGACTTGATTCCTTTGTAGCTCACTTGTGGTTTGGGTATGAAAGTCAGCTTAGGATCCAAATGTATGCTGATTTGAAAACCAATCCAGTGGAAAGACAATATGTGTTAGTCTTGAAATTACATCCAAATATTGACTCTGCCACTTACTAGCAATTTACTTCTTAGAACACCCATTTTCTTTTCTGCAAAGTGGGAACAAAGACGAAATGAGATTTTATGTAATATGCCTGGCACATAATAGATCCTCAGTAAACTGTGGTTCTTTTTCTTATAACAATTGTCATATTAGATTTTGAAATTTACCCTGTAGAGCTTAATCTCCTTTGTCTTGTTTTGTGTGTGTTTAAAAATCAGGTTACCATAATTTCCAAATTATGTTTTTTGGTCATTCCTAGAAAGTATTTTTTATTTTGCTCAAGCCTTTTAAATTTTATTCAGAAACTGGAAGTCTGTCTTGTTCTAGTGTGGCTATTATATTCCTTAATTACACCTATCTGTAGTCCATGTAGAAACAAATGGTCAAAACAGAATTAGTAACTTAAATCTTTTAAAATAGGATTGTCCTTCAAAAATCTAGAATGTATGATGGCTGTAGATAAGATCATGTAGCAAAGATTTTTTTTCTTTTTTCTTGATTTAGTCTTTTTAGTCACAGTCATACCAGTTCTTAGTATTCTCTCTATACAAATTTACTAAGTAAACAAGAGAAGTGACTCCCAGAACTAGAGGTGATGGCTTCTAGTTTCTCCTTTATATCCCAAGCAGTCATATCATGGTAAAGAAGGTTGGAAACTGGTTAATAGACAATGAGACAGTATATGTTAGAAGAAGCCATCATAGATAGAAGACCTGGAGTCAGAGAATGTAGGTTCAAATATTGGCCCTGTCATGTAATATCTAAATGATCTAGAACTACTTATTTGACCTATTTGAGTACCAGCTTCTTCATAAGATAGCAGTAATAACAATTCCTCTCTCCAGAAGTATTGCAAGTATTATGTTGGTCTTCATGATGATTTAATGGGATAATATAAATAAAATATTCAGCATAGTACAGAGTAAGTAGGCAGCAAATACTGATAACAATAATAATTATTTTTGAATTCAAGGAAGTTTGCCTTAATGGGAACTGCTTTGCATAGAACTCTAATCATATCCTAAGAGTTTTAATTTCCACGCAAACACCAATGTGAATTTCCACTGAAGCTTCTGAGTGGATATGAATGGGTAGTTCCTGGGAGCAGATCTGTAAGTTTCCCATAAGATATGTCAATTTGGTTTTGTTGAAGTCATCTCATGTTGGCTCCATTCCTTAGCTTTTTGAACTAAGGAGCCTGCATCTGGGCTCTACCAGTGTACTAATTTTTTATTTTGTATTAGCCATGGTTTCATGACCATATTGCTGAAATATAATAATTATCTGAAAATATTTCATGCAAATACTGTGGTATGGATAAATGTATGAACACAGTGACACACAGTTTTAAAATGAATGGAGTAACTTTATCCCCACTGTGATTGGCATTCAATCATAGAGTCAATTATATTTGTGCCTTTAGTACTCTACACATATTGTTAGAGTTTGCCTGATTCTAAACTAAAAATAACCTATCTTGGTTAATAATACTCTCTTTCACTTTAGTTCGCCTCTGGACTACCTAGAGATAGGACACCACAGCCAGACACTGTAAAATTGTTTCTTCATTTGGTGTATCTTTTTATTTTTTGTTTATTGAGATCTTCCATCTAGTTTCTTCTCCACATTTGCATGAGCATGAATTCTTACCTTTTTCCCCAAAGAATACCCGTAAAAGCAATGTGTGACCTGATTTTGCAACATGACAATGTGACATTGACAATGGAAAAAAAAATCCTCCCATTATACTGTCCCCAGATTATTAAATTTAATAATGTTTTTTAAAATTGAGTATCTTCTACATGAGACACCAGTTTAAGGACTCAGAAGTGAATAAGGTAACTTATACTCTGATAGAAGATTGTGAGTAGATGCCTCTCATGGCACTATATTCTTTTCCTTTTTATTTGTTTCCTAGAGCTTCTGTAACAAAGTACTAAGAGCTAGGAGACTTAAATGATACATGTGTATTGTCTGGAAATTCTGGAGACTAGACATCTGGGATCAAGGTGTTGGAAGGACTGTGCTTCCTCCAAAGGTGGAGGACAGAGAGGCTCTGCTTCAGACTTTTGTTCTAGCTCCTGGTATTTCCTTGGTTTGTAGCAACATATACACAACGTTTCCATCATGTTCTTTCTGTGTGTAGATCTGTATCTGTGTCTGAGTTTCTTCCTTTGTATAAGGAAATCAGTCATAATGGATAAAGACCAACCCTGATGACCTCATATTAACTTTATGACTTTAAGACTCTCTCTTCAAATAAGGTTACATTCTGAGATACTAGAGGTTGGGACTTCAAAATTACCTTTTTTGGGGGGTAGAGTACAACTCAACTCATAACACTTTCTGTGACTTGCAGGCATAGCTAATTCACTATGTAATTCTATCTTAGTACCAGATCTACATATGGTCTCAAAAACACATGTTTGTAGTTGGTACATATGCCATTTCTAATCAGACAGAAGATTCTTTCCTTGGAATTACATTTAACAGGCATGGTAATGAAATGTCTGTAAAACCTATATGTCTATATAACCTTAATAACCTGTAAAAGGTTGTTAGATATAAGTAATTTTATCTTGTTAAAAGCTTCCGTTTTAGTT